>OU612003.1:37500-1237500 GCA_914767915.1 Agriopis aurantiaria
ATACCTTGTACACCTACACATTTATATATATTATAATACTGATACCAAAAATAATTCGTGGTCGAAAACTATGCCAGCCGTAAAAAGCACGCCAGTATTCGACCATTTTTGTTTTTAATAAACAAAGCGTATTCAATGTTTTTCTAAGTAATGGTTAATTATGTAAAAATAAGTAGAAATGAATTTCAATATTCTGTAAAAAAAAAAAAACATTATAACGAACACAATTTCTTTTAAAAATGCTATTGTTTATGGTCGTAAACTAAACAATCTCAATTCCGTTTTCGTCCAGTAAAAACTGACTTTTAAACAAAAAACTTAAAAAAATATTTCTCCTGTTTTCCGACGTTTTAGTAAGGCTTTTTTTCTCCTAGGACCATAAGATAACGGGCCAGGTAACGTTAGAGCAGGGGGTGCGATAATTCACCGGCAGTTGCTCAGCTACCACCCCCATTGAAATTTGGCCTGGCAACGCACAATATTTGCAAGCTGAGGACCAACGAGAAGATTGCCAAGCTGGAGAAAAAATTGAGCAAAATACGATGAGACATAGGATTATCTGAAATCCGACGAGAGGGAGAGGATACGATTGTTCAGGATTCCAGAAACATGCACTTCTTCTGAGAAGGAGAGCGAAAGTCCCAAGATGGTGTAGATTTTCTCATCCGCAGGTCACTCATCAACAACGTGATTATGGTCGACAGTATCTCGAGCAGGGTAGCATACCTTATACTCCGAATAATCGACCGTTTTTCGCCGAAAGTCTATGAGGTATATGAGCTGACCTTGACATACCCTGGTGATGAAGTAGAGGCGTTTTATCAAGAGAAATCCAAGGTCGTCATAAGTATACCTCCGAAAGATGATGGTGATGCCCCGTTGGTCCAGTTGGTAGTGAAACTACCTTCTGAGCCTGAGGGCGTGGGTTCGATTCCCACGTAGGACAAACATTTGTGTGATGAACATTTGTGTTTGTTCTATATCTGGTTGGTAATATCTATTTAAGTATGTATTTAAAACGATATATGTATATATATCAGTCTCTGGCAACCATGATAGCCCGTTGGTCCAGTTGGTAGTGAACCTACCTTCTGAGCTTGGGGGTGTGGGTTCGATTCCCATCTAGGACAAACATTTATGCGATGAACATTTGTGTTTGTTCTATATCTGGGTGTTAATATCTATTTAAGTATGTATTTAAAGCTATATATGTATGTATATCAGTCTCTGGCAGCCATATCACAAGCTTTGCTTAGTTTGGGGTCAGATGACCGTGTGTGCGAAAATGTCCCGAATATTTATTATTATTTATTTATATCACAAGCTTTGCTTAGTTTGGGGTCAGATGACCGTGTGTGCAAAAATGTCCCAAAATATTTATAAAAAAAAATAAAAAAGATACTTCACCGTTTTTATGGGTAACTTTAACGGAATATATGGTAGATGTGTTAAGAGTGGGGTCATAATAATATGGGTCTGGACAGCGAAATCTGAGGGGGCATCGGCTGGTCGACTTCGTGGAGAAGGAGGAAACCTAACCTAACCTAACTAGGAGGAACTCTATTTGATGAACTCCTTCTTTCAGAAATGACCATACAAGAAGTGAATGTGGATGAGCCCGGATGGTTCGACCAAAATGAGATAAACTTCATCATGAAGACCAAGAAGCGAATATTCTATGATGTCTCCGAGATCAGCGAGGTGAAAACCGATAGCAATCACCACATTGGAAGAAGCCCATTGAATATCAACATCAAGCTGGAGAGGTCACGTCTGGTGAAGTCCACGCCCCGTCCTGGTCATGCTCAAATCCAAAACCCCAGACTTCCAACTAGAACTGCATAATCGCTTCCAGGGCCTAGCCGAAAGCGGAACTGTGTACAAATTAAACGATGGGCTGGTGGAAACTATCCAAGCAGTGGGGTCCAAGTGAGGGCCAGAAAATACCTCAGAAGCTCTCAGACAAAACCATTAAGCTAATGGAAGACCTGACTGAGATGAGACTGCAGTCTTCAGCTGATATGTCGGAATATGGCAAACTCAATAGATGAATCTCGAAATTGGTGCGCCACGATCTGCGTTCCTATAATACAAGATGTATTAGGGGTGTATTTGTGAAGAATTCGTCTATTGGGAAAAGCCAAATAACGAAGCTGAAGATCGAGGATGGCAGTATCATTTCGTCAAAGCCAGAGATTCTGAGAGAGCACGAAAGGTTTTACGTACAGTTGTACACCTCGACCCGACAGCCTATTGTCAGTACAGCTCAGGACAAGAGAGCTAAACTGACCCGACACTACACTGAGGACATTCCAGACATCAGCTTGTACGAGATTAGAATGGCTCTGAAACAACAAGGCGCCGGGCGATGACGGAATCACGCACGACAGGACTACTGAGGGCGGGTGGAAAACCGGTAATTTTAGTCCTCCAGAAGAACTAATAACCGATGGGAAGAATGGTTCTTGAGGGAAGAACACAAACAGGAAGACGCAGCGTAGGTAGGCCTCCCACTAGATGGACCGACGATATTGTGAGATTCGCGGGCAGATGGCAGGCAGTCGTTTAGTGTAGAGGTTAAAAAGGAAGCCAATGCTCAGCAGTGGACGTCTTCTGGCATATGATGATGGTGATGTTTCTTAATAAAAAAAAAAAAATTTTTTTTGTTAACCTATACTGTCCCACTCCTGGGCAAAGGTCTCCCCCAATTCTTTCCAGACAGTGCGATCACCCGCCAGACTTAACCACTGTATCTGGAACGTGTCGAGGTCATCGCGCCAGCGTTTTCTAGGCCTGCCTTGGCTCCTTCGTCCGTTTTCAGGCACCCACTGTGTGATCCTCTGGGCCCATCTATCAGGGTGCATCCTGGCCACGTGTCCCGCCCAACCCCACTTTAATTTGGCAGCTTTGATACCAACATCAGCGATTCCCGTAATTGAGCGCAGCGTCGTGTTTCGGACTCGGTCTGTCCTTTTGATTCTTAGGACGCTGCGCTCCATCGCTCTTTGGCAAACCCCAAGTTTGAACCTCTGAGAATCGGTCAATGACCAAGTCTGTGCACCGTAAGTTAGGACGGGCAGGACGCACATGTCGATGAGTGTACGCTTTAATGACAAAGGAAGGTCGCCCTTCATAAGCTCTTTCATGGACCAGTAGCTCCTCCAAGAATTTTCGACGCGGCGGTTAATTTCTTTATCCTGCCGGTTGTCGAAGGAAACTAGCTGGCCCAAATATATGTATTCATCGACATAGTGTAGATCCTGCCCATCTACCGTGACCTTAGACTTTGTGCTATTTGTCATCATTTGTGTTTTGGACCGATTCATCGTGAGTCCAACCTTGAGGCTTGCCGTGCTAAGATCTTGCAGCATCTGTTGGAGGTCGTCTGCTGTGGAGGCGAACAGCACGATGTCATCAGCAAATCTCAGGTTAGTAAGTTTGCTGTCACCAACATCGATACCTTTCGCGCTCCACGCGGGCTTTTCAAGGTCTTAAATACTAATAATAAAAATAAATAAATACATACTTAAAAACTTTTATTGACTAGTTTTTTCATTGTCAATAGTTCAATTTAGGGAGTGGTCGAAGACTGGTTATTAGGTAGTCGAAAATTAAATCTTGTGGTCAAAACTAGGAAAAACAGTACTTTTGACTATTGATCAAAATATTAAAAAAATGGGTACATCCCGTTTGGTAAGAATCCCATTTGGTAAACCACTTGAGATACCTACTAAAAAGTTGCGTTTGGTAAACATTCTCCTTTCCATACAAGAAGTTTCGTTTGGTAACCTTTTAAAGAATTTCATGTATTTTATCCCAATTGGTAAACTTTCTGTAGAAGTTAGTACACTCATGATAAAAATAAATAACATTTTTTTTTTTACTTTTTTGTACTTCACCTTCGTTTGCAACTCACTCTCGCGGGCCGCTTCCGGCCTAGAAAACCACGTGAATTTGACGGTTTTTTAAAACTTTGTACATCACCTTCGCCTAAAACTCACTCTAACGGGCTGCTTGCGGCCTAGCGGACCACGCAAAATCTACCGGTTCTTTTTCAATTTTCAGGGTTCCGGACCCAAAGGGTAAAAACGGGACCCTATTACTAAACCTACGATGTCTGTCCGTCTGTCTGTCCTACCCACATGTATTTTTCGAACTGTAATAGATAGCCAGTTGAAATTTTCACAGAATATGTAATGTTACGGCGGATAATTAACAAATAATAAAAAAAACATAAGGTAAAAACGGAAGAGGGGTCCCCACTCCCCATACAAAAAACGTATTTTTACGTGTTTTTGTATATGCTCTAATGTAAAAACGGTAATACGTACAAGCGCCAATCTTGGCATTATTACACACTCTAAAGTATAACAACATATAATTATAATAAATGATGGCCAAGTGCTAGTCGGTGACCAATTTCTGTTCATTAAAAGTTATACCGAGCGTCACTTGCAAAATATTATGAACTATGTGACGGCGAAGCAATCGCTTGGCTATTTTAGTAGGCGTTGAGTCGTACCAAATAGTTTTTTAACTTGATAATTATTGTATTTTGTGGTGGTACGGCACCCTCAGTGCGCGAGCCCGACTCGCACTTCGCCGGTTTATTTGTGCATCACCTTCGATTGAAACTCACTCTCGCGGGCCGCTTGCAGCCTAGCGAACCACGTGACCTCGACGGACCTTTCCACTTATTTAGGGTTCCGTACCCAAAGTGTAAAAACGGGACCCTATTACTAAGCCTACGATGTCTGTCTGTCTGTCCGTCTGTCTGTCCTACCTATTAACGGCTGTATTTTTCGAACGGTAATAGATAGCCAGTTAAAATTTTCACAGAATTTCCGTAATACATATTAAATTATAAAATAGGCAAAAAATAAAAATGAAATGAACACACAACAAACGTATTTTTTACGTATTTTTGTATTAGCTCTAATGTCCAAACTGTAATATGTACAAGCGCCAAACTTAACATGATTATAGTACACACACTAAAGTATAACAAAAAAATAATAAATAATGGCCAAGTGTGAGTTGGTGACAAATTTCTGTTCATTACCATGTTATAACTAGTAATTTTGATTTTGAATTTTGGTACGGAACCCTTTGTTTGCGAGCCCAACTTGCACTTAGCAAGTTAATTTATAGTCTTCGATGGCCACTTTCACCATTTTTTTTTCAAAACTCAGAATACTAAACAACTAAACTAACTACTTAAACTAAAAAAAAAAAAAACATATTTGATTTTTGAACCTGACTGTACCGTACAAAATTAATGGTTTGCCAAACGGGATTAAATGTATGAAGAATAAAATAGTTACGAAACGCAACTTTTTAGTAGGTATCTCAAGTGGTTTACCAAATGGGATTCTTACCAAACGGGATGTACCCAAAAAAATGGCAGGCCGCAACTAATAGTCCTTATTCATTTTAATAAACTAGAGGATGTAAGAATGTTACTTCAGTAGGTTAATGTCTAAAAAAGACACTAACATTTTATTTCAGCTTTTCAAAGTTGACAACTCCACTAATTGGTCGGAAACTGGCGAAATCACCCTACCTATTTTGTGCAGTGTCATCCGTCGTGCCGGCGGCGGGCGCCGTGCCGGGCCGGCTACGAGGGATGCCGTGCCGGGCTGGCTACGAGGGATGCCGTGCCGGGCCGGCTACGAGGGATGCCGTGCCGGGCCGGCTACGAGGTAGCCGTGATGGGCCGGCTACGAGAGGCAGCGCTGCGCTAGCCGCATCAGAATTCTAATATTCGGAATATTCGGTCGCGGCGCTGTTCGGTCAGTCCGCGGCGCGCCAGCCGCCAGTCTGCGTGCAGCCGCGGCGTCGCGTGTACGTCTCCCGCCGCGCTCCGCTCGCGACTCGTCTATACATACGTGTGTGACCGCGGACGTCCGCTGGAGACGAACTGACCGTTCCTGTAGTGTGTGTAGTGTGACTCGACATAATCGCCAACGGATCATAATGATTATCCCGAATTTCGTTATTGAGAGCAGAATAAAAATTTAATTTACCGCATACTATATATAAACTCGGATTAATTTAACATAGATACCTATATGAAAATTATTATATTTCTATAATGTTCAATGATGTTAGTCACTGATTACTTGCAATAATTTGAATGTCCCTTGCGTACGAGCGGAGCCTGCCTCCCGCTCGCGCGTACTCTGTGCTCGGTACGTAGCGCTGGAGCAGTTCACAGCAGGCTCTCCTTCGGAATCGGAACTCGTTTGTGTTCCGAGGTTCGTGGTTCGAGTCGAGTAGTACCTGCCTACCTACCTCCTGCCACGCTACATCTGTTTACTAACGTAACTTGTTCCCTACAAACTTACTAAATTACACTCATCACTAGAATATTATAACGTATCTCAGTCGAAGCCTTTCAACTGATAAATGTATTAGATATAAATAAAAAGATCAAGCGTACATTACATGAGTGTTGTGGTTATACGTAGGTATATAGCTATCGGACGTGTAGTGAGTCAACCACAGCAGGCTGAGCGAGTGTCGCACGCGCCTCGTGCCGGTGTGAGTGTCGTGAAGTGGCGGAGTCTCGCGGAGAGCCGGCAGCGGAGCGCCGCCGGCGCAGCATACGTGCCGGGCGGCGCGCGCATGCCGTGAGCGGAGCCCGCATGTGGTGCGCGGCGCTGGCGCTGGCGGCGGCGGCGGCGGCGCTGTGTCCACCCGCGCCTGCGCCCCCGCCGGGCTGCGTGTGCGCGCCGGGGCCCGCGCTGCGCTGCCGCGCCGCCGGGCTCGCGGCCCTGCCGCCGCTGCACCCCTCGCTGCGCGTGCTGTGAGTACTGACACGCACACTACTACACTGCATGGGGCGCCGTGCCCGCCCGCGCCCGGTAAAGTAAACGAGACGATCGCACGCACGCCTCGGGCCGAGGTCGAGGTCTCCCGTGCGCAGTGCAAGTGCACGCGCACGAACACGCGCCGCGCGCGCGTTTATGTCTTTTGTATGACCGTTCATAGGAAAGAAATGAACGCGCACGCGCATACTCCGGACTTTGTTCGAACTCGTCTAGTTTGTTTCGGTCGTCAGAGAGAGATAGGTACAACAGTATTGTCCGGACAGGCAGAGACCGGCCGCCACCTACCTAGCTACCTAACCAGACAGGAGACGACCGAAACTACCTATACGCTAATGGCAACATGTTGGAGGTCGGCATTTGTAAACTATTAAACACAGAAACTTATTACTTGCGAACATTTTCTGATTAGATATAAGTTTTAGAGTTAGGTATATAGTAATTTTTAAACTTTCGCGATTTGAACACATGTTTTAAACGTTTATCGGGACTTATCACGTATTATTTAATTTAGGTAAAAAATATATACCTTTCGCTCGACGTTTCGACCATGTTACAATGGCCGTGGTCACGAGCTGACTGAAAACTGCGGGTGAGTCCGGCGAGAAGAGCGGGTGTTTTGTTCTCCTACCCTCACTTGATCTTGAAAAATGGCAGGGTTGTCACTACGACACACAACACTGACTGTATCGGTAAATGTTCTAGTACCTACACCGCGGTTTGTACACTTGCTTACTATGGGATTCCACGACGCCGCTAACTTAAATCCATCTTCCCGGTTGAAATTGCGATGTTTTCTAATTTCAACAGCTTCACGAACCATTCTAGAAAAATAATGTCGTTCAGTATAGTTAGGTATTGTATTATATTTAGTTATATATATATTTAGGTACCTACATAAGGCTACATAGCGACGATAAAACTGTAATACATTTGAGACGTTCTATCTCAAAGGTTCATTACCTTTTCGTATAATGTTATTCGAGTAGTTTCCTTTTTAACTAAATCATAAAAGGTATAGGTACCTACCTAAATTATGTTATGTTGGTATGATGTACCTACCTATCTCTGAAATGATTATAAATGACCTATGTAGGTATTGCGCAAGACTCGGTGCTCGGTGGGCAGGCAGGCCGGGCGCGCGGCGAGCGACGTGCGTCATCCCACTACTCGGCGCGGGAGTTTTTTTATATTTTTTTTATATTGACTTAGGTAGGTATATAACTACTTACCTACTGTTGGCCTTACGGCCTCTACAGCTTGACCGGACTAGTTTTCACCATAACTTGGTGGTTTAAGTTTTGGGCGACTAGCTCAAGGGCACCTCGAAGGTACGAACCTCGGCTTGGGCCGTCGCCGGGAGTGGGAAACAGACTTGCCCAGGCACCCCAGAAGGGGTGTGCCCTGGAGCCCTAACGGTTGGTTGAACTGATTGATTATTTGGAGAGAATCTAACCGATCTTCTAACAGATCCTGGGGGTCTACGATCCTGCCGGCGGGATCGCTGTATGTGTGTGTGTGTGCCTCTGGTAACCGACGCCTGTACCAAAAACTGAATACTTATTTCCTATTGCTAGGAGCATTCGGATCGGGCGAGCCCAGCGCCGCCGCGGTGACGACGGCGATGGGGTCGTCCGGGTCGCCCAAGATGTTTCTAGGGCGTCTACGGAGAGAAGTAGTTCGAGGCTTTTACTACGAGATGGTTTGGGTGGTGAGGCGCCGCGTCAAAGTAGCGGCGGGAGGATACATCATGGATGGGAGTTCGACATCACAGTGCAGATCGAGTATCGACGTTTCGCATATACCAGCTAGCGCCGACCGCTCTGCGTATGAAGCGGTTTTGAATGACCTGCAGCTTGTCCAGATGGATGCGGGAGGCGTGGACGGAAGCATAAGTCATGACGGAGCGGATGCAAGTTTTGGAGATTGTCAGCTTATTTGTAAGTGACAATTGAGTACGCTCGCCGAGGAGGGGGCTGAGGCGCTCTAGGAAGAACGCCGCTCGGTTGCGGACCATCTGTATGTGTTTGGAGAAATTGAGTCGACGATCGAGAGTCACGCCGAGATACTTGGTCGAGCTGGTCCAAGGGCTGGGCTGCCGTGAAGCGTGATAGGCCTCGACGGGGGGTTTTTGGACGGGTGGAAGTACATTGCTGCACTTTTTTCGGGGTTGACCGTGATGGCCCACTTCTTGAACCAATCACCTAGATGAGTAAGGGCTCGTTGAACGTGGGCCCGTTTGACGACTTTGTTCCACCCTCTGGAGTAGAGAGCGGTGTCGTCAGCGAAGAGAGCTATATCCACGTGGGGAGATCGAGGAATGTCGCTAGTGAAAAGCGTGAAGAGGACGGGTGCTACGACGGAGCCCTGAGGGACTCCGCCACCTATAGGATGAGGTGAGGACGGTACTCCATCGACCCGAAGTGGCATTGGGCAGGCCACATCGCTCGAAGAACCGATAACCGATGGGGAAGAAAGGGTCTGTAGTGGAGACCACGAACCGGAAGACGCAGCGTGGGTAGGCCTCCCACTAGATGGACCGACGACATTGTGAGAGTCGCGGGCATCCAGTGGATGCAAAAGGCAGGCTGTCGTTCAGTGTGGAGGTTAAAGGGGGAAACCTATGTTCAGCAGTGGACGTCTTCTGGCTGATGATGATGATGATGATTGTTAATGAAGGCATATTGAGAAAATAATAAAAATTATTTATGTTACAATATTTGGTGGCAAAATAAGTAGACAAGCTACGACAATAAAAGTGCGATAGAAGTGAATGGCAGATCGGTCGTCCTATAGCGATAAAAGTGCAATAGCAGTGAATGGCAGATCGGTCGTCCTATAGCGATAAAAGTGCAATAGCAGTGAATGGCAGATCGGTCGTCCTATAGCGATAAAAGTGCAATAGCAGTGAATGGCAGATCGGTCGTCCTATAGCGATAAAAGTGCAATAGCAGTGAATGGCAGATCGGTCGTCCTGTAGCGATAAAAGTGCAATAGCAGTGAATGGCAGATCGGTCGTCCTATAGCGATAAAAGTGCAATAGCAGTGAATGGCAGATCGGTCGTCCTATAGCGATAAAAGTGCAATAGCAGTGAATGGCAGATCGGTCGTCCTATAGCGATAAAAGTGCAATAGCAGTGAATGGCAGATCGGTCGTCCTGTAGCGATAAAAGTGCAATAGCAGTGAATGGCAGATCGGTCGTCCTGTAGCGATAAAAGTGCAATAGCAGTGAATGGCAGATCGGTCGTCCTGTAGCGATAAAAGTGCAATAGCAGTGAATGGCAGATCGGTCGTCCTGTAGCGATAAAAGTGCGATAGCAGTGAATGGCAGATCGGTCGTCCTGTAGCGATAAAAGTGCAATAGCAGTGAATGGCAGATCGGTCGTCCTATAGCGATAAAAGTGCAATAGCAGTGAATGGCAGATCGGTCGTCCTATAGCGATAAAAGAAGAAAAGGTCGGGCGCGCGTCGTGAACACACGAATGGTGCACGCAAACAGAGTGCGAGTCAGACATGGATGTGATTCTCAAACTTCGCGTGCATGTGTTATGATACTTACGAATATGATGGAACAAATCATTTTTCATCAGAGTAGGCCTCAAAATAACACTGCATTTTAATTTGAGAGTCTCTTCAGGTCGGCTTCCGACTTGATGGTAAGAACAGGCAATGTGGGGTTCTTCCGCATAAAAATCTATATCTAATCAGCGCAAAAATATCTCCCCTTTTTGACAGATCTGAGCTCATTATACTTTGTTGGGAGTAGGTATTGACGACCAACTGAAACTTACCAATTACAACTGCGACCAGAACCACCGGCGGAGTCCTATTAGTATAGGGTGAACGTACTGCGAACCCCAAGCCGCCTGGCAAGTGTGGGGATTATGGCAACACCCCTCACTGAGGAGGCCTTTGTCCAGCAGTGGACGTTTAATAGCTGCTGATGTGATTCTCTCAGTGCAGCGGTTACTTGGTCACTTAGACAATAACGTAGGTACTACTACAGACTGCTACGGTACGATCGATAGCCGCTAGCTGGTGGCTGGGTGTCGGCGCGGTGCGTCCGGCGCGGCGGAGGCAGCCGACGGGTTCGTCGCGTGTCGTGCAGTGCACGGTGTTGCAACATGTGATGGTGTGTCGCGGAGTCGCGGGGGCGGTCCGGCCAGCGCCGGGCCTCCGGGGACGACCACCCGCCCCCGCGCTCGGTGCAACAATATCGACGGACAGTGACGTCACAGTATCATCCGATACATACCGGCACCGACCCGCCGGGTGGGACTCCAGACCTGACCACTTCGTATTTGGTACACTTGCCCGATGGCTTGTTACCGTGTGATACCTTCAATATACAGGGTTCCGCATATAGACTGCACTAAGGCCGAAAGGAGGTCATTGTACTCATGACTCTCGTTATTCAATGAACAACTTTTGCTATGGGACCAAACCTGAAATCACGAAAAAAAAACAGCTGTTCCATACGTTTTGTCCGAGTAGGTAATCAATACTGTCAATAACCGTTTTCTATGGAACAGCTGACATTTTTTTCGCGATTTCTGGGTCGGTCCTAAAGTAAAAGTTTTTCATAATGGTGAGTACACAATGACCTTCTTTAGGCTTAGTATCTTTCCTGCATGGAAGCGGAGGGTCTCGTAGCGATGCACAGCTCAGCCACTCCACCTCCCGGCCGCGGTCCGCGCTCGCTGACACGGTGAAGCGGTTCTCTAGATAAAGCAATAAGCCAGACAGCATGTCGGCTCGGCGATCTCGTTCCTATGTCGTCAACGTCAATGATGCGATACGAAGATGAGAGATGTCGGCGGGGGGGCGCGGGGCAGGGCGGCGGTGTCGGTGACCGCGATGATGGATGGCGTCCGTAACGAGCGCCCCCGCGTCACCGCCCCCGCCCCTCGCCCCCCGTCACTCGTTCTAAGGGGACCCCAATCTGTATGTTCGTCCGGTGGACAATATTACATTCCCTTAAACTTCCATGATACATAGCACAAGTGGTATTTACTGAGTCAGCTGTCAGGGTCATCCTCTCTGGTGCTAGCGCGACAGCGAGGGTGGCTCGGCAGAGCTTGCAGCGACTCAGTCCCGGCAGCTTCCTGCAGGTACAGGTTCTAGAACCATTCGTATGATATAGGTACGCTCTTATTTTTCCTTCCGTTCATTTCACTCGGCAGAGTAGGAGGCTAGGTGGATATTTGTGGCGTTGGTTTTGCTATAATGTTACAATAACTGGCCAAAAGCGTGTCGAGACACGTATATAGTAGGCTTCCTCTAGCCAAAGCCATATAATTGTAATCACATTCATAGTTCAGAAATTGGTGATCACAGAAAGAACGAAAGAACAGCTCTGTGGACTCCTTCCTTCAGACACATCATCCCGACATAACTAAGTATTTACTTTTTGAAATTCAACCAAAAATAAATACGTACGTATTGTACGTATTTATTTTTGGTACCTACAACTTTATTTTGGTTAACTTAACTTGGTTTTAATACAACTTTATTACACACCGAAAATACACAATAAAGAGTTTCTATCTATCTATCTATCTAAAATACAAATGAAACTTAAACTAACATAAAAAACAAATAAACGGCAGTATAATGGGATGCCTTATCGCCTAAAGTGATAAATCTAAGTAAGTAGGTAGAGGTACTACTTACATGACTTACTTGGAAAAAAAATCTACTAAGATCATTATACGATAATATGGTCAAACGTCTCAAAATTTCAGTTTTATCGCTATAACTCAAAAAGATGTGAACACAATCTATTCTATCTACCTCTTTAGGTATAAAAGCGAAATTCATCTACACACTCACTCACTCACTCATCACGAAATCTCGAAAACTACTTGAGCTACGAAGCTGAAATTTGTCAGGTAGATTCCTTGTGGGGTGTAGAGGTCCGCTAAGAAACGATTATGCAAAAGGGTCGAATTAAGAAAGGCAAATGGAGCCAAAAATTTACATATATGAAAAATAAATACTTTTTTTTTTTTTTTTTTAATGCCATAGGTGGCAAACAAGCAGACGGGCTGCCTGATGGTAAGCAGTCACCGTCGCCTATGGATACTTGTAACACCAGAGGCATCACAAATACGTTGCCGACCCTTTAGAACTCTATTAACTCGCCTTTTGAAGAACCCCATGTTGTAACTTCTCGGAAACACCGTAGAAGGTAGCTCATTCCACATTTTGCAGGTATGAGGCAAGAAGGATCGTGTGAATCGCACGGTGTGCGAATTCCACTGATCTATGATGTGTGGATGAGCCTTCAGGCGGTGGCGGCTAGTGCGATGGTAAAACCGCGACGCCGGCATCAGATCAAACAGTTCTTCAGAACACTCCCCGTTGTAAATGCGATAAAAGATACAAAGAGACCCAACGTCTCTGCGCATGCTGAGTGGCTCAAGGTGTTCAGCGAGCTTGGGATCGTTGACAATTCTGACAGCTCTACGCTGTAATGCATCGAGTGGGTCAAGCTGATACTTGGGTGCTCCGTTCCAAAGATGGGAGCAGTACTCCATGTGAGGTCGGACTTGCGCTTTGTAAAGCAAGAGTCTTTGTCTCGACGTGAAGTACCGCTTCGCCTTGTTGAACACACCAAGTTTCTTAGATGCGAGCTTGGCCTTACTTGCGATGTGACCGCGGAACTGTACATTCGTAGAAATGTCGACTCCAAGGATTCCAATGCTTTCTGAAACCTTGAGGGGAGTGTTTTGAAAATGAGGAGCTACAACAAATGGGGCTTTTTTAGCGGTGAACGCGCAAACTTGCGTCTTTGTTGGGTTAAACTGAACCAGGTTCAGTTCACCCCAGACCGAGACCTGCTCAAGAGAGGTCTCGACTTCAGACAGAAGTACTGCTGAAAGATTAAAGTTATATGATTATTTACGGGATATTTACCGTGGTAAGGTTGTGGAATGAACACTAGCACGAACACCTAGCAGAAAATCTAGCAGAGGAATTATCCCACGTACAACTGGTGTTACGCAGGAATGGTTATATGATTATTTACGGGATATTTACCGTGGTAACTGCCTTTTTTGCTATATATGTAAAAGGAGTCACAGATAAAATAGGTCGAATTCTTGACAAATATGCTATCAAGACCATATTTACTCCTCATAAAAAGATTGCGCAATGTCTGCGTTCCCCTAAGGACAAGATTGACGGAGCTGAAGAGAGAAGGTGGTAGTGTAGGGTCGACCAAAGCCGAGGTATTAGGGGAAAGCGAGAAGTTCTATGGACAGTTATACACTTCGGTTGCTAAACCTGTCAGCAGCTCGGCCAAAGACCCAAGAGCCAAGCTGAGCCGACACTATACTGAAGATATCCCGGACATCAGCCTGTACGAGATTAGGATGGCCCTGAAACAGCTCAAGAATAACAATGCGCTGGGTGATGATGGGATCACATCAGAGCTTCTGAAAGCGGGTGTTTCAATGATGTTTCAAATTATTTTATTACATGAGATAACCTCTCGAGATGGGTGCGGTCAAGGGCCGAAGGGAGCAGGGGAGTTAGAGACGCGTGAACATGGCTTAGAAATACTTATTTTGTATGTTAATATAAAAAGTATAAATATCGGAATCCCGACATTATGCCTTTCAATTCCGGAAATGAAATATCGGAAAAATTAGTCCGAGATTCCAGAGTTACGAAATTCCGGAATTCCAGAATGGAAGCCCTAATGCTTAGTCCCAGATTTGATAGTTTTCGAAAACTTTTTTCGTTTACGTATTGTTCCATACATTGCCGGGCTAAAAGGTATTCGAAAACTTTTTTCGTGTTAGAGTGAAGCAATCTATACCACCGATTACTACCGATTTTAGTTCCTCCACGTTTCCGATAGAGGCGCTTTACTAAAATGTACTATAACATTATGTACTACAATCGGCTCGAAGGACTTTTAAAATATTACGAATTACCTATCGAAAGTTTGAAATATCAAATGGTTAGAAATTGTCGAAAGAGTAACTGAAACTAAACAAATTAGTGCGGAAGTATGTGTCAAATTAATGATTACAATAGCAAATGCTCATGCAACGATGATACAAGTTTGAACTGGTCTCAAAATGTACATTATGTACCTCTATGCAATCTGATAACTTTCGACTGCATAAAAATGTATTGATTTGGTTCGAAATATAAAGAGATGTTCTAGGGAACTCGTGATAACTTTGCATTATAGAGAGGTTCTAATTATCGCAGGTTTGAATTAACGAGAGTCGACTTCCTAGTGCGTTCTCAAACCCAACAACCTACCTTTACTCATTAGATGAAGTCCTAAATAACCTTAAACTAAAAACAAATGTAATTCTAACAGGTGACATGAATGTGAATATATTACCAGGCGCAAATATCACGGGATATGCATCTCAGTATCTTAATCTCATGGCATCACATAATCTTGTCCAAGGTATTACCTTGCCTACTAGAATTGCTACATGCCTAGATCATATTATGGTTAAGACAGAAAATTAATGGCAGACTTTAGTTTTCGGCAACTTTACAGATCACTCACCAGCACTAATACGCATTAGACTCAAGACAAACAACAACACAGGCAAACAAGACTTCAAATTTAAGCCCGTTACTAATATTAATGCTATAAGAGAAACTTTAGCTCAGTACTGTTGGAAGAAATTATATGATATAAACGAAGTTGATGAAGCTGCTGCATTGCTGGTATCAACAATCCAAAAAATTATTCATAATAATACTATACTGAAGCATATAACAAATAAATATAAGCCACTAAAACCTTGGATCAATACTAGCATCATTAGGTGTATAAGACATAGGAACAAATTACAGAAACAGTGGAAAGAATCCCCGCTGAACTTAGAATTACGTGATACGTTTATAAGGTACAAGAATGCCTGTAATAAACTAGTTAAAACAGTTAAAAATAACTATTATAAAAATAAACTCGAAAAGTCCCGTGGGAATGTAAAAGATACGTGGAATACTATTAAGGAAGTATGTAACTATAGCAAAAGTAAAACTATTCCAGAAACTTTGTTGCAAACTAAAAGTACTCCGGTAGATTCACTTAATGATGTAAACAATTTTTTTACTTCTATTGGTCAAGATTTAGCCAACATAACATTGGCAAAGTTAAATAAAACTGACACCGAACTTGCGGCAACTGCCAATGCGTTCTATAACTCACCACCGTCAGGGTCACTTTCACTATTTTTAACAGATACCAAGGAAGTAGCCCGTACTATTGCTAATCTGAAAACCAGCAGTGCTCCAGGTTGGGACAGTATCACATCTTCTCTACTAAAAACATGTTCGCAATCTCTAGCTGAACCTATTTCATATCTATGTAACCTTAGCTTCACCAAAGGCTAATTCCCATCTATTCTCAAAAAGGCTATGGTCTGCCCCATCTTCAAAGCTGGAGAAAAGAATATAGCCTCTAACTACAGGCCTATTTCGCTTTTGCCAACACTAGCTAAAGTTATAGAAAAAATTGTTAACAAGAGACTGGTATCATACCTAGAAAAAAAATATATTTTGGCAAACAACCAGTTTGGTTTTCGTTCTCGAAAGTCAACTGATGACGCTGTACTGCAGTTAACAGCTCTAACGACCAAGTATCTGGATATGGGAGAAAAATGTGTCGGTGTGTTCTTGGATCTGCAGAAGGCGTTTGACACGGTCTCAATACCAACTACCAACAATACTTTTGGCACGATTGCAGGGTGTAGGAATAAGAGGCAGTGTACATGAATGGTTCACTGATTATCTAACAAATCGCAAACAGCAAGTAAAAGTGGGCCAATTTGAAAGTGACAGTGCCGTCTGCAATTACGGAGTCCCTCAAGGCAGTACATTGGGACCAACACTATTTTTATTATATATAAACGAACTTTGCAAAATAAAACTAACGAACGCTGATATTCTTATGTTTGCAGACGACACTGTTCTCCTGTTCCATGGTCCAAGTTGGACTAATGTACGCCAATGTAATGTTGTTGTATGTAATGTTGGCCGAACACGGTGTAGCACATATTACATCGTGGCTAGAAAACAACCTCCTGACACTAAACACTGCTAAAACGAAATATATGTGCTTCAGGAAAACAAGAAATAATAAAATTCCATCTAACTTTGTGATATGTGCATATACTTTTCCCTGTAATCACCTGCACACTAATCGTTTAAACTGCAACTGCAGTGCCTTTGCTCGAGTAGAAACCATTAAGTATTTAGGAGTTACTGTAGATGAACAGATGACGTGGAGACCGCACATACACGTAGTCTCCCAACGCATAAGAAAGTTGATACATATCTTTAAGTTACTTCGCCTAGTTGCTGATAAAAAACTTTTAATAGATACTTATAAAGCGCTTGGCGAGTGCATTATAGGATATTGTATTTGCTCTTGGGGTGGTGCGGCAAAAACCCACCTGCTGGAAGTAGAGCGCGCCCAACGCGCTCTGCTCAAAATAACAATGTTCTTGCCGTTCAGATACCCTACCACTGATCTCTACAAAGAATGTGAAGTCTTTTCTGTAAGGAAGATCTTTGTTAGTCAATGTATAAAAAGGTACCATAGAGAAACAGTCGCTCACGTGCTACTGGAAAGAGGCGTGATAAATGTCCAGGCCAGTTCCAGGCTACAAGTGTGCATTGGCATGGAGGCACTATAATCACATGGCACCCATGTTATATAATCACTTTAACTTAAATAAAAACTATAAAATGGTGAATAGGTTTAAACTTAAAGGATCTATAAACGAATGGTTGAAAAAATTCGATTATAATTCAACTGAAGACATGTTGACACGAGTGGAACAGTTATCCAAATTTAAGCAATTGTTTTCGCATAATTTATATTATTTTTTTTACTTTATTTTTTTGTTTTCTTTTTTACCTATCTAAACCGTGTGTATTGTTTACTATGTAGCGTATGTAGCCTTTATTTTGTATGTAGTTCCTATTAAATTGTCTATGTATACTATTAATTACTATACTTATTGTAACTGTTCTTATTGTTGGGAAGACACTGTCTGCTGCATCACAGCTAACGCTAAAGCAGCAGGCAGGGTTACTTATTTTTTCTTGAACTATGTTTAACAACAATAAATTATTTTGTATTTTTGTATTTTGTATTTGGTATTTGGTGGTCGTTGATGGTAGAGTCGTGACTCCACAGGAAAATGATAAAACCGAGCACTTTTGACTGTATATTAGGTAGGTAAAAACCAAAGAATTCAAGTACATATAGGTCAATGGTAAAAACAAACAATTGTAAGGCAACGCGCGTCGTGAGTGGAGGCGGTGCATCGACGACTGCCTGCAACATCAGGCGACCCCCTGCCTCAGCACGCACCCCGCGCGTCCCCTTTCACAAGTATCAAATTATGACACGGGTGGCGCGTCGGTAACAGTGGTGGTTTGGTATTTTAAATAAATACAACATACAAAATTTCCAAAAAAGACGGATTAAGGAGATAAAAATGGGGCTTGATATTTTTGTAGAAAGTTGACAACTACGAAGTTGAAATTTGGCAAGTTGATTCCATATTGGGTGTAGTGTAGAGGTGCGTTAAAAATGATTTTGAATACGGGCTGATAGGTATTTAGGCTAATAGTTTTAAAAAAACTGATAGAATATTTTTACAAAGAGGGGGCAGCCGAAATTTTATGCTAATTTACCATGATATTCTAACTAAACCTAATACCCCATCATCGTAACATATCTAAAATAAATACTCACCGAAGGAAAATATATATTTAAATATTTGTTTTCCAGTGTTAAGACAAAATTTACCTAGATTAATCAAGTCTATAAGTTAATATTATATATTAATAGTATTATTATATTAATAGTAATATAATTTATTATGAGAGTACTAACTCTCATAATAAATTATAATCGATTTGAACTTACGTCCTTTAGTTCTAAGCAACTATTCGGGCAAACGGCAAGTCCGATATTCAGTCTTATTCTGTTGCGCTTTGCATCTAAATAGCGAAACATGCTCCGTTCAACCTCAGTACCGCACTGTGCCTCAACGGGGAAGGACGCACGCGCTTGCTTTTCGCCTTGGTTTTATCTTCCGAGTGCGATTATATCAACACCTACTGTATTTTCAAACAATGGATAACATAAAAAAATCGATGGCTCGAACGCGGCAACCAAGTGTTGCCAATGACCTAGATCACAGACTAGGTAAAGCTACTAAGAAAAAATGTCATAGATATAAATAATATGGATACGACTTGGCCCTAACGCATACATTATTATGTACGCTCAGTAATATATTTATAAGAGTCAGTGTTTCTTTGTGGTTTCGATTCCCACCTAGGACAAACATTTTGTGATGAACATTAAATTTGTGTTTGTTCTATATCTGGTTGTTAATATCTATTTAAGTATGTATTTAAAACTATATAATATGTATGTATATCAGTCTCTGGCAGCCATATCACAAGCTTGTCTTAATTTGGGGTCACATGACGGTGGGAGCAAAAATGTCCCATTTTTTTTTTTTTTTTATTTGTCTACACCTTGGCGTGTGACATCACGAAAACTTGCTGAGTTACCAAAATACTCATTACGGGTTACACATATAGATTGTACTAAGGCGAAAGAAGGGCATTGTACTCATCATTATGTACAACTTTTGCTATTGGACCAACCATGAAATGGCGAAAAAAAAGCTGTTCCATAGATTTTGACAAGAGTCAATAACCGTTTTCTAAGGATCACCTGTTTTTCCCCGTGATTTTAGGGTTAGTCCCTTAGTAAACGTTATATGATTACAGTGACCTCCATTCGGCTAAGTACAGTCTATATGCGTAGCCTGGTATAATATTATGAATTATATTATGAATCATATTATTAGAAAATTATATTGAGCTATATTATGGGTAAGTGTTTCGCTTACCATCGGAAGAGCGACTTACTCGTCGTTTCACTCAGTTGCATAAAAGAGACACGATAACTAATCACATCCTTTATTTTGGAATATCATAAACAACTAAGTAGATAACCTATATGGATCTTTTTTTTTTTACTGTGGCATGTGTACAACACAGAATTCGAAGTGTACAAAATAATCAGTGAAAGTACTACTACGTTTGTAAAGTATACTATGTTTTGTATAAGTACTATAATTTAATTTTTGAATCGTTTCACTGTTTCACCTACTTACGATATTCTTAACTTCTGACATTCATATCGCAAGTAAATAATTAAAATATCGGCTTTCTAGGCGAGGCGACGCGCGACACAACCCTCTCCTTGAACGGCCCGTTGGGCACTGAATCGGAGAACGCCGAGCGACCCAAACGTCTAAAAACTTGCATTTTTTTAGGTTTTATTTTGTTGTGGGAAAATTACAGTTGAAAATATAAAAAAAGCACAGGGATTTCGTTCTCAATGATATGCTCTTTCTTTTGATATTTTTGATTTATTTTGATTGATATTATTGACATCATTTTAGAGCTGGTTTCTCTGACCAGTCCACAAAAAATATCACGAAAAGGGTTATTTTCATAATTTTTTTCTATCAACAAAATTGTTTCTAATCGTTTTTCGGTCACCAGCAACACCTAGATAATATGTTCAATTTTGATATGACACCAAATTCATAGTTCTAATTTCTATACAATTCCAGATAACGTACTTTCAAAACAGCAAAAAATAGGTCGAGCCTGCCTTAAGACCTAACTTAGACTATAATTTAAACTAAAAACGAGAACTAGTTGTATTTCCTAAACCAGAGCTTTCAAAATCTGCAAAAAATTTACCATAATTTAAAATAAGCTTTACTACCTCGAGCCAAAATTTGGGCGTGGTAGGGGGTTGTTCGTGGTAGGGGGTTGTTTTCAAGCCTCTTTATTTCTATTTATATTTATTACCTTAGTACCTCGTGCCACGTGGTTTTTGGGTTTTTTGGTCTTATCCCGGCGAGTTCAACCTAGCAAAGCATAGCGTAGCGTAGCTTAGCATAGCGTAGCTTAGCATAGCGTAGCTTAGCTTAGCATAGCATAGCGTAGGGTAGAATAGAATAGCGTAGCGTAGCATAGCATAGAATAGCGTAGCGTAGGGTAGCATAGCATAGCACTGCATAGCTTGGCATAGTTTAGTTTAATGTTTAGTTGAGTTTAGTTTAGTTTAATGTTTAGTTGAGTTTAGTTTAATGTTTAGCTTTCTGACACTGTTTCCGGCGTAAAATTTTAATTTGAAAATAAATGTATGTTATTTCAATTTAATTTAAATAATTTATTATTTTTATATTTATATTGTAGAAAACTTAAAAATAAACAACAAATACAATTTTGAAAAGTGAAATAAACAATTTACGGTTTTGCGCGCCGCGACCGAACCCAGCTAATCGCCAAAACGCCAACACTACGCTTATCCTGTGTTTATTACTCCTTGCTGCATGACGAGTTCCGAGTGCGCGAGTTGTGTACACACAGTAGCTGCGCGCGACTGCCGCGCTGCCGTGGTTGTGTTTCACACTAATGCGGGTGAGGCGAGACGCGCGGGTGAAATCAGAAATTTTTCTAGCTTTATACGCATTCTTAAGGAGGTCGAATTGGATTGTGTATGTTGTGCTGAAAGTTATGCAATTACGAATCTGTAATTTGGCAAATGGGTTCCTAACGGGCTGTAGACGTCCACAAAATAATTATTTTGCGATAGGGCCGAATCTTAGAATAACTACAGTACGTAGGTAAGGTACGGTACTACGTAAAGTAACATTGTGTTTTTGGCACAGTGTAAGAAATTGAAAGTATTGTCTGTCTATCTGCATATCCTTACTTTTAAATCAGTGTATGGAACCGATTTTACCAATCAACCAATTACCCAACTTTTAGGGTAAAACACTTCAACTGGCCACATAATTTTTGCGTCTGTGTGCGCGACGAGGCAACACAGCACACGTAGCGAATTTGTAGCTTACGTTTTGAGAAGGCGTTGTTTGGAAACTTACATTCTCTGAGTAGTTATTCTAAGGGTCGAATAAAAGGGTCCAAGAGGGTGTTGAAAGTTTGGGTGAAAATCTACGCGTACGAAGTCGCGGGTAACGTCTAGTTTTTTTATATAACTGTGAATCGACAAAGCAAGTAACAAGTTTTTTGGTTTTTTAACAAGGCCACAGTCAACTTTTTGCCACTGTGGCGGCCACATTTCGCAAAGAATACACTCGTTAAATACCTAGTGAATGACGAATTAGTGAATGATAAAACTTTACCTTCATTTCAAAAGACTTATTCAACAATATCTAACACAATATTTTATCCCCATTTTACTTGTGCCAGAGCAGAGCCACCCACAGTTTCATGCACTAAGTAATAACATAACGAACTTATAACCATCATGGGCTGGCATGACCTTTTTTTTTTTGATATTGACTTGTCCTGTTGAACTTTTGGCCTCTACTGCTTGACCGGACTAGTTAAAGCTGGCATGACCGAGTGGGCCTTTCTATTTGTATCAGTTGTCTGTTGTCACGGACGTAGTAAAGCTACGTCCGTGCGTATTGTTTACACAGACTTGCGACAGAGGACGTGGACGTGCCAGTGTCCTCGACCCTCTCATTGGAGCGCCCCGGGGTAATAGTGTTCCGTGGAGAGCTGGAGAGCGCGCTCTGCTCTCCTGCTAATCATTACCAATACATGAGTCATCCGATGTGTATTTCATTGGTTTCCCAATTCCAACAGTTGGTCTCCACTGAACAGTTGGTCATCCCTAGTTTATTTCCCGAGGTTCACTAGCGGTAGGCAAAAAGTGGGGCACAACGGGAATAGACGCAGTGGAGCCAGCACGCAGTCGAGGCCAGCGAGTGGCGGCTGGTCTCGAGGCGCGTGCTGTTGCGTGGTGAAGTATAACGCGCGCGTGTTGTTGCAGGGACGTGTCGCACAACAACATCACGTCGCTGCCGCGCGACGCGCTGCTGCCCGCCGCCGGCCTGCGAGACCTGTGAGTGTTCCCGCACGTTCCCCGGCTGTGGGTGTCAGCGGTGCATGACGTGACGTGTGCGTGTGTGTGCAGGAACCTGTCCATGAACCGGCTGGAGTCGGTGAGCGGCGGCGCGCTGGGCGGCGCGCTGCAGCGGCTGTGGCTGGACCGGTGCGGGCTGCGCCGGCTGCCGCCGCACGCGCTGCACGACCTGCACAGCCTGCACTTCCTGTGAGTACACGACACGTGACGCTCCGCCGGGCGGCGCGCTGCAGCGGCTGTGGCTGGACCGGTGCGGACTGCGCCGGCTGCCGCCGCACGCGCTGCATGACCTGCACAGCCTGCACTTTCTGTGAGTACACGACACGTGGCGCTCCGCCGGGCGGCGCGCTGCAGCGGCTGTGGCTGGACCGGTGCGGGCTGCGCCGGCTGCCGCCGCACGCGCTGCACGACCTGCACAGCCTGCACTTCCTGTGAGTACACGACACGTGACGCTCCGCCGGGCGGCGCGCTGCAGCGGCTGTGGCTGGACCGGTGCGGACTGCGCCGGCTGCCGCCGCACGCGCTGCATGACCTGCACAGCCTGCACTTTCTGTGAGTACACGACACGTGGCGCTCCGCCGGGCGGCGCGCTGCAGCGGCTGTGGCTGGACCGGTGCGGGCTGCGCCGGCTGCCGCCGCACGCGCTGCACGACCTGCACAGCCTGCACTTCCTGTGAGTACACGACACGTGGCGCTCCGCCGGGCTGCGCGCTGCAGCGGCTGTGGCTGGACCGGTGTTGACTGGTTTCAAAGTTACCTGTATGGGCGTCGGCAGAGGATTCGCCTAGAAGAGAAGTACTCTTTGTGGTGTGTCACATCTGCCGGTGTACCGCAGGGAGGCGTCTTATCTCCATTACTCTTCGCTATTTTTATTAATGCAATCTCTCATAACCTTTCTTCTTCTTACCACCTCTATGCAGACGATCTTCAGTTGTATTGCCAAGCCCCACTGGGCTGGCTATCGGAAGCTGTGGAGGCTATAAATGATGACATGCGTCGTATCTTACAATGGAGCCAGTCGTACGGCCTAAAAGTAAATCCTTTGAAGATGCATGTTATCGTCATAGGCAGCTCCCGCACTATTAGCCAAATTGATTGGAGTTCACTTCCACGAGTAGTCTTTGATGGAGTTACTATCCCATTCAGTGACACAGTTAAGAATCTGGGTGTATTATTCGACCGATGTCTATCGTGGGGTCCACAGCTTGTTGAAACAAGCCGGAAAATGTTTGCTGCCGGAGGTTCTTTACGTAGGCTTCGTAATTTTCTGCCCACCACCACTAAAATTTAACTTGCTCAGTCTCTCTTACTTCCAACTCTTGATTATGCTGACGTCTGCTATCTAGATCTCACAGAAGACCAGCTGAATAAACTTGAGCGCCTTCAAATTTTTTGCATAAGGTTCATATTTGGCTTGCGCAAATATGACCACGTCTCTGAATTCCGCACTAAACTCAAGTGGCTACCCATTCGTCGTCGCCGGGATGCTCACATACTCGCCCTTCTTTATAGTATTCTTTACAATCCCGCTTCACCTTGCTATCTTAAAGAACGTTTTAAGTTCCGCCATTCCCTTCTCACTAGGTTCCTGAGATCATCAGAAAATTGCACGCTTGACATTCCTCAACATAACACGACTTTTTATTCCTCATCATTCACGGTGAAAGCTGTCAAACTCTGGAATGACTTGCCGCTTGAAATCAAGCGTGCCCCCTCCCTCGACGTTTTCAAACTCCGCGTAAAAGCGCACTATCTCGCACTATAGCTGCTTTCTATACTCAAATTTCTGTGACAAATATAATGTATGTAAGTATCAACATGTGTATGTATCTTTGATAACAGTAGGTATGTTAAATATTTTTGATGTAGTTTATTAATTATGTAGGTAGGTATGTAGTATGTTGTTTATATTATGTAGTCTATGTATATGTATGTATTAGTATGTAATATTTATTTGTAGTCTATTGATTGTTTGTTGTTATTTGCATAGGTATTTACTTTCTATTTTTTATTTTTAGTTAAGGCCACACATTATTAAATATAATTCCTTTCCGTGCACGGTTGCCTGGAAGAGATCGCTTTAAGCGATAAGGCCGCCTGTTAAAAGCCTAGATAATATTTTTGTTGTAGTTTTTATGTTATCCTTGTTTTGTGGTATTTTAATAAAGAGTTTTGTATAGTATTGTATTGTATTGTTCCAAGGTGACCCTCCGTTTACGTGGCGTCAGCCGCTACTGAACTATAAGCCTCAAACAGCAAGCAAACAAATCAACAAACATGCTTCCATCAAAGTTTGCTCCGATCTAATAGGAAAATCTGTCGATAAACAAATCTCGTCCGAGATAAAAGCTTACATTGGAACCGTCGCGGCGACGTGTATCAGTATTGACATTGCATAGCTGAGTGTCATTCGAGAGGAGGCGGCGCGGCGCTCCGCTGACGGCCCGGGCGGCGCCTCCGTCGGTCGGCGTGCTCAGGTCGGTAACACCAGATGCTACTCGCTGATACTCGTGCAGTCTTGTAATAATATGTATTCTGCGCACGAGCGTGTCATATCAGCAGGTGCGACTGAACTGTTTTATCTAGGCAAGCGTGCTCCATCTTAGACCGCATCATCGGTTAACACCAATCGAGGTGGTGGTCAAACGCAAATTACCCATACACCGTTGAAGGTCAATCCAAATGTTGCGCCCACTACCAGCTGACAGCGCGCCAAGCACGCGGCTGGTGGCATCACCACGCGGCTGGCGGCATCACCACGCTGCTGGCGGCATCACCACGCTGAATGACAATTAAAGGGTCGGCAACGTATTTGTGATGCATCTGGTGTTACAAGTATCCAAAGGTGACGGTGACTACTTACCATCAGGCAGCCCGTCTGCTTGTTTGCCACCTATGGCATTAAAAAAAAACTCGAGATATGGAAACTGTAGATCAGATAAATACCTAATATATACTCTCGATAGTTTACATTCATTTTTACCCGTCTGACCAAAAAGAAGAGTAATTCCTACCTACTAGTACCTCTTACAGCCTAAACGGTTTTACCGATTTTATTGTGTGCACTGTGAGGTGTCATCAAATCCGTGTTCATGTCTGAGTGTCGCGGGCTACATTTTGTTGAGTGAGGTGTCGTCAGATCCGTGTTCATGCCAGAGTGTCGCGGGCTACATTTTGTTGAGTGAGGTGTCGTCAGATCCGTGTTCATGCCAGAGTGTCGCGGGCTACATTTTGTTGAGTGAGGTGTCGTCAGATCCGTGTTCATGCCAGAGTGTCGCGGGCTACATTTTGTTGAGTGAGGTGTCGTCAGATCCGTGTTCATGCCAGAGTGTCGCGGGCTACATTTTGTTGAGTGAGGTGTCGTCAGAGCCGTGTTCATGCCAGAGTGTCGCGGGCTACATTTTGTTGAGTGAGGTGTCGTCAGATCCGTGTTCATGCCAGAGTGTCGCGGGCTACATTTTGTTGAGTGAGGTGTCGTCAGAGCCGTGTTCATGCCAGAGTGTCGCGGGCTACATTTTGTTGAGTGAGGTGTCGTCAGAGCCGTGTTCATGCCAGAGTGTCGCGGGCTACATTTTGTTGAGTGAGGTGTCGTCAGATCCGTGTTCATGCCAGAGTGTCGCGGGCTACATTTTGTTGAGTGAGGTGTCGTCAGATCCGTGTTCATGCCAGAGTGTCGCGGGCTACATTTTGTTGAGTGAGGTGTCGTCAGATCCGTGTTCATGCCACAGTGTCGCGGGCTACATTTTGTTGAGTGAGGTGTCGTCAGATCCGTGTTCATGCCAGAGTGTCGCGGGCTACATTTTGTTGAGTGAGGTGTCGTCAGAGCCGTGTTCATGCCAGAGTGTCGCGGGCTACATTTTGTTGAGTGAGGTGTCGTCAAATCCGTGTTCATGCCAGAGTGTCGCGGGCTACATTTTGTTGAGTGAGGTGTCGTCAGATCCGTGTTCATGCCAGAGTGTCGCGGGCTACATTTTGTTGAGTGAGGTGTCGTCAGATCCGTGTTCATGCCACAGTGTCGCGGGCTACATTTTGTTGAGTGAGGTGTCGTCAGATCCGTGTTCATGCCAGAGTGTCGCGGGCTACATTTTGTTGAGTGAGGTGTCGTCAGATCCGTGTTCATGCCAGAGTGTCGCGGGCTACATTTTGTTGAGTGAGGTGTCGTCAGAGCCGTGTTCATGCCAGAGTGTCGCGGGCTACATTTTGTTGAGTGAGGTGTCGTCAGATCCGTGTTCATGCCAGAGTGTCGCGGGCTACATTTTGTTGAGTGAGGTGTCGTCAGATCCGTGTTCATGCCAGAGTGTCGCGGGCTACATTTTGTTGAGTGAGGTGTCGTCAGATCCGTGTTCATGCCACAGTGTCGCGGGCTACATTTTGTTGAGTGAGGTGTCGTCAGATCCGTGTTCATGCCAGAGTGTCGCGGGCTACATTTTGTTGAGTGAGGTGTCGTCAGAGCCGTGTTCATGCCAGAGTGTCGCGGGCTACATTTTGTTGAGTGAGGTGTCGTCAGATCCGTGTTCATGCCACAGTGTCGCGGGCTACATTTTGTTGAGTGAGGTGTCGTCAGATCCGTGTTCATGCCAGAGTGTCGCGGGCTACATTTTGTTGAGTGAGGTGTCGTCAGATCCGTGTTCATGCCACAGTGTCGCGGGCTACATTTTGTTGAGTGAGGTGTCGTCAGATCCGTGTTCATGCCAGAGTGTCGCGGGCTACATTTTGTTGAGTGAGGTGTCGTCAGAGCCGTGTTCATGCCAGAGTGTCGCGGGCTACATTTTGTTGAGTGAGGTGTCGTCAGAGCCGTGTTCATGCCAGAGTGTCGCGGGCTACATTTTGTTGAGTGAGGTGTCGTCAGAGCCGTGTTCATGCCAGAGTGTCGCGGGCTACATTTTGTTGAGTGAGGTGTCGTCAAATCCGTGTTCATGCCAGAGTGTCGCGGGCTACATTTTGTTGAGTGAGGTGTCGTCAGATCCGTGTTCATGCCAGAGTGTCGCGGGCTACATTTTGTTGAGTGAGGTGTCGTCAGATCCGTGTTCATGCCATTTGCGAAACTCGGCCGCGGCCCGCGGCGGTGCGGCCCGCGGCGGTGCGGCGCGACTCGCGGAGACCGCCGCACCGCCGCGCCCCAAGGACCCCGGGGCGGGAGCTTGGGGCAGACCTTCTCGAGTTATAAATAGTGTAACATACACGACTGTTTTATATAAAGGTACCTGTATAAGATGTATGTATGATCGCGTGGTCGGCGTCGATAGAGTATCGCTGGAAGGTTCGATGTCGCGCGCGCGCCGCGAGCTCTCGCAGCCCGGTCCCGGTCCCGTGCCGGCGACCGGCGGAGCCCGAGCCTGCCGAAGGGAACGACGCCTCCGTCCTCTCTCCTCGCGCCGCACACGACCTGTCTCCTGGCTCCGGGGCCGGCCCCGTGCCGGCGCACGGCGGAGCCCGACTCGAGCCCATAAATAATTCATCTCTCATCCATCATCCCCTCCGTGATACACCAAGTATGTAGTAACGAGGATATATTTTATCTGAAAAATTTCCGCCGTCGATATATCTGAGTGTCACTTCCAGTGACGGGGGTTCATTGTTAGCTTCACTACATATGTAACCATGTGGGCGTGGGTGAGTTGTATGTCTACATAGATAACTATTATTCATAACTTACATATAAATCGTTATATATTGTATATATTGCGGCATTCGTTATATATTGTATATATTACACGTGGCGCCGCGCCGACTCCTCATGACCTTTACCAGATGAAGGTAATTCGATGTGCAGTTCTCGCCGCTGCTGTGACAGTGCCGCGTCCGCCACGAGTCGGTACAGAGCGATATGCGATATTATTCCCAATGTGTGTCTGTGAGTAATGTGGCGGCCTCCGTTACAGTGTGAGAGCCGTGCGGCTCGGGTTGTACAGATAAGTAGTGCCGGAGTGAGTGGAAGATCGTTATATCGGTGCGCGGTATCTGTGTTACATACAATGATCGGACGGAGGGTCGAGTATAGTATGTTTATCTATGGTACCACGCACCGAATGTGGACCGGAGCCGCCGGTCGGAGAGTGGGTCGGCGCCGGGCCGTGTCCCGCCCGCGGCCTCGGGAGTCTCACACGTATGGATTTGGTTGATCTCAACCGCCGTCTGACCAACGGGAGAAAAAGAAAGGTAAATATAATATTCTCACTCTTTCTCTCCCGTTGGTTGGACGGCGGTCCGTCAACCAAATCCATACGTGTGTTAACACTATACCTACACTACACCACCAGTACAGAGCCAGTCTCCACGCACTCTCAGTTCATCGAGTGCGGGCCAGTGAACACACAGTCTCAGGGAAATGGCCGGACATTACACCTGCTAATGAGTATTTGGAGGAAGGAGATACGTACACAAGTACTAAAGCTACATTTGACTAAGTCGTAAACCTCCTTTTACGAAGCTTTAACGTCGTCACTTACGCGAAAGTCGTTCCGTTTTATCAGCCGGTAATAAAATTAGCGTTCGGTGATCAATTGCCAAATCGACTATCACTTAGTGCGGAGAGTCAGTAGAGGAGTTCCACGGTGTGCCTCGGCTGCCGGGCTCGAGGAGGGCTGCCCCGCGCCGCGGGACTGGATACTGCCCGCGTCACCGACCGGCCTCGCGTGTGTTTCTGTTTGTTTGTATTTCTCGTTATGAAACGACCTCTATTGTCTTGTATACGAGTTTGGGTGCAGATAAGCGATCCACTAATAGCCCACGGGCCTGCGATCTGGAAATATTATTGTGTAATGCGATTATTGTATATTATATATTGTTGTCTATAGATAGGTAAGTACGTCAGTATCGGTTTCTGGAGTCCAGTTACATCCGCAGAGACACATGCGAGCTTGTATCGTACAACACAGAGACGGTTCATCTCTGATCTGACGGACGCCATTCTGTCTTCTAACAATTGTAAATGAACGAACATTTGAGTGTGCCGTTGCCGGCTGCCGGTGCCTAGTTACTGTGTGTATAGTATATACACATCGGCTTACTTACTTACTGACTGTATAATACAGTGAAGTCGTGTTCTCTGGCGCAGGTCGGTGGATGACAACCTGATCTCAGAGCTGGAGGAGGAGGCGCTGAAAAATACGCACGCGCTGCGAACGCTGCGGCTGGCACGCAACCTGCTGCGCACCGTGCCTGCGCACGCGCTCCGAGCCACGCCGCGCCTGCAGACCCTGTGAGTACCGGCTCTCGAGTCCGCTCGACTCGCAGCTCCGAGCCACGCCGCGCCTGCAGACCCTGTGAGTACCGGCTCTCGTGTCTACTCGACTCGCAGCTCCGAGCCACGCCGCGCCTGCAGACCCTGTGAGTACTGGCTCTCGTGTCCACTCGACTCGCAGCTCCGAGCCACGCCGCACCTGCAGACCCTGTGAGTACTGGCTCTCGAGTCCACTCGACTCGCAGCTCCGAGCCACGCCGCACCTGCAGACCCTGTGAGTACTGGCTCTCGTGTCCACTCGACTCGCAGCTCCGAGCCACGCCGCACCTGCAGACCCTGTGAGTACTGGCTCTCGTGTCCACTCGACTCGCAGCTCCGAGCCACGCCGCACCTGCAGACCCTGTGAGTACTGGCTCTCGTGTCCACTCGACTCGCAGCTCCGAGCCACGCCGCACCTGCAGACCCTGTGAGTACTGGCTCTCGTGTCCACTCGACTCGCAGCTCCGAGCCACGCCGCACCTGCAGACCCTGTGAGTACCGGCTCGCGTGTCCGCTCGACTCGCAGCCGCGCCCGCCCGCGCTCCCTCTGTGCTCTGCTCTTTACCTTAGAAGGGCATATGACACACCTCGCCTAGATTCGAGCAAATGCACCTCACATCATTATACCGGCGAGTGACTCGACGGACCGGTCCAACGCACCTCACGTACCTATGTATGTATATACATGTGTGCAGACACGACGTCACGCGCGAGACTATAGCGTGATATAGCGTATGCAAGTTTAGTGTGGACCGAGTAGAGGGAGACTTCTGATGTAACTGATCTCATCATGTGTCTGACAAACATAAACGAAACTAATGCAACCAGTGCAGGGTAAGTAGGTATATACATGTCACATCATACAGAGTGATGTCGCGCTCGCTGGCGGCCGGCTGGCTCGGCTCGGGAAGAGCTCGCGTGACGCCGCTGACACGCACGCGACACTTATCATTCACCAGAACGTGTGACCGTTCTAGATGTAGAAAGGGCACATCTATAGAGCGAGCTAGTTTATATAAACACCGGCTCTGGCGCGGGCGGCGACCGCTCGACACGCACACCTCGCCGTCAGGTACAACATGCACACGACGCACACCTGCTCACTCCCGCCGCGAGTGCTCACTCCGAGTGGGTCTGTACCTACGCTTATTCCCAGATTTGATAGTTTTTAACCGACTTCAAGAGGAGGTTATCAATTCGACTGTATGTTTTTTTTAATGTTAGTTACGCGATTACTCCGCCAATTTAGATTTCTTTTTTTAATAATTCTTTTTTTGGTTGGTAGATCATATCTCATAGGTCACTCATAGGTGGTCCCATAAAAAAAATCGAAAACTTTTTTCGTTTACGTATTGTTCCATAAAAAATAAGAAAAAAAAAGAATACTTCAAAACTTGTACTCAGGTAACTGCTCGTATACTGTATCTGGGAATGTGGGCGTGGAGCGGTGTTCCCGTGCTCCTGTTAGCCATTACGAAGTACCTAGCTGCTTGTTGAACACGTGAGTGAAGGGAAACAACACTTGTTCAGTGGAGCGCCGCCCGCGCCGCGCTCCCGGCCCGCCGCCCGCCGCCCGCCTGCGACTGAAACATTCTGCTGTGCAGCATTCCTTGCCTTCATCCGAGGGAAGTAATCGATCACCACATCGGATAAAACGAAGCGAATAATTATCTGCCTGAATATAAAGTGAATTAAAAATTAGAGAAACGTAACCTTAACGCGCCCAGATACGGTTCACGTTCGCGTGAATTTCCAACTGAGCAAATTTAACGTTAGTTTGATACCGCGATAGCAGTTGGCCGAAATGCCCCAGGTTACACTATTTTATCTTATTTTATTCGGAAGACAAACAACACATGACAGTGGTAAAGTTAGATTAGTAAAACGTTATGAAAATTATACAAACGTCATTTAGCATTTTTCGCATATTGAATATGATTTTACGGTGTAGTTGAATGAAGTTGCGCGTATTGCGGTGCGCCGTGCGGTGCAGCGTGCGGTGCGCTGTGCGGCGTGACTGCGAGCGACGGGAACTCGCCACAATATTGCCTGCAACTAGTCGGTGAGGAGGAGTAGTGCCGTGATTCCCGCCATCAGCCCTCCCCGGCTCCCGCGACCCTCCCCCTTCCACTACCTCACCTTCGTGATGGAAGATTTATGTAGGCCCTTAATCTTATCTGCTCACTTATTACGAAAACGTCCTTCTTGACACTTTTCCGTATTTTTCCTATAATGAAATGTAAATGAGCGGCTCTATGTTGTGCGCGCGACCGCCCGAAGGTAAAGAATAAGTTGCAAGGTCTGCCGCCTCACCCCACCCACGTGCACGAGTATGTTGACGTGACGCAGCGCCGTGCGCGTACCCAGCAGTGCTGCGGCAGCACAGCACGTACCAGCTCCAGCTGCAGCTCAGCGCCCGCGAGCAGGACGAGCCGGCTGCTGCGGAATATACGATCACATTCACATACCTACCTACATATTTTATACTTTTTATATTTACTTAGGCGTTTCAGTTTTTATTTTTTTAACTTTAAGGTTATTTCTGCTAATTAAATAGCATTCCATCTATAATATGTATCTATATATTATACCTTCGTAATATAAAAATATAAAAAAACACCTTTCTAAGTACATTATTCCGACACCGTTTTGAACACCTCAGAGTCCTCAGACCATCGGACACTGCGCGAAGTGTTCGAAACGTAAATCCACACAACATACCTAATATACCTAGTCCGCGGCTGTGTGAGCACGACGTGTAGTATACTGTATGTATGTATGAACATATGTAGAAGCAGATAGTGTAACAGTGTGCCTGTGTGCGCAGGAACCTGGCCGGAAACCTGATCTCGGAGCTGGGCGACACGGCGCTGCCGCCGCTGCCCGCGCTGCACACCCTGTGAGTACCTCTGCATACCCTACACGGAACGGCCGTACTGAGCCGACTGTTGTTTGCGATTATTCCATTCCATTCTTTATTTATTTAGTAAATAACATTACAGTTTTGTTACATGACATTATTCTAAGTAATAAGTAGTCTACATAAAAATTCAAAAAAACAAATTAATATAAACAGTGTAAGTACTCCTTACTATCCTGTGGTGTTATGTATCCAGTGGTAGAACTTTTTATAAATAACGGCGAGTTATCAGCGAACATGTCACCTCGTGGTTGTGAGAATACGGGCACATATGGGCCAGATGTATATTGTTCGCGTGCCACGGAGCGCGCCGGCACGGGGGAGAGCAGAGGCACGTGTCCAGCACGGAACCGTGCACTATACTCGGGTGTATTAGTGTGGGGCAGTCTAGGGTGCCATGGAGGACACGGTACACGGTCAGAAGTAGATCGTGCGTACGGCGTGTTACAAGTAGGGCTTCCAATATTGGAAGGTTTTCAATTCCGGAACTGGTTTCCGATACTGGAACCCAATATCGTAATTCCGGAGTTGGTTCCGGAACTAGCAAATCTTGTATTTTCTTTTATTCTAGCAAAAAAAGACTACATTTCCCAATGAAACTAGTAATGGTGTGGTGCTATCAGTATTATAATGAACTTGAGCCACATAAATGACACTTTAAATCATTTGGATATAAAGGACGACGCTTCAGTCTCGTAATTAAACTCGCAAGCTGTGAAATTATCATAAGTATATTTAAATTTAATAACATTTTAATATAGTTATTACTCCTTTATTAATAAAACCATTGCACATATTCAAAATCCCGAGAGCTTTCAACTCGAGCTGTCTAATCGTTTTTATTGCCTGGAGAATCTCGCTTCAGTGGATGAGATTAACGACAGGTTAGTGGAAACTGTCCACACGGTAGGTTCTAAGTTTGTCAGACCTGGCCGTCGCACAGATAGACATCAAAAATTATCCGACCAAACATCTTAAACAGTAAAAACAAGTTCTATAATCTATTTATCATGTTCGTATGGTACGATACGGATTAGTAGACAATTTTTGCGTGTTTCAATTATTGTAAGGTCTACTCTTAGATAATGATGTTTCAAATTATTTTATTACATGAGATAACAATACTCAATACTCAATCATTTATTGCATAATTATTATGAAGTTCACATACAGATGTTAGGTAGCATGTTTGTATTAGGTACTTAACACATAATAACCCTGATTGGGTATGGCAATATAGTGCGGAGCGGATCGATTTATTCCATAATTGATTTGTCTTCTAAATACTCGTTTAAGCTATAATAACATTTTGCTAGCAATATGTTTTTTAGGCTTTTGTCAAATTTATTTTCATTTTCTATATCCTTTAGCTGTACTGGTAGTTTATTATATATTTTGATGGCCATTGGATTTGGGCCGGAGCTATGCATAACCTCTCGAGATGGGTGCGGTCAAGGGCCGAAGGGAGCAGGGGAGTTAGAGACGCGTGAACATGGCTTAGAAATAGTTATTTTGTATGTTTATGTAAAATGTATAAATATCGGAATTCCGATATTATGCCTTTCAATTCCGAAATTGAAATATCGGAAAAATTGGTCCGAGATTCCGGAGTTACGAAATTCCGGAATTCCGGAATGGAAGCCCTAGACTTACAAGGGAATTAAAGCCAGTGGCCCGCAGTAGGTACTTTGATGGATACAAAAAGAGATAGTACCTACCCATAAAAGTTTTTGCACAAAATCCGTAGGAACCTTCTCTGAACCTTCTCTGACATAAGTGAATATGTTTTTTTCATAGGGACTTCAAATGACAAGAGGTTGCTTCGAGCTTAGACCTGACAAATGCGGTGTAGAGAGCCTTCATTGCATTAGGATTCGTAAACTCACGGCAGTTTCTAGTAACGAGTTTCAATCGATTGAAATATTCTGCTGCCGGGGTTTGCATAAATGATCATGAAAGTTAAGTTTGAGGTCAAATAAAACCAAGATGCTATATCGATTGGGTTCTATTGATTGCTTCATTATCAAGAGTGTATTTAAAGGTCATATGGGACGGGGGATCGAGTGCATCGCATGACATGGCACTCATCAATATTAAGAGGCAATATTTTTGTTTGGCTCCAAATGTAGATAGCGGTTAGGTCGTCTGCATATATAGCAGACAGCTACTGTTATCGAGACATTGTTATAAGTCGTTAACCATACCGATGAAGAGGAGAGGCCCAAGAGATGAACCCTGGCTTACTCCCGAAAGCGTGGGTAGGAGTCGTAGTCAAAGCATCCCGGGCGAACAAATTGCTTTCTGTCGAGCAGATAGTCTGCAAAGTTTCGGCGCGAAACCTTAGAGCCTCAAGCTTGAGAAGCAGAATGTCATTGTCCACTAAATCTAATGCTTTTTGAAGTCTACGTAGGCGACATCGACTTGAGTGATTTCATCAAGTTTTTCCTCTATGTGTTCGACTAGAGTAAGTAGGTTTGTATTCACCGAGCGAACTTTCCTAAATGCATGCTGAGCTAACGCTCCAGAAAAGGCGTTGAGGAAAGATTCCAGCTGCCTATATATTTTTGTATGAAGAACCCTTACAAAAACTTTAGCTGTTGCGAACAAAATTGCAATTGGTTTCGCGCTACAGTTTTGTATCCAGATTTTTGTATAAGTACGACTCTTGATAATTTCCAAACTGAAGAATAGATTCCTGTCTTTAGAGTTAGATTGAAAGTGTATGGTATACGGAACTGCAAACTGCGTTTTGAATGCTTTCAATATGTACGTCGGGATATAGTGAGGGCCTGCAGAGCTCTCACGCGGCGAGTCCATACTCGGTGTCCCGTTCCTTCAACACCTCTTTACTTCATCATCAGACTAATCTCCTCAGCGACGCCACAAGTTGTCTTCACAAAGGTGCTCGTAAGTAAGTACCTACTTTGCTTTTATGAAACAGAATCTGAAATCAACGTATCGTAAAAATTATGTACAAAGTATAATAAAACAATTTTTTCAAAAATTACCCTTCACGAGCTTTAACAATCAAGAGCATTCAACTGATGTGATTCATGCTTCATTAGAGATGGCGTCGCCGCGCCGTTCTGTACCAGAGTACCTACTACAGAGGATAGAAGGAGATATGAAGCAGCGAGTCGCCGAACAGCCGTGTGATTGCGCGATATTGTGAATGACTGTCCATCACGCAGACGAGGTCACGCCGCGCCCCGGGCTCCGCCGCTGGCTCCGCTGGTGGTGGTTCTCTCAGCTGTCGCGCAACTAATGAATACCGAACCTGGCTAATTGCAGCCTTATAACCCGACTACAGAATATAAAAGTTGTTCACATCACAGACACGCTCTACTCCGGATACCCGCCGTGTGCCGTGTGCCCTGTGACCGTGTGTCACACAGAGAGGAGCTGCCCGCTTGTCCAGTGACACTTGAAGTCGGACGAGTGCCGAGTGTTGCAACTTGCAGCGCAGCAGTGTTGTGCAAGCTGCCGGCGCGGCGCCCGCACGCCGCACCGACCTACTCGTTTCAATAATAATGCCGCAATTGAAACGATATGAAGCTGAGAGTGAAAGCGCTTCACTAACCAGTACTACAAGCTCGCCGGCTGCTGTGCTCCGACACCGCCGACACGTCGCACTGTCCGCTCCCACATTCGGCGCACAGAGCTTGGAGAGTTACGTAATCGAGCTGTACATTGGCGCTGGCTACATGCACGTATGTATGGTAGTGTATGTACCTATGTAATGTTACGGCGGATTAGCTAAGAAAGTTTGACGCTTCTAAGTATTACCGTTTATAGGTTTATAGGTAGGTAGAGCAAATACATACAAAAATACGAATAGTTTGTTGTACCCCCGTGTTGTTGGTTTGGTTGGGACCCCCGTGTTGTTGGTTTGGTTTGGTTGGGACCCCCGTTTTGTTGGTTTGGTTGGGACACTTGGGACCCCCTTTTAGTTTTTACTTTTGACTTTATTATTATTTCTTATTTAATCCACAGTAAGTCGTAACATTACATATTCTGTGAAAAAATCATCTGGCTATCTATTACGGTTCCAAAGATAGCCAGACGGACAGACAGCTTAGTAATAGGGTCCCGTTATCTTTTGGGTACGGAACCTTAAAATGATGACTTTCATCCCCTATTAAATCCCTTTAGGGGATGAATAGGTACCTATTCGTTGTTTAGTGCTTTAGGAACACGTTGTTTCAAGTTACCACATTGCAGAACGAATGTCGGTCAACATTCTCCATTGTACAGAATGGTTTCATATTATAACGGAATCAGGTCTAAATATGACATATTTTTTGGTTCTTTGGCCTCAGCAAGAAGTAGCGTTTTTGGTGTTTTAGGTGATTTTTTGTAATTTTCCTCATAATATTTTGTTTTTGTTATATACCTATATATTTTACACGTAAGAGAATTTGTATTATGATTAATCAAATTATTTAGCATTGTCCGTAAACTGCATGCTGTGTTCACTAGTGTTAGGAATCACACCGTGTATTTTTTTTTTTTTGTAATATTTTAGTATAAGTTTTGTGTATATTCCAAATTGTGAACCAAATAAACTAAAAAAAAAAAACACTTGCGCCAAAGGTATGCTTCTATACCTAGGTAAGAGCTGGCGGCGTGCACTGTTTGTTGTCTGTCGGTGAGTTAGGACGTTGCCAGTAACTGTAGACATGTACTGCGTGGAGCTCGCGCCACACAACATGGCCTACCTACGTGAGCCGTGTACTGATCTCTACTTAGAAGGCTTTCTACGACTATAGCAGTACTTACCACAGTTTCACAAGGATATTTCCCGCACAAATAGAAAACTAGATAGGTAATTGTATTTCCTCTGCACGTTTTACGCCTACTAATGCAGGTATGAGGCGGACGAAGGACGGCGCCGCGCCGGCCGGCCGCGGTGCGCCGCGGTCGGCATGCGCGCCTGCAGCGCTGCACCGCGGCGCACCGCGCGTCGCACCGCTCGCCTCCACTGAGTTCTGAGTATGCAAAGCCGCCGTATATCCAGCGCACGGCTAAAAATAAATATGTAGGGTGATGATGCAATTATTAATGGCTCGGATATGTCGCGCATCGTCCACAAATAATATGATTGCGATACGAGTTCGCTCAACGCGTAAAGTAATTAGGTAGTTTCCACGCTGCGACCTGCGACCTCCGACCTGCGACCTGCGACCTGCGACCGTGTGCTTCCGGATTGAACGAACGGTCCGCGGAGAAGAGACGCGCCGCGATACCTAAATGCTCGCTGTGAGCGTCCATCGGCTCGCGAGCGTGCTTCCGGAATCTAATTCATAAACATACCTAACAAATTGCTTCATTCGATTCACACATTCATAAATCAGTTAAATACATTACCGGAATTTAGGCAAAATGATTACATTAAACTTTGGTCTTCCTGTTTACTCGCCGCGCGCGGGCGAGCCGGGCCGGGCTGGGCCGGGCCGGGCCGGCCCCACTCGATGAGACTACTTATCTGATCGATCGCCTCGATGCGTATTATCACGATTACTACAGTAGGTGCTATGTACTTGCTGGCCGAAGCCGCGGATTACCTTCATTCCTTTGACATGAACAGGTGCTGTTGTACGCGAGGGTATGATGTGCGTACTCATAATCATTGAGTGGGTGAGGTCTGTATGCACGCGGTAGGTACATCCCTGCCACATGTTGAAAGTTTGTGTGCAGTGTACGCAGGGCTGTGCTGTGAGCGCGGCTACACTTGCGGGCGGAGTGCGGCTCCGGGGCGCGCGGGGCAGCCCTGTGCGGCGAGGGCGGTCGTCGACCCGAGCCGCCGCCGGTGCTCCATCACCGCGCCGCGCCGCTCTCCACATCAGATTATACTCGGGAATTTCTCGCTCGTAAACAATCTCAACACAGAAATATGGGTACCTAAGTAACTATTGATTAAAAAGACAGCAAAACTTACAATTAACAATATAATTGTGTGCCGGCCTTATCGCTCCACGCGATCTGCTTCAAACAAATATACGTACATAATACCTACCAGAACAAGTCAGTGCGCAGGAAAGGAAGGGCCAGGGCGAACAGAAGTCGGAGCCCCTCGGGGTCTGGAGGCACTCCCGCGAGTCATGGGGGGCTGGGGGTGGGGGTGAGCACGCAGATATATCGCGGCCATAAATAGCGGCGTGTCTCCGTCGTCCGGGCGCTAATCAAATGCCTCGGGTTGCGACGCGCCATTTGATGTACGAGCGTCTCTGTCCACTCCGCGACTCGTCTCCCGATCGGAGGACGAATTTATACAATGAATTCATCCTGGAGTTCAATAAACTGCCGATACTAGCTGAGTGCCACCATCTATTGGTGTTTTACAGACGCTTTGCATCTACTTGTAAAAAAATACGTCCATACTCCAGCCATTGAGTAAATAACGCAAACAAATTTAATTACCCTATTAAACCCCCGTAAGTAATTAGCGGACAGACGCGGAGCGCGGGGTGCGGGGGCGGGGGGCGACCAGCTCTGTGCTTTACTGTTGAACAGCTTACAGAAGAGGCCCGCGCGCGGCTGAGCTCCGATTGTTCGTTACCACAACCTTAAATTATAAGCATAATAGGGAAATATGATTTTAATTATTCTCTTTATTAGCTCGGCCATTAAAATTATCGTAAATTTAAATAAATTCTCATTAAATTATGAAATGAAAAGCTACCCTCTGCGCGTGTTTATCTGGCGCTCCGCAGGGCGGGCGGCGCCCCGGCGGCGCCGTGCGGGCGCAGACAACACTACATCACCTGCCGATATCCTCTCCGGTGAGCTCGGCGCCGGCCGCCGGGTGCCGGGCGCCGGCCGTGGCCCGGGACTCCCAGGACGACACGATACTAAATAACATCTTACATAGCCAGTCAATTGACATGTATTTATTGGTTTTTACTTTGTTTAGTTCATTTAGGTATAAATTGAGCGATTTTGACAATATTCTAACATACACAACGTAATTTTTAAATTTGAACAAATTGTTTTTTTTTCTCACATTTGTAGGTACGCCGCACGTGGCAAGGACAACACTTCCATTTGTACGACCCTGTATGCTAGTGTCTTCATATTTATTTATTTCCATTGGAACACATTAGAGCACTTGGACACGTCAACAAAACAATTCGGTAAATAAAATATTAATAACAACTCAATATGCGGCTGTAAAGGGGCCTTGTCATGGAAAACATACTTATAACTTAGTGGACTGCTAACTACGATTAACAGTTTTTTTAAAGCATTCAATTCGTTTTGTTCAGAGCCAGACAATTTCCAAACATTTTTATCTTCAATATAATGTTTAAATTTATAATACGCCTTTTTTGTCAGATAGTGTTTAATGTAATTTTTAAAACTAGTTTCATTAAGATCCAAGATCTCTTTTGGAACTTTATTATAGCAGAGTAGTTATGGGTGACTTGGGCGTCGACACACGGAATGTCGATGAGTTAAGAGTGGGGTCATATGGGTATGGACGGCGGAATCCGAGGGGCCAGTGGCTGGTCGACTTCATGGAGAAGGAGGAACTCTATTTGATGAACTCCTTCTTTCAGAAGCGACCATCCAGAAAGTGGACCTGGATGAGCCCAGATGGTTCGACCAAAAATGAGATCGACTTCGTCATGACGACCAAGAAGCGAATATTCAATGATGTCTCGGTGATCAGCAAGGTGAAAACCGGTAGCGATCACCGTATTGTCAGAGGCACATTGAATATCAACATCAAGCTGGAGAGGTTGCGTCTGGTGAAGTCTACGCTCCGTCCTGGTCATGCCCAAATCCAAAACCCAAATGACTTCCAACTCGAACTGCATAATCGCTTCCAGGGCCTTGCCGAAAGCGGAACTGTGGACGAATTAAACAATGAGCTGGTGGAAACTGTCCAAGCAGTGGGGTCCAAGTTCTTTAAGACCCCACGCCGGAAAACACCTCAGAAGCTCTCAGACGAAACCATTAAGCTAATGAAGGACCGGACTGAGATGAGACTGCAATCTTCAGCTGATATGTCGGAATATGGCCAACTTAATAGACGAATCTCGAAATCGGTGCGACACGATCTGCGCTCCTACAATACAAGATGTATTTGGGATGCAATTAAGCGAAACCAGAGCTCGAAAGTGTTCGCGAAAAATTCGTCTATTGGGAAAAGCCAAATGACAAAGCTGAAGATCGAGGATGGCAGTATCATTTCGTCAAAGCCGGAGATTCTGAGAGAGCTCGAGAGGTTTTACGGACAGTTGTACACCTCGACACGACCGCCTATTGTCAGTACAGCTCAAGACAAGAGAGCGAAACTGACCCGACACTACACTGAGGACATCCCAGACATCAGCTTGTACGAGATTAGAATGGCTCTGAAACAGCTTAAGAACAACAAAGCACCGGGTGGTGACAGAATCACGACAGAACTACTGCGAGCGGGTGGAAAACCGGTACTTTTTGTCCTCCAGAAGTTATTTAATTCCGTCATTCTCGAAGGTACTACGCCTGAAGCATGGCACAGGAGTGTGGTGGTGCTCTTCTTCAATAAATGTGATTACATCTTATTGAAGAATTATAGACCCATCTCACTCCTAAGCCATGTGTACAAGCTGTTTTCCAGAGTCATTACGAATCGTCTCGAAAACAGGTTTGATGACTTCCAGACCCCCGAACAAGCCGGTTTCCGTAAAGGCTGGAGCGCCGTAGACCACATTCACACGCTCCGCCAGATTATACAGAAGACAGGAGTATAATCGGCCTTTATGCCCAGCGTTTGTGGACTATGAAAAAGCCTTCGATTCAATCGAGACCTGGGCAGTATTGCAGTCCCTCCAGCGTTGTCATATCGACTATAGGTATATCGAAGTGATGAAGTGTCTGTATAGAAACGCCACCATGTCGATCCGATTACAGGACGAGAGCACGAAACCAATCCAACTGCAGAAAGGCGTGAGACAGGGAGATGTTATCTCTCCGAAACTGTTCACAAACGCATTGGAGGACGTTTTCAAGCTCTTGGACTGGAACGGATTCGGCATCAACATCAATGGCGAATACATCACTCACCTTCGTTTTGCCGATGATATAGTCATCATGGCAGAGTCGCTGGAGGATCTCAATACGATGCTCAGCGACCTCAGTAGCCTTTCCCAACAAGTGGGTCTTAAAATGAACATGGACAAGACAAAAATTATGCCCAATGTCCATGTTGAACCCGTGCCGGTAGTCGTTGGGAATGATACTCTCGAAGTTGTTGACCATTACACCTATCTTGGACAGATTGTTCAGTTAGGTAAGTCCAACTTAGGCAAAGAGGTCGCCCGAAGAATCCAACTCCAACGCTGCCCTTCGGGAAATTGCGTGACATCTTCTCGTCCAAGATACCACAGTGCCTCCAGACGAAGGTCTTTGACCAGGGTGTTGTTGCCAGTGATATATATTTTTTTTATTTTTTTATTGTACTTTCACCAAACTGGTCATACACTCTTATCTTAGGAATGAAGACATTTGCGATGTTAAATGCAATGAATGCACAACCTTCTAGAGGTAAACACAGCATGCTACAAATAATATAACACTCACAACAATACATATTTTGATTAAAATAAACTAAAGATTAACTAATAAAAAAAAAAATTAAGAGTTTGAAGCACAAAATTTTGTCTGAAACAATTGATGTTGTCACCGAAAATGTCAAAGTCATGGCATATTTTGTTGTAGGCTGAGCACATCCGGTGTAACGGAGAGTGCTGGCCATAATTCGTGCGACATGGGGAGGGATAGAAAGTTTTTCTGTTAAGGAGGCGGCTGCTTGAACGTGGCACCGAAAGTGCAACTTTAGACAGCAAGTTTGTACAGTCAATTTTGATGAAATATGGTACTGAGACCTGGTCCTTAACTGTTGGCCTTTTAGAAAAACTCAGAGTCACACAGTGGGCAATGGAGAGAGCTATGCTCGGAGTTTCTTTGCGCGATAGAATCTGAAACGTGGATATTCGCCAAAGAACCAGAGTCACCGACATAGTTGTTAAAATTTGCAAGTTGAAGTGGCAATGGGCAGGCCACATCGCTCGAAGAACCGATAACCGATCGGGTAGAAAGGTTCTGGAGTGGAGACCACGAACCGGAGGACGCAGCGTAGGTAGGCCTCCCACTAGATGGACCGACGACATTGTGAGAGTCGCGGGCATCCAGTGGATGCAAAAGGCAGGCTGTGGTTCAGTATGGAGGTTAAAGGGGGAGGCCTATGTTCAGCAGTGGACGTCTTCTGGCTAATGATGATGACGATTCCACAGACTAGCAGCTCGCACAATAAAAGTTAATACACGCTTTGTACGGGTTTTCGAAATATCAACCATAAAGCGGTGTCGATTTTTCGTGCCCGCTCTGGCAGTCCGATAAAAAAATGGGCAGAAATGATAATGCAGATACGATTCACACTCTCCGAAATGTATTTGCGTCGATGCTCAACACTTATAAGCTTAGTCTGAACTAGGGATTCTTCTTGAAATGTTTCTCAATAGCAACTGTTCCAACGTGAAGTATCACCGCACCTTCGATAGGATACCCAGCTTTTTGGCACCCAATTGAGCCTTGTTCTCAACATAGGAGCCAAAGTTGAGGGTAGATGTCAAAGCAACGCCCAAAAGCTCAAGCTGGTCAGTTATCGGAATGGATAGATCCCGGAAAGTAGAAGCTCGTAGGAATGGCGTCCTTTAGGCGGAGAACAGACACGCCTGGGTCTTAGCGGCATTGAACATGACCAGGTTGACATCGCCCCAATCGGAGACTGCCTCAAGGGACAAGTTCATGCGCTTAACAATGCCCTCTCTGAGAGACTGGATTTTTGGTCTGCCAGTTTGTGCATTGAATGTATAGCTCTACTGCCTACTGTGCTGTCATCTGCGTAGTGCGTACTCAAAAGTACCGGGCTTTAAGCGGGTGGTAAGCAGATCGTTGATGTTCAGCAGGAAAAGCGTAGCAGGGCGCACTGACCCCTGGACACTGGCATTAATTGTCATTCGATCGGACGAGGCTTTAATAACAACACGAATCGATCTATCCCTCAGGAAGTCTGATATCCACTCAACGAAACCTTTGGACAAGCCGAACGAGGAAAGCTTGCTAATACGCTAGAAGATCTCTAGTGGACTGGTTTGCGCGGAATCCGTATTGCCTTGCCTGTCACTGACAAGATCATTAGCTTCTAGAAACGCCAGGATCCTGTTGTTGAGGTCACGTTCCATAGTCTAACAGAGTATGGACGTGGCTAAGATTGGCCTGTAGTTGGCAGGGTTGGTACGACTACCTTTTTTGGGCACAGGTTGCACGTTTGCAAGGTTCCATGACTTCGGCACTTGACCATGCAGTCTCAAGCGAGAGACGAAAGAGGCGTGTCCTCTTTCGTTTGAGAAATTGTTTTCAACAATTCGATTGTGAAATTGTCCCAGTAAAGGAGACAATTCAGGTGCACAGATCTATGGCTGGAATATCATCAGGGCTTTGTTTACTTCAAGGTTGCCGATTGTTTTACGAACCTCCATTTGGCGAATGCGAATTTCAGACATATAATATGTCGTGCAGCCAGGTGAGGTTGGAGGTATCGCACTACCAGCATCAAGATGAGACTCCACAAACTGAGAAGCAAACCAGTTTGCCTTCTCTTCAGCAGCGTGCGCTAGCGTCCCATCAGATTTCAGCAGTGGACGTCAGTCAAAACCAAAACACAGAACAAGTTGCAATGATCATTAAAGAACAGCTGAAGCAAAAAGTGCTAGAATCCTCAGAAGATACTGGCGCTACTTCACGACGAAGATTTATACAGACTGGAGATTTAGAGTTAAAATGAAACAGTACGATAGAGGTGGACCTTAGCCTATCCATCTGTTACAAGCATATTATAATTGTTTGATGTCTAGTCCTCCAACAGCCGTTGAGCCGAAAATAGTCTTATTTCCGCCAATAGACGGTTTGCAGTCACTTGCGTCGCAACCAGGCTGTTGTATGTAGGTAAGTAGTTAGGTGTAGGTAGGTACTTGCACCAAGCCATGTTGTAGAAAGAAGCCCTCTGTGGCTGCGCAGAGTGCGCAGCGAGGCACGTGTGGGGACGAGTGACGACGTTATATTTATGGAGATTTTATTTGCACTCAAATATTTACGACAGCTTTCTTCAACAAACTTGGATAGGTTATTGCGTTGACTTATTTTATTGGGAAAAGGTTAAGCGAATTATTTTTACTAGCTCCGTCCAGCTTCCTCTCTAAACATTTGCCGACAATCTGGCAAAACCTCTCGCATCGTACCTACCTACCTACAGCTACGAACTCGGTGGAAGGCTTCCTTGTATGACGCTTGAAGTGGTATATACCTAGGTATATAATTACAACTGTCGAGTGCACAAGCCATGACAGGCTAAGAGCGTGTCGAGACACGCATATGATAGGTAGGGATATTTTTCCCAAAGTAGATATAATTTAAAATTACGTTATCTAAAGAATTATAAAGATACTTATCGCAGTAGTGTTTCGAAGGAAGCACTTGGACTGTGGACTGTGGACGTCAGATTTCAGAGATATACCTACGTATGATACTGTATCAGGCAGACAACCATTCTGTGCAGCTGCAGACAATCTATTACAATCTCGAGATCCTCTTTCTAAAATAGACCCCCAGCATCCTCCTTTAGAAATAGATTTTAAATTTGCCAAAGGCGTTCAGTTCGCTACATACAATTAAAAAGCGAATTACTGCGCTGATACCATAATATGGCATAGTCATAGTCAACCAAGTAGTCAAGTTAGCCTACCACAAAATTAATTAAAAACACAATATAAATAAAATTCATTCAATGTCAAAAACAAAAACAAACAAACAAAAACAAATTAGCCTAATATTTTTTAACCGACTTCGAAAAGGAGGAGGTTATCAATTCGACTGTATGTTTTTTTTTGTATGTTTGTTACGCGATTACTCCGCCAATTTAGAATTGTTTTTGATGATTCTTTTTTTGGTTGGTAGGTCATAGCTCATAGGTGGCCCCATAATTTTTTTTACGACATTTATTCAGTGCTTTTTGAAAAATCTATAAAAATATCTACAAATTCAATGTACATTGTAAACATTGTACAGTGCCACCAACTTAGCTGTTAAGGTGGGCAACATTGGAACTACAGTTACTTCTTGGTGAATTTCATACTTTGTTCTCCACTAGCGACGCTGTCAACTAAACAGCAAACATCACAGATCTACTACTGCCAAACATAGAGGAACAGACTTCAAAAAATAAAGAAATGTCTCCATGACGACCATGCCCTGTTGTTTTTCGTTAAATTTTTCATGACCATGGATACAGAGTATTTGAGTCGTAATATTAAATAGTGTCGTGTATTTAGTCTATACTAATATTATAAAGAGGAAAGATTTGATTGTTTGTTTGTTTGTTTGCATTGAATAGGCTCCGAAACTAATGAACCGATTTGAAAAATTCTTTCACTGTTGGGTAGCTACACTATCCCCGGTTAACATAGGCTATATTATATTTTCAAAAAAAAAATAGGGATCCTTACTAAACTCCAATAATGTAACCCAAGGTGTAAAAAAATAAGATTTGTAATTTTGACTTTGCGTGTTTGACAGTTCTAAGACAGGTTAGACAGGACATAGATAAACGGACAGGACAACGTCTGTCAGGTCTGCTAGTATTAAATATTTTATATAGTGGTCAATAGCGTCAAACAAGCCAGTCAAGCAGAGCTAATCATGCACGGTCAAGTCAAACTCATGCACCAGTAAAGTGGTGGAGGCTTTACAAGAGACTTCTATGGAGTTTTGGACCCTTATTAGGGTTTATTATTCCTTTTTAGGGTTCCGTATCCAAAGAGTAAAAACGGGACCTACGGGTTAACTGAGTACGCTATCTGCATGTGATGTCTATCCTACCTTTTAACGGCTGTCTTTTGAACCGTAATAGATAGCCAGTTTTATTTACAGAACTTGTAAATTACAGCGTATATAAAAAAAAAAATAAGAACCGTCTTCATACCTTCATTTAAACTAAAACTAAAAAGTAGAAAATAATATTTAAATAACTTCAAAGCAATGAGCATTAAAGGACAATCAACGAAATTATTAATACATATATTACCTACTTATTATTTTATTTATTTTTTTATTTTTATTTTTACACTATTCGGAAAACAAACAGCTGAAACTAACTAATTATAGTAGATAGATAGTAGACACAAGCCATAAAAAGTTTTCACTTATAAAATCGAAAGATGTTTACGGTCCAGATCCCAAGACAGAGATGTAAAAATAATAGCTAAACGGTAATTACTATGTATACATAATTACATATTTACAATTTATAATCAGTTATTTTTGGAGTCGGTGCCAGCCAAAGCAAAAATAACCTTTTATTATGATTAATCTATTAATATTTATGATATTAATGTGAAATAGAGATAAATATAAAAGAAATCGAACGAAGGCTAATAATTGAAAAGAAGCGCATCAAAATTTATATGCATTTAGACACAACCGTCAACGTGAATTCCGCACATCAGCTGTAAGACTACAGGGGCCTTACGGACAACTGCCAATACAGGCACCTAATACGCTCAGTTGGAAAATCACGCGACCGCAAACCTTATCACGCCCAGATAAGGTTTGCGGTCGCGTGATTTTCCAACTGAGCGGATTAGGTGCCTGTAATGGCAGTTGTCCGTAAGGCCCCAGGTGCCAAAAATTAAACTTCAGTGCAGAAAACATAATATTAAAATAGACTGTAGAAAAGCATTTTCCTACAAAGGCAGGATTAACCCTTTGCTGGCACCGACTCCAAAAATAGCTGATTATAAATTGTAAATATGTATATAAGTAGGTAATATAATGTATTAATAATTTCGTTGATTGTCCTTTAATGCTCATTGCTTTGAAGTTATTTAAATATTATTTTCTACTTTTTAGTTTTAGTTTGTAAATGAAGGTCATGAAGTTGGTTCTTTTTTTTTCTAAAAATTATCTTTATTTATTATCTCATTAAAAAGCTGATCATAAATAGAGCCAATCAACACAAACAAAATTAAAATTAGTTCAAAAATAAATAAGATATAAGCATTTAAATTTCATGCTAGACAGAGAGCGCACTATACTGAGCCGTGACGTCACGGCTCGGGAGCGCCATACAAATGCTATACTAACACACGCTTTGTGAGAAAGGGATAGAGCATCCTCTCCCTATCCCCACCTAAGCTTTAAACGCTCATATCTCAGAGATTTATCAGCCAATTTAAATTATATTTTCAGTATGTGTAATGTATTTCATATTATTCATAGTCAAATTCCTCGCTAAGCTGGTTATTTGTAATAAATTAAACATGAGGACACATGCCTAGATCGTTTCATGAATGCACTTGTCATATGGAAGTTGGAAGGTTCTAAATTATTAGGACGCACGCACAGAAGGACAGATAGAAGTACTGACAGAACGAACTTATAAGGGTTCCTTGTAGTACTACGGAACCTTAAAAAGTATAATTAATTAGACACGTTATCACAACTCAGGGAGGGCTCATCAAACGAAAGGTACCTAAGTACTACTTTGGTACACGCGACAGATCTATATCATTCCGAGACGATTCTAAGTTTTGGGATATACCTAGGTAACTAGAAACTTGATGAACTGATAGTGTTGCGACAAATTAACTAAACCTGCGAAATGAAATAACTGAGTTCAAACACGAAGCTGCGGGACCTCGCGAACAATATGCAAATAACAAAATCATCTCCTCCAAGGATATCTAATATAGACGGAACACCCAGTCGAGTTGCAAATTATTTATGTATAGTGCTAACATAGGTATAATCATTTAAGGGAAAATTTGATTGACACTCCTCGGGGGTGCGAAAACAAACAATGAACACCCTTTGAACGCCGTAAACCATCATTATAGTGATTATCGGCTGCAAGTACAAGGTATAAGCCCCGGAGCGTGTCCTCCGCGCCGCTAACTGCGCCGCGGCCCCGGGCCCAGGGACGGACTCGCCCCTTGACGCCGCTGTCCGCTCCTGGTGTCGGTTCAACTATCGCACATGCAATAAAGATCCTCTGCTTTTACTTGTACTTGTATGTAATAATGTTGTATAGGTTTAAAGAACTTTATTACCACAAAGACAATTATTTGTCACTTAAGTGATAACATATTTATATAAAATAATAGTGTTCGTCGTCGCATGCACTAAAAAATTTAAAAAAATCCATAAATACTTAAACGCTAAATAAATAAATGGTAATAACTAATACATACTTAACAATTTGCGAAGTACCCACTTCACGCATTTATTATAATGATTTATCTGAGATAATGTGTTGAGCCAATTGTTTTTTAAATGCGTGAAATGAGTTTACATTTTTTATGTGTGAGGGTAGTTGGTTAAACAGTCGCGCTCCTTCAATAGTAATAATAATAATAGTAATAATGTTGTATCTATTTATTATCTACATATTCTACATGCACCGTTCGTTGGGTTGCCAAATATCTCAGTTGTTTGAACACTGTTGCTTATTCCATCAGTGTTCAGTTACAACTGTTACAAGTGACCGCACGCACTGTGATGGTACACACGATGAAGTCGAGTCGAGTCGAGTCGAGTCGTGGCGTGTTTGACGCGAGTTTACTTCACTCCGCGTGGGTCGAGTGAGGGTGCTTATTCCATCAGTGTTCAGTTACAACTGTTACAAGTGACCGCACGCACTGTGATGGTACACACGATGAAGTCGAGTCGAGTCGAGTCGTGGCGTGTTTGACGCGAGTTTACTTCACTCCGCGTGGGTCGAGTGAGGGTGCTTATTCCATCAGTGTTCAGTTACAACTGTTACAAGTGACCGCACGCACTGTGATGGTACACACGATGAAGTCGAGTCGAGTCGAGTCGTGTTTGACGCGAGTTTACTTCACTCCGTGTGGGTCGAGTGAGGGTGTTTATTCCATCAGTGTTCAGTTACAACTGTTACAAGTGACCGCACGCACTGTGATGGTACACACGATGAAGTCGAGTCGAGTCGAGTCGAGTCGTGGCGTGTTTGACGCGAGTTTACTTCACTCCGTGTGGGTCGAGTGAGGGTGCTTATTCCATCAGTGTTCAGTTACAACTGTTACAAGTGACCGCACGCACTGTGATGGTACACACGATGAAGTCGAGTCGAGTCGAGTCGAGTCGTGGCGTGTTTGACGCGAGTTTACTTCACTCCGTGTGGGTCGAGTGAGGGTGCTTATTCTATCAGTGTTCAGTTACAACTGTTACAAGTGACCGCACGCACTGTGATGGTACACACGATGAAGTCGAGTCGAGTCGAGTCGTGGCATGTTTGACGCGAGATTACTTCACTCCGTGTGGGTCGAGTGAGGGTGCTTATTCCATCAGTGTTCAGTTACAACTGTTATAAGTGACCGCACGCACTGTGATGGTACACACGATGAAGTCGAGTCGAGTCGAGTCGTGGCATGTTTGACGCGAGTTTACTTCACTCCGCGTGGGTCGAGTGAGGGTGCTTATTCCATCAGTGTTCAGTTACAACTGTTACAAGTGACCGCACGCACTGTGATGGTACACACGATGAAGTCGAGTCGAGTCGAGTCAAGTCGTGGCGTGTTTGACGCGAGTTTACTTCACTCCGTGTGGGTCGAGTGAGGGTGCTTATTCTCGCATTTCTAGATCGTCTGGGAATTTACATAATGTGTGAAGGGTTGAATAGCGCCGCGTCACTGTCGCCGCTATCGTGATATCGCACGTTTCAATGGAAAACTATACCTACATGAAAGAAAGAACATTTTACTTGACATCTTTTATAAAACTTATATCTAAAGGATACAATGGGTCCGTCTTCATTCCAAAAACATTTATAAGTACTTATCTGGAAACCCGCCACCCTATTGTTATCGGTTGTTTTGTAAAGGATGAATGTGATGTCACAGAACGGTATAATGCGCCGGGAGAGTCCTCCCCCCGCCCCCGGCCCACCGAGGGCAGGTTCTGCTCAAGCTTCGAAACATCGCAAACAAACTGTGAGTTTATCTCATCCGCGGTCGTTACTGTCCGAGGATCTAATGTACGCACGTAGCGGGACTCAAACGTAAGGTCTGGGAACAGTGGGAGCATCGTCCGCAGTCGCAGCGTAGTGTGCGGTGGGCGGCGCGGCGCGGGTGTCGCTCCCAGCACTGGTGATGCGCCACCGTGTAGCGCCCGCCGACTCTCCCTCGACTGTGTAAGGAAACCGATAAAAACGTCACATTAATCAAGTGAATGGCTCAAACTTCGATGACAATAGCCGCGGAGCCGGTTGTGCTCGTGGAAAAGAAAGATAATCTGAATAAATGTGAAGGGCGTGCTGGCTAGCCGAGTTCACGGCGCGCCGCGGCGGCGCACCACGCTCCCTTCTAGAGAGAATGTGCGTTCAACTGCTGTCGTATTATCCGCGTGTGAACGAGTACGTCCGCCGCGCTGGTACTTACTTGTATATTCTACTGAACCAGTGCACGCAGCGAGCTTGTCAAACTTGCCAAGTGTAAAGGATCCGCACGTTCGTTGTTAGCGCGTGGCGCGGGCGGAGTCGGAGGCGGCTGCCGACTCTCAGACGAACGTTTCTATTCGATTCATTCATTCATTCATTCATTTATAATTGTATAATTTTCTATTTAGAAATTATTAAGTACTAAATGTGTGTTATATTTGTTTTTTTATTATTCTTTTTTTTCTAAATTTTATACTAATTAAATTTGATTTTATATCTTTATTTAACACATAATATTTAATTTTTAAATACTGGGAGAAGCCACTGGCTTCCGAAACACAGTTTTTTACTAGTTCGGAGCCAGTGGATTCAATTGTTTTGTTTGTATTTTTCCTTGTGCCAAATAAAGATTATGATTATGATTATGATTATGATTCCTTCGTCTCGTTTGTTTGTATTTAAGTTTCCGGAGCGACTTCCACTTTATTCGGGATACAAAGTTCCCGAGTCGAGCTTTACCTCACATGCGTCAAAACAACTCGCCCACCCATGTTCACTCGTGTCGAGCTTTACCTCACATGCGTCAAAACAACTCGCGCACCCATGTTCACTCGTGTCGAGCTTTACCTCACATCCGTCATAACAACTCGCCCACCCATATTCACTCGAGTCGAGCTTTACCTCACATCCGTTAAAACAACTCGCCCACCCATGTTCACTCGAGTCGAGCTAGGAACGTACGTGTATCGTGCTAGTAGGTAGGTAACTAGTGGGGGCATGCGTCTGATTGATTCGACGAGCTGGTGTCCTCGGACACCACTCGGCAGTGGGTTCTCTGTGAGCTGACGACGCGCTGTTGTTGCAGAGTGCTGAAGAGGAACCGCATCACCCACATCGGCGACCGCTGCTTCGCCTCCACGCCCAGCCTGCGCGTGCTGTGAGTACACACACATACATACACAATGATCAGACAAAGAAATGGCGCTGTTCTTATGTCATACACATCGTCGCGATTAAATACCTATAAGTAAGTAAGCGCTCTCGCGTCAAATTAAACTTGTTGTAAAACGAATCCTACCGCTGGTGGGTCGACGCAGCCGCAGCACCAGCGCGCTCTACTGTCGGCTGGACGACCACACGCAGCCCGCGGCGATCTCCATCACAGCTATTCGGTCGCTATTCGCTAAAATCCCAGCTAAAGCTCATAAATACCTACCAAAGTGAATATGCAGAGACGTCCCCTTTTCATTTGCAATGTTAATTTTCCTGACGTAAAATAATAAGTTGCAGCCAAGATAAGAAAATATAAATAAGCTGTATTCCTTAGAAGAACTGTAGTAGATCAATGCTGTATCCATTCAATCTCCTGTTAGTGGGTGCAGCGACCGCCGCGGGCCGACACCGACACCGACACCGGCACCGGCCGGCGCCGGATAGCGACCTGTCTGCTGAATAATCACTTGAATAAGTTGAATATGTTCCTTTAATTAAAGAGTACGTATAGAGAGCCGTCTGTCCATCATTAACTAGTTGTTTAGTTCTAGGTAGGTATTTTTACTATAATATTTCTATATTTATGTATAAAAAGGCTACCATCCGCCACTGCGCCGTACTCTTGTTGCGCTGCCGAGTACCGCGGGAGGAGTGTCTGCTTACACGACTGTCGACACGTCGCGTGCTACTGAGTCGGTCGTCGTCCGTCACCGTGCCATTCAGTACGAGGTCTAGTTCCTTACCTCGGCCCGCACGAGCACAAACAAGCTCGGAGCCCGAGGGAAGCAACAAAGCACCAGTTCCACCGCTGCGATCCCTCGCTCGGCGATGTTCGGCTCTACGGCGAATGTTGTTGCTATCCCCCACCCCTCCCCCCACGTAGGAACGCTGCAAGCTGTTGGCTGGCGCAGGCACGTAGAACTGAAGTTGATATATCCATATGGGCCGAGTGACGAGCGCTCCACGTGCGTGGGCCCGGGGCGCGGGCGCTGCCGGCTGCTCCGCAGATATCGCAGGATGTGAACAAACGGCTCGTCACGCGGGATGAATGATCATCCGCCGCGACGCGTATTTATGTTAAAAGGAAATATTTCATTCAATTCGCTCGAAGGTATATTTGCGTGCCGTTCGTTCCCCCCCCCCCCCCCCCCCCCTGACCACTACTTTCTTTCGAAACACACAAACAAACATCTCTCCCCAGGGTGATGAAACATTTAAACTATCTCTGTCCTTGTAGGGATACCTACATAAGAACATGACTGTATTGGGTTCGGTAGGTACTTATCATAACGTATGATTCGCGTTTGTCTGATCTCCGTGTCGGTGTGTCAACAGGCGGCTGGAAGAGAACCTGCTGACGGAGGTGCCGGCGGCCGTGCAGCTGCTGCCGCTGCTGGAGGACTTGTGAGTGTCGCGTCAGTGTCGCGGTCGGCGCGGGAGAGTCACGGCAGGCGCGGCAGTGACGCGTACGTCGCGTGTTGCAGGTCGCTGGCGAGCAACCGCGTGGAGCGCGTGGACAGCGGCGTGCTGGGGGGCGGCGGCGGCGGGGCGCGGCGGCTCGCGCGGCTCGAGCTGCGCGCCAACCCGCTGACGCACGTGCACCGCCACGCGCTCACGCACCTGCCGCACCTCACCACGCTGTCAGTGCTGACTCCACACACCACTCATCATTCATACATACATACACTTTCACACTACATTATTGAAATATTTATCCGGAACAGCCGGACGACGGATTTGAACGAAATTTGGAATGGAGGTGGTTTCAACAATATACTAGGATGGATACTTTGATTGAGGAAAAATATTATAGTTGGCTTCTGTAAGATAACGAGTACACCGCGAGGAGTCGCCGCGGACCCCTGTGTCTGCAGCACCAGGTATCGGAGAGCATGCCGCAGACGAGCTGCATGCGAGCAGTAGTGTGCACTGAGTCACGGCGTGTGTCGCACGGTCGGGTGGCCGCTCCACGAGGCCGCGTGTCGCGAGCAGATGCATGTGTCTCCCTCCCCCCTTCCCCCCGTGGGGACACCTGCCGCACCGTATGGCGTTGTTTTGTTCGGTACGAGTGAGGCTGAGCGCGGTGACGTCACCGTCCATCCGCCGTCCTCCAATACCGGTCGGAAGTGACCTCCGGAACCGGGCCGGGATCGGATAGCGTCGGCTCCGGAATCGCGACACGACGCCCGAGCGCCGCCCCCGCCGCCCGCACGCCCGCCGCGGGACTCTGCTCCCATCAGATAAGGACACAGTGAGGTAGGACCGATACGAGCACTGCACAAGTCGATAAAAAAACAACATAATAATATAACGTCATTGCATGATGGGTAGAACCGTCGAGTCTGTCTCTACTATACTACATTGATTATAATAGGTTGGTAGGTGTATGATTGCTCACTGCGGCGGGGCGGGGCGGGCGCGCGCAGTAATGGCTCGTAAAACGAGACATTGTAAACCAGCTCCGAAACAATATCTGTGAGATGATCGTCTCGTTTATTGCGAACCCATCATATTTACAGATCGACCGAACGACCTCGGCGGGAGATTAAAATCGCGACCTCGCTGTACTTTTTTATCGTCGTGACGTGAGCCGAGCTGATGTTCTCGAGCGCCGCGACGCGGCACGTACTCACTACTGGACTCCGACGGTCAGACACACGTCAGGGACGACACATCACGAACATGTGCACTCATCCTCCGTGCACGCACACCGTGTGACGCGGGAGTGTACCGGCCCTAGTGTTGTACACGACTCTGTTGCAGGATCCTGTCGGAGGCGCGGGGGCTGCGCGCGCTGCCCTCGCTGAACGGGTCGGCGCGCCTGCGCACGCTCCGTGCTGACCGCGCGCGCCTCACGCGGCTGCCCGCTGACCTCTGTACGCACGCGCCGCAGCTGCGCTCCTTGTCAGTATACCTCCCTACTGTAACCAGACCCACTGGACACGCGTGGTTGTCAGTATACCTCCCTACTGTAACCAGACCCACTGGACACGCATGGTTGTCAGTATACCTCCCTACTGTAACCAGACCCACTGGACACGCATGGTTGTCAGTATACCTCCCTACTGTAACCAGACCCACTGGACACGCATGGCTGTCAGTATACCTCCCTACTGTAACCAGACCCACTGGACACGAAGGAACACGCCCGCCGAGATGAGGTATCTGTCTCCTTCACGACATACCAGTTTCAAACAGTTGTATGAATCTTGTAATGCATTCGCCCGTCTCCTCTGCTTCGGGCTAGAGCACTGCGCGCTAGAGTAGTGAGCGGACGCAGATATACGCGTTGTCTTACATGTTAAAGCAACCAACAACAAAGATACAAATACAGTAGGTACCTACTACTAGCTAGAGAAGCTAGGTAGGTATATCGATCGGGAACGCCAACTCCAGTCTATTATCCCTCGTCCTTTATGCAAATAAGGGAGCTAACGTTCGCGAGTAACGATGCTCCGTCCGTCTGTACTCTGTGCTGTGCCGAACTCGAAATAATCGATACTGATTGCTTAATTGTCGAGTTAAAGCTCAGCACACGTGAGAGCAGGTGGCGGTCAAACGCAAGCACCACGGCGCACCTTGGCAGTAAAACCGACTCGTATGCTGTGACTGCAAACGATATGACCCTCTAGTATGCCGTCATGCTTCACATCTGCCGGACGTCCTGTGACGGCCAGGGTGATCCGAGTCAGGAACTCGGCCGACTTAATTTTGCAGACTGTCAATAACTAAAAAACGAAGATAGGTACATCCCATTTGAGCCCATTTAATACCTATGCGACCATTTACAAAAATAGCATCAAATAAAACCATTCGTAAAAAAAAGTACAAACGGCTCAAATATTCACAAGCACGCCTTTAAAGAACCAAGAAGGTAACAATCAGTGAACAGCGGAACAAAACAACAATACATTATGGAGTAAAGAACAATACTTTTCACGACACACGAAACACGAAAAAAGGAGACGAGAAAGCAAAAAGGGCCAAAATATAATTAAATAAACCGGCCAAGTGCGAGCCGGACTCCGTACTGAGCCCGAGTTCCTCCCTAGAGACTATAGGAAGGCAATTACAACAGCCAGTAACAGTAGTTGTCTTGTTTCAGAGACGTGAAGTCCAACTACTTGGACCAAATACCGGATCTACACGAGTGTTCGGAGCTCCGAGTTCTGTAAGTAGCCCCGGGACGGCGGACGCAGGCCGGCGGACGCAGGACGGCGGTCACCTCCCAGACCGTCGGTCGGTCACGACTCTCGGTCAGACCGCTGCTGCTCCGTTCGCCGCCAATCAGTGCGTTACAATGAACTGACAAGTCTCATAAGAGTCCGAGGGTAGATCGTTATGTCTGCATCTAACTCTTTAACTGTTCGACCAACCACCCGCATTCTTCAGTCTTCCCGTGAACATGGTGCATGTAACTGCGCCGAAATATCGGGAGCTCATTCCACAACCTTACCACGGTAAATATCCCGCCAATAATCATATAACTTTAGTGAACTGAGAAGTGTCCGCGCCGGCGCCTCCCGGACCTCCCGAGCAGTGCCTGTCCTGTCCTGTCCTGTCCTGTCCTGTCCTGTCCTGTCCTGTTAACTCGAAACCAATTATTCGCATCTCATCATGCCGAAAGTTATAAAGAGTTTCGTTTGGGTCTTTTTGAGATTGTAGTCACGTCTCTTCAAATCGGAATCGATAATTACAGAATAAATCTGTAAAGTTAGCTCACACGATCCGTACTAACAAACTAGGTACCTATCTAATTATGTTGTTATACATTATAGCAATGATCTTATAAATACCGTAAGTTACACTCTGCATGAAAGGCAATGTGTGTATATGTATAAATATGTATATGTCGCGGCTTACCTGTGGCACTGTCACTTGCAGATAGCTGACGATATAAGGAGTGATCCACGCGGGTGAAATCGTGGGGTGCAGCTAGTATATAATATTATTACAAAGATAACTAGCTGCAGCCCGCGGCGGGGTCTCGGAATGCTAACGCAACAATATTGCTCCGCAGCATTCTTGCCATGTTGTCGATTCCTCGGTCGTTCCTGGGCGTTCAGTAACTAGATAATATCCAACACTAATACATTTTGAACTCTGATATAAACGTCGCTAACTGTTAGGTTGTGCCTCTGACGCCACAACTTTACTGACAAACTTATTTATGGAAGAAAAAAATACTTACAGTCGAATTGATAACCTCCTTCTTTTTGAAGTCGGTTAAAAATAAAAAGATCCTACTCTATTATTGTACTACAAAAAAGGCGATCTGAATAACTATAAGTTTACTTCCAACTCAATAAAGTTATTCTCATCCATCATATTATTCAGAGTGACCAGCCCCGGCACGGGAACAAGCCGGGCTTAGGCAACTCTACTCCAGAACAGCAGCCCCGGCACGGGAACAAGCCGGGCTTAGGCAACTCTACTCCAGAACAGCAGCCCCGGCACGGGAACAAACCGGGTGTAGGAAGGCAACTCTACTCCAGAACAGCAGCCCCGGCACGGGAACAAACCGGGTGTAGGAAGGCAACTCTACTCCAGAACAGCAGCCCCGGCACGGGAACAAACCGAGTGTAGGAAGGCAACTCTACTCCAGAACAGCAGCCCCGGCACGGGAACAAATCGGGTGTAGGAAGGCAACTCTACTCCAGAACAGCAGCCCCGGCACGGGAACAAACCGGGTGTAGGAAGGCAACTCTACTCCAGAACAGCAGCCCCGGCACGGGAACAAACCGAGTGTAGGAAGGCAACTCTACTACAGAGAGGACCACATGTCATATTCACCTGGACCCAATGAATACAGAATACAAAAATTATAAACAGAAACTATTAGCCCACTGTATGAAGTCAAAAGGGGAGTAAAACAGGGTGATCCCATATCGTCAAAAATGTTTACGGCATTCTTAGGCCCGTATTCCAAAACGACGCTCAGTCAAGATTCTCTACTTAAAACTAGTTTTAAGTAGAGATTTTATTCTAGAACTAAACTTGGGTCAAGATTCTACGATCGTAGTTCACCTGTATTCTAAAACGTCACTCAGTTGCCAATCTGTACTCAAGTTGACATATGATCTGCGATCACGCAAGTGACGTCTGTATCACGCTTGAGCAGAGATTTCTGTGTAGTGTACTTGGTTTGGTTGTTATTTAACTTGTTATTATTTGCTTTGCACCATAAATATTTCTGAAGATATCGAATATTATGATCAAATTTTCCGAGTGAATAGACAGATCACTGTTAGCATTCCAATGCGACACTTGAGAGATGCTGAAGATCCGTATGCAATGGATGCAAATAATTTTAAAATGCGCTATCGCAGGAACATCTGATGGGTTTGCAATTAGAGCTTCCATTATTAGCAGTTTTGATTGACTGAAGCATGGTCTCCTATACAACTTTAACAAATTGGTTAAAAAAACTGTCTGTATTAATTAACTCATTTGTTAATCATAAAGCTTTTAAATGAATATAAAAATTAAACAATACTACTAAATTATAAGGTCAGTCTTTTATTTATAATCATTTTAATTACCAGGAATAGTAATATAATATTACTAATATTTTTTTAATAGACATTTTCTTTCCAAACTGAAGGGGAAATCCTAAAAATATCCAAATATAGGCAGGATAAGATACTACTATTTCGTAGCACAGTTACTTCCTTGATTTACTTGAATTGAATTAAATTTCCAAAGAAAATCGCGAAAAAATAAACAAGACTAATGTGACATTTCACAATACATTGACATTGTTGACGTTCCGTATTACATAATTTTTCTTGAAATTATTTTACGAAAAATGCTTTGAGTAGATTCTAGGGTTTTAAGCATAAAAATGTATAAAACCTTTATGATATAGTGTAGATCATTACCTAAATAGTTAAATACTTAATAATTTCAAACTACATTACTGTTTATTTAATTAATTAAATTATTGTAACATTTTAAATTATGCGTTACGCGGAACGACATTGTTAAACTAAAATAAAAATGTAAACGAAAACAGACTGATTCATAGACAAAAAGAATATCCGCTTGAAACTCTACTTAAATCTAGATTCAGCTGAGTTGAGTTTAAGGGCAGTTTTGGAATAAGAACAATACTTAAGCAACGATTCTAGGCTCAAGTAATAATCAGGTGAACTAAGATCAAACGATACTTGAGTCTTGTTTTAGAATACGGGCCTTAGAATCGTCGTTTACAAAACTTAAGTCTGAATATGATTTAAGCATCAATAACGATCGGTTCACACACCTTCGTTCTGCTGACGTTATCATTATCCTAGCAGAACTACACGACGAGCTACACAAGACATCATAACTACAGAAAAAAAGGTCTACATTAAATGAACCATCCAAAAACTAAAACTATAATGAATAGTAGATGATGATAATAGCATAGATAATAGTAAACCTATAAAATATGAAGACCACAGCATAGAGTACGTAAACGCATATATTATTTTATCTAGGACTACCGCTTTTTTTTGTGAATAGGTACAAAATAATAATAGATACTTCAGGGAGCTGTCGTTCAGTGTGGAGGTTAAAGGGGGAGGCCTGTGTTCAGCAGTGGACGTCTTCCGGCTGATGATGATGATGATAATGATGACTTCAGGGATAAAAGTAACGACTGAGAAATCTGTTAAATGGTTGAGCGCATTATCACTGCGTTAGCATTCCGAGAGCTGAAACCTGGCGACGCAGCTAGTTCTCATTGTTCTAAAGACAACAGTATCTGCGGGAACAGTGTGTGCACTCGAGTACGAGTGTGTCGTCACGTGACGTGCGGGTGATGTGTGCAGGGACCTGTCGATGAACAAGATCCCGTCGGTGGAGAGTCCGACGCTGCGCGGGCTGCGGCGGCTGCACGACCTGCTGCTGGCGGGCAACCGGCTGCGCACCCTGCCGCGCGCCGCCTTCACGCACACGCCCGACCTGCAAGTGCTGTGAGTACCTCGCCACACCACCACACACACACCCGGCTGCAGCACCTGCCGCGCGCCGCCTTCACGCACACGCCCGACCTGCAAGTGTTGTGAGTACCTCGCCACACCACCACACACACACCCGGCTGCAGCACCTGCCGCGCGCCGCCTTCACGCACACGCCCGACCTGCAAGTGCTGTGAGTACCTCGCCACACCACCACACACACACCCGGCTGCAGCACCTGCCGCGCGCCGCCTTCACGCACACGCCTGACCTGCAAGTGCTGTGAGTACCTCGCCACACCACCACACACACACCCGGCTGCAGCACCTGCCGCGCGCCGCCTTCACGCACACGCCCGACCTGCAAGTGCTGTGAGTACCTCGCCACACCACCACACACACACCCGGCTGCAGCACCTGCCGCGCGCCGCCTTCACGCACACGCCCGACCTGCAAGTGCTGTGAGTACCTCGCCACACCACCACACACACACCCGGCTGCAGCACCTGCCGCGCGCCGCCTTCACGCACACGCCCGACCTGCAAGTGTTGTGAGTACCTCGCCACACCACCACACACACACCCGGCTGCAGCACCTGCCGCGCGCCGCCTTCACGCACACGCCTGACCTGCAAGTGCTGTGAGTACCTCGCCACACCACCACACACACACCCGGCTGCAGCACCTGCCGCGCGCCGCCTTCACGCACACGCCCGACCTGCAAGTGCTGTGAGTACCTCGCCCCGCCACACCACCACACACACACCCGGCTGCAGCACCTGCCGCGCGCCGCCTTCACGCACACGCCTGACCTGCAAGTGCTGTGAGTACCTCGCCACACCACCACACCATCACACACACACACCAAGCCCTCAAACTACAGTAGAGAGAGGTAGCTAGTATAAATATCTATTGTGAAATGACTGGTGAGCCTACATCAGAGTAAATCCCCTAGTCTAGTTGTGCTAGCGAGCCTATCGAGGTTGTTTATTGCCCTTGTAATAAACAAGCGTGAATGGTAGTTTGGTATTTCCTAAGCAGATAGCGAGGGTCAGAATCATTCCGTACAAACAATAGATAACACGAAACGATCGATCAGTCGCCGGATAAAGAAACGATAAAGCTTATAAACCTGAGCGTTGGCAAAAAGAAACTTCCTAAATACCTACGCAAGATTTATGTGCGGTATAAAAGAGAGAGCGTCGTCTCCTCTCGCCGAGCCGTATCTCCGAGCGAAGTGATTTTTTTGTAGCGTGCGAAACTAAAAAAGACTTGTTGTCGCGTCTCCCTCCGCTCCCGCGGGCTTATCAGGCGAGCCCGAGACCGGAGCGGTGTGACATTATGCCAAGTAGGTAGCAATGAGCCACGGAGCGGTTACTAATTCGATTATAGCATCTCGGCAACAGCGGGTCCGGTCGTCAAAGTTATCGGGTCATCTCTGAGTTTTCACGCTGGAATTGTGGGTTTATTAGGTAGGCTACCGAGTAACGAATTACGGTTGGTTGTATTTCAACATTATTACCTGGTGGATTGAGTCAAGTTGGGAATCTTGTAGGATTACCTGAATATTGTTCGGCCGAGAACGTGACTGACAAGTCCCGTCATTTGAAACGTGTGTGACTACAACGCGATGTCGGCCGCCCCTCGCGACCTCGGCGGCGAGTCTGCCGTCCCTCGTCCGGCGGGAGGCAAGTGCCGCGGTTCATTGAAGGGGGGTTCAGAATCGAGTGACTTCAGTGCTAGGGTACTACACAACAGATAGATACCTACTCTACTCTAAACATTATACGCGTAACGTAACTATATACGGTTATAAGCTAGCTAAGGATGTACTAAGCCGAAAAGATGTCATTGTACTCGTCAAAAATAAACAAATTATTCAAAACTCCATGGAACAGATGATATTTTTTTCAAAAGGACAATGTACAGGCATCCTTCGACCTTAGGTCGAATCCACGCCTGACAGAATTGTAAAAACACATAAGCTGCAAGCCTAAGCCTAACTGCCCCATACATCCCTAAGTCCCTACCCTAACCATGCCAACAAAACAGATAGGTCAATCCTCTCCATCCTAAGGTTGCCTGGAAGAGATCGCTCTTAGCGATAAGGCCGCCGATTGTTGCACTAGTTTTTAAGCTGTTTTATCGTGTGTATGAAATTTGTGGTGTGAACAATAAAGAGTTTATCTATCTATCTATCTATAGGTACGAGTATATTGTATATACTTGTATAGATAGATAGGGCGGAATGCTACCACGTCCTGTCCTGAGGCTACAGGCGGAAGAGGAAGCAGTTGAGGATACACGCCTCGTGCTGTGTGTACGGTTTCCCACTGCCGGTAACGCAGGCTGTCGTTACGATCACAGAAGGTTACGGCGCTAGTGGCTTTGCCACAGTGGAAGGAAAAGAAGGTAAGTCGCTCGCCCATTGAAAGGTCAGGACAGGGCGCGGTGGAATGTCCTTAGCGCGGGTACGTTCGGGCGCTGGTCTCCTGGTTGAATAGCTGCTGGTAGTGGCGGAGTCCTCAGGCTTCTTCTTGATCTTACCTGGGGTTCCCTTGGAGTTAGGAGTGTGAATCAAACTCTCAAGTCGAGTAATGATTATGGCTTTTCCTCGTGCAAATATTTACTCTTTTTTCATTTCCAGAAACGTGGAAGACAATCAAATCGAACACATCGACATCGATACATTCGCGCCCATCTCGAGACTGGAGGACTTGTAAGTACCGATCGCAGCAGAGCGGCGCCGGAGGGAGAGCTCAGCGCTGCGAGTAGGTACATGGTGGTGCATGTTGCAGGAACGTCGGCAACAACGTGTTCCCGTGGCTGCCGGCGAGCGGGCTGCAGCGACTGCTGCACCTGAAGGCACACAACAACCCCAACCTGAAGACGTTCCACCCGCCAGAGCTGTTCCCGCGGATCCAGACCCTCGTGCTGTCGTACGCGTACCACTGCTGCGAGTTCCTGCCGCTGGCGGGTGCAGCGCCCGGTCCCGAGGCGCCCGACGACGCTGGCGTCACTGACTTCGTGCTGCTGCCCGGCGCCGGCGTCGACCTCGCCGCCTGGGGGAACGCCACCGAGCTGCTCGACCACAGTACGCTTCACCGCCACTATCCGCCCACATTTACTGAGGCATCGTGAACATGTGTGTGACACCCATGTGTCGGGTTGCAGTGAACATGTCCGGCGCGACGGACGACCGCCTGCAGGCGCTGCTGGCTGGCTGGGCGGCGGGCGCGGGCGCGGAGGTGGACTCCGACGTGTGGCGCGGTGAGGCGCGGGACCCCTCGCGGAAGGTGCACTGTCTGCCGATGCCCGGTGAGTGCGCGACGCTCCGCCGCGGAGGGTGGGGCCCTGCAGGCTGTCTGACGGCACGGGCTCGGTTGCAGGTCCGTTCCTGCCGTGCGTGGACCTGTTCGACTGGTGGACGCTGCGGTGCGGCGTGTGGGCCGTGTTCCTGCTGGCGCTGCTCGGGAACGGCACGGTGGTGTTCGTGCTGGTGTTCTCGCGGTCGCGGCTCGACGTGCCGCGCTTCCTCGTCACCAACCTGGCGGCCGCCGACCTCTGCATGGGCCTCTACCTGGGCCTGCTGGCCGTGGTGGACGCGGCCACGCTGGGCGAGTTCCGGGCGCACGCGGTGCACTGGCAGTCCTCCGCCGGCTGCCGCCTGGCCGGCTTCCTCGGCGTGCTCTCGTCGGAGCTGAGCGTCTACACGCTGGCCGTGATCACGCTCGAGCGCAACTACGCGATCACGCACGCGATGCACCTCAACAAGCGGCTGTCACTGCGGCACGCGGCCGGCGTCATGGCCGTCGGCTGGGGCTTCTCGCTGGTGGCGGCGACTCTGCCGCTGCTGGGCGTCTCTGACTACCGGAAGTTCGCCGTGTGCCTGCCTTTCGAAACGAGCTCGCCCACCGCGCTCGGGTACGTGGTGACGCTGCTGGCGGTCAACGGCGTGGCCTTCCTCGTGCTGCTCGGCTGCTACCTCAAGATGTACTGCGCGATCCGCGGCTCGCAGGCCTGGAACTCGAACGACTCGCGCATCGCCAAGCGCATGGCGTTGCTCGTCTTCACAGACTTCCTGTGCTGGTCGCCAATCGCGTTCTTCGCGCTGACGGCCGCGTTCGGCGCGCAGCTGGTCTCGCTGGAGCAGGCCAAGGTGTTCACGGTGTTCGTTCTGCCGCTCAACTCGTGCTGCAACCCCTTCCTCTACGCGATCCTCACGAAGCAGTTCAAGAAAGACTGCGCGCTCGTCTGCAAGGCGATCGAGGAGTCGCGCGTCACTCGCGGCATCGGCCGCTGCCGCCACTCCTCCAACTTCAGCAACCGACAGACGCCGGCCAACACGAACAGCCTGAACGAGCGCTCGTCGCGCGGGCAGCACGGTGCGCAGTGCGCGTGCCGGCGCCTGCTGCCGGCGGGCGGCGCGGGTGCAGCGGCCGCGGGGCAGGCGGCACGCGCGCCCGCGCCCCGTGAGCGGCTGCTGCGCTGGCTGCGCGCGTGCGGCCGGCGCGCCGCGCCCGCGCCCGCGCCGGTGCCGCGCGTGCCGGCCGCGGCGCCCGCTCGCGCCGGCTCCGTGTCCTCCTCGGTGGAGTTCTCATCGTCGCGGTCGGACTCGTGGCGCACGTACGGGCGGCCGCCACCCCCGCCGCGGCGTGCCGCCTCCTGGCTGATCGCGCGCAAGACCTCGCAAGACTCGAACCTCTCCTCCTCCCGGAACGACTCGTCCGGCTCGAACGCGACCGCGTCCACGGGCACGTGGCGCACGTCGCGCTCGGGTGGCAGCGCGGCGGCGGGCGCAGCGCCGGGCGCGGTGCCGCCGCCGGGCGCCGCGCCCCGGCCGCGGCTCACGCGGCAGCCGGCGCTGTGTGCGGAGGAGCCCCCCGGCTCGCCGCCGCCGCGCCACCTGCAGACCATCCCTTCGGCGGCGGAGGCGGAGTCCCAGGAGACGGACGTGCGCTGAGCGCGCCCCGCGCACCCCGCACGCCCGCCGCTCGCCGAGTGTCTTATCGAACCGTCCAGTGTGCCCTCCCCGCGCCCCTCACGCCCCGCGGACTGCGGACGCCACACCCGACGTTGACAAGTAACAATAATGTAACATAGTAAGATTTTGTACAGTATTAGTTACCGTTGTCTACGAGTCTAGAGGAAGGTACGAAATAAAGTATTATTACACGACATACAATATATATTTAGAAAATTTTATACTGTGAGTGAGTACATTTATGTGTACTTATATTGAATATAATTTTGTTGTATTTACATTTTAAGATGTATATTGTCGTACTATGTACGGCTTATTGATACGGATAAGATAAATTTAACTAGATGACTAAATAATTCGTGTTAATTTTGTTGTTAGTATTACATAAAAATGTATGTAAAGGTCACAGCACTTATATCAACTCGGCACCGGATTGGCATCGCCTCAACTCGAGTTCAGTATTCTTTCTATGAAATGCCATACTGCAACGCATTTTTTATACTAGTCAGCATCGTAAGACTTCCCCTCGGGCCGACTCGTGAACCGCTTGCGGCTGGTGCTCATGTTATTTCAAATTTCAAATTTCAAAATCATTTATTAGGCAATAAATTTAGCACTGCAGAGGATTGTCTGTGGGTCCCAAACTCGGCTCAGCCTGTGTCTTGGGGTCCGATGAGCAAGCAATTCCTGTTCTGACATGTCGCACGCGCTTACAAGTGGGATTCACATGTTATGGAACCGTGCTTACGTCTCTCCGTCGACTCTGAGGCGCTGAGCAGACGAAGGACGGTGGAGGGACAGTGGCGGTGCGGATAATTTGTCCACGACGATAAGAAGTATAGAGGATATGCAATAACGCACACATATGACAAATAAACAGACTCATTTCTGTCCAGCGAACAAAAATTCCTTCATCTGCTCAACGCATAAAACGGCGGCGTGCAGCCCGCCTGCGGTCGCTCTTTTACAACCCGTCACCAGCTGTGCACGGTGTTGCTCTGTTGCTGCCGTAGCCTACGCCGACAGCTCGGACCTCGGACGGTGCCGAGCCGCTCCGGTGGCGAGGCTGCGGCGAGGCGGTGCCGGACCGGTGCCGAGCTGACGTGTGTGCTGTGACTTGGCCTGCGTTCTGACAAGTTTACTGTACTTACGGAGCTCAACACACGGCTCAATTACTGTGATTTTTTTAATTGTAGAATATTGGCTTTCAGAGTACGTAATACGTATTCATTTTGGGATAAAATCTGTTAGAACCACGGAATAGAGACGGTTCCATGATTCCATGGTAATATCGCATACCTTATATACCCATTCGGCTCAGCAAGCAGCGGGGCGAGGGCGCTGGCCGCTTTTTTTATTTATTTATATATTTACGTACGGACAAAAAGCTTTAAAAACGTAAATCATAGAGCACATTGACACATTATTTTACTACTGGACAACTATATATGGTAGATAGACTATAAGACTTTTTAAATTTATTTAAACTATATATATTGTAATGACATTCTATCTCTGATGACATAGACTTACTCGACTTATTTTTATTTGTGACTTTATTATATGTGTAAAATGTGACCTGAATATTATTATTAATTAACTACTATCACGCTGTGTATGGGTTTTGTAACCTGAACTAAATAATAAATATTTTATTTTATTGTATAGCAAAAAAAGTTTGTTTCCCCCCCTTCCCGCTACTGGCCCGCTGCCGCTGGCGCTCCGCTGAGATGGAAACGCAGCCTGAGAGATCGGAGTGGGTCAGTGCGAGAGCGCCGATTGAACCAGTGCCAATTACTAGTATTACTGCACTCAGTGCATCCAGTCCTGTCCTGCCACGCTCTGGTACGTACCTACTGTAGTCTCCGTATATATATAGTAGTCTTTGACTGTAGTCTCGTACTCGTACCAATCTGCCAACAATATAAACTTACGATGACGTCACTCGTGCGTCGCGAGACCCGCGTTTGCGTCAATGTGAGTTAAGACGTCAGTGGAGACGCCATCGAGCCCGGATCAATTATTATAATTATACGGTTTACTATGTAGTGGTTATTCCTATATAGTGAGTTTAAGAAATAAATCGAGGAACCCATACGTTACCTACAAGTTGACAGTGATATAGAAATTAAATTTCGATTTTGATACATTTGTTAATGTTTGTGGATTATAATTTATTTACTAGAATATAAAATGTATTAAATAAGTATAGAGTAAGTACTATTTGTCTATTTATTGAAATGTCTGAGAGACGTGTGATTGAGAGTGCTATTTAATTTTATGGTACAAAATAAACGAGTCAACTGTTGCCGCCGTCTGTTTCTTTATGACTCGCCCTACTCGGCCGAGCCCTGCCGAGAACTGAGTGCCGAGTGCCAAGCACCGAGCTGACCGAGCGCCGGAATCTTACATAGACACACATGTAGGTCAATATTCACATCCAATAGTAGGTAGGTACATTAGGGCTTCCATTCCGAAATTCCGGAATTTCGTAACTCTGGAATCTCGAACCAATTTTTCCGATATTTCAATTCCGGAATTGAAAGGCATAATATCGGAATTCCGATATTTATACATTTTACATAAACGTACAAAATAAGTATTTCTAAGCCATGTTCACGCGTCTCTAACTCCCCTGCTCCCCTCGGTCCTTGACCGCACACATCTCGAGAGGTTATCTCATGTAATAAAATAATTTGAAACATCATTATCTAAGAGTAGACCTTACAATAATTCAAACACGCAACAATTGTCTACTAATCCGTATCGTACCATACGAACATGATAAGTATATTATAGAACTTGTTTTTACTGTTTAAGATGTTTGGTCGGATAATTTTTGAGGTCTATCTGTGCGACGGCCAGGTCTGACAAACTTAGAACCTACCGTGTGGACAGTTTCCACTAACCTGTCGTTAATCTCATCCACTGAAGCGAGATTCTCCAGGCAATAAAAACGATTAGACAGCTCGAGTTGAAAGCTCTCGGGATTTTGAATATGTGCAATGGTTTTATTAATAAAGGAGTAATAACTATATTAAAATGTTCTTAAATTTAAATATACTTATGATCATTTCACAGGTTGCGAGTTTAATTACGAGACTGAAGCGTCGTCCTTTATATCCAAATGATTTAAAGTGTCATTTATGTGGCTCAAGTTCATTATAATACTGATAACACCACACCATTACTAGTTTCATTGGGAAATGTAGTATTTTTTTGCTAGAATAAAAGAAAATACTAGATTTGCTAGTTCCGGAACCAACTCCGGAATTCCGATATTGGGTTCCAGTATCGGAAACCAGTTCCGGAATTGAAAACCTTCCGATATTGGAAGCCCTAGGTACATTACTCTACATGGGCACACGGCGAGGACGGTACGCTCGAGCAATAATCCACCCGAGTGGTGGTGATACTGTTGACAGATTTTTTAAAAAGGAAGGAGGAAAAGGAGGCGAAATTGGAGGTTGAACGTTGTGTTGAAAGTTATGCATCTGTGAAATAAATCTATGCAACTACGAACATTTTAAGAGGAGGGAGGTGTAGAATAGCCGTCCGCTAAGATTTTTTTGCGAAAAGGCCGAGGAGGCAGATGGGTGATTGATAATTTATTTTGTAGACAGGCAATTTGGTATTCAAGGTACCTAATGGTACCTTGAATACATATTAATAATAATTGGTACATAATAATAAATAAATTGTTTTTTGTTTTTGAAAAATCTGAAAGAATCTATCCATCTGGACTAAGAAGGGTTCATTCTGGTGTGCCACAAGGCAGCATTATGGGTCCTCCTCTTTTTTTAGTTTATATAAATGATTTACCCAAAGCTACACAACATTCTGTAACTCTTTTTGCAGATGACAGTACTATTTTATTTACAGGAGACAAGAAAAATATTGCTAAACTAGAGAAAGATATTAATGATTCTTTGACATCGGTTATTGGTTGGTTAGACAATAATAATTTAAAAATTAATTTAGAAAAAACTAATATAATTAATTTTAGACAAAGACTTAGGGTGGGTTGCATCATGTTACTTTAGCTTTAACAAACATCGACATTTCAGTTAAAGTACCGGTTAGGCAAAAATTTAGTTGCACCATCTGACAATTGTTAAATGACTTCATAACTTTAGCTGTTAACCGTAACTGCCACGATTCGCTATTGTTTATTTTAAATATCTGTCAGATGCATAAAATATAATTTCACCTATGCATCTGGAGTAAAAGGTCTCATTTGACTTGCAACCCTGGTAACTTTAACTATGATAAGGAATACGCTGGTGCAACGCATTTTGCAGTAACTGCTAAAGTCAGCGTTATTGTTATAGTCAAATTTGTCATAAACCTTAACTTTGACAACTACTTGGTGCAACCAAGCCTTAGTCGACTACAAAAACAAAATCTTGACATTAATTATCATGGACAAAAAATTGACGAAGTTGAAACAACAACATTTCTAGGACTACATATAGATAATAAATTGACATGGAATCAACACATACACTTAACTATCGAAACGCGTCATCCAATTTTCATATGCCCTTTACAAACTCAGCAAAATTGCGAACCGAGAAACCTTACTTACGGCATATCATGGTTATGTAGCTTCTATATTGAGGTACGGAGTAATTTTTTGGGGTAACTCAACAGATAAGTTACTTGCTTTTAAAGCACAAAAAAGATGTATAAGGGCTATATGTGGTTTGCGAAGAATACAATCTTGTAAGGAGTTCTTTTTAGAATTAAAATTAATGACACTACCATGTATTTACATAAGCGAAGTCGCCCTTTTCGTGAAAAAAAATCAAGATCTTTTTCCATAATTTAATCTCGGTAGTAGACGAGAAAATGAAGTACGATTTCCAAAACGAACAAAAACGTCTCTAATGTTAAAAAGTGTGTTTTGTACGGCATCAATAATCTATAATAAATTACCACGATCTATTCGTGACTGGAGCGACATAAACACCTTCAAGAATAGGCTGACTATATTTCTTCTTTCTAAAGCATACTATTCCCTAGATGACTTCTTAAATGATAAAAAACTTTGATTAAACTTTTTTTACTTTTGTATCTGCGATGATAGGGCTTGATACATTGGAGCTTAGACGGAAGCAGCAGCTGGTCACTCACTACATACTAATCCTGCGCAGTAAAGTGAACAGTCCACAAACTTTGAGCAGTATTGGGTTGTACGTGCCTGACAACTACTTGCGCTGCGGAACCCGCCGCCGGCATCAGATGTTCGCGTGCTCCGTGCCGCGGACGCACCACGCCAACAACGCGCCCACGCGGCGGGCTGTGGCGCTACTCAACGCATTTGCGCGTGAATTCCAGCATGTTGACATTTTTTGTGACAATGTTAATATAATTTCCTCATGTTTAGGGTTATTTCTTAGTAGTTAATTAAGATTGGTTGATTGTATTTAGTAGTATACATCATATTTTGTTATTTAAATAGTTTGCGCTTTGGTTTAACTGTAAGCATTCTGTTGATGAATAAATAAAATAAAAAATAAATAAAATAAAAAATTATAATGCATGTATTTTAGTAAAATTATTATTAGACATTATTCATTATCAATTGTATAATTTTAACGTAAACTGACATTTTTATTATTTTCACATAAGTTCTTGTAATTAGTTTAAGTAACTGCTTGTATGCTGACAAAGCGGGACCTGGAGAACTTTAATTTTCTTACACATATACCAACTTTGTAACCCAGGCTCACGGGCTCAATAAATTGAATTTGAATTTGAAAAAAAAAAGTTTTGTAGAAACGAAGCTGATATTTGGCATTATTTTACTTATCGGGTGTAGTGTCGAGGTTGTATACGGACCGAGATAAGAGTGGCGAGTAAATAGAGGTAAAAAATTCATTTCAAAATCCTGTTTTTGATGTTAGGTAAAATTTGGTATTCAGGCTAATCATTATCATCATCATCAGCCAGAAGACGTCCACTGCTGAACATAGGCCTCCCCCTTTAACCTCCATACTGAACGACAGCCTGCCTTTTGCATCCACTGGATGCCCGCGACTCACAATGTCGTCGGTCCATCTAGTGGGAGGCCTCCCTACGCTGCGTCTTCCGGTTTGTGGTCTCCACTCCAGAACCTTTCTTCCCCATCGGTGATCGGTTCTTCGAGCGATGTGGCCTGCCCATTGCCACTTCAACTTGCAAATTTCAGGCTAATACCTAGTTAAAAATAAATAAATATTGTTATAATATTTTTACAATTTGGCAAGTCGGTTCTTAACTGAACTCTGACTCTGACTGAGATATAATAATAATAAAAACGCAGGGGCGGCTTTATGGCGAGCCGTCGGTGAGTGGCGACACCGCGTACCCCGATTCCATGGGTCTAAAACCCCAGAGACCCAGACCCCTGGCTTGCCTTAACCGGCCGTCTGGGGGTGGAAACCGCAAGAGCTAAAAACCTAAGCTCCAGGGTGGAAGCGTTAAAGGGCATAACGCCGCTAGTAGCTCTTAGTGAAAGTGCAGCACACCTCTCGACACCCTAAGCCACCCACGTCAATGTTGCCCTTCCGGTGCCAATATGCGGCAGCCATTATGGGGGCCCATTTAGTCATCACCTGCCTAAGTATTTTGAAATGAGGCATAATTGGCAGGTGCCGTACCTCATACCATAGATCTGTTACCCATCCACAAGTTGTTCACCTCAATAGCCTAGACGTTTTATAACCTATACTGTACAATAGTTTTATAATCCATTTTATACACATTCAATAATATTGTATTTTATATTCAACGGGGCCTCTTGGTGTTGGCTTCGGCCCCACCAATGCCTACCAAATGTCCGGGCTAGACCCGTGTTTATATTGAAATAAAGTGTTATAATAATAAATTTATTTATTTGGTTATCATAATATGCAACTTATGCTATCTTATTATAATAATATAACAATTTTACAATAGACCATAATTTTTAAATTCATGCAAGATATAATTTATAAGTGTAAGATACAGTTAATACAATTATTCAATACAATAAAATAACTTATGTGAGGCCCTAGCTCCCACAGTATGATACCCTGAGTTTGTGGGAGCTAATGGATATGACATGATATAATTATGTGCTATAGGACCTATGTAACAACACACCCAATAATAGGTAAACTCAGGATGTTATGGAAAATTTTGACTTATAAATACAACTCTACTCAAAGAGAGCCTAAAAACAGTTTAGATGAAAGTCTGCGCGGATAATAAAATAATTGTTGAGAGGTTGCGTACGGCGCGGGCGGCGCGGGCGGCGCGGGCGGCGCGGGCGGCGCGGGCGGCTGCAGCGCGCCTCCGACTGAACTTTCACTTCCACAATGTTGAGTAAACGTTGTATTATAGTCTCAGATTATTTATTTTATTTTATTTTACAAGGAAAACATACAGCTCCTAATTAATACAGTAGATATAAGATAAACAGTTAGATAAACACAGAAGCCAAAAAACATGTTTTCACTAATACAAACTAGAAATAGTGTAAATGCCCCGTTGCAACACCAACTAGGGCCTGGATTGATAAATAGTAATACGGAATATGTATGTGTTTTTTTAATATTTTTAATTAATTGTTAACATCGTTATATCATAGTAAAAAATATAATTACAGTTGTAAATGCTCTAAATAATTTTTAAAATAATATTTAAAACATCGATTAAATTTGAGCTTTTTGAACGCCGCAATTTTTCGCGGGCCTTGGATGACGTCAGAAGCCACGTTCTGTGTTTGTTTATCACACATATTTTCAGTTTTATAGATATTTAGACCATGGAAGAAGCTAAAAACATTTTTATAGGTATTGTCTTGTACCAAAATGTACAAACACTATTAGAAATACACCCGATAAAGTGTTTTTTTCCCATTCCAAGAGATGCGAAAATACGTAAACAATGGTGTAAGGTTATGAGAAGAGATGATGTATCTCCAACATCATGTTTGCATTGTTGTGAAGATCATTTTTGATAGCATGGTGTGAGTTAGAAGTATGTTTAGTATTGAATATTATGCACTCTGTACATCTAACCTGGGGCCTTACGGACAACTGCTAATACAGGCACCTAATCCGCTCAGTTGGAAAATCACGCGACCGCAAACCTTATCGCGCCCAGATACGGTTGTCCGTAAGGCCCCTGTAACCTGTAATAACAAAACCTAAAAGTTCAATAAAACTTTTGTCTACAGAACTAATACTTACCTGTTTTTTAGACCTTAAATGTTGCAAAACTAACATTCGAGGTCTTTACATAAGAGATAATAAATTAGTTACCAGAAAGAAAAAATAAATAAATAACATACAAATAGGCATGATGACTAATATTTTTTATTACCTCATAAAAAAGCTGATCATAAATAGAGCACATCAACGAAAACAAAATTAAAATTAGTTCAAAAATAAATAAGATATAAGCATTTAAATTTCATGCTAGACAGAGAGCGCACTATACTGAGCCGTGACGTCACGGCTCAGGAGCGCCATACAAATGCTATACTAACACACGCTTTGTGAGAAAGGGATAGAGCATCCCCTCCCTATCCCCACCTAAAACTTTAAACGCTCATATCTCAGAGATTTATCAGCCAATTTAAATTATTTTTTCAGTATGTGTAATGTATTTAGTTATATTCCTCGCTAAGCCGGTAATTTGTAATAAATTAAACATGAGGACACATGCCTATTGCAAATATATAAAACCTAATACAAATTAAATGTTTTTTTTAGATTTAATTGATTATAGTGCTAACAGACGCTCGAACGCGGCTTACGGACCGCCGTCCAACCAACGGGAGAGAAAGAGTGAGAATATCATATTTCCTTTTCTTTCTCTCCCATCGGTCAGACGGCGGTTGAGATCAGCCGTGTTCGAGCGTCTGTTAGCACTATTATATTAGTGGCGGCGGCGGCGGGCTCGGAGCCGGCGCGCGCGGGCGATGACCCCTCGCGCAGGGCACCCCCCGCGCTGCCCCCGCCTGCTGCCGGCTCTGCGCTCTCCTCGTCAACCTCCTACAAACAACCACGCGATATTCATAGTAAGTAGTCAGGTACCTACTTTCGGCTTCCAAGACCTAATAAATTATTTTCTGCGTGCTGTAAACTAAAAACATGATATACCTATATATATATATAATGTGTCGGCGCGTTGACGTTTCGGCAATCGGGCGCAACTACCGTCGGATAGTTTTTAAGGCTTAGATTATTTAGTTAGGCGCCACAGTTAGCTTAGTTTTGGTGGACTAGTGATGGAGGTGGCGCCATCACTGGTGTAACGCTGCAGTAACTTACTCTGCTGAAATTCTTTACGTTGTGAGTTGTGTCGTTGACAACCACAGATATAGTAGATCTGTGTTGACAACCAATCAGAGTTTAGCATGTTCGGATACCATCCGGCAGAGGTGCTAGTGAAAGCGCGCCATTGATGTATGGACGCGCGGACACGCGAGGCTCGGTGGTAGGGTTGCCAACCGTACTATAATTTATAGTATTGTACTATATTTCAGGTCTGCGTACTATATACTGATGGAAAAATATATAGTACGCAAAAATACTATATTTCAACATCGATCGAAATCTATCAAACATAATTATATTGTTTTTTTTTTTTAAATTACGCGCCTTTACACTACATTTTGAGTGAGGCGTGTTTGTGTAACCGAATTCTGGATTCCGAACGCATCTATAATCTTTTGTCTTTGGTTCTGAACTTGTCAAAGTTGTCAATATCAAATAGACAATAGGGCCTTGCCACAGATATCTGTGGGCCTTGCCTATTGGGTGCGATTTTCGTCTCCGGAGGTTTTTCTCCGGTTTTTATAAAGATTCTCCAATAAAAAAAGGTACTTGTTAAAGTTATTCAATTCCCAATTATTTTAAATTGAACAAATCAATAATAACCGATGTTATTCTCTTATTCTTATTTTTAGGTACCCTAAATATAAATAAATAAATAAATTTGTATTGTACTTATAATAAAAGTTTACATTAATATGTTAAATTATTTTTTATTTTATTTCTTTTCTAGAGTTAGGTACCTAGTAGTACCTAGTATATATGTTTATCTATGCTACTATCAAGGAAGATAGACTATAGACTAAGAGGAAAGACAATAGCGGAACATTAGAGCGTAGCTCGGAAATTTGCCTAAAAACGGTATGAACTTAGATGGCGCTGTAATTTGAGCTTCCTATAGGTTGTCTCGAACTTCCGTAAGCGCTGAAGTCAGATAATGTACGAAAGGGTTCTACAAATTACCGTAGCGCTAGTATCGCGGTTAAGTTTCGCAGCATTTCAAGGGAATAAAGAGAAGCGCCATCTATTGGTATGAGTTGCTCTTCTCTTGAAATGCTGCGAAACTTGACTGCGATACTAGCGCTACGGTAATTTGTAGAACTCTTTCGTACATTATCTGACTTCAGCGCTTACGGAAGTTCGAGACAACCTATAGGAAGCTCAAATTACAGCGCCATCTAAGTTCATACCGTTTTTAGGCAAATTTCCGGGGTACGCTCTAATGTTCCGCTATTGTCTTTCCTCTTAGTCTATCCTCTAGTATATAATCTTTGGTCTATCTTCCTTGCTACTACGGAATATTTTACAGCTAATTTTTTAGAGTTCATATTAACCATAGCAAAACAACATAACAACCAAAAAACTCAACGCCAAAACAAAACAACGTCAAAAACCATAAAACAAACAAAAGCAACACGGACAAACGCCTAAATTCCCGGACATATCCGGAAAATTCCGGATGTATGGCAGCCCTACTCTTACATCGCGCGGCCGCCCGCCGAGCGTGGCTGCTGAGCAAGATGCAAGACGAGCAGACGCTGCTCGTCCTTTGACTTCCGCACGAAAAACCGATAATAGGGTACTTGACTGTATTAAAAATATTATGCCAATTGACGCCATCCATAAACATGACATAATGAAAAAGCATATTTCATTGATTTTTTGATAAAAATATGCTTATTTTTTGTAAAAAACGCGATTAAAATAACTGTATTTTCGACATTTGATCACGTGATCGAAAACGGTCTGTAACTGGCTTCATCCCTAGTGACGTCACACAAATCTAAACAAACAGATTTTGTATTGATATTTGCGAATTTAATGTTGTAAAGCTATTTTGAGAGCGATTTATCCAGAAATTTTCACCAAAAACAGTCCGGAGGTTAAATGTGAGAAGAATGGGGAAACATTTTGTGCAAGCAGACAGCAGTAACTTACCCAAAATTAATGTTTTTATGGTTGCATATTTCTTTAATAATAATCCACGTCATTGTTTCTACGCTGCAGAACTCAAAACGTAAAAACTACAATGTCAGTATTAATTTTTAATTGTTCTCCAAGCAAAACATACAATCAAGTTTTACAAAAACTATGTTGTAGTAAGTGGATATCACTATTTTGTTAGGTTATGTCGAGCTTTACAATGTTTAAAAAGAAAGTAACAGTACATAAAATAGTAATGCAATAAAAACACAAATTATAATAGAAATATATAGACTCAAATATGTACCTCAAAATGATCTTAGCACATAGAAACACTTGAATTAGCTCCAATACTTTTGGGTTCTCTACGAGCTACTTAGTTCCAACCTTAGATTGATTCCAACCACTTTTTTCGAGTTATGGGGAGTTTTGGGTCCATTGGAACAGGAACAAATATTTTTTCGGGTGTCTTTATGGAAGTATTTGTACATTTTGGCACTACACAATATTTATAAACCATTACTTCTATTAGAAATTAATTAATCATCAAACTTTTGCAGCCTGGCTGCAGTTGTTTTGTTTTGTGTGACGTCAATTAGTCATGTGATCGGAGCTATGACGCAGGTCTGCGTTTTGGCGCGATATTTTTTTATTCAAACTTTAACATCGATTTATATCGCAAATACGACTGATATCCAGAAAATATAAATGCAGTATACATTATTTTATATCAGACAATAATGTGCAATAGTTTCCCAAAAGTAGTCAAATACCCTATTTGGGGAGCGCCGGGCAGCGCGAGCAGCAGCGGCAAGGGCAGGAGAAGGCAGATTCCATACTCGCGCTCCCCACACTTTCAAACGAAGCTTCACTTGGCGCCAAGTATCACGGTCACGTTCACTACGATGCGTAGTAGGCACTTGCTACTTCTACTTGTTACTTGTATTACGCATCGTCTGCAATCGTCGTAGTTTAATACGTCCATGCACAGATATAGATCTGTGCGTCCATGCCATAATCGTAGAACAAAACTGGTAATCTCTCTGTCAAAGTCGATGTCAATTAATGACAGTATGTGACTGACAGCTGATTAGTTTGACATTTAACCATTGATCTGAAATCTGAATACTCCATGTTTACTTCCTGTTCGATTTGCAAATTTTCTTTCTATAATTCTTTAAATATAAACAATTATATTCTCTATTCTAATGTAAATAGTACAGATAAGTTTCATTATTTCCGTAATATACAAATAAACTGTCACTATGAGTTACATGCTGGGACATTTACACAATGGGTGGCAAGTGGATCAAGCTATTTTATCGGAAGAGGACCGTGTAGTGGTGCGTATGGATATTTTTATACTTTCCTGCCTGTTGTTGGAGCTATAACCTCGCTATTCGTAAAACCCACAACATTAAATATATACAAAATGTACTAAATCTGTTTCTGTTAACCGGGAGACAATAATGCACATCAAAATAAGTACAGCATGGTTATTTTACGTCACGGAAGCTGACGAACCACATCTAACCTGAGGAGAACGCAGTAGCGGATTCAGAGGGGGGGGGGGGGGGGGCGGCTAAGGGGCTCAAACGTCCTCAAATGCATCTGGGTACAGATGCATTCACCGCTGACAAATCACAAAGGTTAAACTGGTTGTTTGATTGTAGGCTAAGCTCTTCTTTGTGACGACCCAGAAACCTTTTTGGAGACTACACCGAGTTGGATGACAGTAAATAATGGTTATTTTTTAATTTATTCTGTGGCTATCTGATACTGCCTCATTCAATCGATATTGACATCAGTTTCGGGCACCTGCCTACACAGGTCCTGCACGGGCCTGGCTTGCAGAGCTAGGCCAGGTGCAGAGCTAGGCTAAGCCAGGTGGTAGGTAGGATAGGGGGTCTCCAGTCTCGGACCCAAGGCTTAAGGGGAGCCACCTCCTGGATCCTTCTGGCCCAGTCTGACATTATATGAATTATTGGTTGTGTGTTCCTTTCAGTAGGTACATTATCGTGTTGCCCAGTACGGTGTATGTGTAAATCAGAGATAAGAAACTATCTAATATATAAAGATATAATATATATAAATAATTATCTTACCGACGACCTTAAGAATGATGTTGACATTGAAAGGGAGCGTAGGGCTCTGGCGATCCGCGGTAATATGCTGGCCCGTAGATTCGCTCGCTGTTCAGACCAAGTCAAAATAACGCTATTTAAGGCGTATTGTCAAGGTCTGTACACGGGTAGTTTATGGATCAGCTATACCAAAAAATCGTTCAATACCCTACGTGTCCAGTACGATAATATTTTGAGGATGATGTTGGGACTTCCCTGTTTTTGCAGTGCTTCCGAAATGTTTGCACAAACTCGAACTGACGGCTTTCATGCCGTCATTCGAAAGAAAGTGGCATCACTAATGAGGAGGGTGCGGGGAAGTCGGAACAGCATCTTAAAAATAGTGGCTGAAGATTTTCACGCGCCTATACTCGGGCATTTTGTGCGGGTGATGGCTGAGTAGGAAACTATTTATTACTCAGTCGTTATTAGTGCAGATGTTCCGAGGGTGCGTGAAAAAACTATTTAAAGGCCATATTATTATTATTTTTGTATTTTTATCTAACAATAGTTTTGAAGTTTTGTTTGTACTAACCCAATGGATTTTTAGTTGTCCATAATAAAATATTTTGAATTTGAATTTTGATTTTGAAACCTGAACATGAGATGATCCTTGTGTTGTCAGGTGATACGGTTCGGGCACGACTGGGACCCGACTTGTATGAAGATGGACGAGGTACTCTACAGCATCGCGGAAAAGGTGAAGAACTTTGCTGTCATCTACCTGGTCGACATCACTGCAGTACCTGATTTCAATAAAATGTGAGTTTTAAATACATAATTATTATAGTTATATGATTATTTACGGGATATTTACCGTGGTAAGGTTGTGGAATGAGCTCCCGATATTTCGGCGCAGTTACATGCACCATGTGAACAACCGTGATAGTTTAAAACAGTATAATTATTATGATTACTCACCTGGGGAATAAAGGGAGCCCAGGTGACCATGGTGCTCCCCGATGCACAATGAATGGCGACTGAGCAGGGGTAAAACAGCACACTCAACTAGACAACTTGCTGAAAGAGGCCATCAGTTTAAAAAACTAAGTAGTCTCTGAAAGGCATACATAATCACCATCCCATCCTGGTGAATTACTAACACTCCTCTGCTTTAAACACATGACAGACTAATCAAGATCAACCCCGAGTTCCCAGTGCTTCTTCACTGCTGGTCTGAACAGTGGCTGTGTGTCAGGGGGCAGGGAATTCCTGAGAGTTACTGCCTAAAAGGTCCTGCCTTCGCATGATTCATTATATGAATTGGAAAGCGTACTGATAGTTCAGATGGGATATAGCTGGGCACTGCAATGTTGCACTGGATGAGAAACTTACATACAATCTTGCAATCTGGACACTTACTTGTCCACCAAAAAGGTATCTTACGTGGATTGTGTAGACTCTGCATTTGCAACATTTTGAAAATAAGTAAGAAAACTCAATATTTCTACACAATAATATTAATATTGATATTGATATTTATTATTATTTTTATCTTACCTAGGAATAAAGTCGAGTGCCGTTGACCTTCAGTGGTGCAAGTATGGCTTACGGGGCGCATATGTTACAAGGGCGCCACGGGAGTAGAGTGGATTACAGGATACTGCAAGGTTAGGTAGGATAAAGAGTAAAATGGATTTGTTTACTACGCACATGTAATGGATTTCTGAACCCGCATGGTCATGCTAGTATTAAATAACAGTCTTACGTTTGACCGCCACCTTGCCTGATGTTTCATATATATATATATAGATCAACTCTTTATTATTCACACCATAAATTACACATACACTATAAATCTGCTTAAAGACTCGTGCAACAATCAGCGGCATTATGATAGAGCACGCTCGCCTAGAAGAAACTGAATCACTTGCGACTTGAACACACCCAGATTGTAACTATCGGGGAACACCCATCCAGGCAACCCATTCCACAGACTAGAATATAGCTAAATAAAGCTGGAATCAAAGCACTTTGTACAGGTATATTCTGAAAACCTGAAGAAAGTGCTTTGATTTCAGTGGAATTAAAATGCTTATTTTTAAAAAGTTTTGAATGTTGTTTTCTTCAATCGGCTCTATTTATAGTACTACAATAACAGTATGATAACTTGTGTCACTCTTGTAGAGTATGTATGTATGTACAGTATGGTGTATGAGTGAGTGTTGTTGCAGGTACGAGCTGTACGACCCGTGCACGGTAATGTTCTTCTTCCGCAACAAGCACATCATGATCGACCTCGGCACCGGCAACAACAACAAGATCAACTGGCCGCTCGAGGACAAGCAGGAGATGATCGACATCGTCGAGACGGTGTACCGCGGCGCGCGCAAGGGCCGAGGTCTCGTCGTCTCGCCCAAGGACTACTCCACCAAGTACAGATACTGATCCTGTACTGCTGCTCTCGTCTGTCGGGGTGAGGAGCCCTACGGTCACAGTGTGATGAGACCTGCACTCCAGCGCCGCACGAGGAGTGTCTCCTGGCATACCTGGTTCATTATCAAGAGTGCTGTTATTGTTGAAGACTAGTGAACTTTTCAGAGGGTGAAGAGTCCTACAGATAATCAAGTGGACATTTTTATTTTATTATTCTAGACCTAATTTGACCACCAACTCGCCTGATGGTAAGTAACACATCAGTACCTGAAAAAACACAAGTTTTGTAAAATAATATATGGCGGCGACGTGATGGCCAAGCCTGCCTCGGGCTTCCGCATGCGTACCGAGCCGTGTCCCGCCGACACCCATCTCTAGCTGCAGTGGTCTGCCGGCGACCACTGAGTACAACACTATCATGTTTATATTAAGGTACATGAGCGGAAAAATTGACATTGTTTTAAGTGTCTCCTAACTTGTAAGATTGTAAAAATAATTAATTTAAGTTTTGTAAACATGAATAAATTGACTCTCAAGTTTAACTTGTATCAATTCAAATAACCTATTATCTGTAACTTGACTCAGTACCAATTACGGTTAGATATATTTTTTACCAGAGGTTTATAACGTGACCGGACATTGGGGCCATGTTATAGCGAAACTAAAGCACTGACGCGGATCACGTTCATCACAGTTCAGTACTTCAGAACACAGACTACTTGCTTCAGATCTCGATAACTACACCTATACTGCCAGGGGCCTTACGGACAACTGCTATTGCGGCACCAAACTAATGTTAAATCCGCTCAGTTGGAAAATCACGCGAGCGTGAACTTTAACGCGCCCAGATAGGGTTCGCGGTCGCGTCATTTTCAAACTGAGCTGATTTAACGTTAGTTTGGTGCCGCAATAGTAGTTGTCCGTAAGGCTCCTGTACTGACAGATTGAAAAAAAATTGTTGATATTTTATTTCCATTGCTTTAGTAACTAATACAGTATTATTATAGAAACTGACGTGGTTTTCACACATTTTATTTATATTACACGGATAATAATACAGTATTATTCCTCTTTCGATGGCTTTCATCTGTTACAATGTAAGAATGTTAGGTATATAGTCTGGGGTTACTGACTAGGCAGCATACTCCATGTTCCCCGCATCATCTTTGTAGATCACATGAATCCTGGTCTACTCCGATATAACGTGTCTGTAGAGGTGGATAAATGATGGACCTCACAATGTTCTGCTGAAAGTACGTCGGGTGGCTTCCTCACTCGATTCTTATGATAGGTTAGTCGACAGGATCGTGTGCCGTGGGAAAGTACGTCGGGTGGCTTCCTCACTCGATTCCTATGATAGGTTAGTCGACAGGATCGTGTGCCGTGGGAAAGTACGTCGGGTGGCTTCCTCACTCGATTCCTATGATAGGTTAGTCAACAGGATCGTGTGCCGTGGGAAAGTACGTCGGGTGGCTTCCTCACTCGATTCCTATGATAGGTTAGTCGACAGGATCGTGTGCCGTGGGAAAGTACGTCGGGTGGCTTCCTCACTCGATTCCTATGATAGGTTAGTCGACAGGATCGTGTGCCGTGGGAAAGTACGTCGGGTGGCTTCCTCACTCGATTCCTATGATAGGTTAGTCAACAGGATCTTGTGCCGTGGGAAAGTAGGCTTCTTCACTCGATTCCTATGATAGGTTAGTCGACAAGATCGTGTGCCGTGGGAAAGTACGTCGGGTGGCTTCCTCACTCGATTTCTATGATAGGTTAGTCGACAGGATCGTGTGCCGTGGGAAAGTACGTCGGGTGGCTTCCTCACTCGATTCCTATGATAGGTTAGTCAACAGGATCGTGTGCCGTGGGAAAGTACGTCGGGTGGCTTCTTCACTCGATTCCTATGATAGGTTAGTCGACAGGATCGTGTGCCGTGGGAAAGTACGTCGGGTGGCTTCCTCACTCGATTCCTATGATAGGTTAGTCGACAGGATCGTGTGCCGTGGGAAAGTACGTCGGGTGGCTTCCTCACTCGATTCCTATGATAGGTTAGTCCACAGAAAAGAGAAGTAGATAGAACGGAAAAGAGAAGGAACATCTGTTACCAGGCATACGAGTGAACATTCTTATTTACGTAAACGCGTCGAACTCCGTATCACAATTGGTAACTGATTTTGAACGCGTAGCTGCTTCATCGAATTTATTCCACAATGCCTTCTTGTCGCCTAGCTAGCAAAGATTTTAATTTTAAAAAAGGAGGCATGTCCTAATACCGGTATGTCTAAATTGTTTATAATTTTATTATTTCACCGTGTTTTAATTACAAAGCCGTTGACAATAATAGTGGTTACCATTATTTTATCGATTTTTTTTTCTCTTCTGTGGGTTAGTCGACAGGATCGTGTGCCGCGGGAAACAAAGTGATAAGTTCGATAATATGATTATATAGGGCCAATATGATTGCCCGAAGGTTTGTGCGTTGTTCGGATGATGTGAAGATCACGCTGTTTAAAGCGTTCTGCACGTCTCTGTACACGTGCAGCCTCTGGGTGGACTACACTAAAAAGGCTTACGGTGCCCTCCGCGTCCAGTACAACAACGCATTCCGGGCGGTGTTGGGGCTGCCCTACTCCTGTAGTGCATCAGGCATGTTCGCGATGGCTAGCACTGACTGTTTTCACGCTACTATGCGCAAACGGAGTGCGTCCCTGGTGCGCCGGGTGTGGGCCAGCCCTAACGCCGTCCTGGCTATGATCGCTGACAGGCTTGACTGTGTGTACCACAGATATACACAACCAGATCGGCAATATATTTTAGTGAAAGAGACAACTTGATATGGCTCAGCACAAGTACGAAAAGGACATAAATAGATTTTGTTGTCCTTATCGGCGTGACCTGTTTTTGGTACCTCAAGTGTCAAAATCTGTAATAATCAGTGACAAACAAAACGGGTCTGAATTATATTTATTGCCTTTTTTTGGTGATTTAATGTGATAAATGCGTGTTTCCTCTGAGAAATAATTGTAAAAGATATTTTACAATGGTTGGTTGTAGCATTTTGGGCTGCAAGAAGCGCAGTGAGCGAAAATACGATGAAATATCATTTCACACGTAGGTAAGTAAACATATAAAGCTTGTAACGATCACCTAAATAAATTCAGGATATCAATTCGCAAATATTTTATTCATAATTAGTCAGTTTTTAGGTCGATTTGTGGTCTAATTCTATGAATTTTATCAAATTATTCACTTAGAAAATAAATTATGAATGTTGCCAGTTTATGAAAGAAATTACCCACCGCAACTAACATAAATTATTCGTTCTGCAGGTTTCCAACTGATCCTGTCACATTGCTGAAAAAAGCTGGCACATTGCAAGAAGTGCAAAATACCGACCCTTGAATATGGTGAATGTTAATATTAAATATATATTAATGAGGCCACAGTTATGAAGCTGGAAAAGCAAAAGGCGATTTCGGCGAACCGACTCAAAAAGCTACGCGCTGTTCGTGAAATTTGTACTGTAAACATTAAAGAGTCTATTTATCTAATTATTTGGAATGTTATACATAATTCCATTCATGAAAAAACTAAACTGACCAAGCGCGAGTCGGGCTCGCGCGCTGAGAGTTCTTTACAATCACAAAATACAAAAAGTTGTGCAAAAAGACAACATCACGCCCAGGCTGTCACCCATCCAAGTACCGACCGCGCCCGACGTTGCTTAGCTTAGTGGTAAACAGAAATTTGTCACTGACTCGCACTTGGTGTTTATTATTTGTTGTTTTACTTATGTTCACTATAATCCGCTAAATTTGACGCTTGTACGGATTACCGTTTTTACACTAGAACAAATCCAAAAATACGTTTAACGTTTGTTGCATGAGGGACCCCCGTTCCGTTTTAACTCTGACTTTTTTATTATATTTTATTAATTATAAAAAATCATGCTATGGTTACCTTACAACCTTTTTTCTAGTACTATATTCTAATCCTAACAAATAATTATAATAAAAACGCAAGTAACTTTCTGTCTGTTTTTACGAGGAAATGGCTAAGTCATGGTATAATAATATACTCCGCCAGGTATAGCAATCCGAGAAAAAATGTTTACGTGGGCGTCCCGCAATGATGTCATGATGTCAATTTACAACAGGTTCGAGAGAGATGACGATACACCATGTAACAGCTGATTGAATAAAGTGGCAACTGGACAGTGACGTCATTGCGGGACCACTCTCAAATTGCTAGACCTTGTTTTCTTAGATCATGGGCTGTCAAATTTTGTCAGGACGATAGGGTGTGTCATGAGGACAGACAACGTACTTTTCTTCCCAGAACATTGCAGGTAGCTCCGCGGGTTGCAGCAGATAGTGTATAACATTGCAGGTAGCTCCGCGGGTTGCAGCAGATAGTGTATAAAATATAAATATTTAAAGGTAGTATTGTTTCCAAAGTACTCATTGAAGATTCACTACCCATCATAGTAGGTAAATTACCCTAACTTATAGCAAATCATTTGAATGTGGCAACACACCTTGTTGAAGCGAGAGGCACTGAGCTAGCCACGCTCATTGAAAATCTATAGGTAGTAGATCTGTGGTGTGTACATTCGGCATGGCTGTGACAGGCATGTCAAAGTTCCATTGCCGATCAGAAAATTGTAATTTTTATAATTTTTTTTTTTTTTTTTTTTTTTTTTTTATAATAGTAATAATCTAATTCTTTTGCTTTTGTATTTTATTTCTGTGACTTTTAATATTTTTTTTTGTTAAGTACTAAAATTTTTATGTGACATTTTAATTTTTTTTTTTTTATTTGATCTAGGGTATTTTTTTGTAATTGACATTTTAGGTTATGTTAATTTTATTTTAACTTTCCACTGACATTTTACTATTATTATTTTTATACCTAATTCTTTGTCCAAATATTGCTAAGTATGAGTCCATGGTTACTTGAAATAAACAATTTGAATTTGAATTGATAAGTTAGTCGCACACATAGACAAAACTTTGCTGTCTGTCAACTTTGAAACATGAACCACCTTCACCCCTTATTTTTTTTCTTTGCTACAGAACAATCACTAGGGAGTGGCAAAGAACAAAGACTACTATATATACTATATATATACGGAGATAGACTGGCAACTCAGCCATATTTGAAATCAATTATATGTGCCTCCATCTATCCGCCACTAACGGTACTACATTTAACCTACAGATGAATAGCAGGTTGTATTAATTCTATTCTACTACAGAAAACGCTTGTAGTTTTATACAAAATGTATGAGATTTACACAACTGGTGAAAAATTCACGTGACCAATCCCATACATTCCGTAAAAAACTACAATCATTTTCCATAGTAGAAAAAACATCTTGCCTACTGTAAAAATTAAGTCCGCTAAGCATAAGTTTGGCTGCAGCGCTCCGTCTACTTCAGAAATAATAAGCTTTTTTGCGAGCTTTAATAAAATATTTTTTTAAACGGCTGTACAGTTTTATACAACTCATAAATGAAATTATCAAATGAATACGCTATAATGTAACACAATTATATCTTGAAGAAATAAACAGAAATTTGTCACTGACTCGCACTTGGTCATTTATTATTGTTTGTTTTTATACTTTGGAGTGTGTACTATAATCATGCCAAGTTTGACGCTTGTACGTATTACCGTTTTTACATTAGAGCTTATACAAAAATATGTTAAAAATGCATTGGTTTTAATTAAACATTATACTATGCTAAATCCTATAAAAAAAAATTTAAAAAAAAACACCTGATTACGTTAAATTTTTTGTTTTATGTTTTGTATAATAATCAAAAGCAGCTTTAACAATCTCCGTCTCATCGCTTGGCTGTGATTTTCCTGACAATATGTTTAAGATTAGTTTGCACCAATCGATATTAAAAAAACTCTGCAGGCGTTGTTTGTGCAATTTAGACTTTAAAAAGTTTAAATCTACATTTATAGATATTATCAATTGTATATATTATGCGATTTAGAAAAAATTACTGTGTTTGTCTAAAATCATAGGTAATATTATTATTATGTATTATAATTATAATCCATTTCGCTCGAAGAACCGATAAACCGGAAGAAAGGTTCTTGATTGGAGACCACGAATGGTAGTTCCTCATGGTTTTCGAGGTCTTTATTGCAGGTTTTACAGTGGTTAACTAAATATTATTTTTTCCTTTCTGACCATCCATCCACTGCAATAACCAACAGCTGCACAATTTTCTACATCACTAGTGGATGCGTTCATCATCATTGATTGAGTGTTGATGGGATCAATGAGGATCAGTAACGTTTTTAGTTGAGAATGCAGATTTATAGAGCTAAGAAATCCTTAACATACAGTGCAAAAATATTGTTTTACGACAAAAAATAACGAAGTTATGACCAAATTACTAGTGAAATTCACTGGTCGGCCGGCGTGATAGCTTGTGACGTCACTGGGACGTTCGTCGCCAGTTACCCATTGGCAGCTAAAAGGCGCGCAGTGTTTTGGGTGGATAATTGTGATTTTCGATACAAATTAAGTGCCCGATTTGTGTCTAATTGATCTTTTAACTATGTACAAATATTGTATAGTGCCGAAATGTACAAACACCTCTATTAAAACGCCAGAAAATCATTTTTTTTTAATATATAGTTTTTTTTAAATCCGTATATCCGTATCTACGTTTTATTGTTTCATTATAATATACATAGCTACCTATAAAACTCAGAGACACGGACAACCCTGCGTGTTCGGGCATGAGTAGGTATTTAAATCTCCTACGGGCCTCGAGTCAACTTACTATTATTTTTACTATGACTCCACCCTCTACCCAAGCTACTAGACATGGCTGTGTAGATCATTTCGATGTTAGTACCTACATAACTATACCTACCCATTATTTAGTTGATATGGAAATAAGTTGTAACCTACTTTTACATTCTGGCGTTTTAAAAGAGGTGTTTGTACATTTTGGCTCAATACAATATTTGTACATAGTTAAAAAGATGAATTAGACACAAATCGGGCTCTTAATTTGCATCAAAGTCACAATTAACCACCCAAAACACTGCGCGCCTTTTAGCGGCCAACGGGTAACTGGCGGCGACCGTCCCAGTGACGTCATACGCACCCACGTACATTTCTTTTAGCGGCAGGAACGGCATAATGTTTATTACTTAATATCTTCGTAAGTAATGGTCCGATTTGGATAATTCAAAAAGATATGTCATGAAGAATAAAGTGAGTACTAGTTCTATTGAATTTGCTACTACTTTACTAATATGGTACTGAGACGTGGTCTTTAATTGTTGGCCTTTTGGAAAAGCTCAGAGTCACACAGCGGGCAATGGAGAGAGCTATGCTCGGAGTTTCTTTGCGCGATAAGATCCGAAACGTGGATATTCGCCAAAGAACCAGAGTCACCGACAGCTGCTAAAATTTGCAAGTTGAAGTTGCAATGGGCGGGCCACATCGCCCATTGCCATCGCATTGCCATTGCCATCGCCCATCGCAGAACCGATAACCGATGGGGAAGAAAGGTTCTGGAGTGGAGACTACGAACCAGAAGACGCAGCGTAGGGAGGCCTCTCACTAGATGGACCGACGACATTGTGAGAGTCGCGGGTATCCAGTGGATGCAAAAGGCGGGCTGTCGTTCAATGTGGAGGTTAAAGGGGGAGGCCTATGTTCAGCAGTGGACGTCTTCCGGCTGATGATGATTACTGATCCTCATTATAAACTCTTCCTCATCAATTTCGATATTTTCTTTATCATTTGATTTGGAGCTCAAATATCAAAATAATCGCGTATTGTTTGTAAGCCGGCTGAAGTATCTTTTTCACAATTCGCTCCTTGCGAATGACCCATTGATAAATTATTTATTAAAAGTGATTTATATTTGCTTTCAAAAACAAATGCACCAGGCATTCTATTGCATATGCTCAGTGACCATATGGAGCCAAACATATTTTCTAATGGGTCCTGTCATCCTGTGGTTGAAATTTATTAACAATATAGTTAAGTTGATTTTTGTGTAAAGAATTTACAAGCATTTGGAATCCTTCTTTAGTCTTAATCCAGCTTGTTATGGACCGAACAACCTTTTCCCTCTCGTCATTTAAATATCGTAATGATCTTAAAACTGGAAGATCTTCACTCCATAATTTCTGATGTGGTGATTTCGGCGTTACTGCAGCAAGTAAAAATGTCTTCCCTGAATTTCACTGTAAGATCCATTCACCGAATCAAATAATTTATCGAAGAACATCAAAAGATGTGCAGTTTCTTCACATTCTTTTGGTAACTTCAAAAATCATAATTTTGAGATTGCAAACACAAACCAATCTCGAAAATCTTCTTAAAAATCTTTTTCTTCTTGTGTATCCGATGAACACCACCTTCATTAGGAACCATTGCAGCACTTGTATCATTTACATTTGTATGTCCTGCGTTTGGTTGAGATTGCATGCCTGAAACACAAAAATATTACTATAGCTTTGCCAGAGTCTCTACCTATTATAGACAGCTGTCATCCGAAATGAAGATCTCGACGAGATCTATCACTTTTGCAAAGGAACTGCTAGTCCAGGATCGACGGTTTCCGAGATATCACCCAAGCAAGTTTGACAGCTGTCATCCGAAATGAAGATCTCGACGAGATCTATCACTTTTGCAAAGGAACTGCTAGTCCAGGATCGACGGTTTCCGAGATATCACCCAAGCAAGTTTGACAGCTGTCATCCAAAATTGAGATCTCGACGAGATCTATCACTTTTGCGAAGGAACTGCTAGTCCAGGATCGACGGTTTCCGAGATATCACCTAAGCAAGTTTGACAGCTGTCATCCGAAATGAAGATCTCGACGAGATCTATCACTTTTGCGAAGGAACTGCTAGTCCGGGATCGACGGTTTCCGAGATATCACCTAAGCAAGTTTGACAGCTGTCATCCGAAATGAAGATCTCGACGAGATCTATCACTTTTGCGAAGGAACTGCTAGTCCAGGATCGACGGTTTCCGAGATATCACCTAAGCAAGTTTGACAGCTGTCATCCGAAATGAAGATCTCGACGAGATCTATCACTTTTGCGAAGGAACTGCTAGTCCAGGATCGACGGTTTCCGAGATATCACCTAAGCAAGTTTGACAGCTGTCATCCGAAATGAAGATCTCGACGAGATCTATCACTTTTGCGAAGGAACTGCTAGTCCAGGATCGACGGTTTCCGAGATATCACCTAAGCAAGTTTGACAGCTGTCATCCGAAATGAAGATCTCGACGAGATCTATCACTTTTGCGAAGGAACTGCTAGTCCAGGATCGACGGTTTCCGAGATATCACCTAAGCAAGTTTGACAGCTGTCATCCGAAATGAAGATCTCGACGAGATCTATCACTTTTGCGAAGGAACTGCTAGTCCAGGATCGACGGTTTCCGAGATATCGCCCAAGCAAGTTTGACAGCTGTCATCCGAAATGAAGATCTCGACGAGATCTATCACGTTTGCAAAGGAACTGCTAGTCCAGGATCGACGGTTTCCGAGATATCACCTAAGCAAGTTTGACAGCTGTCATCCGAAATGAAGATCTCGACGAGATCAACCACTTTTGCGAAGGAACTGCTAGTCCAGGATCGACGGTTTCCGAGATATCACCTAAGCAAGTTTGATGATGATGATGAATTAGGGCCCATCCTTTCTCTGAGAGAAGGCCTGTGTTCCAGCAGTGGTTTAAACTTCTTTGCTTTTGGGAAATAACATAAAAAACCGACCAGCGTTAAGAGGTAGGACGGACTGACAGACATAGCGTAAGCTTAGTAATAGAGTTCCGTTTTCACCCTTTGGGTACAGTACGCCGTACGAAACCTTTAAAAGTATCTACTCTGTTCTACCCATAGTACAAGTTTTGATAGTATTCGAAAACTTTTTTCGTTTTCGTATTGTTCCATACATTGCTGGGCTGAAAGGTATTCGATATTTATTTCGTACTATAGTGAAGCAATCTATACCGCGGTTTACTACCGATTTTAGTTCTTTCGCGTTTCCGCTGGAGGCGCTTTACTAAAATGTATGGAACAATACGTAAACGAAAAAAGTGTTCGAAAACTATCATATCTGAGACTAAGGGTAAATCGTAATTATATAGTAATAAATACCTTGGATTGCTAATTCGAAAAGTCTATTCATTGGGTAATGGTCATTAGTAATACGGTACCATTGTGTTTACATTCTCTTTCGTTGTAGGACACGAATATGTTAACAGTTTTAATATGAAATTACCTTTTCATCGCTCACGTTGCAACCAGCAACTTGAATGACATCTTGCAATACAGTGATAATAATATAGGTAGTGAGTCCTGTATCAGTTCAAAGTGTTCAAACAACTGCAAAACAAGTAATCATCACAGTTATTACCAGAAATTACCACGATTCCTAAACTAAATTCAAATTATCACCTAAGTATTATGCCATTGCAGACCATGAGAAGTACAAGTAGCAAGTATCTACTAACTACTAGTATCTAGTAGGTACTTGCTACTTGTACTTGCCACCTGTACTTCGCAAGGTCTGCAACGGGCTTTACTCAAGCTGTACTACGTGGCCTAGATAACTGCACAACGAGTTTTTTCTCCGAAATTTGAACAAAGCTTAGCACAAATATATTATGGGTTCACAGTTCGGGGGCACGTAGTATGAAATCTTTGTGGGGGGCAACGATACGTAGTAAAATATGAAATCTCAGTTCGAAGGTAGCTAAATTGAAACGGTGGCACATGCGTTCAAATTAACACTAAAATAGGTTCACAGAAACTTTGAATACTCTACTGATAAAATTAGAGATATTACCGTGAAATTTATCGAAGAAAATATAAATTAATTATTAATAATGTTCAAAGAATAATTATTGTTGACGTTATGTTTTTTATTTTGAAACATTTTTGATGGATGATATTGACCACAGAACACTTATACCAGAGGATATTGACACAGTACGTTATGTTGTTTTAATTAGTTTAGTTAGGCGTAGCGTCGAGTTACATTCTCTTTCATCTCTTTGGTTAGGGGCGGATCGATGGCAGCAGCCTTAGAGCGTTCCGCCACTAATGTTCTAAATTACCACAGCATGGCAAAGAATGATTCTCAGCTCGGGCAACAAGTTCGTGTAGCGAGTCTCTCCGCTCCCCTCGATACCAATACTTTATTTTTTTACTTGGACGCTGACCGAGTGGCGACCCTAGTGTTACAAGTTGACGCGATCAAGTACGAGTTACAACCAAATTGAACTATTAAAAAAAAAACGGTATGAGAGAGCTGCATGAGGCCCGTAGGCCCATATACAAACTGGCTACTTTTGCCTTCAAAAATATATAGGTGAAGGTTGTTCTGTAGTACTCAAAACTAGTCTGTAGATTAGGGCTCCCCTTGACAAATTAACTAACTTTAAAATTATTATAAGGTTTTATAAGATATTCTGATGTTTGATGTGTCGAACTTGTACCGATAGATGTTAGACAAGTGATGTGATGTCATGTGACGCTGGACAGCATCTGCAGATAATAAAACAACCGAAAGAATGTTGAGAAAATGTAAGTTTATTCAGTCTTGAACAGACGATCGAGTAGTAGGAGCAGTGCAGGAGGCGAGCGCCGCGCGAGGAACAAATGTACGCGGCGCCGCGCTCCCGGCCGCGGGGTCTGCGGCGGCGGCGGGGGGGGTGCACTGACTAGTCCGCCGCGGCGGCCGCGCCCCCGCCCCGGGCACGCCGGCGTGCAGCCCGCGCGAGGTACACGAGACAATAAAGTGTTAAGTACGAGTCGGTCGCGACTCTCCGGCGACGCGAACTAAACTATGCTGAGGGCGAGGAGTCACTCGTCGAGGACGCGCGGCCGGTCGGCGGGTCCCTCGGCAGGCCCCAGTCCGTTGGTGAGCCTGGTGGCGGTCGGCGGCGGCGGGTCGGGGCGGTCGCGCCGGCGCCAGTCGAGCGCGGCCGGCGTCCAGATGGAGGCCAGCGAGTGGAAGGGATCGTACGGGCGAGGGGCGAAGCCCGGCGGCGGGCGCAGGGGCGGCGCGGCCGGCGCGCCCCACAGCCACGCCGCCGCCGCCGGGTGCGGGTCCATGGAGGCGCCCCACACCGACTCCAGCGAACGGTACCCGCCGCCCGCGGCCGCGCTTGCTTCCTCCGCCGCTGTCGGATTAAACAACCAGTTACACACACACACACACACACACACACACACACACGGGACACGAACACAGGGAATGATATTTTATTTTATTTATTTATTTATTTAGATAACCAACGTACAATTCACAAAACATTAAAGGTTAGCTTAAGATACATATAATAATATTCTTTAGCTATTGTCACATCTAAATGCTGTAACATCCGGTTCGCAAACCAATAATAATAAAATAATAAAAAAATATTCGACTGACTATTTTTAATTATTTTTTGCTTGAAAGGACGACCAACAGCAAATAAACTTAAATAGATACAGAAAGCCAGTTACAGGTCATCACGGATACAAATATAGTAATAATAACAACTAAGAATGAACACTGAGGATACAATAAATACATAATGAAAAGAAAACAGAATTAAATTAAAAAAGAAAACATAATAATAACCAAATTAGTTAAAGAATTCACAGTTCGATACTTTATATTAAATACTGTTTTAAACTATCACGGTTGTTCACTAAAGTTATATGATTAGGTTCGAGTTCGAGTTCCAGTGATAACCGTAGCAAAAGACTAAGAAAGAGGGTAGATCGTTATGTCTGCACCTAACTTTTTAACTGTTCTCCAACCACCCGCATTCTTCAGTCTTCCCGTGAACATGGTGCATGTAACTGCGCCGAAATATCGGGAGCTCATTCCACAACCTTACCACGGTAAATACTTTATATTAAATATTCGGAAAACTATTTTTATTCTCTACAGTGGGTATAAACTGCGGAACTGAACAACTGTTAGATCTGATGCCTGCATCGTGTCACGCCACGGCTGCAAACATTCATTCGCTTAAGTGTCGGCACCGTATCTGTGATGCCCTGGTGTTACAGGTATCCATAGACGACGATGATCGCTTACCATCGGGCGGCCCGTTAGCTCGTTTGCCACATATGGCATTAAAAAAAGTTTTCGGCCTAGTGGCGTTGTTATCTACGGGAGGGGAAGTGTGCGACTGCCGCTAGAGCGCGAATTAAGAAACATCCTCGCGACAGGAGGTACCTGAGTATTCTGGCCGCGGCTGGGGCGGCGCGGGCGGGCGCGGCGCGCGCTCCGGCCACGGGAGCTCCGGCTCGGCGGCGCCGTAGTAGAAGAGCGAGTGACTCGGCGCGCGGCGCCGCACGTCCGACCCGATGGGCGCCAGGGGCGGCGGGGTGGAGGGGGCGGCGGGGGTCGCGAGGGGCGCGGCGGCCGGCGGCTCGGGCGCGGCGCCGCGCGACACCACCGAGCTCCAGGAGGCGCCCCAGCGCACGGCGGGCGGCGCGCGGCCCGCGCCCGCCTCCTGCGCCGCGCCCCCCGCGCCCCGCGCCGCCGCCGGGGACGCGCCGCGCACGCGCCTGCGCGCCAGCCGCTCCTTGCGGCCCAGCGAGCGCGCGCTGCCGCTGCGCGTGCGCACACGCGACTCGGCGCCCGCGCCGCGCGCCGCCCGCCCGCCGCCGCCGCTGTCGCGCCGACTGGTCGCCTCTGTTCAACACACCAGATACTTGTATCAGCTCTTTGTGGCCATCGTGTATTTACTTCAAATGTACCGTGTTCGTTAGTAGCTGCTTGTGTTACATGTAAAAATATCAAGCATCATGCATTTCTTTAATTACATTTATTATAATTGTCTCGGATAGGTGTTGTGACTCCTCTGTCCTCAGCTACTACTCCATGATACGAAACAAACTATCGTAAAAACAGTTCCGCAAACGCACATATCAAAATATTTAAAAAAAAACGCGTCCTAATAAAGCGTCACGACTTGCGGGTTTCGTATCTAGGCAGTCTACATTGTTTGAGGACCCTTCTATCTCCATTGTTTTATTTAATCGCTATGTGTGCAGTCTTCTAGAATACATTGTTAAAGGGTACTACACTTTTTTTATCTATGTGTGCTGCGTTCACTCCAAGTAAGACATACACTAACGCTCATATTGTGTACTGTTTAATTAATTTATACATGTGTATATTCAGTTCTGTGAACCTGCGACAGCCAGCCGCAGTCGTCGAGCTCGTCGCGTATGACTGACTGATCACCATTAGAGTACCTATTAGGTTTTTTATTTTATTTTTTATCTGGGACTGGGTTTTAGAGCAGTTAAATAAAAAAAACATTCCGCCAGTTGTGACTCATTAAGTATTAGACTTACAAAAATTATTTATATACCTAAATGTAAAGTATTTAGTTTTCTAAATGTTTTCCATATAAGTGTTTGTTGTAAGATCAACACTTCGGGAGTAATTTTGAGGAAAATACCCAGTATAGGGAGTTTTTTGGTGAAAAGTTCATCTTTTCGCCGCTGTAACAAGTTAGTTATTGGACGTACAAAAAAAAGTGTAGAGACAAAAATGTAAATAATTTTATCTTCTTTAACTTTGCTTTTGACGTTTTTGACGTAAAATAAACCGTTGGTGAATTATTTTGATCAAGCCAATTTTTCACACCTAAAATCCAAGATGGCGGCTTGCGCTCACCATCCCCAAGGTCGAAAACTTGGATTTTTCATCAGAGACTAGACCTAAACAACATATGTGAAAATCATTACTACACCACCTTTTGCAAGGCAAAACCCTCTAGTGACTGGGCTAGTAAGAGTCCTCGTCTAATAAAGGCTAAGTATAATTGAGGATAGTCAAATCTCCACAGAGAGAAGATGAGACAATACCTGCAGGGTGTGCGGTCGGGGGCGGCGAGTGAGCCACGTCACCAGCCGCCTCCGCGGGCGGCGTGCCCTCCGGCGGCGCCGCGCCCGCCGAGCCTTCTTCCGCTTCCGACCGGTCCGAGCGCTCCGACCCGCCCGAAGACTCGGAGCCGGAGGAGGCGGCGTGCGGCGCGCGCCGCCGGGTGGCGTACTGGCGCGCGTGCTTGTGAGCGGCGCGCTCCGAGCACGCCGCCTCGAACGCGGCGCGTGCGGCCTCGCTGCGGCACGCGCGGGCCGCCGGCGACGAGTCGGCGGACGACGACGAGCAGGGAGGCGCGGCCGCGGGCGCGGGCGCCGCGCCTGCCCCGGCCCCGGCCACCGGCTCGCCTTCCTCGCTGGAGCGCGAGTCGTCCGCGCGCCGCGCCACGCCCGCGCGCCACCGCTCGAACGCACGCCGCTCGGCCGCCGCGTCCGGCGCGGGCGCACGCGGGCGCGGCGTGCGGCGCCGGCGGGCCGCGGCCGCGGGCGGCGCCGCCTGCGGCTCGGCTGGCGCGGCCGCCAGCGCGCGCAAGTCCAGCAGCGGCGCGCGCGCGGGCGGCGCCTCGCGCGCGGCTCGGTGCCGGCGCAGCGCGCGCTCCGCGTCCAGCGCGCCCAGCGCCACGGCGCCGAGCAGCGCCAGCACGGCGAGCGCGGCTCCGAGCGCGCGCAGGGCCGGCTCGAAGGGCGCGCGCGGCGCCAGGGGCGCACAGCGCGCCACGAGGCGCGCGGGCGCGGCGGCCGCCAGCTGGAAGGAGGCGCTGAGGGCGCCGGCACGCACGGTGAGCGCAGCGACGGCGCGCGCGCGCGTCCAGTCCGGCGTGTAGTGCAGCGTGAGCGCGCGCGTCTCGTTGGGCCGCAGCGTGAGCGCGCCGCAGGGCTGCAGACGGAAGCCGCGCGCGGCGCACCCGGCGCCCGCCACGCGCCAGTCGCGCAGCCGCACAGACACGGCGCCCGTGTTGCGCACGGACACGGCGCGGCGCACGGTGCCTGCGCCGCCCGCACCGCACTCCCGCACCTGCGAAATAAATAAAATAAATAAAGTTTTGTAACAGCGTATTTTGTCACCGATACATCACTTACAGCTGCAAAGACTGTATTTGTCACTAAAAGTAGCATTGAGGGTCCATTTATAACTCTTATCTCTATAACTAGCCTTAAGTTTATCCATTTATAACTATTATGGAAGTAGACAAGAATGACCAAAATTGCTAAAAGTGGGAAAAGAGAGCCTTAATGGGAATATCTATATCGGGGATATGTAATGTTTCCGATATCGGGAGCTCCATCCACAACCTGACCACAGTAAACAACACGTTAGTCATATACCAAGTTGTAGACACCCGGGCCGGGATCATCTATACTAATGTTATAAAGAGGAAAGATTTGTTTGTTTGTTTGCATTGAATAGGCTTCGAAACTACTGAACCGATTTGAAAAATTCTTTCACTGCTGGGAAGCTACACTATCCCCCGGGTAACAGGCTATATTATATTTTCAAAAAAAATAGGGATCCTTACTAAAACTCCAATAATGTAACCCAAGGTGTAAAAAAATAAGATTTTCAATTTTGACTGTGCGTGTTTGACATTTCTAAGACAGTACAACGTCTGTCAGGTCAGCTAGTCTAAGATAAATCAAAACTCCACGGTAACACTCTGACGGAACCGGCACAAGTTACATGAAGCTCGTGGCGAGAACGCTCCGGGGGTCGCAGGCCTGCAGGCGGCAGGGGCGCGAGGGGGACAGTACCTCGAGCAGGATGGGCGCGGAGGAGTTGGGCGCGCGGCCGCCCAGCTCGAAGCTCGGCACGGCGCCGCGCCCCGCCAGCGGGACGCTCTCCAATATTGTCAAGTTATTTCTGAAACATACATACATTTACAAACAACTGATACAATATCTTACTCAATACATTTATTTGGGAGGATCAGTATCTACAGCAGACTCGATGTATATTTGGGAGGATCAGTATCTACAGCAGACTCGATGTATATTTGGGAGGATCAGTATCTACAGCAGACTCGATGTATATTTGGGAGGATCAGTATCTACAGCAGACTCGATGTATATTTGGGAGGATCAGTATCTACAGCAGACTCGATGTATATTTGGGAGGATCAGTATCTACAGCAGACTCGATGTATATTTGGGAGGATCAGTATCTACAGCAGACTCGATGTATATTTGGGAGGATCAGTATCTACAGCAGACTCGATGTATATTTGGGAGGATCAGTATCTACAGCAGACTCGATGTTGCACCACAAGCATAACTCGCTACATCTCATACATTTCAACCACATACACTTATATACAAGTAAAGGGAGGCCCTCGTCTGCATCGGATCAAGTTTACTGCTTACTGACTGGTGAGCGCTCAGCGAGTACCTCAGGTAGAGGCAGGCGGCCAGCTCGGCGGGCTCGGTCGGCGTGAAGGAGACCGACAGCTCGATCTCGGCGAGCGGCTGCAGCAGCACCAGGCCGGGGTGCTCCGGCCAGGCGGCCGCGGCGCCGCTCGTCGTGCGCCAGTCGCGCAGCAGGAAGGCGGGCGGGCGGCAGGCGGGCGGCGCGCACGCGCAGCCGGCGCCCTCGCCCGCCAGCACTGTGTGCAGCGCGAGCGGCACGGCGGCCGGGTTGCGCAGCAGCACGCGCAGCGTGGCGGGCGCGTGCAGCGGCGCGAGCGGCGCGGGCGGGCGCGCCGCCAGCAGCGCGGGCCAGGCGCGCTCCACGTGCACGTGCACGGGCACGGCGCGCACCAGCGTGGTGTGCAGCAGCGCAGTGAGGTTGGCGCCGCCGGCGGGGAAGGCGGCGCGGCGCGCGGCCGCCGCCGCCTGGTCGTGGGGCAGCGCGGCGCTGGGCGGCAGGCGCGCGCGCGCCAGCCACGCCAGCCCCTCGGCCGAGGAGAGGTCGAGCCCGGTGGCGCAGCGCGGCGCGCACTCCTGCTCCATGGCGTACACCAGCTGCCCGATGGAGTTGTGCCCCAGCACCAGCTCGCGCGCGCTCTCCTCCTCCGGCAGCCTGCAACACACCACACGCATTATCTGACGTTACATTAAGTATCGCTAAGTTGGTTGGCAGGATTCGTAATCAGACAAATAAAATACTTTGTTATGATATATTCTGTTCTCCTCCCTACTGTGTAAATAGTATTTATCTATACATGTGCAAGTGTGTGTCGCGACGGAGCATGTACACTGCGAGTAGCGGGACAGGCAGCGGGCGCAGCGAGCCGAGGACGTACCGGTAGAGGAGGGCGGAGGGCGGGCGCGTCAGGTGCGTGACGCGCATGGCGAGCGCCACCGAGTTGTCGAGCGCGAGCGGCTGCGCGGCGTGCACGTGCGGCGCGGCGCCCGCCAGCCGCACGGCGCGCGCCTGCACGCGGCCGCGCTCCACGCGCAGCGACACGCGCGCGCTGCTGGCCGCGTGCGCCGTGTGCACGGTCACGGAGCCGGCGAGCGCGCCCACCTGGTCGCCCGCCGCCACGGTCAGCTCGGCCGCGTACTGGCGGCCCGGCTCCACGCACGGCTGGTCCCGGCTGCGCGCGTGCGCCGCCACGTGTAGCGAGGCGCCGCCGCCGGCGCCGGGCAGCTCCGCGTGCAGCGACGTCACGCAGAGCGTGGCCGTGCCGCGGTTGTGCAGGAGCGCCGTGACGCGCCGCGTGGACTGCGCGCTCACTACGCCTAGCTCCAGGGAGCCGTCCGTCGCGGCCTGCGCCCAGTCCCACTCCTGCACACGGAGGGAGCTTGAGTACGGACGGGGAGGCGGGGAGCGGGAGGCAGGAGGCAGGACGGTGTCAACACTCACGAAGTGCAGCGTGCCGTCGTAGAGCAGCAGCGGCAGCGTGTAGTCCGTCAGGTTGGTGAGCACGGTGAGGCGCGCGTGCAGCGGCGCCGCGTGCAGCGCGCGCAGCCGCAGCCGCGCCACGGTGGCGCCGCGCGCCGCGCCCAGCGCCACGGGCGCCAGCGACTCTGTCTGCACACACACACCGCTCTGTTGTCATGACAGCACTTGCACTTACAAGCAGACCTTACCTAGATCAATTTGTATTGACTGAGGGCTTGCGTTCGACCGCTGCTGAGCGATGTTACCAATCACAAACAAATACATTGGAACACTAATATAGAGTGATCGAAGTGATCCAGTGACATTATATTAAGAAACTTGACATCACCACACAACTAAGAAAACCCACGCTTCTTCTGAGGGCATGACTACTGACATGACATTAAGTAGTCATGTCATGTATTATTATAATAATACTAATACCTAATTATTTATGCATAACAATTTTGATTAATAATAATAAATAAGCCAGCACCACTAATGTCGCATGCCACTTAACGAGGCAAGTTTGTTCGAGGAGCAAACATAATTTTATTAACTGTAAGACTTATAATATACTTCAAAACTGCAATAAATGATTTGATTGATAGAATGCTCTATCGTAGACCGCAACTGGCCTACATACACGAAACTGATTCAGTGACGGACAACAACTTGTATAAACAATGCAGACACGCAGCTCTCTGTCACCACCGCACGCGCCCGAGCCGTGTGTCCCTGGCGGCTGCGCGTGCTGTGCAGGCGAGACTCACGTGGAAGTGCTTCTGTATCTCCGGCGGGAAGTGTACGTGCTGCACGAGCACGGGCACGTTGAACTCGTTGTGCGCGCGCACGTCGCGCCGCTTCAGCGCCTCCTCGCCCGCCGCCGTCACGAAACTGACACAGAGACACTCGCTTCATTTACATTCATTACAGCACGTTCATGCCATAGTTCATGCCTACTATAGGACATACATTTACATTCATTACAGCACGTTCATGCCATAGTTCATGCCTACTATAGGACATACATTTACATTCGTTACAACACGTTCATGCCATAGTTCATGCCTACTATAGGACATACATTTACATTCATTACAACACGTTCATGCCATAGTTCATGCCTACTATAGGACATACATTTACATTCGTTACAACACGTTCATGCCATAGTTCATGCCTACTATAGGACATACATTTACATTCATTACAGCACGTTCATGCCATAGTTCATGCCTACTATAGGACATACATTTACATTCGTTACAACACGTTCATGCCATAGTTCATGCCTACTATAGGACATACATTTACATTCATTACAACACGTTCATGCCATAGTTCATGCCTACTATAGGACATACATTTACATTCGTTACAACACGTTCATGCCATAGTTCATGCCTACTATAGGACATACATTTACATTCATTACAACACGTTCATGCCATAGTTCATGCCTACTATAGGACATACATTTACATTCATTACAGCACGTTCATGCCATAGTTCATGCCTACTATAGGACATACATATACATTCATTACAGCACGTTCATGCCATAGTTCATGCCTACTATAGGACATACATTTACATTCGTTACAACACGTTCATGCCATAGTTCATGCCTACTATAGGACATACATTTACATTCATTACAACACGTTCATGCCATAGTTCATGCCTACTATAGGACATACATTTACATTCATTACAGCACGTTCATGCCATAGTTCATGCCTACTATAGGACATACATTTACATTCGTTACAACACGTTCATGCCATAGTTCATGCCTACTATAGGACATACATTTACATTCATTACAACACGTTCATGCCATAGTTCATGCCTACTATAGGACATACATTTACATTCATTACAACACGTTCATGCCATAGTTCATGCCTACTATAGGACATACATTTACATTCATTACAACACGTTCATGCCATAGTTCATGCCTACTATAGGACATACATTTACATTCATTACAACACGTTCATGCCATAGTTCATGCCTACTATAGGACATACATTTACATTCATTACAACACGTTCATGCCATAGTTCATGCCTACTATAGTACATACATTTACATTCATTACAACACGTTCATGCCATAGTTCATGCCTACTATAGGACATACATTTACATTCATTACAGCACGTTCATGCCATAGTTCATGCCTACTATAGGACATACATTTACATTCATTACAACACGTTCATGCCATAGTTCATGCCTACTATAGGACATACATTTTACGTATTTTTATTAAATGAACTCTGTAGGGGACCGGTTGATACATTGCATTGGGGGTGTTCGAGCCACGACCGCTTGTACCTCTAACACGTGTACACTGTGCAGGAGTATAGAATGTGCAGACTCACTGTAGGTCCTGCGGGATGAAGGTGAGCGTGCCGGGCCGGAGGCGCAGCGAGAAGGGCGCCGCCGCGCGCCCCACGCGCGCCCAGCCCGCGCACCACGCCTCCCCCGCCGGCGCGGCCCCCGCCTGCGTCTCCACGCCTTCCCACATGGCGCCGTCTGCACACCACAACACAGATCGACGTGAGCGAGCGCGGCCGAGCGGCTTCATTCCATATCACTTGTATTAATATACTCTAGTCTCTCGCGCAGCAGACTCACGTGGATGCCGCTCTCAGCGTGTGCGCCTGCACCGACACAACACGGCAGGAGCAGCGGGTACTCACAGTGCAGCGTGAGGCGCGCGGCGGGCGCGGGCGGCGCGTGCGGCTCCAGTCTCTCGCGCAGCAGACTCACGTGGATGCCGCTCTCAGCGTGTCCGCCTGCACCGACACAACACACATTAAAAAAAAAACAAAATGTTATTATTTTTATTTATTTACGGAAAACAAACAGCTTTAACAACATAAGATATAGTAAGAAAAACAAGAATAAACAAGCGTTAAAAGTTTTCACAATTAAAACAGAGATACAATCCAGTTCCGTGAATGTTGAAATAACAAACGCAATAAAACAAATAACAAACAGCATGAATAAAATTTACAAAATATATATTTATATATATGTATATAATCAATGGTTGAAGCCATATCAATCTTACAATATAAAAAAAGTATATATTAATGAAAAGTATAGTAAGGAAAAATAAAAAATAAATCAGACTATTCAAGAAACTCAATCAGATGAAAAAAAAAGCTGAAAAAGCATAATTTTTGTTGAAGTTTTGTCTGGCTGTAAACAAGTCAACGTCCTTGGAATATTTACAATTAAAGTTGTTACACACTCTTATAAAGTAAGAATTTTGTCTATAATTGGTCACACATGAATCCACATGAAGTACGAGATAATTCCGTCTGGTCACAGCACGAATAGGTATTCGGAATTTAATCTTTGACAGAAGATCGCTACACTCAATTCTGTTGGAAATGAGGTTATGGAGGAAGGTCAGATCAGCCACCTCTCGTCGCTGCGACAAAGGAAGCAGATGATGGTGCTTGCAGCTCTCACTATAATCCCCAAAATTCAATCTATGCCTAAAATTTACGAACCGGAGAAACTTTCTTTGAACCTTTTCGATACAATCATTATAATGTTATATGATTATTTACGGGATATTTACCGTGGTAAGGTTGTGGAATGAGCTCCCGATATTTCGGCGCAGTTACATGCATGTTACGTTATGTCTGCACCTAACTTTTTAACTGTTCTCCAACCACCCGCATTCTTCAGTCTTCCCGTGAACATGGTGCATGTAACTGCGCCGAAATATCGGGAGCTTATTCCACAACCTTACCACGGTAAATATCCCGTAAATAATCATATAACTTTAGTGAACAACCGTGATAGTTTAAAACAGTGAATCATTATAATGTTCGTAGCGAGGGTTCCACACTTGAGATGCATACTCTAGTTGACTCCTCACCAACGAGCAATACAAGATCTTAAGGGACTTGACCGTTTTGAAGTCTTTAGTGATTCGAAATATAAAACCCAAGGTCTTCATTGCTTTAGATGTTATGCTCTCAATATGCTTATCCAATACGAGTTTTGAATCCAAGATGACGCCAAGATCTCTAATGTGATCAGTACGCTGCAACAATTGCTGGTTCAACTTATAGTTGAATTGCAATGCATTACGGGACCTGCTAAAAGTTATACAGTTGCATTTAGATACGTTGAGGTCAAGCTTGTTTTTGTTACAATACACCTGCAGTCGATCAAGGTCCTGCTGGAGGAGTAGGCAGTCACTCGTTGAGTAAATTGTTTTGTACACTTTCATATCGTCCGCAAATAGACAATATTGACTGGTGTAATTTTGCTAAAGGTTTCGCGTGGTAAATTATTTATTAGATTAGGGATTATATATTGTGAGGTACGTTTCCCGTAAAAGTTTCTGAATGTAGGTATAACGAGTTTTTTGTTAGTCATGCTTCTTGTAATAACTGGATATTTTTTGTTATGTTGGATTTCAGTTCTAAAGAATTGTTCATTTAATATGCAATAGTCTATTTTATCTAGTATTGGTAGTACTTCACAATATTTAAATAGTCCCATCGGATTATTTTTATATTTTTGTTTAATTTTACGTGGGACGATCAGTTTAAGCAATCTATACTGTAGGTTATAAATTTGTTCTACATAAGTTTTGAACGTTCGACCGTAGCTACTCAGCCCGTAGGACACTATGCTCTCCACCAGGGCTCTGTACATTGTGAGTAAGACAGGGAACGGCACACGGCTTTTGATAATGTAGAAGTTGGCCAGTATTGCTCTAAGCTTGTCACACACTTTGTTCACATGCATAGCCCAGTTAAACATATCGTCTATGACAAGACCTAAGTAGGTTTGTTCGTGCACTTGCTGCAGTTGCCGGCAATCTTTGGGGCATATGTGGCTATGAGCGAAAATTTCAACTTCCTTTGAGCAGTTATTGTGACTAGAGCGTATATGTAGCAACTTTGTTTTGTCCGCATTCAATACAAGCTCTGAGTCATGAGACCATTTACAAATAGCTGGGAAGTCAGCTTGGAGTTGATGTTGTGCTTTGGAGATATCTCTATCAGCAGCTATATATCTCTATAGCAAAATGGATCCTTGTGGGACACCAGATGGTATAGTGGAAAATGGCGAATGCGAAGAGAACCCATTTAGAACCACCGTTTGGCAACTACTTTTTACATAGGAACTGAACCATCGGAGAAGGTCTCCGCGAATGCCTGCCGCCTGTAGTTTATCAAGCAAAATCACGTGGTCTATTCGATCGAACGCTTTGCTGTAGTCAGTATATATTGCGTCAACTTGACCTCCAGATTCCATTTCCTTAGAAAGATCATCAGTGAATGCTAACAGATTGCTTACAGTTGACCTGCTCCGCAAAAACCCATGTTGTTGGGGCATAAAAGTATGTTTTAGGGCTACATATATTTGATTAAAAATCACCTTTTCAATGACTTCAGCTAAAAAACAGAGTTTGGAAATAGGTCTGTATTTAGTTTGGGGCCTTTTTTGTGAATGGGAGTAACAATAGCTGACTTCCAGATTTTTGGCATGACTCCTTCAGTAATGGAGCGCTTAAATAGAAAACAGATCGGAGTGGTCAAGCTACTGGCGCATTTCGATATCAACATTGGATGCAAATCGTCGGTCCCTGGAGACTTGTTGCAGTCGAGAGATTTTAATATTTTATAAATTTCATCGTCCTTGAATTCGACTGAGCAGATATCGGCAACCGAAGAAAAGGGAGGGGAGGAATCAGGTGGAGTAGGGTTGGACGCTGCAGTGCGCGGTAAGTAGGTAGAATTAAAAAACTCTGCGAAGGCGTTACAGATATCCTCACCCGATGTCAAGTTATTATCGCTGTTATATGTCATAGAAGAAGGGTAGGAGTTATTATGCTTGTTAGCTTCAACATAGGACCAAAAAGCTTTGGGGTTTTTTTAAATAGAGTTTTCGGTGTACGTTATATAGTTATTATAACATTCCATCTCCGCTCTCTTAGCTCGCTGACGTAAGACACTAAAAGAATTACCGTCTGATTTATTCGCATAAACTTTGAATTTATTATGTACCTTATTTTTTTCTTTAAGTATTTTTATCAGTGCGGGCGAATACCAAACAGGGTATTGGCTTGAATGCACGCGTTTAGAAGGAACATATTTGTCTCGTAAGCCAAGAAGTATATTGTTAAACAGCTCCACCGCTTCATCCACTGACCCGCAGGATAATAAAGATAGCCAGTCACAGTCATCGAGCTTGTCACATATGGCTGAATACTCCCCTTTAGAATACTGATAATTTAATCTAAGACTGGGTTTTAGAGCAGGTAAATCAATAAAATTCGGCTGGCAAATAAGAGCTAGATGGTAAGAGTCCTCGTCTAATAAAGGCTCAGTACAATGGAGGACACTTAAATCTCCATCAGAGAAAACTAAGACGAGTAACCCTCCCAGATGGTTACTGTTGTTACTAAACTGACTTAGATTACATAAGTTCATTAGGTCCTGTAATACGCCATGGTTGTTATTAGAACTACTAAATGACGGCATGAGGTATGCGCTATCCCCTGACAGCGACCAGGCAATATCACTCAGGTTAAAGTCACCGGCTATAAATATTTTGTCATATGGGTTATTAGTGCAGATTGATTGAGCTTTATCAGAAAAATTAGATAACTGCGAAGAAAAAGATAACCCCTTATTTTGTTGACATAGATAAATGCAACCAATATGCACAGTAACAGGAGGGTTTCCTCTGTTTGCATCAAACTTAATAGAAAGCCAAATATCCTCAGCTGTGGAACGCCACTCTGGGCGAGCCGTCGCCGCCAGATCGCGGCGCGTCGCGATAAGCACACCGCCACCACGCCACCAACACTTGCATAATCACGATCTCGTCGAAAAACCACGAACTTGTCGCTAAAAAGTTCCTCGTTTTTAATTCCGTCCAATAACCACGTCTCCGTTAACACTACTACGTCATAACTACACAACTGAATACTTCTCTTAAACTGCGTTGTCTTTGTTCGCAAACCCCTAACATTTTGATAATATATATTAAAAATCATGTTACACGGCCCGGCCAAAACAATGTTTGACCAGATCGCGACACAAAGATAAAAAAAAAAGTTTATTAATTATAAGTGATGTTAGGGGTTTGAGAAACAAAGACAAAGCAACAAAACTGAGTGTGAACAATATAGTTATTGAGTAAACGTTATGTAAAATTATGACGCAGTATAGGTAGAAATCCTAGTATGGGTACAAAATTTTCATTTTGAGCTATCTGATGGAAGATTGGTCGAGTAGTAGTAATTAGTAGTAATATAATGCAGCAAGTCATGGCTTCCTGCGAGATCAGATTTATAAATACCAGACGTTGAAAAAAGCAACTGTGGGTATGACCGCGCGGAGACAGTCGCGAGCCGAGGGGCGGCTCCCGCGGTAAAGAGTATCATACATACTTGTACAGTACGTAGTTAAGTTACCGTTGGCGGTGGCGCGGGCGGAGGGCGACTCGTCGGGGGGCCGCGGCGGGTCGGGGGGCGCGGCGCCGCACCGAGCGCCCCACACCTCGGCCTCCAGCTTCACCGCCGCGTCGTCGCTGTTCCCCGCTTCCAACGTGAACTGCACACATACAGGACACCCTGTCACATACAGCCTCGACACACCACCACAAGCACACAAACAGGAGGAAACTTAATACTTCAATTTCAACATGTACCAGTGTAACCATTGTAACATGTAACCAGTGTATGAAAATGAAGTCGTAGTATTGAAATTTAAAGTGTAGGTACCAATCAGAATGTAGCCGTTCATCCGTTCGTCCATCACTTCGCTTACATGGAGAACAAATTCAATATTTGACATTACAGGAATTGTAACATATATTAATACCTATTTTTATTTATATTACACGGGAATTACTGACGTAAGATTACACGTTATATTAATACCTATAGTTTGTAAGCTCCTTTTTTTACGATTTATGTTTGAAAATGTATGAATTTGCCATAATATCCAAATTTCATGTACTGGACGTAGCTGGACTGCTCGGCGTATACACGCAACATAGTAATAAGATTTTATAATTTGTATATTCCTCTTGTATAGTCATTAGTTTTATGTAACGCCAGATATAGTTTTTTTTTTTTTTGTAAAAGTTGACAAAAGGCACGGACCCAGGAGTCCGGGGAGTATTAAAAAAAAAAAAAACAATAAAAAAAAAAAACATGTACTTCATAAACGTAGCAGGTATGATGCTGTGACAGAGTGGGACACATGATCTCGTGAGGGTTGTACTCCGGAACAGTAGAACTCCAGATGTACAGACGGTGTGGGGCGCGTGAGTACCGTGTCGGAGGCGTCCAGCGAGCCGCGCGTGCGCAGGCGCAGCTGCAGCGGGTACATGTACTCGCCGGGGGCGGCGCCCAGCGCCTCCACGCCCACCACCAGCCCGCCGCCCGTCATATTCGCTTTTATTCTGCAACAACATGTCATACAGTATACTCATTAGAGCGGCGCCGCGCTGCCGCCGACCCAGTAGCTATGTACCTGATATACGCTCTGTGCGGCGCGTGTGACGCGGGCGCGGGCGCGGGTGTGGCAGCGAGGTGCGGCGCGCGGATGCGCACGCGCACGAGGTCGCGCCACGAGTGCGGCGGCAGCGACCACAGCTGGCGCGGCGCCGCGCTGCCGCCGCCCGGCAGCCGCAGCCCCAGCCACGAGCCGCTCGAGTACACCTCGGTCACCTGCAGACATGCACCGCGCACACTCACTCACTGCACTCACACTCTCGCGATACCACTCGACGCACGGCCAACGGACAAACAACATGACCGCGAGCGCGGCGCCGGTTTGTGCGACTTGATCAGCGCACAGCAGGGGAGGTGTAGCGCATTTTTTATGTATTTAATTACATATATATATTTACGGAAAACAAACGGCTTTTAAAACAACAAAAATGTATTAACAAGCAAGACTATACGGTCCAGCAGTCCTGTAAGTACTTACTCCAGTGGCGCGGCGACCCTCAGGGTCGTTGGCCTCCGACACCAGAGAACGCGGAGTCGGAGCGCGGAGCGCCAGCCAGGGCAGCCCCCCGCGGCGGTCCGGCGGCAGGAGAGCGAGCGGTAGTACTAGGGGCAGGAGATACCTGTATGGTGGTGTCGGTGGGGTTGTAGAGCGTGAGCATGGGCTCGAGCGTAGCGTTCAGCGGCACGCGCAGCCCCACCAGCGGCCAGACGCGCCACGCGCTCGCCACGCCCTCCGCGCTCACCTGCAACACGGCACGCGCGCGACCCTCGTGTCACTACGTTACACACCAGCCAGTGGCGTGTCACCCCTCCGTGACATTACATGCGGCCCAGCTGCCTGGTTGTGTTAGCTTAGCGCCAAGTTTTGGAAAAAACTTATATCAGATAATTTTTCCTTTTTACAAGTTTTTATTTAACTTCGCATGTTTGTATGTATGTAAGTATATTTAGTACAAATCTTGCAGTTCTAATTTGACCCACTTCCTGGCGTTCAATTGAATTGAAATTTGGTACACCGATGTAACTTGGATGACAAGCTTTGTTTAGTTTAGGGTCAGATGACCGTGTGTGCAAAAATGACCCAAAAATATTTATTTATTTTAATGCATTAATATGGTACCGTGGAGCTTGTCTGATGATGGAGTCAGAAGGTGATCTTAGGAACTAATGAACGCAGCAAGATAACCCCATCGTGTTGAGCTCTTTGGAATGGTCTTGATGAGTACTATAGCCCCAGGTGATGTTTGACATCACACTAAGTTCAATATGGCCGTCGCTCCAAGATGGCGGTTTACATTTTCTTTGCTAAGGCTAGAAGCTGGTTTAAAAAAATATTTTTACCATCAAGTTATTTTTATAATAATCTGTTTGCGGCATGTAAACATAGTAGGATGGCAAAAACTTTTAAAGTAATGACGAGCCAACGTTGTGTATGCGAGAGACGCTGAGCACTGTAGTTCTGTAAAGATGAGTGTTGTGTCACCACCGGATTAGCAAGTTGAAGTGGCAGTGGGCAGGGCACATATCACGCAGAACAGATGGCCGATGAGGCCGAAAGGTTCTGGAATTGAGACCACGGACCAGTTAGCTCAGCGTAGGACGACCAACAAGGTGGACAGACGACATAAAAGAGACCGCAGGTCGCTTCCAACCGGCCCTTTTGGAGATCGATGGGGGAGGCCTATACGTTGGTCCGATCAGGCTCGCACCACTCTCGACACCTCAGTCTACGACGCACTCCATGTTGCTGAGGATAGAAGACGATGGAAAGATATCATCAGAGAGATTGATGGAAGGTGGTGGTCACGACCCTCACACATGAGGAATACGATTAAGGAGGAGGAGGAGGGGGAGGCCTATGTCCAGCAGTGGACGTCCTACGGCTGAAATGATGATGATGATGAGTGTTGTGTCGGTACTCACCGGGTACTGCAGCAAGCCCCTGGAGGTGTGGATGAAGAGGTGCGTGGAGACGGGTCCCTCGTACCGGCCCAGGTACACCACGCTGAACGTCGTGTTGGCTTGCGGGACCAGCGTCTGCAACAACGTGCCGGCGTGTCACTGGCGACTGGCGGCCGGCTGGTCAGCTGTGACAGGGGCTGTCGGGTGTTGCGACCACTCACGCTACACTTCACGCAAATTCAAAAACCGACTTCAAAATTTGTAAATACGCAATTTCATTTACTTGGATGATATTTTTTTTCCAATTATTTTGATTTAAAAACCAATAACTTAACCGATTTTGATTAAATTTCTATGGGACAACTCTGAATGTTAAAATATATTTTTATATTTATATTCATGAAGGTTCAAACAAAATTAACTTTTTCAAAATCTTCAATTTTTTCATATTTAGTTTATTTCAATCAAATGTTTCATTCACAAAAGTATTACCGTCTTACCACAAAACATTTAAGCACGCTTTAGACAAGTGTTTAGCATATTTTTCACAGTGAAACAATTGCTAAACACATGTCTAAAGCGTTCTTAAATCTTTTGTGGTAAGACGGATTGTTTCTATCGTTATGAGTGTTATATTATTACTTGCAGCATGCTGTGTTTACCTCTAGAAAGTTGTGCATTCATCGCGTTTAACATCGCAAATGTATTTATTTTTTAAGACCGAAGTGTATGACCAGTTTGGTTAACCTACAATTACAAAAGCCGGCCAGTGGGCGCCACATCATGACCCAGGCAACAGCATCCTACATGTGTGCGAGTGTCAGCTGAGAGTCCATGTGAGAGAGGCACTACAGTGCGGTGCGACACGTCGGCGTGCCAGCAGTACGGCTCGTTACCGCCTGCTCTGCCGTTTGTTCTACCGCGGCCGACTAACCTTCACACTGCTGTCACTGGTGTGACGGTAAACGACTATTCGTCATACTGTACCTACTTTTATGTTGCTACAGCATAAAGTACCAGGAGACCAGAACTGATATACTGAGAAGGTAAGGGTTATAAAACGAGCGTTTCCGCATGCTCCTACTGGGTACTCCCACTAGTAGGAGCACGAGGACTACTAGTGTGGGACGGGGTGGTGCGGTTCGCACGAGAGTGCATGTTGCATGTGAGCGCTGCGCCTGCGCGCTACAGACGGAGTCAGCACAGATAACAGTTAGGTGACGGTTGCGTCACGGTGGCGCTCGGTCCCCCGACCGAGCTCGCAGGACCGACCTTTGTTTACAATTACAAGCTTGCAATGTTTGTTAGTTTGTTTATGACAAATCTAGCAATCTGAATTAGAAACAGTTCCTCTTGACTCATTTTGCTAAAATTTTGCATACACCTGTAGTTCTGTAATTCAATATACTTATGTAGACACCCAATATAGTAATATGTTCAAAATGGCCGCCAAAATAAAAATAAAGTGCATCATTTATATAAAAGTTTCTTTTATTAGGGTTCGGAAAAATAATTTTATTTTATTTTACACTATTCGGAAAACAAACAGCTGAAACTAACTAATTATAGTAGGTAGATAGTAGACAAAAGCCATAAAAAGTTTTCACTTATACAATCGAAAGATGATTACGATTCAGATCTGAAGTCAGAGAAGTAAAAATAATAATTAAACAGTAATTACTATGTACATAATTATATTGATATACTACATGAAAAGAAGCCACATCAGCCCACCGAGGTTTATAATAGTACTAGTAAAAATGGTACACTATTACTAAGCCTACGTTGTCTGTCTGTCTGTCCGTCCATTTTAGTCATTCTAGTTTAAATGTGCCTACGTGTTCCATGGTTAGCTTAAAATTATAAAAATGCTGTCAAATCAAAATTTAATATTTTTATCTAAGAAACCGTAAAAACCAAAACAAGTTTCGTTCGATAGAAAAAATAAAACTTATTTCCGCTGTACTGGGTTTTTTTGGAGTCATTCATATACCTTTTTATTAAATTATGTCTGCGATATATTTGATGTACAGGTTTCATAATTATGAAGGAAACCGCAACGGTACATTGTACATTACAGCTATACTTTTCGAAAAATATGAGAAAAACCTCAAAAATGTGAGTAAGCGCCATGGTTTTGTTCCGTTAAATGCGACTTTAATAAATAAACCAAGCCTTATGGTCATCTGCAGTAATAAGCGTTGCTTGAAAGTGGTAAAACCTCGGCTATAGTTATTAATTTAATAGCATTGTAAGACGCACTCCAAAGATCCACAGTCCACAGTCCACGTGTTGTTGTTCAGCTGATAGGCAGTGATGTCATTACGATCTAGCGACGGTTGATGCGGCGCAGGGTGTCGTTCAGTGCGCCGGACGGACGCCGCGCCGGCTGCGGGTGGGAGTTTGTTTGTTGACGCGCGACAATATCTATTATTAGAAGTATACCTATAGTTGACATTCTCGTGCTCTCGGACCGATCCATAACGCGCTATGTAAACTAACTACACTTTACATAATTATGTATACCTACACCATGCATGTAGGTATCTCGTTTACTTCACTGCATCGGCTGGTGGCTGACCGCGGCGAGCGAGCGCGGAGAGTGATGACGTCACACGTTATCTCATACTTGTTACGGCAATGTTTGGAATCTATTTAGGTGAACAACTCGACGCGTCAGTACAGATGTACATTACGCGAGATTTTATAACAAGTTACTTAAATTATTTAATACATATAACCCAACTGTATTGTATATAAATAGTAGGAAAGTAACTGAAAAGTAACAGCGTCGCGCTGCGTAGGCACCATACCTTTGGAGGCACAATGAGATCAGCGGCGCGCTGCGTAGGCACCATACCTTTGGAGGCACAATGAGATCAGCGGCACGCTGCGTAGGCACCATACCTTTGGAGGCACAATGAGATCAGCGGCGCGCTGCGTAGGCACCATACCTTTGGAGGCACAATGAGATCAGCGGCGCGCTGCGTAGGCACCATACCTTTGGAGGCACAATGAGATCAGCGGCGCGCTGCGTAGGCACCATACCTTTGGAGGCACAATGAGATCAGCGGCGCGCTGCGTAGGCACCATACCTTTGGAGGCACAATGAGATCAGCGGCGCGCTGCGTAGGCACCATACCTTTGGAGGCACAATGAGATCAACGGCGCGCTGCGTAGGCACCATACTTTTGGAGGCACAATGAGATCAACGGCGCGCTGCGTAGGCACCATACCTTTGGAGGCACAATGAGATCAACGGCGCGCTGCGTAGGCACCATACCTTTGGAGGCACAATGAGATCAACGTTGAGATACTTTTAATTCCTACAGATCAATCGGACTCGTTTTCATTGCAGGTTAGACAACAGATCCTGGAGACTGGAGCAATCATTTCATGCGAGTTCACGTCGGACGAATAAAGTAACGTACCTGATTACTCGCACCACACCGCACGGGTCGGGTCGGGATCACACTCCAGAGTGCAGCAATGCGTGCATATTCTCCAACGTCTTGTTCGTCATCTTTGGGGCAAACTAGGAAGCTACTGTTGACGGAAGCGGTGTCTGACCTAACAAAGTATAATTTTTTGCAAATGTACTTTCTACGATTGGATGTTTGTTTGACCCCAGTCCCCATGCGAGTATTAAGGGTTATGATATCGTCATAAATGACTACTAAGACGTAGTACTATATTAGAGACTAGCTGTTGCCCGCGGCTTCGCTCATGTAGTATTGAAATCTACTTTACTACATCCTGTCTTTTTAGTTTCAGTCTCGCATCCATTCTGTAATCTACTCTACTCCTGTACCACCCTTTCCGCTTCAGTTCTGCATTCACCCCCTAAATCCACTCAACTCCTGTTCCGCTCTTTCCGCCCCAGGCCCGAATCCGTCCCGTAATCTACTCTTCTTCCGCCCCATCATTGCCACGCCAGTCCTGCATTTGTCCCATAATCTTCTCTAATACAGGCCCACCCTTTCCGATACAAAGACGGAATCCGTCCCGTAATCCACTTTACTCCCTTTCCGCCTTTTTGCAATCCAGTCCCGCATCCGTTCCGTAATCCAATCTACTTCAGTCCCACCCTTTCCGATCTAGTCCCGCAGCTGTCCGCTCCACTCCACTCCCATACCGAAATCCAATATACTCCTATCGCGCCCTTTTCGCTATAGTCCCGCATCTGTCCTGTAATCCACTCTACTTTAGTCTCACCCTTTCCACCTGAATGGTATGCCTACTTTTATAGTATTGCTTGGCACAAAACCATAGTTATTATCTATGTAAAACTAAAAACATTAGTATTGTTTTAATAATACAGTTATTTAGCGTAGAAAATTAACTTTTATCATTATAAAACATAGCCTATGGCACTCAGGATGGATAGTGTAGCTTTCTAATAGTGAAAGAATTTTTAAAATCGGATCATTAGTATTGGAGTTAAAACAGAACAAACAAACTTACAAACTTTACCTCTTTCTAATATTAGTGTAGATACGTAACACCTCATTATATTATGTTACAGTATGTAAGTTTAGCGTCAAGTCGGGCCTCGTTGCGACACGGCAAGCAGGCAGACAACTATCGAGCTGGGAGGGCTGCTGGAATATTCATATCCAATAGGATATGAATGAACCCTGGCTCATTCACTCATAACAATACAAAAACTAATGATATTATCTATTTTATGCAATCGGTCAGCCGATCAGCAACCTCAGTCGCACAACGAGCTATGGAGAGGGCTATGCTCGGGGTTTCTCTACGAGATCGAATCAGAAATGAGGAGATCCGTAGACGAACGAAAGTCACCGACATAGCCCACCGGATTAGCAAGTTGAAGTGGCAGTGGGCAGGGCACATATCACGCAGAGCAGATGGCGTTGCGGCGGAAAGGTTCTCGAACGGAGACCACGGACCGGTTAGCTCAGCGTAGGACGTGCACTCACAAAATGGACAGACGACCGAAAAGAGACCGCATGGAAACGCTGGATGCAAGCCGCTTCCAACCGGCCCTTTTGGAGATCGACGGGGGAGGCCTATATCCAGCAGTGTACATCCTATGGCTGAAATGATGATGATGATGCAATCAGTGACACCCAACCTGAGCATTGATAGCATCAATTAATGGAGTAATGTAAGAATACAAGACAGAAGTCCGTCAAGCCTGGAAGTCACTCCACCGACAGAGAGCTGTGCACCAGTACAAGGAAGTCACTCCACCGACAGAGAGCTGTGGACCAGTACAAGGAAGTCACTCCACCGACAGAGAGCTATGGACCAGTACAAGGAAGTCACTCCATCGACAGAGAGCTGTGGACTAGTACAAGGAAGTCACTCCACCGACAGAGAGCTGTGGACCAGTACAAGGATGAATGAATGTACAACTAGGAGCAGTCCTGGATCAATTTGGTATGTAAAGTTTTTTTTTTGTATTTTTTTTATACTTTTATTTCGTAGATAAGGCTATTTTAAGAAACTAATTTCAATATTTTTGTTTTCTATTGAGTAGTTATTTTACAATATTTTTTTGAAAATTGAACTTATGTGACCTCACCATATAGCACAAAATTTCGTTGCGTTGAGAAGCCTAAAAAAGCACCCCATATTGGCAGCCCTGAAAAAAACCAGACAGTCAACCCACAGAAATGAAAAAATATTCTATTCTGTGTGACGAACAGTGTGTCAAATGTATAATATTTTTATTCTTAAAAGGCACAGAAAATAAAATGCTACAATGTGACGTCATTTAGAGGACAATGAAAGTCGAATGATTTCTTAGTTTTATGTTAAAATAAATGGCATCTTATCGTTTTAAAAGGTCGGAGTAGAAAAATAAGGGTTGGTAAGATAAAATCTCGAAATGGTTTTGGAATTGGCATAGGTTAATTTTTTTAGCATACCGACGTGTCTATCTGACATTCTCCATCGCTCACTACTTTCAAAGATCGTGTTAAAGAGTTTTATTTGTCAAAGTTGTCGCGTCTGTCTGTCTGTCTGTATGGCCGCTAACTCCTCCTAAACCACGTAACGGATTTGATGCGGTTTTCACCATCAGTTAGATACATTTTCACGGAAGGTTTATATATATAACTAGCGACCCGCCCCGGCTTCGCACGTAAGTTACACCCATGCGAAGCCGGGCGAGCGGGTCGCTAGTTATTAAATAATTATGTATATATTCATATTAATTGCATATCTATTAGTATATTTATTTTAACGAATTTTAAGTAATAGTGTGTATTACTATTAGAATGTATGTGTAGGGTATAGGGGGCGTCCATTAATTACGTGAGGTGTTTAGGGGGGGGAGGGAGTCCAGGCGAATCTTATCCAATCTCACGTGGGGGAGAGAGGGGGGTCGAGACAAATAGCACGTAACTTTTTTCCCGCAAGGAAAAGTGTAAAATTGCCTGAAAACTGGGTTAGATTAAGTAAAACATGTTTCTCCAATAATAAAATATGTATATGGCTAAATCATACACAACGTATTACAGATTAACGTATTTACACTAAAAATACGCATTTTGGAAAATCTCACGTGAGATTAGGGTGTGATGGGAGTGGGTCGAGACAAATCTCAAGATATCTCACCAAGGGGGGAGGGGGTCGAAAAATAAACCATTGTCACTGGTCTTTTCAAAATCTTTAGCTGAAGGTACTTTTCCGTCTTTGTGGAAATTAGCTAAAATAACGCCCGTTTACAAGTCTGGTGATAAATGTGATGCTGCCAATTATAGACCAATCAGTATACTCAGTTGTTTTGCGAAAATATTTGAAGGCATAGCATTATGATCACATTAAAATTTACAACCATCTAAAACATAGGTTGAATCCCAATCAACATGGTTTTATCACGGGTAGATCTACAGCCACCAATCTTATCGAGTATACTACCTTCATAAGTGACTCTTTCGAGGATGGAGTCCAGGTGGACGCCATTTATACAGATTTTTCAAAAGTTTTCGATCGAGTCGGTCACCAATTGTTATTAAAAAAGTTGAATCACTTGGGCATTCATGGAAATCTGCATAGTTGGTTAAGTTCTTATCTCTTAAATAGATCTCAGCTGGTGTCATTATATGGGTATGATTCTGTACCATTCATAGCTTCGTCAGGTGTGCCGCAGGGCTCAAACCTTGGTCCACTGCTATTTTTGGCATTTATTAAATCAATCCTAGATCAATTGGATTGTAACTTCCTGGCGTACGCAGATGACATCAAGATATTTCGTCAAATCTACTCAAATATTGACTGTGCACGTCTGCAGGAAGATCTTTATTTGATTGGTGATTGGTGCGTAATTAATCATATGTCACTTAATGCTAGTAAATGGCAAATAATTAGTTTTACTAAAAACAAATCACCCATCTGTTTTAATTACCACCTTGATGAAACTGACCTAAGCCATGTTAAAGTCGTTCGCGATTTGGGTGTCATGGTTGATTCCACGCTCTCTTTTAGGCCTCACTACGATCTCATTACTAATAAGGCAAATAGAATGCTCAGTTTCATTTTGCGTAAAGCTAAACCTTTCAAAAATAGTGCTACGTGGATTATTTTATACAATAGCTTGGTAAGGTCAATTCTGGAATATTGCTCTTCTGTGTGGTACCCAATATATGATACGCATGTAGACAGAATTGAGTCTATTCAGCGCAGATTTTTGCGGTCACTGTGTAGTAGACTTGGTTTAAGGCGGAAGATTAAAGAATATTCGGACCGGTTAAATAAATTCAAAATGAAAAGGCTTGATGGTAGAAGAGGTTTAACTGATTTATGCACATTGTACAAGATTGTTAATGGTATGTCTGGTAGTAAGTTGTTGTCAAATGTCAATTTTAAAGTACCCTCACGTTCTGTTCGAAAATTCCAGTTATTTAACATGCCACCTGCCTACAATAATGTCTCGCTGAACAGTGAATTGAGTGATCCCAGAGACATGTTTTCATGTAGTTTTTTTGTCCTTCAAATTTTCAATTAATCAGTAGCATATATTTTCGTGAACCTAATAAGCAACAAAAAAAAAACTTACTGTTTAACATTTTGTGTCAATATTTTATTCTATATACCTATATGTTGTGTGCGGTTTTAATTGGACTTTAGGTTTGATATGTTATGTTGTGTGTTATACCTGTATGTGAAATGACCTAAAGCTTGTAACCGAACCTATTACAATTCGAAAAAAAAAAAGATAATAACAGCTGATGCAACTAACCAAGGACCAAGTATAGTCTTGATCTTGAATAAAAATTAAACAAGCATAGACACAGTTAAATACATGGTGATGTCAAGAGTTAAATTCAATAAACAAAACAAATTGACATTATACTTTAACGAATAAAAAAAAAACTAGCGGTACTTGTATTTTATAGACATCCGTCATCTAGTCTACCTAGTTCGACACCTCAGGAATTAAAACCAAGTTCCCTTACTGACTCATTCACAAAACGAACGCGCAAAAACTAATCTCGTGTTTTTATTCGGCGCTAATAATAACGCAATATATTGATTGAATTGTCTGTCGACAACAATGCTCTACCTGTTCAGTTTCTTTTATATTGTACTATTATGTATTCCGTGATAATGGAGATACTTATACGGATGCGTAGAATGCTTTCTACTGATAATAATTTACGGAGTAACTATTATTTAATTTATGACTCGTCATTAGAGGAATTTTCACATCGTAAATGGTGATTGTTGATTGATTGATTGGTGTTATAGTGATTGTCTTTTGATTTCCCTGTTGATGCAGACAGAGGGCGCGGCCCGGCGGTCCCGCTGGCGACGGCGGCACGAAGCTCTATTCTGTGCACGACAGCCACAGTGGCACCACAGTAGACACGGTGGGGACGCCGACTTCGACGCATACCGAACAATAACTTCCTATCACACTCATACTTACTAATATTATAAATGGGACCATAATGTTTAACTAACCACCAAAAAATACTTTTGATTGCCAAAAATAGAAAATACGTCATTGCCATCTCAATTTGTACCATTTACTATACCTGCCGCCCAAACAGCCCCTAGTCATGTCTTACGGTAATGCCAGCCCTGAAGCAATGTCACAGGCAACCTCGCGAATGGTGTTGGCGAATCACTGAGATGCTTCATGTGACCCGTTTCCTGTCTCATAGCTCAGGAGTTAAGTTTGTAAGTATACATAGTGCAGCCTCGCCGAGTACCTTGGATTCAAAGAAGGACGCGTGAAAGTCGGGCGTGGTGCCGGCGACCGAGGCGAGGTGGATGGTCTCGTTGCCGGTGTTGGTGAGCGTGACGGTGCGCGCGTGCGCCGCCGCCAGCGCCACGCGTCCGAACTCCAGCACTGAAGGAGACAGGGCGAGCGCGTCGGCCGGCGCCGTGCGCCCGCGGCCGCCGGTCTCCTCGCCAGACTCCTTGCCCCACTCCTGCAACCGACCCATTCCTTAGCTTCTATGAACATATGTGCCAGTTCTCTCACAGTTCTGCCCTCATCACTACTGTCAGTGATGAGGGGAGAATCTGCCCAACAACCGGCCTGCTTCGTGACCCTTATAGAGCTGACTGTGAGGTGCATCCAATGCAATGTCAATTTGTTACTGAGGGTGTCTCCTTGTTTGGTTGGGTTACACCTACTGCCCCCTAGTTCTTTGCCCACGCTGGGTGTGGACTGGATCTGGATGGATGTGTTATTATTATTTTGTCTCATACAAAGAGTTGAATAGAACATTGTTAGCTTGTATACTTTATATATATAATTAACAATTGATTTCCTGTGAATAATAGGTATGTAGGAGCATATGGGAGACAGATGTGGTGTCACCAGGAGGTAAATGACCGCATCTATCACTCGGGACGCCCTACTAATAGCATGCAATGAGGAAACATTCGCGCTACATGTACTACAGATATTACAAAGTGTGAGTCACTTATAAATAATCAAAAGAGAGGATTTAATAAACTCATCATAAATATATTTTGTGATGTTTGGGGTATGTTTCAAATCACAATGACCAAAATTATTTGGGCATTTAAATGTTTTATTTTTGAGTTTTATTCAAGTTCTAACTTGTCTAAAATGTAAGCAATGAATGTCTATTCACAGACATTAATTTCCATAGTATAATTCATAAATAGTCCAAATGCAAGTGATACAAGGATGACCTTCAAGTATTCCATGACGTCCACGTGACAGGGTACTGACAACGTGTTCAGGAAGGTACAGATACTTATCTCTGTACCACTAACTGATAGTATCAGTATAATTGTAGTCGCCATATTGGTGAAAAAATACCAAAAACTTTTCCAAAAAAGTGTTGTGCGTCAACTACAACCTATAATAAATTACCACAATCAATTTGTGACTGGAACGACATAAGCAGCTTCACAAATAGCCTCAATGTATTCCGTCTTTCTAAAGCATATTATTTCCGAGATAACTTCTTAAATGATAAAATGATTTCAATAAAATGATCATGTATTTTAATAATATTATTTTTTGACATTAGTATTCATTAATTGGGTTATAGTTCTGTATTAGGCATGATGACCAATATTTTTTACTACCTCATAAAAGCTGATCATAAATAGAGAACATCAACAAAAACAAAATAAAATTACTTCAAAAATAAATAAGTATTTTATATTGCACGCCATACAACCAGCGTATCCCCACCTAAAACTTTAAACGCTCTTAACTGAGAGATATATCAGCCAATTTAATTAATTTTTTCAGTATGTGGAATGTATGTAGTTATATTAATCGCTAAGCGTTTTATCTATATATATATATATAACCAGCGACACGCGCTGGCTTCGCACGGGTATAGATATATAGCCTATGTCACCCGGGGATAGTGTAGCTTCCCAACAGTGAAAGAAATTTTTCAAATCGGTTCAGTAGTTTCGGAGCCTATTCAATGCAAACAAACAATCAAATCTTTCCTCTTTATAATATTAGTATAGAAAATGAATCCCTAGTTGCCTTGGTCACGCCATAACTTAAGAACGACTTTACCGATTTCCTTCATCTTTTTGTTTTTGTTTTATATTACTCTGCAGAAGGTTCTTACGAAAAGAAAAATTGCCCAGAAAATTTGAAAATTTCAGAAACTTAATGAAGATTTTAACTCGCGGGTGGAACCGTGGGACGCAGCTAGTTTGTAATAAATTAAACATTAGGACACATGCATATTATATACACACATGCACCAACTTTACAACCCACTCACATAGGCTCAATAAATTCAATTTGAAATTTGTATTGTTATTAAATGCAGGATCTACTTTTAAGAGGTTTAGGTTATGAGGCTGGAACAGACAACTCCTAGCTAATCATGTTTAAAGTTGCATGGTATCGCCGCGCTGTACACAAAACATAGGCTCTGTTACTCAGAGCTGGTGTACTCGCTATCAATGATAGAATAATCAAAATCAGTTCAGTAACAACAGGGATTACTTATCACAAACATACAAACTCAAAACCTACCTCTTTATAGTATTAGTTTGATAGATGAATGTGTGAAGTGTAAGCAGTTACCCACCTGCAGGGAGATCCCTTCCATCAAGGATTCATGTACAGACACACCTGAAAACAACAGTACTTGATATATAACATTGACGAGAGAATTAGATAACTATACATGTCTTTCTTCCTTCTTATACAGGCTGGTGCTGTCGAAGGTCATTGTGGGTTCAGGTGATGGTGTGTGACTAGTGTAACCAATGAGTCCTGGGCCCTTTGAAACTTGCTAACTCAGATGCCACCAGAGGTAATCCATGATACGTCAGATGCATAGAGTAACATTGTGTGTACAGGCTTGTTAAAAAAATAAGTTGTTGATAAATAAGGTCACTTTAATCCGTCGGATAGGAGGTCATTAAAAAGTGCGCGTATTGTGGTGCACATATGGCGCGGCGGCGACGGCGGCGTGGTGAGACCGCGGTGCAGCGGCTGGCAGTTCGCGCGCCTTCTCTGCCGTGGAATAAGACTACATCGACTATGAAAAAACAAGCTTATCGGCCCCGATCTAAAATAACATCGCGGCGCGCACAACCACCTCGGTGCTCCGCGCACGACATGCCAACTTGCTGTTGCTATTGCACATTCCGACTTCATCTCTCTACTGTACGATAGCTTCCACCGAACACGAGTATATTATAAGGATAATAACTGCGCTACATATATTATAAATAAGTCTGATAATCGATTTTACCATTTCCATGGCTCTTTCCCTGAGCGGACAGTTTTGTATTTAGCGATATATCCAACAACGCTAGCACTATTATATAACACCACACTATTTTACGATACATTTTGATGTAATTTTACGCAACAATTCACTGTTTATTCACATTTCTCAAACACAATTCTATATTTTTGGAAATATCTCAACTCACGAGACGTGCTTGCGATCGCAAAATCATGAAATATGAACAGATTAAAAATAATTTCCTTTTTGATATCAATCAACGTGACAGTGACATTTCATTTTTGGCGCCAACGTGAAAAAATAAACCGAAGATTTTGGTTGCATCACAGATAAGGCACTACGCAAGAGCAGTGTTTTTCAGTGTGTTAGTGCAAGCTAGACGTGCAATCTGTGGGTTGCATTATGATTGCACGTCTAGCTTGCACTAACACACTGAAAAACACTGCTCTTGCGTAGTGCCTTTCACGAGATATATAAAACCCCAGTGATTAACAAATTTGATGTCCACTTTGGTTACAGAATCGCAACATTAAAGTATCGATACGAAAACAACTGTCAAAAAGAGTTACAGTGATCATCACCGGGACTTGGGGCTCATGACGTCATCCCACCCATACCCTACCCTAAAGGGACCTTCCATGCGTCATCCTAGTTGGTAACTGGAGTTAGCGAATACGTAATTAGCTGTTTGACAGTTCATCGTTGGACACTTTGCCTAGTGATCATCACTATTAACTGTCCACCGAGATAGCAAATAGGCCCGCAGCCATAGGCTAAGTCAAGGACTTTGTCCACTGCTGAACATAGGCATCCCCCTTTAACCTCCACACTGAACGACAGCCTGCCTTTTGCATTCACTGGATGCCAGCGACTCTTACTATGGCGTCGGTCCATCTAGTGGGAGGCCTACCTACGCTGCGTCTTCCGGTTCGTGGTCTCCACTCAAGAACCTTTCTTCCCCATCGGTTATCGGTTCTCCGAGCGATATGGCCTGCCCATTACCACTTCAACTTGCAAATTTTAACAGCTATGTCGGTGACTTTGGTTCTTTGGCGAATATCCACGTTTCGAATTCTATCGCGCAAAGAAACTCCGAGCATAGCTCTCTCCATTGCCCGCTGTGTGACTCTGAGTTTTTTCAAAAGGCCAACAGTTAAGGACCACGTCTCAGTACCAAGGACTTTGTATACCCTAAGTATACTCCCTCTACGACCGCAGCAGGTTTTAAGAGCATCTCAAACGTCAGGTTATTAAAACCACTTAAAATAAAAAGTCTTCAAATGTTCCATGCGTAACGATACCATTGGAATACCAATATTATGAATATCTCAGTTGCCATCAAAGTTCGGTGGAGAACCGAGACCGGTTGGTTACTGCCCACTGGAAATGAAAAAAATAGAGAATAGCCCTGAGGCCGTATGGCCCAAAAGTCCAGTGACAGGCGAAAAAAAGATTCCAAAAATGTCAAATGTCAAACAAAAAAATATTGAAAAATGTTAGCATTATCATATCAGATTCTTTTGTAAATAATAAATAATAATATTTAGTAAACAAAAAGAAATAAAAATAAATCTCACTCCTAGTTAACAGAAAGAAAAAGCCGTAAAACGTATTTGCGTCGCTTACTTCGAGATATCATGGATTTAGAAGAAGATATCAACTGTAAGTAACGAACTGATCTCTAATTAGGCCCGAACGAGTCTTTTTCTTTTATTATGTACAATCAAGACCTATTTCTATCCACTAAGCAGTTCCATTTTTTCCTCGCATCTATGAGCACCCAGTGTTCAATGGATCAATAATATTGGCTGGTTCGCCGGCATGTTTGGGCTGTATTACGTATAGAGTTTATAGAGTACCAGACTTTGACCAGGTCTTTCGTATTCTAATACTAACGACATTATCCAAACCAAAATGTTTCACTATTTCAACACCTTTGTAAATTTTCTCCTCACAATCGTAAAATTTTATGATATCCTTTAACCTTCTTTATTTTTCTTCTGATTACAAAGTGTAGAATGGGAAAGCACTCAGGCTGCGTAGCTCTGTCTCTTTCTGACAGTACTACTTTACCAAGCATGTTATTTTAACCACCTAAATGTTTTGTTGCATTGAAAAAAATGCCACCTCGGTTATCATCAAATGTCCAACATCATAGTAATGAACTAGCATGAAGGGCAACAGTGTACGCATTCGTTTCTGCTAGGCTAGGTCTCGTGTTTAGACGCTGGTGTAGCCGTAGCATTAGAAAGATAATAACCTATCTCTCTTGTTGTTTCCTACAGTTGATGGAGATGAAGAAGAAATGGATGATGAGGAGGGGACCGAATCAAACGATAATGGAGAACCTATTGAAGAAGATGAGACTGATGAGGAAGCACAACAGTTTGACATAACACTCGCGGCGTCTCACTCTGTCAGTGTTTCATTATTTATTTGATGACTAGCAGCTGATATAAATACAGATACACACAACATTTTGCAAAATATGGATAGTAATCACAATATCCATCTCTCCAGTATAAACACATTTATTGGTTTCCATGAGAGCACATCCTCTTTTGGCTCGTATTTCCATATTGAGGAACACACCAACATAAAAACATTTCCCTCAGCTTTCAGCGAGAGACGCCGACTTGCCCTGGATTTCGAGCATCCGGGGCTTAGTCACTGGCTGGCCCGAGACGCTTGTTTCCGATCCACGCCAAGTTGATTTTTTACTTTGCTTTGAGCAAAGCCTGCGCATAAGAGAGGACCTTCTCGGTGCTTTTGATTCTCTTGTAAAATCGCAAAATATGCTACATAAACGTTTATATCTGTTGATCATGTTGACTTACATGTTTGATTTTTTCACAGCTGAAAGAGACCGTAGGCCCCCAAGTATTTGATATAAATGTCAAGCTAACTATGCGTTTCTAAGAAAAAGGGTCTTGACAGACAGACAGTGAGACGGACAACAAGTGATCCTATAAGGGTTCCGTTTTTTTCCTTTTGGGGTACGGAACCCTAATAATGTTTACTGTAATGCATTAGGTGTGTCCTGCGGTTCATCCACATGGACAGCCCTTCGGGAACTGTACACCCTCTACTTGGAGTATCAATGAATAATATATGAAAGTGATGTTTGGAGAACATACATTTTGTTATGTGCCATTTGTGAAATAGCAAAGCCTAAGCGCCAAAGTTGAAAGTGTACCGTCCCCTTGGGTGTTAGCTGATCCACATTGTGAATGTAACAATTAAGAAATAGTGTTGTCTGGTGTTTAGTATTTGCAAGATAGAAGGTTGATGTTGGCGTGTTGTGACGTGAGTGCAGTACATGGGCGGAGACCTGCTGGGCGTGTCGGGCCGGTCGGTGCTGGAGAGCGGCGCGGCGGTGCGGCTGCCTGCGCTGGCGCACCACAGCGCCGTGTTCCCCGGGGAGACCGTGCCCATGCTGCTCACCAATGAACACGACGCGGCCATCATAGCGAACATCCTCGCCAAGGATAAACTCTTTGGTCTGCTCTGTCCCGAGTGAGTCTATTTATATATTTTGCGATCGCTATGGCTAAGTAGTAGCGCGATTGACGCATTGATTCCTGGCCGGGTAGATGTTTGAGTCAGGAGTTTAAATATCTGGTCTGAGTGTGAGTGTTAGTTGTCCGTGTGTGTTCACTGTCATCCCCGCCCCTACACAAGAAGTTCTAGTGCGGAGTGAGGAATGAAGTATTATTTAATTATTTATTTTGGTCGATCAACTTTTAAACTTTAAAACTTTTTTTAGTCCTCCCTGTGGGTTCGAATCCCACCTAGGACAAACATTTATGTGATGAACATAATTATGTGTTTGTTCTATATCTGGTTGTTAATGTCTATTTAAGTATGTATTTAAAACTATATATGTATGTACATCAGTCTCTGGCAGCCATATCACAAGCTTTGCTTAGTTTGGGGTCAGATGACCGTGTGTGCAAAATGTCCCGAATATGTATTTATTTATTTAACAACTCAAACTTGAGAATTGAAAAAAAATTCAATAATATTGGTTAAAAGTGTTTAATTTAAATGCATAATAATAGCGAAACCCTAAGAAATGAGGATTACCTAGAGCAGAGTGACAGACGGACGGCGGCTGCCTGGCCCTAGTGTCAAGGTATGAAACCCTAACACTGAACTGAACTTGGCTGGTGCGCAGTGAAACATGCACCGTGCTCTCCGGCTACGGCGTGGTGTGCGAAGTGTTTGAAGCGGCGCTCGGCGCTCCGTCGGCGGCGCCGGACGCTGCAGCGGGCGCTCCGCCCCCCTCGCTGTCGTTCAAGGCGCGCGCCGTGCACCGCTTCCGGCTCAAAGACATGCCCAAACGAGCGCTGTCCGTTGTTCTATATGTCAGGTATGAATACAACTTCAATGTAATATATTTATGCTGGATACTTTTGATAACAAGGTTGTTTTGGTACTGAGATAATTTTTTTTTACTAAATTGGACAGTTCAAAAATGATAGTCCTCCCATTGAAATGAACGCATTATTAAACGCAGTTAAATGTAGTCTGTCAGATCGGTTTGTATCAGTGAGTCATCATCAGCTCATCCTAGTCCGTCACTGGACGTCGGCTCCTCTGCCGGCACGCCACCAGCCACTCAGCCTCTCGACTGTTCTCTTGCACTCGCTGCCACATCGCCAGGTAACCTGCTCTGGTTAGCGAACACCTCTATTGCTGAGGATGTGGTATGCAGTGGTGGTGGCGTCTGCTTTCGCATGTGGAATATTTTACCGAGTAGATAGTAAAAATAAACCGGCCAAGTGCGAGTCGGGCTCGTGCACTGAGGGTTCCATCATCATCATCATCATCATCAGCCAGAAGACGTCCACTGCTGAACATAGGCCTCCCCCTTTAACCTCCACACTGAACGACAGCCTGCCTTTTGCATCCACTGGATGCCAGCGACTCTTACTATGTCGTCGGTCCATCTAGTGCAGTGGTTCTTAACCGGTGGTCCGCGGACCACAGGTGGTCCCTGAAAGCAGCCTAAGTGGTCCGCGGAGTCATCCAAATAAATAAGTTAGGTAGGTAAGTAAAACGAGTCGACACAAGCGACCCGGACGCGTCGCGAGTGCGAAAGCAAGTAGTATAATATCACTTGTCGAAAGCACGAGCGAGGTGCACGAGTGAGGGAGAGGGGGCCGGATGGCATGTGCAACGAGCGCCGCCCGGTGTCTCTGTCTTACTCCGATTGTTCAGTTTGTTTTATTACTTAGTGATAGTCCAACCTACCTACGAGTACGTTCGGTGTTTTGTTCGGAGTGTTTGCTTATTTACCATTTTAAATAATTATAGTTGGTTAACGAAGATTATTCAAAAGTAAATAACTGCTACTGGCTGGAACGCGTAAGTAAAATAAACCTTCTTTGTGTTATTTATATCACACACTTTGATTAATTATTATTTAATGTAGTCTAAGATCACACAATTAGGTACTGTGAATACATGTGGCATTAACAATTTTACTTTATTTTCGTCGCATTGTCAAATTTGCTAGGTTTATTTGCTATTTACTTTGTTATGTTGTTTGTATGGGGTTTATCATTGAAATTAATTTGGCCTATTTTACAAGCTTTTATTTAACTTGCAGTGTTTGAATGTAGGTAGGTTTGTGTGAATGCCGAGGTCAAATCTTGCAACTAAATTTTAAACCAGTTATATACTCATTCAATTGAGCTGAAATTTGAAATACTTACATATGCAACTTCGATGACAATGCACTGCAATCTATTGTATACATAAGCTTGGGCCTTACCACGATTCTTAACATCCAAAACTTCGGACCCGAACGAAGTACGAACGCTAATCGTAATGTGTACCTACTCTGCAGGGCAATCGCGCTAAAAAAAATACTGACGAATCGCTACCGCTCCACTACTTTTGGTCGATTTCGTAGCGGCGCGAAAAAGTTGATATTTTCGAAAAAGTCGAGTTTGTTTGTTTGTTACGGTTTCACGGCTGAGCCGCTGGACTGATCTTGATGAAATTTGAAAAAGTTATAGTTGAGGTCATGGAAAAGGACATAAGCTACTAATTATCATCATCATCATCAGCGGACGAAGAAACGAGGTGCGCAATTCGAAATTTCGTACTTCGATCAATTATGGTTGACCCCCCTTGTTACAAAAATATATTTTTCGTTAAAAACTTATATCCATGTCATAACCTTTTTTTTTCAGAAAAATGCCGCCAAAAAGAAAATATGATGGAGATTATATTAAACTGGGATTTACTTCAATAGAAATAAATGGAGAAACTAGACCTCAATGTGTATTATGCGCAACAGTTCTTGCTAATGATGCTTTAAAACCGGCAAAGATGGAACGTCATTTAAAGTCCGTACATCCGAATTATTGTAACCGTTCGCGGGAATTCTTCGAAGGCAAACTATCAAATCTTAAAAAAATGAAACTTGGACCCAGTGGAACAAGTTATGTAACATCTGAAAAAACACTATCTGCTTCGTTTGAAGTTTCAAAATTGATTGCCAAATCGAAAAAAGCCCATACAATCGGTGAATCTCTAATAAAACCTTGTATGCTCAAAGTTGCAGAAGAGCTTTTAGGCCTGGAAGCTCAAAATAAAATTCGTGAAATACCACTTTCAAACGACACAGTGAAGTCGCGTATTCAGAAAATGTCGACTGATATTGAAGAACAAGTTATCAACAAGATAAAAAATAGTCCTTATTTTGCTTTACAATGTGATGAATCTACCGACGTTTCGCAATGTTGTCAATTACTGGTATTTATTCGATTTTTGGATGATAATAAAACCTTTAAAGAAGAGTTACTATTTTCTCAAGAACTTGAAACGACGTCGCAAGGTGCAGATGTTATGGCTGTAATAAGTCAATATATGGAGAAACATGGACTTATGTGGGAAAAGCTTGCGGGGTTATGTACGGACGGCGCTCCTGCTATGCTTGGTTCTCGCTCTGGTCTCACAGCATTAATAAAAACCAAAAATCCAGCTGCAATTACAACGCACTGCGTTATTCATCGTCAAGCGCTAGCTGCGAAAACGCTCCCAGAATGTTTTGCTTCGACGATGAAAACAGCTATAAAAGTAGTAAATTTCATTAAAAAGAGTGCACTCAATACCCGTCTCTTCAAAAAATTGTGTTCTGATATGAACTCAGAACACGAAACTTTGCTTTTCCACACAGAAGTGCGTTGGCTTTCCAAAGGAAACATGCTGTTGAGGTTGTACGAACTAAGAGAGGAAGTAAAAGTATTTTTAACTAACAAGGAAAACAAAGAGTTGCTTAATCAGTTCTCTGAGTCAGAATTTCAAATACGTTTCGCTTATTTAGTCGATTTTTTCACGCAACTAAATAAATTAAACCTTCAACTGCAAGGGTCGGGAAATTTGAAATTGCAAGGCATGAGCAATATATTTGCATATGAAGATAAAATCAGTGCGTTCATAGCTAAAATTGAACTAAGGATTAGCAAAATCGAAAAAAAAATCTTTTCTGCGTTTGATACGCTCAATCAAATTATTGACGGACAGGGTGCTGAGATTAAAGGAAAAATACAGAAGAACATAATACTGCATTTAACAAACTTAAACAATGAATTCATCGGTATTTTCCAGACTCCGAGGATAAAAGTATTCAGAAACTGATCCGCAATCCTTTCATCGTGACCGTTTCTGAGGTGCCTGATGTAATTCAAGAAGAAGTCATAGAAATGCAACACGACAGTAACTTAAAAGATACCTTTGAGTCAGGAATTAATCTTGAAGATTTTTGGAGCCAAAAGGCAATTTCTTTACCAAAACTTCGAGACATTGCTATTCGTTACCTCACTTTATTTTCATCAACATATCTGTGTGAACAGGGATTCTCGGCGCTTCTGATTATTAAAAACAAGCACCGGAATCGGTTGGATGCCACTGCCGACATGCGTTTGGCTTTGAGTAGCACTGAACCAAGGATTCAGAAATTAGTAAAGAGCATGCAATCACAAAAATCACATTAAAATCTATCACTGTAATGTGAATTTATCGTAAAGAAAATTATAATGCTTAGGAATAAATAAGAATGGAGGCTTTGTATAATTTTATGCGTGTTTTATTTTTCAACAACCTCTCAACAATCATAATTAGGTACTGTAGGTATATTATCTCTAAACCAGTCAACTAACTGGGTGGTCCCTGGTAAGATAAATTTTTTGTCAAATGGTCCCTCATGACTAAAAGGTTAAGAACCACTGATCTAGTGGGAGGCCTACCTACGCTGCGTCTTCCGGTTCGTGGTCTCCACTCAAGAACCTTTCTTCCCCATCGGTTATCGGTTCTCCGAGCGATGTGGCCTGCCCATTGCCACTTCAACTTGCAAATTTTAACAGCTATGTCGGTGACTTTGGTTCTTTGGCGAATATCCACGTTTCGGATTCTATCGCGCAAAGAAACTCCGAGCATAGCTCTCTCCATTGCCCGCTGTGTGACTCTGAGTTTTTCCAAAAGGCCAACAGTTAAGGACCACGTCTCAGTACCATATGTCATCACTGGCAACACACACTGGTCAAAGACCCTTGTCTTTAGGCACTGTGGTATCTTGGACGAGAAGATGTCACGCAATTTCCCGAACGCTGCCCATCCGAGTTGGATTCTTCGGGCGACCTCTTTGCCTAAGTTGGACTTACCTAACTGAACAATCTGTCCAAGATAGGTGTAATGGTCAACAACTTCGAGAGTATCGTTCCCAACGACTACCGGCACGGGTTCAACATGGACATTGGACATGATTTTTGTCTTGTCCATGTTCATTTTAAGACCCACCTGTTGGGAAAGGCTACTGAGGTCGCTGAGCATCGTATTTAGGTCCTCCAGCGACTCTGCCATGATGACTATATCATCGGCAAAACGAAGGTGAGTGATGTATTCGCCATTGATGTTGATGCCTAATCCGTTCCAGTCCAAGAGCTTGAAAACGTCCTCCAATGCGTTCGTGAACAGTTTCGGAGAGATAACATCTCCCTGTCTCACGCCTTTCTGCAATTGGATTGGTTCCGTGCTCTCGTCCTGTAATCGGATCGACATGGTGGCGTTTCTATACAAACACTTCAACACTTCGATATACCTATAGTCGATATGACAACGCTGGAGGGACTGTAATACTGCCCAGGTCTCGATGGAATCAAAGGCTTTCTCATAGTCCACAAACGCCAGGCATAATGGCCGATTATACTCCTCAGTCTTCTGTATAATCTGGCGGAGGGTGTGTATGTGGTCTATGGTGCTCCAGCCTTTACGGAAACCGGCTTGTTCGGGAGGCTGAAAGTCATCAAACCTGCTTTCGAGACGGTTCGTAATGACTCTAGAGAACAACTTGTACACATGGCTCAGGAGTGAGATGGGTCTATAATTCTTCAATAAGGTGTTATCACCTTTTTTGAAGAAGAGCACCACCACACTCCTGTGCCATGCTTCAGGCGTAGTACCATCGAGTATGACGGAATTAAATAACTTCTGGAGGACTAACAGTACCGGTTTTCCACCCGCTCGCAGTAGTTCTGTCGTGATTCCGTCATCACCCGGTGCCTTGTTGTTCTTAAGCTGTTTCAGAGCCATTCTAATCTCGTACAAGCTGATGTCTGGGATGTCCTCAGTGTAGTGTCGGGTCAGTTTAGCTCTCTTGTCCTGAGCTGTACTGACAATAGGCTGTCGTGTCGAGGTGTACAACTGTCCGTAAAACCTCTCAAGCTCTCTCAGAATCTCCGACTTTGACGAAATGATACTGCCATCCTCGATCTTCAGCTTTGTCATTTGGCTTTTCCCAATAGACGAATTTTTCGCGAACACTTTCGAGCCCTGGTTCCGCTCAATTGCATCCCTAATACATCTTGTATTGTAGGAACGCAGATCGTGTCGCACCGATTTCGAGATTCGTCTATTAAGTTGGCCATATTCCGACATATCAGCTGAAGATTGCAGTCTCATCTCAGTCCGGTCCTTCATTAGCTTAATGGTTTCGTCTGAGAGCTTCTGGGGTCTTTTTCGGGGTGGGGTCTTAAAGAACTTGGACCCCACTGCTTGGACAGTTTCCACCAGCCCATTGTTTAATTCGTCCACAGTTCCGCTTTCGGCAAGGCCCTGGAAGCGATTATGCAGTTCGAGTTGGAAGTCATTTGGGTTTTGGATTTGGGCATGACCAGGACGGAGCGTGGACTTCACCAGACGCGACCTCTCTAGCTTGATGTTGATATTCAATGTGCCTCTGACAATACATACGGTGATCACTACCGGTTTTCACCCTGCTGATCACGGAGACATCATTGAATATTCGCTTCTTGGTCGTCATGATGAAGTCGATCTCATTTTTGGTCGAACCATCTGGGCTCATCCACGTCCACTTTCTGGATGGTCGCTTCTGAAAGAAGGAGTTCATCAAATAGAGTTCCTCCTTCTCCATGAAGTCGACCAGCCGCTGGCCCCTCGGATTCCGCCGTCCATACCCATATGACCCCACTCTTAACTCATCGACATTCCGTGTGCCCACCTTTGCGTTAAAGTCACCCATAACAACGGTGAAGTATGTTTCGGAGGAATGTATGGCTTCGGATATCTCCTCATACAGAGCCTCTACTTCATCGTCAGGGTATGTCGAGGTCGGCGCATATACCTGTATGACCTTCAGCGAATAACGATCGGTTATTCTGAGTATAAGGTATGCTACCCTGCTCGACACACTATCGACCTTAATCACGTTGTTAATGAGTGACTTGCGGACGATAAAACCTACACCACCCTGGGACTTTCGTTCTCCTTCCCGGAAGAAGAGCATGTTCCCGGAATCCAGAACTATCGTATCCTGTCCCTCTCGTCGGATTTCTGATAGTCCTATGATGTCCCATCGTATTTTGCTCAATTCTTCCTCCAGCTCTACAATCTTCTCGTCGGTCCTCAGTGTGCGAACATTGTGCGTTACCAGGGCCAAATTATGTTGGGGGTGGTAGCGGGGCAACTGCCGGAGATTTTTCGCACCCCCTGCTCCACCGTTACCTGACCCGCTACCTTGGTCAGGGATAGAGGAGCTGCCGGGGACTAGGGGCCGTGATATTATTTTGTCTGTCATGGGGGGGGGGGGGTTGCCATAATCCCCACGCTTGGCAGGCGGCTTGGAGATCGCAGAAGGATTCACCATTAAAGTAGGAGGATGCTGCTGCCCATCCTCTGGTGGTTCTGGTCGCAGTTTTAGGACGTACCCGGGTCCCGCAGTTTGAGGGTTCCATACCACCACAAAATACAATAAAGTTGTAATTTTTTTATTTCATTCATTACAACAATTTTTACAGGATTAACCTAATACAATAGTGTAGTTTATAAGTTAAAGATGATTAATTACAATTATAAAATTAGTCAAGTAGTTAAATAATAATACATGCATTATAATTAACCGAATTAACAGTTATTATTTATCTATTTAATTTATTTATTTACGGAAAACAAACAGCTTTAACAACATAAGACATAGTAAGAAAAATAAGAATAAACAAGCGTTAAAAGTTTTCACAAATAAAACAGAGATACAATCCAGTTCCGTGAATGTTGAAATAACAAATGCAATAAAACAAATAACAAACAGTATGAATAAAATTCAAAAAATAAATATATTCTTCTACTATATAAAAATAAGTCGGGTTTTCCTTCCTGACGCTATAACTCCAGAACGCACGAACCGATTTCTACGGTTTTGCATTCGTTGGAAAGGTCTCGGGCTCCGTGAGGTTTATAGCTAGTTATGTTAGCAGCTCAAGCAGGTAGACGGACGACATGGGCTTGCACCCACTTGAGATTGTGTCGACCCCTCATCTATTTTTAAGCATTCTACATCTAAGTTAGTTAAGATTTTAAATTCATTAAATATGCTTCCTTCATGTCATCATCTATTTTTAAGCATTCTACATCTAAGTTAGTTAAGATTTTAAATTCATTAAATAAGCTTCCTGCATGTCCTTCTGAGCGGACCTCTACATTGGTTTTTAATTTAATCATTATTTAATATCACCATCGCGACGCTCCCTGAATCTTGACTAGCTATAGTAGCGAGGCCGAAGGCCGAGCTCTACGCGTACGAAGTAGCGGGATTCAGCTAGTTAATTATATATATATATATTATTGTATATTATTTCTGTAAGTAATATAATGTAAGTTAATATAAAATCTATGAATGTTTTTTTATATTCTGGGTCAGGATATTAGATTTTTAGTTAAAATTGACTCATCTGTTTATCCCAAAATATTTTTGCATATATAACAAAGGGTGCTACAGACTAGTCTTAACTATTCAACCATGATTCCAGCTATATATATATATCTGATATGTATATATATATGTATATATATATACACATATACATATATATAATCAATGGTTGAAGCCATATCAATCTAACAATATAAAAAAGTATAAATAAATGAAAAATATAGTAAAGAAAAATAATCAAAAATAAATCAGACTACTCAAGAAACTCAATCAGAAGAAAATAACGCCTTCCAAAATTGTCGGAGTAATTTACTACGCAGTTTGCTACAGGCACTCGAGTATAATAACTTGGTAATGAACAGAAATTTGTCACCGACTCGCACTTGGCCATTATTTATTATACTTTAGAGTGTGTACTACAATTGTGCCAAGTTTGACGCTTGTACGTATTATAGCTTTTACATTAGAGCTAATACAAAAATACGTTTGATGTATGGGGACCCCAGCCCCCCCCCCCCCCCCCTTTAGTTTTTACTTTTTGACTTTTTAATTATTTGTTAGTTTCTATCTATTACGTTTCGAAAGATATAGCCGTTAACAGACAGGACAGACAGACGAACAGACAGACATCGTAGGCTTAGTAATTCGGTCCCGTTAGTACCCTCGGGGTACGGAACCCTATAAACAGGGTTACACGGGACGGTGGCTTTAATCCGAAAGGAAGTCATAATACTCATCATTATAAACAACATTTTACTGTGGCTGGAGCCATCCCTGACATCCCAAAAATAAAACAGATATTCCATAGTAAAATTACATTCACATTCGACAAAATGCGGTTGCCAGATATGGTTTGCGGTCGCGTGATTTTCTAACTGAGCGGATTTAACGTTAGTTTGATGCCGCGTTAGCAGTTGGCCGTATGGCCCCTGTAAAAGTTGTTTTTAATGATAAGCCCAATGACCTTTTTTCGGTTTAGTAACACCGTTCATGTAACCCTGTCGATTTAGAAGGACTTAGGATCAACTAGGACCAAACTGTTTACACATGTTGTACCACCGGGTCACGTGACGCCGCCACCGTGTCACGTGACGCCGCCACCGTGTCACGTGACGCCGCCAGTGGCTCGTTTCGAAACAAACATATCAGGAGTGTAACAGTTTTGTCATAGTTTACAAGGGATACTTTCCGTTTGTTAGAAATTACTTTTGTCACGTTTCGATCTTTTCGCGGGGTGTCCCCCGGAGTGAGTGTCCAGCCAATCAGCGGGCTTTCGTAGTGACGTCCCACGCCGACAGGGAGGTGACGGCCGAGCTGGATCGGTTTGCACAGATAGATGTACCCAGATATGGTTATTGGACCAGAGCGCATTGTTGATCAGTGGCACGTGATTTTCGTCCCCGGTGTAGTGTAGTGTGGTGCAGTGGTGTGTTGTTGCAGACTGCGGCACGTGGAGGTGGAGGTGCTGCCGGACGTGTCGCTGGCGCACCCGCTGCGGCACGTGCGGCTCGCGGCACTGGACGCGCGCCGCCGCCCGCACCAGCCCGCCGCGCAGTCAGTATCACTACTCACAATATCACTACTGTGTATCTCCACTGAAACTAAATAATCCGCACGTGACGCTTGCCAGCGCAGCATCACACGGACGTACCGGCGCGAGCAGGCCAGTGTGCGGCGCTTCAGCACAAGCCGTCTACACTGCGGGAACGGCAGGGAACCAAGACCCTGCCACGTCATTCAAATGTCGAACAAGCTGTGAGCGAGACACACTACCTCACGCTCAGCTATGACCCCCGAAAATTTCAAAACTCCACACGTAGTCCCCGTGTAGTCGCGAGTGAATCGGTTTCTTCTAGGCGAGCGTGCTCCATCGTAGACCGCATCATCGCTTAACATCTGGCGAGGTGGCGGCCAAGCGCAAGCCTAATCCAATAAAATAAAAATGACTCTTACATAAGACTATCAAAGTCCGCGTGTTATTGATTGTTTCCAGACAGGACACAGTGGTACGTCGGGTGGACGCGGCGGTGACGCCGTGGCCGGGGTTCGTGTACGAGATCTTCGACTACGCGCGAATGCGCAACACCATACACCAGTACTTCCGCACGCTGGGGCTCGGTAAGCACGGGGCTCCACCTCGGTGACAGTGCAGCGTCGGGTTCCTGCACGAGAGCAACTAGCGGGCTGACATCGAGTCCGGCGCGGCGGTTTATTTATCTTTGTACGAAGGCGGCTCCGTCGCCGGTCGACGAGAATCATACAAAGAAAAAAAATTATTTTTTTATCACTACGGGGTTGTGTAAAACAAATGTGGACAGGTATTTCCTAGGCAAACGTGCTACATCTTCGACCACATCATCGCTTCCCATCAGGTGAGTGTGGTCAAACGCATGCTTTATCCGCAGTAAAAAAAGCTACATCCCGATCATGTAAATGGTTGTTACAAAAAAAAAAACACTCTCAGCGATAAGGTCGCCAGTGTCGTGATATACTATGTCATATTTGATGGGCACAATAAAGGGTTTATCAAAAAAGTACAAGGATGACTCTCATTGCCGACAAAATATTATTAATGGAAGAAAAAAACTGTACTATTTCTGTATTGCGTTTATTAGGAGACTGCCCTTTAGGAGTCTGGACATTATTTAAACACGAGGATAATTTTATCTATCTCTAAATGGCGGACTGACCTCTTCATGCAGACAAAGCACGAGGGAGAGGGCGGGTGGTGGCAGGAATAGCCAGAGTCAACGCGTCTGCCTCAAGGGCATTGGGTCCCGAGTAGGTCTCAGCCCGACAGATGTTCCAATGAAGAAGTTAAGGGTCCTATCACATTTTTTGACAAAAAAAGCATCGAAAACTGGATTTTTTGTATAATTTTTCTTTCAACGAATAAGATCTGTAGAACATTCAGTTGCTGTATTAAATAGGTAGATCTGTATTTTTTATTGAATGTAGCGGCTTCAGATTTTGGTAAAACTCAACATGTCCATTTGTTACCTCCAATTTACAAAAGTAGTTTTAGTAGTTTTCCGTAAAACTTTAGGAGGGAAAGTTTGAGAATAGATTTTACTAAATTACTGTCAAAAAATAAACATTTTTATGTTATGGTTTACTTATTTTATATTTATCTTGAAAATCACGTCCTTATTTATTCGTTTTATGTCTGAAAATACAAATACTTAAAATTGAGCGGTTCATTTTGTAATAGGCCTCTTAATAATTTGCTCTGAAGCTGCGTGTTAGCCGCAGGAAGCTGCGAGTGCGCAGCGGCGCGTGGTGTAACGTCGTGTGAGTCATGGCTCGCGTGTGTTGCGCAGAGAAGTTGTTGCCGGAGGAGCCGGTGTCGCTGTCCTTCTGGGTGGCCTCCAACCTGACGGTGGCGGCGCGCGACCGGCTCGCGCTGCTAGTGCTGGATAACGCGCTGCTGAGGCTGCACATGGAGTGCCGCTTCATCGCCAGGGTCAGTGCATCTGTTGCCATTTACATTCATCATCATCAACCGTCAACATCATCCTTGAGTACACAAGGTGCTGATTTGTAACCGTGCAATATTAAGCAACGGTTACTCTTCTGCTGTGCTGTATGGAGACCAGGTCAAATGGGTGTATCTATCAGGGACAGTGACTCGACACCACATGTCATCTAGTCTGTCCACTATGCCCTGAACATTCAATAGTCACATTATTGTTGTGCTGGTTCGGGCATAGCAGCATCTGTCAACCTCACCATCCATATGCGGCGGAGGTTGCTAGATCTTGCTCTCAGATCAGACAAACAAAGCAAATATGGTAAAGTGGCGTGACGGGTGTGCATCTGCCTTAATAAAGTTTGATAGTCTTCATACCTCTAGTCAAACTCACCCAGCAGACGAGCTTGTCGTTCTTTCCATATAGACTGTTAGTTCCTTGGTGTCGCTACAAGTTTCTTAGTGATCGTGAAAAATGAGTGAGTCATACTTACAGTTTTAGCGTTAAGCGGTTTAGCGACATAGTGAAATAATAATAATAATAATGGTAACATTTGAACACGAACGATAATTATTTTTATTGTACTAAGGCATATCTCCCTTGTTTTTCTGATCTGAGGTCTTGCTTGTCTTGTTTTTTTTTTTATTGTTTCACCAACAGAATGATACAATTATTCTTAAATATATGACAATACATGATATGTTATGGGGAGTGGGGGCCTGTGTAACACAATAATAGGTAAAGTTATAGGTAGTCTCTTATCACTCAAATGTGAAAATTAGAGAACGGCCTATTGATAAAAAATTATGAATACATTAAAAAACATATATTTTTTTCATAACCACACATACAAATACACGTTTTTCATGATACAGAGTCATTCAGTCAAGTTTACAAAGTATTAAATAACGTCAAACAAGTCACAGTCAGAGTCAAGCAAAGTAAGTCACGGTCAAGTTTATTAATTTTAAATTCAAACCCATGCAGTAAAGTCGTAGAGGCTACAAGAGGCTTCTATAGAGTTTTGGAAATAACACGAAAAGTCACCTCGTTATATCACTTTTCCACACTCGAGCACGTTCACGAACACTTAATAAATAATAATTCACCATTATTACGCATTAATGTGCTGTGGAGGTCCGGCCTAAGAATAGACCTCCCCCTTCTCTTCCCGTGGGTGCCGTAGAAGTCGGCTAAGGGATAAACCAGAAGACGGGCAGCAGCGTCTTCTGAGTATAAAAACACCGACTGCGCTCGCCAACCCGCCTGCCAAGCGTGGCGAGTATTGGCAATCCCCCCCTTCAATGATAGATACAAAAAGGACCAGGCCCCCAGTCCCCGGCAGCCCCGCTATTCCTGGCTACGGTAGCGGTCATGGTAACGGCGGGGCCAGGGGTGCTAAGAATCCCCGGCAGACGCCCGGCTACCAACCCCAACGACGACGACTGGCCCTGGTAACACACAACATACGCACCATGAGGACTGATGAGAAGATTGTTGAGCTGGAAGAAGAAATGGGTAGGGTACGTTGGGATATCTTGGGTTTATCCGAAGTCCGTAGAGAGGGCGAGGACACGATAACCCTGAAATCCGGTAACCTACTCTACTACCGGGAGGGCGACCAACAGTCCCAAGGTGGTGTCGGCTTTCTCATCCACAAGTCCCTCATTAACAACATTATCACCATCGACAGTGTTTCGAGCAGGGTTGTATACCTAATACTCAGAATATCCAAGAGATATTCGTTGAAGGTCATTCAGGTATACGCACCGACCTCGTCACACCCAGATGATGAAGTGGAGGTTATGTATGAGGACATTAGTAGAGCCATACATACGTCCGAGACCCACTTCACTGTTGTTATGGGGGACTTTAACGCGAAGTTGGGCAAGAGAAGTGATGATGAGTTGAAAGTGGGGAAATTTGGCTGTGGGCAACGGAACCCTAGGGGACAGAGGCTGGCCGACTTTCTGGAGAAAGAGGGACTTTTTATGATGAACTCTTTCTTTCAGAAGCCGCCTCACAGGAAATGGACCTGGATGAGCCCCGATGGTTCTACGAGAAATGAGATAGACTTCATTATGACCACCAAGAGACAAATATTCAATGATGTCTCTGTGATTCACAGGGTGAAAACCGGTAGTGATCACCGAATAGTAAGAGGCACATTGAATATTAACGTTAAAATTGAGAGGTCCCGCCTAATGAAGTCCACGCTCCGACCGAACCATGCCCATATTCAAAACCCCGAGAGCTTTCAACTCGAGCTGTCTAATCGCTTTGATTGCCTGGAGAATTTTGCTTCCGTGGATGAGATTAATAACAGGTTAGTGGAAACTGTCCATGCGGTAGGTTCTAAGTTTTTTAGACCTGGCCGGCGCACAGATAGACCTCAAAAATTATCCGACCATACCCGTAACCTCATGGCTGATCGACGCTCGTTACAACTACAATGTTCCGATGACGCTGACTCATATAGGCAGCTCAATAGACAAATTTGGAAGTCATTGCGGCACGACATACGTACCTTTAATACGAACAGTATTAAAGAGACGATTGAGCAAAACAAAGGCTCCAAAGTGTTTGCAAGACACATGTCTATTGGGCAAAGCCAGCTGACAAAGCTGAAGAGGGAAGATGGTAGTGTAGCGTCGACCAAAGCCGAGGTATTAGGGGAAATCGAAAGGTTCTATGGACAGTTATACACTTCGGTTGCTAAACCTGTGAGCAGCTCGGCCAAAGACCCAAGAGCCAAGCTGAGCCGACACTATACCGAAGATATCCCGGACATCAGCCTGTACGAGATTAGGATGGCCCTGAAACAGCTCAAGAACAACAAGGCGCCGGGGGACGATGGAATCACATCAGAGCTTCTGAAAGCGGGTGGAACACCGGTACTCAGAGTCCTTCAGAAGCTCTTTAATTCTGTCTTACTCGAAGGTATAACGCCAGAAGCATGGAACAGAGGCGTGGTGGTGCTGTTCTTTAAGAAAGGTGACAAAACCTTGCTGAAGAATTACAGACCCATCTCGCTTCTGAGCCATGTTTATAAGCTGTTTTCGAGGGTCATCACGAATCGTCTCGATCGCAGGTTCGATGACTTCCAGCCTATCGAACAAGCCGGTTTCCGAAAAGGCTATAGTACCATAGACCACATCCACACGCTACGCCAAGTTATACAGAAGACCGAAGAATATAACTTGCCACTATGTTTAGCGTTTGTGGACTATGAGAAAGCCTTTGATTCGGTCGAGACATGGGCGGTGCTTGAGTCTCTCCAGCGATGCCGTATTGACTATCGGTATGTCGAAGTGTTGAAGTGTTTGTACAATAACGCCACCATGTCGGTCCGAGTACAGGAGCAGAGTTCGAAGGCAATTCCATTGCGAAGAGGCGTGAGACAGGGAGACGTTATCTCTCCGAAACTGTTCACTGCCACAATGGAAGATGCCTTCAAGCTCCTGGAATGGCAAGGACTCGGCATCAACATCAACGGCGAGTACATCACTCACCTTCGGTTTGCCGACGATATTGTGGTCATGGCAGAATCGATGGAGGATCTCAGCATGATGCTCGAAGGCCTCAATCGAGTCTCTCAACAGGTGGGCCTTAAAATGAACATGGACAAGACAAAGGTCATGTCAAATATCCATGTTGTGCCCACCCCAGTATCAGTTGGGAACTCAGTTCTTGAAGCTGTTGACGCGTACGTCTACCTAGGACAAACAGTCGAACTAGGTAGGTCCAACTTCAAGAAAGAGGTCAATCGGCGAATCCAACTCGGCTGGGCAGCGTTCGGTAAACTACGCAACGTCTTCTCGTCCAAAATACCTCAGTGCCTTAAGACGAAAGTCTTCGACCAGTGTGTGTTACCAGTGATGACATACGGCACTGAAACGTGGTCTCTCACTATGGGCCTCATAAGCAAGCTCAAAGTCGCACAACGAGCTATGGAGAGGGCTATGCTCGGGGTTTCTCTACGAGATCGAATCCGAAATGAGGAGATCCGTAGACGAACGAAAGTCACCGACATAGCCCACCGGATTAGTAAGTTGAAATGGCAGTGGGCAGGGCACATATCACGCAGAACAGATGGCCGATGGGGCCGAAAGGTTCTGGAATGGAGACCACGGACTGGTAAGCGCAGCGTAGGACGTCCACCCACAAGATGGACAGACGACCTAAAAGAGACCGCAGGGAAACGCTGGATGCAGGCCGCTTCCAACCGGCCCTTTTGGAGATCGATGGGGGAGGCCTATGTCCAGCAGTGGACGTCCTACGGCTGAAATGATGATGATGATGATGACACATTAATTTTAGGAAAATAATACAACGACCCGACAAGTTTTGTTTTCACGTTGACGCCAAAACTCCATCTCAAATTAGATCTGGGTGTGCCGCCGTTTGTAGCCACTACTTGTCCGGCTAGTAGGGACTGGCGCGGGTTCTGGTCTGTGCCGGCCCGCTGACCGCGCGCGCTCTGTTGCAGAAGTCCGTGCTGTGCTGCGCGACGTGCGCGACGGAGATAGCGTGGCGCGAGCACGCCACCGGCATGTCCTCGGACGGGCTGCACGGCAACTACACCAACCCGGGCGGCATCGTGCACGACGTGCTCACCGTGTCGGCGGCGCGCAACACGCGCCCCGCGGGCCCGCCCTCCACCGAGTTCTCCTGGTTCCCGGGGTGAGTGCACTCCCGTCAAATGTTACCAACTTGCAGTGAACCGTACCACCACGGAAACTCTCTTAACATCTGCCCGGGGCTCGGTCAGTTTCATACAAATAGGTTCTTGAGTGGAGACCACGAACCGGAAGACGCAGCGTAGGTATATAGGCCTCCCACTAGATGGACCGACGACATTGTGAGAGTTGCTGGCATCCAGTGGATGCAAAAGGCAGGCTGTCGTTCAGTGTGGAGGTTAAAGGGGGAGGCCTATGTTCAGCAGTGGACGTCTTCTGGCTGATGATGATGATGATACAAACACACTAGTTCATTTTGAGCAGGCCGTGCCCGTGGTCCACCTTCTCAGTTCACCTGGGTGGACCACTGACTTGTAACGCGTACGTCTGTCAGTTGCAGTACGGTGGCGTTATGAATGTAAGATTTTAGAGTTTAATATCTTAGAACGTTATAATACATAGGTAATGTTTGTACGACTTCGTATTCTTGGAAACTAGTTTGTATGATAAGTATAAACATGCGTCCATGTGCGGAGAGCATGTGCGGTACCCTCGCTCGGTGTGCGTGACGTGCGCATGTGTGCGTGCAGGTACTCGTGGAGCATCTGTCAGTGCGCGTGCTGCTCGCAGCACGTGGGCTGGCGGTTCGACGCGCTGCAGCGGTCGCTGCGCCCGCGCCGGTTCTACGCGCTGTGCCGGAACTACGTGGTGCCGCGCGACACGCCGGACACGCAGCCGCGCGACACGCCGCCGCTCTGACCCGCACTGCTGCAACACTCGCCCCCTGCCGACTGTAACCTACCTACGTCTTATCATCTTTTGTGTTTAGCAAATACATAAAGTAGTACAAACAGACAACATCACGCCCAGGCGGCCACCCATCCAAGTACCGACCGCGCCCGACGTGGCTTAACTTGGGGGTGAATATTAATTTGTCACCGACTCGCAGTTGGCCATTATTTATTATTATACTTTAAGAGTATGTACTATCATACCAAGTTTGACGCTTGTATTACCGTTTTTACACTAAAGCAAATACGAAAATAACTTTCAAAAACGTTTGTTGTAGCCCTAATTTAGTTTTTACTTTCGACTTCATTATTATTTATTAGTTAATCCGCCGTAACGTTACATATTCTGTGAAAATTTCAACTGTCTATCTGTTACGGTTCGAAAGATACAGGCTACAGCAGTTAAAAGGTAGGACAGACGGACGGACAGCGTAGTACAGGGTTCCGTAAGCACCCTTTGGGTACGGAACCCTAAAAAGTGACATTAATACGAGAATTACTCAGATATGATTATATTAGCTGGTTATTTGAACGATAGTTTCTCGGCAGTCTTGTTTGAGGGGGAGGGAGGAGTCGCGCGCACTCGTCTCCAACAACACCGCCGAGAAACTGCCGGCGGAATAACCAACTCAACCACACGCGACTAGATCCCGTGGTGTATAAACAAAATATGTGAAAACTACGTCAGTTCCACAATATAAGTGACTTACTGATTGAAGTTTCAATAACTAGCCAACAGCGTGTCGGGACACGCGTATGGTCGGGTTCCGTAGTCAAAGTCATATTAATTGTGGTCACATTCGTATAGAAACATTTGAACGAATGAAGCTCGATGTAGTTGGCAAAATCCTCGTTGGGCTGATATGCTTTCATTTCATATAATATATCAATTAGTAATTACTGTTTAGCTGTTATTTATTACATCTCTGTCTTGAGATCTGGATTGGAAACATCTTTCGATTTTATAAGCAAAAACTTTTTATGGCTTGCTTCTACTATCTATCTACTATAATTAGTTGGTTTCAGCTGCTTGTTTTCCGAGTCGTGTAAAATAAAATATATTTCAGATATGTATGCAACCGACATAACAATATATACTTCTTAAGGTTTCGCCGAAGATAAAACTAATTGGGAAACATTATTTGAGATAATTTTAGAAAAGGTCGATAGCCTTTGAGCTAGTGTCTTGAATTTATTAGTTTTATTGTTACAACTAAAAAGTTGTAAATGTTTGAAATAATTTTGAATGACATTTTTAAGATAACCATAACTATGTTTAATAGTTTAGAAATGCAGGGGGAGCAACTTTTTGCCACCTTGGCTGGCCATATTTTTATACTTTTTAAATTTGAGATATTAAGACTAATTGTGCAAAGTTTCATGCACTCACCTTAATCACTTTAGAAGTTATAAGTTTTAATAAGGACAGAGACGTGCAGACTGAACAAACTTATAAGGGTTCTTTATAGGGCGGATTAAGGAACCCTAAAAAGATTTTTGCCAGCAGAAGTACCATTGATATGGTATGGATTATCATGTACGAGATGTTTTTTTATTTGTTTGAGATTTTATTTGTGATAAGAAGATGCCGCCAGCGCTCATTTAGTATTTGTAAGTTGTCAATTAAAAAACTTTAGTGATTCATTCATACCAAAGCAAAAAGCCCCGCCCCCGGACCGGACCGGCCCACCGGCCGCGGCCGGGTGGCAGCGTTTATTGAACCCTACATTATTATTGTGACAAAGTTCAAAACTCTGTGTACGAGTATTGACTGCAACAGGTGAGGCAATGAACGAGTTTCTATATGAATTGGCCTTTAGATACCAGATTGTATTGCTGACGACATGTGAAGCAAAGTTAGGTCGTTTTTGAATAATGTTAGGGGAACCAGAATGTCATGGCCAAAAAATATATGAAAAAAAAAGTAAAATATTAGATTTTGGCAAGTTAGCAATATTAGCAATATTAGATTTTATGTCAAGCAGAAAATACATAGTTTTTTAGTGCTACGAGATTTTGGTCGACCTATATACCTATGGACTTGTATCATAAAACTATCTTTGAATTTGATCCGCTACCGACTATAGAATAGAAATTGTATATTTTGTAGATTTTTTTGTAAGTCTTAAGTAAAAAAAATATTCGCACATAATCCTTAATCATTTGATCTGCTTTCGCTAATATGCGACAAATCAGTAGTAGGCAGTATCGGGAGTACTTGTACTGGTAATGTTCGCGGAGGAGTTTGAAGCACAGACTTGTTCTAACAGTTTATTGTAAATGTCAGTCCGTTACTGAATGTTAACTTGGACAATAAACACGCTATTACAGCAATAATTTGTAATATTTAATGTATGTGTGATAAGTACTTCAAATGTATTTTCTATTGCAAAAATAAAACGTGTATCAAACGATTAAAATATAAACAGATTTTTATTTATGATTCTTATCCTAACTTAGTTAATACAAAAACTATTTACAAGTTAACCTATCTATTAGGTTTACCATTGACGTTACCGGTTTCATATTTAGCGTTATTATGTACGTGCGCTATCGCTACATCCCGCTCGCGCCTTCTCACTCGTCCCATGCGCGCGAGCGGGAGGACGCGATAGCGATATCGAATGACACGCGTCATTCGTTAATACCGTTATAACATAACCCGTAGTAACGTACGTAATAACTCGCTGGTTACTTTGAATTCAAATATATCTCTTCTAAGTACTTACAATGCAAGACTTGAAGCCAAGATAACCTGCACCTACTGAACAACGGCAATAGGGAATATGCATGTGGTTTAAATTTGGTTGAAATAATTTTTTTCCGAATCTTTATTGTTCTGACGTTATATCTAAAAGATTTTTTTTTTATTTATTTACATTTTAATTGCTTAAAATATTAAATAAAAAGTGCAAAATATAAGAGGGAAATTCAAATTTGCGAAACGCTTCACCATTGGTCGAAACGAAACGTGACGTCAAAAGCCACAACATTGCCTTTAGCGGCGTCGATATTCATACTGTATTAGTAGTGTTTGAGAGAAAAATCGTTTTATATTGAGTTCCTGTAGTTTTTTCCATTAGCTAGTGTAATTTTAGCATTCTCGTGAGACTAGAGATCATTTAGGACGATGACTGAGACTGGTTTTGTCAAAGCACAATCGGACAATCTACCAAAAATATCTAGATGCATTCATAATGACAGCATATTTTGCATCAAATCCAGATTTTACAGTTGCTGAGATCAAAGGAGTGAAAGCTGCAAGGTAATTGTTATAATCCATGATATATTTTAATCCATTACATAGGTTTTTACGCATAAATGCACTCGGCAGTAATTACCAAAACATAACCTATAAATAATCATTGGTCATTAATTTTTATGAATTTGCTGCTCTACTGTCTATATTATAATAATTTATAAGTAATCATACCTAACATTACTTATGTTCCGTAATTTTCCGTGAATTTTTAAGTTGTTTTTTTTAATGTGAATACTGTTTACTCTAAATACTTAATGTAAGTACCTACTTATTGTTTGTTTGTTGAGTGCATAATATTCAATACTTAACATACTTCTAACTCACACCATGCTATCAAAGTATAACATATTCACATTGAAATGATCTTCACAACAATGCAAACATGATGTTGGAGATACTTCATCTCTTCTCATAACCTTACACCATAGTTTACGTATTTTCGCATCTCTTGGAATAGGAAAAAAAACACTTTATCGGGTGTATTTCTAATAGTGTTTGTGCACTTTGGCACAAGACGATACCTATAAAAATGTTTTTTAGCTTCTTCCATGGTCTGGATATCAATAAAACTGAAAATCTGTGTGAAATAACTGAATCGTCTATAGTAAACAAACACAGAACGTGGCTTCTGACGTCATCCAAGGCCCGCGAAAAATTGCGGCGTTCAAACAGCTCAAATTTATTCAATGTTTTAAATATTATTTTAAAAATTAATTTGAGCATTTCCAACTGTAATTATATTTTTTACTATGATATAACGATGTAAACAGTTAATTAAAACTATAAAAAAAACACATGCATATTCCCTATTCCATATGTAACCTAACATTCACAGTAACGCAATACAAAACAATGACATTCAACTAATTATAGCTTAAACTAAGTTATCAAATTATACGTAATTAAAACGTAAAACATATAAAATTGCACAATAATATTATAAATGCGCAAGTTAATATGACAGTAATATGATAAATGCGAAAGTTTGTGTGTATGTTTGTCCCCACTCAACTCCGTAACGGCGGAACAGATTTGAGTGAAATTCGCAACGGAGGTAGAGGTGTACCAGAATCTCATGGCATAATAAATAAAAAACAAATAAAGATTTTCATGGCAATACCAAACTATCATCTGTCTTGTCAAAGTACGAGTTGTGTCAAATCTCTGAGCTTACGTATCGTTTTCTTGAAAATACTTAAAATTTCGTATAAATGTCGAAAAAACCACTTCGATCTCAAGCAATTTTGCCATCAGATTCTGGTACACCTATAGCTTGTATTCTGGATTAACACACAGGCATATTTTTCATCACAGAAGGATAAGCGGTTCCTGTAGGTGTGGTAGGAATCTGAAAGTGACTGAAGGACATTTTGTCATCTGACAAAAAATGGATGCAACTGAAATGAATATCCAAACAAGTAGACAAGAGTCCTGGACACACGACTAGGTAAAGCTAAGAAAGTCTGCCTGGACATTACGGGAATTACTTTCAAATCAAATGATTAATCCTTAAATGGGTACAGCACTACATTCTCGAACGGCAGAACAACGTACATTACTGAAGAGCGGGGCAATTACATCAAATGTCTTAGCCGGTAATTTTACTCTTCATATGTATTTATACGTAATTACACGTCATTGCGGCATGACATACGTACCTTTAATACGAACAGTATTAAAGAGACGATTGAGCAAAACAAAGGCTCCAAAGTGTTTGCAAGAGACATGTCTATTGGGCAAAGCCAGCTGACAAAGCTAAAGAGGGAAGATGGTAGTGTAGCGTCGACCAAAGCCGAGGTATTAGGGGAAATCGAGAGGTTCTATGGACAGTTATACACTTCGGTTGCTAAACCTGTCAGCAGCTCGGCCTAAGACCCAAGAGCCAAGCTGAGCCGACACTATACTGAAGATATCCCGGACATCAGCCTGTACGAGATTAGGATGGCCCTGAAACAGCTCAAGAACAACAAGGCGCCGGGGGACGATGGAATCACATCAGAGCTTCTGAAAGCGGGTGGAACACCGGTACTCAGAGTCCTTCAGAAGCTCTTTAATTCTGTCTTACTCGAAGGTATAACGCCAGAAGCATGGAACAGAGGCGTGGTGGTGCTGTTCTTTAAGAAAGGTGACAAAACCTTGCTGAAGAATTACAGACCCATCTCGCTTCTGAGCCATGTTTATAAGCTGTTTTCGAGGGTCATCACGAATCGTCTCGATCGCAGGTTCGATGACTTCCAGCCTATCGAACAAGCCGGTTTCCGAAAAGGCTATAGTACCATAGACCACATCCACACGCTACGCCAAGTTATACAGAAGACCGAAGAATATAACTTGCCACTATGTTTAGCGTTTGTGGACTATGAGAAAGCCTTTGATTCGGTCGAGACATGGGCGGTGCTTGAGTCTCTCCAGCGATGCCGTATTGACTATCGGTATGTCGAAGTGTTGAAGTGTTTGTACAATAACGCCACCATGTCGGTCCGAGTACAGAAGCAGAGTTCGAAGGCAATTCCATTGCGAAGAGGCGTGAGACAGGGAGACGTTATCTCTCCGAAACTGTTCACTGCCACAATGGAAGATGCCTTCAAGCTCCTGGAATGGCAAGGACTCGGCATCAACATCAACGGCGAGTACATCACTCACCTTCGGTTTGCCGACGATATTGTGGTCATGGCAGAATCGATGGAGGATCTCAGCATGATGCTCGAAGGCCTCAATCGAGTCTCTCAACAGATGGGCCTTAAAATGAACATGGACAAGACAAAGGTCATGTCAAATATCCATGTTGTGCCCACCCCAGTATCAGTTGGGAACTCAGTTCTTGAAGCTGTTGACGCGTACGTCTACCTAGGACAAACAGTCGAACTAGGTAGGTCCACACTGAGGGTTTCGTACCATCACAAAATAAAGAAAGTAGCGCCAAAAGACAATATCACGCCCAGGCGGTCACCCATCCAAATACTGACTGTGCCCTACGTTGCTTAACTTGGTGGTGAACAGAAATTTTGTCACCGACTCGCACTTGGCCATTATTTATTATTTGTTGTTATACTTTAGTGTGTACTATAATCATGCCAAGTTTGATGCTTGTACGTATTACCGTTTTTACATTACAGCAAATACAAAAGCACATTTACAAAACACGTTTGTTGAATGAAGACTTTAGTTTTTACTTGTTGACTTTTTATAATTTTTTAGATAATCCGCCGTAACGTTACATAATCTGTGAAAATTTTAACTTGCTATCTATTACGGTTCGAAAGATACAACCGTTAAAGGTAGGACAGACAGACAGCGTATGCTTAGTAATAGGGTCCCGTTTTCACCTTTTGCGTACGGAACCCTAAATAGGAATACTTTTCTCGTTTTAGTTGGCCAAAGATGTGTGTAAATTAGTCACTGTGTTACCAGTTCCAAATATTACTTGTCCTTCTGTTCACGAGTATCCATGTGTGTGTGCGTGCGAGTGCATGGCGTGCATGACGTAGTGCATGTGTGGGTGCGCGGGCGCGTGTAGCGGAGGCGCGGGGGGCGGCGCGGGCGCGGGGGGCACGCCGCCCGCCGACGTCTTCCGCGGGGGCTGCTTCACGCGCCGCTTGGCCGGCGGCTTGTCTGTAAGGAACACTCCGCAGTGTTAGTTCAATATACAACACTACACACTGTGTGTCAGGCGAGCCGCTAGCCGTGGGACACACATATACAATCCTGCAACGGATATTTCATCATCATCAGCCCTGATTGGCCCACTGCTGGGTACAGGCCTTCCTTTGTTTATATTAAATTTATCACTCAAAAACTGGTCCTTCTGGGAATCTAAGGAACCAACTATTTTGATACATAAGTCCAATTTTTCTCTGTATCCTACAGCGCATAACAATTAGAGACAAGGAAAGACAGACAGCCTGTGAGAATGAGAGAGAGAGAGAGAGAGAGAGAGTTCTTAACTGGTATTCTACTACATAAAATCAATATGCGGAAACTGCTAAATGGTGTTTAATTATTTAATGTAATTATCAGTAAACTAGTTATTTATCACTGTATGTTTTCCAAATAAAATAAAATAGTACGTTAGTTATTTTGCTCTCTCAACAGAGTCTACTTGTTACTTGTTACTTGTGTAGCGGGCATTTTCCGCAACTAGGCCATTCATTGGCCCATTTTGCGTCACCCGGCTGCAGCTAATTCAGCCACCCGGTCTCCTCCAGGAAAGCCAGCAGCTCGCTTATGCCTGCGCAGGCCTCCCAGAGCGTCCTCGGTGATCCGAGGATAGTGTTTCGTTGTTCTGCCACGCTGCTGCACTCCAGCAGCATATGTGCGGCCGTTTCTTCAGTCTCCAGACACCCTCTACATAGGGGACTGTCAGTAACCCCAATTTTAAAAAGGTGTTTGTTTAAAAGGCAATGCCCTGTGATAACCCCAACAATTTGCCGGAGTTTGCCACGTTTTAGATTCAACAATCTACGGGAGTATCTCGGATTGAGTTCCGGGAAAGCTTCCCTTGATTGTCTACAGTTTTTAGTACTTGCCCAGTATTCTTTGTGAAGTCTTGTAGTACGTTGACGAATCCAGGATCTGATTTGGCTAAAAGGTAAGGGGATTATCGGCTCGGGCCCTACCGGTCGTATGCTCGAGCCTCTCCGCGCCAGTTCATCAGCCGCATCATTTCCCCTAGACCCACTGTGCCCCTTGATCCATTGGAGAGTAACATGATTGTGTTTACTTACGGTCTCCAGCAGGTCATGGCACTGTATGGTTAGTCCTGAGGTATGCTCGTATCTCTGTAATGCTTTTAGCACTGCAGCACTATCCGAGAGAATTCTGATAGTTTGGTCAGTTACCTGTCTTTGTAATACCGCTGTTGCCGCCTGGATGATACCTACACATTCTGCTTGGAAAATGGAGTTATATTCACCCAAGGTTGTTGATAAATGTATATTGAGGTCTTCCGAGAACGTACCAGACCCGGTGCCTCTATCTGTTTTAGACCCATCTGTATAAATTCTCACTTCCCTTATCCCAGAGCTGTCGCTGTGTTCTTCATATAATTGGATATTGTAGCTCCTTGTGAAGATATGTTTCTTTGGCACCCTATCATATAGTGAGACCATTGTTGGGTTACAGTCTGCGTAGGCAGCTAGTATGGTGGTATGTTTGGCTAGATCATCTTGTACCCAGAGGCCTAAAGCTCTGAGCCTGTATGCGGATGCTGCTGCTTCTTGCTGTATGAAGAACTGCAGCGGTGTCAGCCCCAGTAGTGCTTCCAGCGCTACCGTGGGTGCAGAGCTCATGCAACCTGTCGCCGCTACACAAGCTAATCTCTGTATCGTGGCTAGTTTATCTATTGTTGTACTTAGTTTGGTTCTGGGCCACCATACTACTGCACCATAAGTCAGAGAGGGTCTGACTACGGTATTATATAGCCAAAGTGTTATTTTGGGGTTGAGACCCCAAGATTTCCCTATCATTTTCCTACACTGCCAGAATGATATGGTAGCCTTCTTTGCTTTGTTTTCGAGATGTTTGGCCCAATTTAGTTTTCTATCTAGTGTGATTCCCAAATATTTTACTTCTTCCGACAAGGAGAGCTGTTGTCCAAAGAGGGAGGGTAGTTTATAAGGTCCCAGATTCCTTTTGTTTGTAAACATTACAAGTTCTGTTTTACCCGGGTTGACGGTTAGCTCATATTCATTACACCATCTTTCTACAATTTTTAGTGCATTATTCATGAGGTTGCATGCAACGCTGGCGAATTGGCCTGAGATCAGGATCGTCAGGTCATCAGCGTACCCCACCGTAAGAAAGCGTTCTGTGTTCAGTCTCGTAATTAGGACATTTACTACCATGTTCCATAGGATCGGCGATGCTACGCCACCTTGTGGGCAGCCCTTCATCACCATTCCCCTCGTCGCGCCATCCAGGTCAATCCGCACTGCCCTTAGTCGCAGCATGTTTAGTGTCCATTCTATCAGCGTTGGGTTAGTGTTGTGTTTTATCAGTGCTGTTTCGATGCTATTAAAATTTGTCTTATCAAAAGCACCTTCTATGTCTATAAAAGCTCCCAGACATAGGGCTTTATTGTTGATATCTCGTTCTATGACTTGTACAACTCTGTGTAGAGCTGACTCAGTGGATTTCCCCGAGCTGTATGCATGTTGTTGTGGGTGTAAAGGGTTGTTGATTAGAACGTTGTCCCTAATGTGCCTTTCTACTAGTCTTTCTAGAGTTTTTAATAGGAAAGATGAGAGACTGATTGGTCTATAGGCTTTCGGATTTGTGTAGTCGCTTTTACCCGGTTTTGGAATGAAGAGTACTCTTACCTCTCTCCATCCAAGCGGAATATACTTAAAGGCTAGGCAGGCCCTGAAGAGTTGTTTTATGGTTTCATTTAGTAAGTGTTCTCCCCATTGTAGGAGTCCTGGAAAGACTCCATCTAGTCCAGGTGACTTGAAAGTTTGGAATGATTTTATTGCCCAGGTTAGCTTATCGCTTGTTACTACTGACCGTGCGGCCGCCCAGTCTGAGTCTGTTGCTATGGTCCCATTGTTCTCGATCCATGTGGATTGATTACTAATAAGACATCCTGGGAAGTGTGTTTGTAGTAGTAGGTTATTAGTTTCTATTTCTGTTCTAGTGTAGGTGTTATCGGATCTTTTGAGTGTTCCTATATCACGGTTTGGATCAGCCGCTAGGATTTTCCTGACTCTGTTCGCTGCAGAGTTAGACTCAATATTACTAGTAAATTTTTTCCATGATCGTCGCTTGTTAGTTCGTATAATTTTTTTATATTCTCGCATCGCCATTTTATAATAGGGTACTTGACTGTATTAAAAATATTATGCCAATTGACGCCATCCATAAACATGACATAATGAAAAAGCATATTCCATTGATTTTTTGATAAAAATATGCTTATTTTTTGTAAAAAACGCGATTAAAATAACTGTATTTTCGACATTTGATCACGTGATCGAAAACGGTCTGTAACTGGCTTCATCCCTAGTGACGTCACACAAATCTAAACAAACAGATTTTGTATTGATATTTGCGAATTTAATGTTGTAAAGCTATTTTGAGAGCGATTTATCCAGAAATTTTCACCAAAAACAGTCCGGAGGTTAAATGTGAGAAGAATGGAGAAACATTTTGTGCAAGCAGACAGCAGTAACTTACCCAAAATTAATGTTTTTATGGTTGCATATTTCTTTAATAATAATCCACGTCATTGTTTCTACGCTGCAGAACTCAAAACGTAAAAACTACAATGTCAGTATTAATTTTTAATTGTTCTCCAAGCAAAACATTCAATCAAGTTGTATAAAAAGTATGTTGTAGTAAGTGGATATCACTATTTTGTTAGGTTATGTCGAGCTTTACAATGTTTAAAAAGAAAGTAACAGTACATAAAATAGTAATGCAATAAAAACACAAATTATAATAGAAATATATAGACTCAAATATGTACCTCAAAATGATCTTCGCACATAGAAACACTTGAATTAGCTCCAATACTTTTGGGTTCTCTACGAGCTACTTAGTTCCAACCTTAGATTGATTCCAACCACTTTTTTCGAGTTATGGGGAGTTTTGGGTCCATTGGAACAGGAACAAATATTTTTTCGGGTGTCTTTATGGAAGTATTTGTACATTTTGGCACTACACAATATTTATAAACCATTACTTCTATTAGAAATTAATTAATCATCAAACTTTTGCAGCCTGGCTGCAGTTGTTTTGTTTTGTGTGACGTCAATTAGTCACGTGATCGGAGCTATGACACAGGTCTGCGTTTTGGCGCGATCTTTTTTTATTCAAACTTTAACATCGATTTATATCGCAAATACGACTGATATCCAGAAAATATAAATGCAGTATACATTATTTTATATCAGACAATAATGTGCAATAGTTTCCCAAAAGTAGTCAAATACCCTATTGTCCCAATCTACATCGCCATAGGTGTTCATGGCGCGATTGTACAGCTTACGTGTCTTCTTTCTTAGCTTCTCTGCGTCCCTGGACCAACACCGGTTACCTTTACTTTGGCCTCCCGGAGTTGATAGTGGGCACGCTGCCCTGAAGCTTGTGGTAAGGTTGTCTGTCAGTACAGTCACAGCATTTTCTATTTCTTTAATGTGCGTATAGGTTGTACCCGGGTGAATAGGGTTAAGGTTTAGTTTTAGGGCTGATATGTAACCTACCTTGTTAGTTCTACGAGGGTTTCTCGTCGGTGTTGGCATTGTCTGGGTCAGTGCTAGGTCATACCTGATCCACCTGTGGTCTGAGCCGGAGTGCTCGTTTGAGACTCTCCAGTTCTTCACAAGGCTGCAGTCACCCGAGACTAAGGTTAGGTCTATGATGGTGCGGCTTTGCCTTGTCACAAATGTTGGCTCTGCCCCTAAATTCGCAATAGAGAGATTAGTAGTAAATAAAAAGTTTACCAGTTCCTCCCCCCGACCGTTTGATGATGGCATTCCCCACAGAGGATGATGTGCATTTCCATCTGTTGAGATAATAAGCTTGAAGTCGTTAGTTTCACAGTAGCTTACCAGATCTGTCACCGCTTTAGGCGGTGCTGACTCATCAGCAGGCATGTATGCCGATGCGATAATAAGTTCTTCGGTGTCCTCCCCATTTCCACTCTGGAGTCTGGCTGTTGCCAGGTCTCTAGAGCAAAATTGTGTGACCGGTACTGCTGTTATGTTTCTCGGGAAGTACATGCACGCTCGGATATTGTCACAGGTATAATCGAGTATTAACTTACCCCTTAAGCTTTTGAGACCACATACCCGTCCTGTCCTAATCCAGGGCTCCTGGATCAAAGCTATGGTCTCTACGTTTGCCTCCAGCATTCTGCGCAGGTTAGCTGTCGCCGTGATGTTGTGCTGAAGGTTTACTTGGAGGACGCTAATCTTTGAGGAGTTATTAAGTTCACGTCCTTGGCCTCTGCCACCAACAGATCCGTCAGTCATCGCGGACAAGTCCACGGTATCTGACGGCGGTGCAGCCGGCTTAGGGATGCAGTTAGTATTATTATTGTTATTCGTTATTATCTTGCTCTTACTGCGCTTCACTCCGGGGACGTGAGCCACCTCGGAGTGAGGTATACTGGCACTAGGACCTCCGGCCAAAAGCCGTTGCCCCCCAGCCCGGTTCCCCTGCCTGCCTTTCGGCCTTACAACAGAGTCACAAAACGTATTTTGTAGCTGCAACAGCATACAGATATGTAGGTGTCGGGTGACAAATGCTCCAACCAAATAAGCTCAGTATGTATGTGGTCACCTGTGGGCTTCTTGTCCTTGCCGTCAGCGGGCAGGTCCTTCTTCATGATATTGTGCAGCGTGGTGCGCGGCAGGCGCAGCGCCTGCGCGCGCGCCCGCAGCGACAGCGCCGGGGAACTCTTCAGCGAGTCTGCCACCTCCGTCATGTGCGACTTTCTGCAACATGACCACTAATCATCATCATTCTAAAGCATTACAAAACAAACGGCGAGGTGGGAAAGTATCGCTTATTTACTCTTAATGACAAAAGTTCCCGGACCAATAATGTTCTTTCTGTTAAGAACTTCGTCTAGGTACTTATCGTGGGGTTTGAAGTTTCACAGAGGGTCACAGACCACATGTCTCAGAGTCAAGAAACATAAAATGTTAATCAACTCAGAACTGTCTTGAAATGCGCGATCATTTTCAACTTATTTTGGATAATAATGAAAGAGAAATTGTCACGTGGTTGAAATAACGGATGCACAATAACAATGCGCGAGTGTCAACATTTTGACCTATTTTAGATTATTTTGCATCAATTACTGTGACGTGTATATTAAAGTATTAAAATGTTTACAACGAAGCGCGAGTGTACTGAGCAGAAAAATGTTTACGCGAAAGCATTTTACTATTTCAAGAAAAATTTAAAATACAGAATGTCTTTGTTTTATCTTGATTTTCTATGGAAATTTATTAGGCCCATATTCCAAAACATTGCCTGGTCATGAATCTCTACTTAAAACCAATTTTAAGTCTATAGGGTTGTCTCTTACACCGACTCTCAACTATGGCACCTACCTAGAGTCAAATGCTAAATTAGCTGGTAAAAAGCTGGGCGTTCTGAGTAAGGTTAGCGGTATTTCACACCAGGGCAGTTGCTTACTCTATATCAAGCTCAAGTCCGATCGTGTTTGGAATACTGCTGTCATCTTTGGGACGGCTCAGCCAAATACCAGCTCGAAGCTCTTGAATCGGTAGACCGGCGTGCTGCTCGACTTATAGGCGATGAGAAGTTAGTGACTAAGAAACTTATCAGTCTAGAACACCGCCGTAAAGTAGCGAGTCTGTCAATTTTCTACAGGATTCGTTTCGGAGAATGTGCATCAGAGCTACATGACCTTTTCCTGCCATCCCCTTTCTACTACAGGACAAGTAGGAAAGCGGCCCACTACCACCCATACATTGCGGATTTTCCTTGGATATGTACCAAACGTTTCGATTCTACGTTTCTAATCCGTACGGCCAAAGTTTGGAACAACCTGCCAGCTTCCTTGTTTCCTGAGAGATATAACCTGGGCCTTTTCAAGGCCAGAGTGAATAGGTATCTTCTAAGTCTGCGTGCTTCATCTTCGACCACATCGTCGCTTACCAACAGGCGAGTTGGTGGTCAAACGTGGACTTATCAGTGTTAAAAAAAAAATATATAAAAAAAGCAAAGATTTTATTCTAGAACAAATTTTGAGTCATTAAATAGATATAACAACCAACTACACAATAAAATCTCTGCTGGGTCCTGATTCCATAACTTCAAACACGCGCGTTAAGTTAACCTCTAAAAGGTGGCCTTTATTCCCTACATACAGGAAATAGAGGTCACATTTTTGGAACTTAACGCGCCGCATTTCGAGCATGTTAAAGTTTCGGAATCAGGGCCCTGAAGCGTTAATTCAAATGTCAGTTGCGTGGTCACAGATCAAATGTCAACTTGAGTGCCGAGTGCCGATTGATTCAGATGAACTACGTTCATAGAATCTTGCCTGAGGATTAGTTCTAGAATAACATCTCTATTTAAAACTAGAAGTCGAGATTCATGCATAAGTGTTTTTTTGGAATACGGGCCTTAAACATCTAACATTCTTGGTCCCAGAGTTAAAGTAGTTGACAATGATGAGCACAATGACTAGTAGTAGAGTAGACCTATGTGTATGAATGGTATAGTCTGGTATGAACATACCTTTTCTCCGGGCGGCCAGGACGTGGAGCGTCACACACATTGCCAGTTGCAAACAGCTTGCGCTCCCACGCAAACAGAGTTGTCTTCGAAGGCGGCTCTCTGCTGAACCTGTCCAGGAACTTCGCCTTTATCTGTATACCACAATTTTTATATTTATAATTAGAAATTCTACCAATGTCAGTGTGTCTCAGGCGGAAGACTATAGCTAATATTTCACTCACGCTTCTACAAAGCGTGAGTGAAACCTTAGAGTGTATTGTAGAGAAATCAAATGGCTCACTTCAGTGATGGTGTGGTGTGTGTGATGCCTCTCATGTATCCAGACGGCAGCCACGAGCCTCTCTTCAATGGTGAAAGTCGATGTATCCACACTCCTCTCAGATTTCTTCCTCGGCTCATCGCCTTTGCTCTTCTCTGTTTTGGGTTTCCGAGGTTTCTTTTTCTTTTCATCCTTAATCTCAGCTAGTTCGGTTTCCGAGCCTTTGATCGGTTCGTTTAGCGATAACTGCTCTTCTAAGAGAACATTTTGGGATAAATAGGAAGTAAACTTAGGTTCAAGTCCCACTGGATTCACGCTTTGTAACTTTGTGTGATCGATGTTCGTGGAACAATGAGTATAGAGATGATGCGGGTAATGATGTTGAGTTGGAAACTGATACATAACATTTTTGTTGTCATGATAACTATTTTCCATTTTATCTCACTTATAATGACCAATGTAACTTGACTTGACTTGACTTCTTGGGTTAATGGCCTCTGCGACTATATAGTCACAATTTCTGCCAATGTCCGTTTCGTGGCAGCTTCATAAACGGTATTATTTAACGCGAAATAAAAATATGCTCGGTGATCAGTTCACGATATGTTGGTTGAATATTGATTATTCTAAAACAAAAGAGACAACACATTCAAAACAAACACCAGTATTAGTAGGATATATTATTATGGGGGTATATTAAAGGCGACATATTTAGTAATGTTAGTACAATCAGCATGCATAAGTTATTTACAGATTACAGTCTAATATTATTCATATTTATAAATTTACATAGTATACAGTTGATTAAAGGGGAAAAGGTGAGGGATAATAGGCATTTTAAGGAAGTGGGACGAGGGATACTAGGAGGGAGGATATCATAAAGAGAGCGTTTCAATTTAGGACAATCGAAAAATATGTGGTCCACGTTTCCTTCGTCCAGACCGCATTCACACATAGAATGATCCCTGATCCGTAGCTTTGCTAAGAAAACTGGGGTGCAGGAATGTCCAAGGCGTAGGCGACAAATTGTAGATGTAGTTGTTTTGTTGGCGTGACGGAATTTAGTGAACCATGGGCCTTTAGGTACTTCAGGTTGGATGTCACTATAATACTTACCTTTAATTTTTTGGGAAAGTTTCCAGGATCTGGACCAAGTTAAATCTAGATGAACTTTAGGTAAAAGGCAGAGGTCATGAGCAAAAACTCTATAATTATCTAGAGACCCTATTTGGGAAGCAGCCTTGGCACAGGAATCCGCGCTCTCATTGCCCGGTATCCCGGAGTGACCCGGTATCCACGCAAGGACAACCCGGATCCCAGCACTATGACATTCATAAAGTTGTAGTCTAATTTGAAGGATAAGGGGGAAACGAGTCGAGGAGCGGAAAGGGCTGGATATAATAGATTGGAGACAGCTTTTTGAATCTGAGAAGATGATAGTGTTATTTAGATTATGGGATTTAACAAATTTAATAGCTTCCAGGAGGGCAAGGGCTTCCCCTGTGAAGACAGAAGAGAGGGAGGGGGATTTGAAACTCAAGCAGATTTTGGAGGCTGGTATCCACACTGCTGCACCCACAACACTATTTTGTGATATCTTAGAGGCATCTGTGAATATAAGGTGCCAACCACTATATTCAGAATTTATACGCTCACTAAATAACCTCCTTGCATTATTATCATCCTTATTTATACCAAAGTGAAGTAGGATGTCAGGTTTAAATACCAGAGCCTCGTAAGGGGTCAAATAAAGAGGGTTAGAAGGAAATTGGGCGATGGGGTCAGGGATTTTTGAGAGTTTGATAAAACTATAAAGCAGACATGGTATGTTATCCGAGCACCGTGGACCATATAGACGGGAAAGAGTATTTAGTTTTGGAAGGAGAGGGTGGCTTGAGTTTTGTATGAGTTTATAAAGAAATCTATCAGAAAGGAATTGTTGTCGTAAAATTAAGGGGGCTTCGCCACATTCAACTTGCATTGCATTAATGGGGGAGGATTTCATAGCGCCTAGAATGATGCGCAAGCATTTCGATTGAATTTTGGAAATTTTGTTCTGACCCGCTTTGTTGTTAATGTTAAGAAGAAATGATCCATAATCGATGTGGCTTCTAACAATTGCATTATACAATAGCTTTTGAGAATAAGGGTGAGAGCCCCACCAAACGCCAGAAAGAGATCTTAGAACATTAACGTTTCTTTCACACTTCTGCGAGACATAGTCGAAATGTTGGTTGCCTGATAATCTGGAGTCAAATTCCAAACCCAAAAATTTTGTGTGGTTGGTCTGCGGAATCGTCTCCTGATCAATACGTAAATTAACAGTTGGAATTGTTCTTTTTTTTGTGAAGACTACCACTGAGCTTTTAGAAGCAGATAATGACATTCCATGTTCAAACAGCCAATCGCTTAGATATATAAGAGCTGAGTCTAAACTAGTTGTTACTTCCTCCAAAGAATCTGCGTAAGAGTAAAGGGCTATGTCATCTGCATATTGTAACACACTACAGAATGGACTCACACAGCTCTCGAGGTCATAAGTGTACAGACTGTATAGTATAGGGCTCCACACTGAACCCTGAGGAAGGCCCTTCCAAATAGATTTTGGCGGAAGAAATTGATTGCCAGCTTTAACTATAATAGATCGTTCCATGAGCATATTGCAAATGAAACGTACAAGCTTGACTGGAATGCTCAGCTGAATCAGTTTATTTCTGAGTACAGGAAGCAAGACGTTATCATATGCCGAGGATATGTCCAGGAACACACCAACAAGGGACTGTTTTTTCTTAAACGCAATATGGATATCTGTCACCAAAATACTTAAGCTATCTAAAGTGCTTAGTCCCTTTCTAAAGCCAAATTGAGATTTAGCCAAGATAGACTTATTCTCAACAAACCACTCGAGTCTGTTTTTGATCAAATGTTCAGTGATCTTCGCTAAGACAGAAGACAGAGCGATCGGCCTATAGCTACGGGGATCTGAAGAGATTTTACCGGGTTTCAGTATTGGAATAATAATTTGTGTTTTCCATTGACTAGGAACAACACCATATTCAAAAAGGTGGTTAATTATACTTAAATATATTTCTTTACATTTATCTGATGCTTTGGTTATAAAAGAGTAGGGAATTCCATCTATGCCTGGGGAAGAGTCTGTCAGTCCGTCAAGTACAAGTGAGAGTTCATTAAAAGAGAACGGGCTATCAAGACTATTTTGAGACAGAAGAATGGATGAGGTTGTAGGGAGTGAATCTACAGGTGGGACAAATGGGGGCGCAATGTTGTCAGAAAAAGTCTCTAACCATGGTGAGGGGTCATTACTTGCCATATTATCGTTATTGACATTGGTAGAACATCTAAACCTTTTTATTTGTTTCCAGATAAATGCTGCAGGCGTTTTTGGTGACAGACTTTCGCAAAAATTGAACCAGCCAAGTTTTTTCTTTTTAGAGGTAATTTTTCTAAATCTTGCAGCCACTTTTTTATATTCAAGGAAGTTTTCCATGGACATGTTTGAATTGTAATTAAGTTCCGCTTCAGTACGCTTTTTGGCCGCATCCGTGCAGTCTGAATCCCACCAGGGAGTAGAAATCTTGAACCCTCTGGCGGGTTTTTTAAGGGGAATATGTATCTCTGCTGAAGAGATGATATTGTCTACGAAGACACTGTATGAGGTTAAGGGATCAGACTCAATTGGGAAAATCTGAGAGGAATCCAGTTTGGTATCTAGTGTGGAAGAGTAAGCAGTCCAATCTGCAGAGGCTGTCTTATATTTTAGGGAAGGGCAGGGATTGCAAAATGGAGTAGCTCTATTTGAGATTGTTATTATGATAGGGAAGTGATCACTACCAAATGTATTAGGTAGTACTTCCCATGCGAGAGAGTAGGCGATTGAGGGAGAGGCTAATGTAAGATCTACGACACTCTTGGGATCTTGAGAAGGAAGGACTCTATGGGTTGGAGATCCATTGTTTTTCACACATAAATCAAATTCATTAAAAAGGTCCAAAATAGAACGGCCAAAGCAGTCAGAGCGACTGGAGCCCCACATGACGTGATGCGAGTTGAAGTCACCCATGACTATCATGGGAGATGGAATAGATGATAATAGAAGACGCAAATCAGTAATTAGAGAGATAGTGGGGTGGGGAATGTAAATCGAAACAAAAGAGATATTCAGGGATCTAATACCAACAATGTTGATATCAGAGGAATGAGGAGGGAGGTGTATTAGGGAATATGTCAGAGAGCGCTTTACAAGTAAAGCACTCCCTGCAAACCCGTCAGCCCTGTCATCCCGCAGACAGAAGAACCCCGGCACCCGAAAACAGGAACCGGGGCTCAACCATGTCTCCGAGATGGCAATGACTGACGGGTCGGATTGGGAGATTAAACTAATCAGTTCATGCTTCTTGCGACGCATGCTCTGACTGTTCCATTGCAGAATCGTTAGTGGCTTGGCCATATTGACTGGAGATTGAGACTAATTGTGTGAGTTTTGAGGCAACGTTGGACGGTAGGGGTTGGGGGTTCATTAAGATGATGTTAATTATTAATGTGATAAGAGTTTCCAGCATATTCTCCTTTTGAGGAGATGATTCTGGAGATGAGTTGAAGTTTAGTGCACCACCATTTGGCATCATAGATATCGGATTAGAGATGATCTTTTGATGGGCAGTCTTGTTGTAAGACTTCCCTAGTGGGGTTTTTGGACGGGGGCTGGCATAGACTGTTTTGGCGTATGAATACCTGTGTTGAGCCTGAACTGGGGTTGCAGACCCTGGGGCTGGTATTTCGATAGGAGGGAGAAGATGTTGGGATACCTCAGCATATGATTTCGAGACTTTAGGGAACCGGGCTGCAGCTTCCTTATAGGGTACACTTTCTTGAGCCATAACTTTCTTAATCGATTTTTGCCTTAATAATTCTGGGCAGGTTTTGTTAGTAGCAAAATGACTACCTGAGCAGTGTAGGCAAGAGGCCTCATTTTCCGAAAAGCTACAACCATCACCAAGATGTTCGTTATTGCAGCGGAAGCATCTTGGTTTGGATCTGCACTGAGCTTTGGTGTGCCCAAATCTGCAGCATGCAAGGCATTGGATTGTAGGGTATTCGTATAACTCCACTGGTAGGGAGGTATAAAATGAGTATATTTTTGTGGGAAGGAACTGGCCTTGGAATGTCAATACTACTGTTTGGGTTGGGGACCAGGTAACTGCTCCATCAGTGGTGTTTTTTTTGTTGAATCTTCTAGCTTTTAAAACTTTTCCGCATCCAGTGGGGAGTTCTAGGGACTCAACGAATTCCGTCATGGACATGTCTGTCGGTACTCGTCTAACAATTCCCATTCTGGTTATATTATACGTAGGAATAGTTGCAGAATATTTGCTTATGGCTAGGATTGGTAAGGCGAGGAAATTGTTAGCGTCATTGGCGGAGGTGAATTCTACTGACACCTTGTTTCGACCTACCTGTTTAATACCATCCGAACATATGTTTGATATTTTATGTGTTTTTAGGAATTGACCAAACTTGATTGGTCTAATTGTAGTGCCAGCGGTGGGTTCAGATTCTGGGCGGGAAACGTGCACCACAAACGGTCCATTGTCAGCGGCAGTGTATGCAAGTGCACCGACAACTAGAGATGAATCTACGTACACGGTCTCAATTGATGCAACTGCTAATTCAGGGGAGGTGATCGTTTTTTTGGTCGGAGCATGCGAATCCGTATCCATACGTCTTTTAAGGGTAGGTGGGTTACTTGAGAGATCCGGTGGAGGCCCCGGATCAGGCGGATCCGCATCCATGGTAGGTTACGTACGTTAAGTAAGTTGGGGGATTAGGATAAACAAATTATTATCTTACCAACACCAAGGGATAGGTAACACTTATTTTAGGATAATCAAACTGCCATAAACTATTAGATTTAACGCGAAAACACTGCAACCAGTTTACTCGCTCTCACTGGCGAACGCAGAAAAAAAACATTCCCAATGTAACTTCCTTAATCTTGTTTCTCTCTCAACTAAAAACTAAATTATTACAATCACAATACAAACAAATCAACGCAACGTACATTTGACATTTTGTGTTTTTGACAGCGAAAGTAAACAGAGAGTACGTCTTTCTTTGTTATAGGTGTTTGGCGTCGCACTCCTGTGCATTTGTTTTTTTTTTTAACTGGGCAAGTGCCTTTAATAACTAAACAAAATACAAGCTAAAACTAACACTACAAATACAGTTAGACTGCCCATAGACCGTTGAAGGTCTAAAGACAATCCAAATGCTCAAGCCCACTATCAGTTGGCAGCGTACCCAACATGCTGGCGGCATTACACCGTTGAATGGCAATGCTAATGCGTTGAGCCAGAAACACGCCAGCATTTTGGTCACGTGTCGCATTAACCAGGAGCTCTGAAAGATTTTTGAAAATGAGGTGAGCTCCCGGTCCCCAAGGGCCCAATGTCTCGACCCCAAACGCCTCAAATATGTAACCACTGCCGAGGTTAGCATATTTGCGTCGCTTGTGCTGCTCTGCCGAATTTATTGGCAGCCGCGCCAGCCCTACCTTGAGTCTCAGGAAGATATGACGGCGCCAAAGTATCGACACAAGTTGCGTCCCATACAAGGAGCCGCCCCAACCTCCAGGGCACAAGTGTCATTTGATTACTATCAAGATTGATGATAATGTAGTCAAACAAGTCAGTCAAGCAAAGTAAGTCACGGTCAAGTCATGCCCTAGTAAAGTGGTGGAGACTTTACAAGAGGCTTCAATGTACCTAGCTTTGGAAACAAAACGAAAATACTCGTTTCGTATAAGTAATTTTTTTTCTACTTTTCTTTTCTGAAAATTTTGGCGACGCACGTCTTGTGCATTTGCCAGAGTCAACATTGAAATATGCATTTTCAAATTTTATGGATGGCTTATTTCCAAAGACCAGTCAAACGAATTCTCTCGTTGGCGTCGACTGTAAAGCTTTGGTCTCTTGATCGACACGCATTTCAGTACTGCATACCAGTATCTGTGCCAGTATCTCGTTTAGGAAAAGTAACAAATAAAAGAGGTTTTGCTTACTTAACTATTTATTACAGCTACCTGCTTCTAAGAAGCAATATGGGAAAGTTCTCAGTTATCAAGTATTCATCTTCAAATATCACCGCAATATTCAGTTCAAATTCTGAAACAAAAATATATATTTATGACCGAGGCGGACGGCAGTAAGAGAGGGGTGGGACAAGTAAGGCTGCGAATGGTAATGATTAGTAACTGACCAATCTTGAAGTTGACGGTGGTAGTAGTGGGGCAGGTGAAGAGCCGCGGCAGCACCATGTAGAGCGGCACGTCGCGCGCGCGCCGCACGTCGCCCTCCGCCACCTGGATGTTCTGGATCTCCGTCGCTATGGATACATCATACAATGGTTCATGGAACGTAATATAAGTACTACTAGTGTTGTACCGATCTCAGACTCAATCAGACTAACAAGGGAGATTCACCTCAGTAACATATTATTGTTCCTGTTTGTTATTGTTAAATATCTCTGTTTTTTCACCCACTTTTACACAATACAAATAAACCGGCTAAGTGCAAGTCGGGCTCGCGCACTGAGGGTTCGGTACCACCACAAAATTCAATAACGAAATTACCAGTTATAACTTGGTAATGAACAGAAATTTGCATACCTGGGCACCGTTAATCAAATAGTTAACCTCGTTAATCGTTAATCCGCTACAAAAAAGTTAGCTTTGTTAAACGTTAAATTTCGGAAGAATTAACGCAGGTTAACGTTAATCGTTAATCCGTTAATATGTGTAAAATTGCATCTTTACATCGTTGCGTTAGTGAATTTATAAAACCTGTTGATGATCCGATTCCATGTCTTCCAACATTCATGATTTATGGTTTTATTTTAATTACTACAAAGTACACTGCACAATACACTTTTTCTATCTAACTAAATTACACTTGTCGGTGCCGTGCGGTAACTATTAGGCATTGGATTAACGATTAACGGACTTCTGCATATTAACGGAAGTTAACGCGTCCGTTAACATTTTAAAAAGTTAACTTAAAAGTTAATCCGTTAATCAAAATGTTAACTTCATTAATTAACGATTAACGGATTAACGAGTTAATGCCCAGCTATGGAAATTTGACACTGACTCATGACCATTATTTATTATTTGTTGTTATACTTTAGAGTGTGTACTATAAACGCATCAAATCTGTCGCTTCCGCTTATTACCGTTATTACATTACACAGACCAAATGTAGCAAAAACGGCAGCGTAACTTGTACGTACTGTTACACCAGGAACGGTGTAAATAACACTAACCACCTTCGCGGAGCAGCTTGTGCATCATACTTTCTTACATTACAATTACAACAATCTTGTATTACATAGTTGGTGATGGTGGCAGGCTGTAGAGTATAGTCTAGAGTAAATGCAGCTTGTATCCACATCGTACCATCTCTGGAGTACCCCTCCGCGCAGCCGCACGTCTCTACTCGCACCAGTTGCAGCTCGATTGACTTTATGGGCACTGCACACTCCTCCACGCGAATCTGTGGTACAATAACACAATAATCAATTAAATTATTGTTGCAAACTCATAGCTTCTCTCCCACTAGCACTCCCTGGGCGGGTGCCGTGGTACACATGCTCACACTGACAAGTAACACACACCTAGAACGTATTTAAATTATGTCTTCATAATCAGCCTTTTAGCAGTCCACTGCTGGACTTTAAAGGGTGATTGGGCCATATCCACCACGCTGGCCCAGTGCGGGTTGGTGGATTCACATACGCCATTGAATTCCTTCTCCGTACGTATGCAGGTGTCCTCATGATGTTTTCCTTCACCGAAAAGCAAGTGGTATGAAAATCCGTACATAAGCTCCAAAGAGCTCATTGGTACGGGCCCGGAGTTTGTACCCGCGACCTCACGCTTTCAAGTCTAGCGGTCTCCCAAATCGACCACCACGGCTTAATGTTTTATCCTGTGGCAATAGAGGCAAATAGTTGCCTCCCGCCCCCTTCATTTCTAAACTATTAGACACGGAAACTTGTTACTCGCCATGCTGATAGGTTAACTTAAAAATCTTCATTCAAATTGCTTTGATCATTTTGTGACCATAATTTTTGAGTTGAAGACATTCTAGCTCAAAGGTCATGGACCTTTTCGTAAAAAGATCTTTACAAAGTTTCCCTAGTTCCCTTTCCCAAGTAAACGATCACAATTGAATTGAATATCATACGAGTACAATCATATTGGTTTGAGTACACCCTTCTTGTAAATCTGCAACATTTTACTGTTTTGACCCAATAGCCAAGAATAACCGTTATAATCTTATTTTGAGTTCCTCGCTCTTAGTTTTCAGTAAGAAAATATAGTACCTTGCCAGTGATGGGGTGGTCGAGAGGGCAGACAGTGGAGTCTATCTCTGCATAGATCTGGAAGTGCGGCATGTTGGCCCGCGCGCCGCCGCCGGCACGGATCGTGCCCGGGTTGATCTCACAACGGACTGGCTTTACCGGAGCGCGCTCTTGCTGCAAACAACATTCATCAGGCTTATTCACTTCATACTGTAAATGTAGAATTCTGTGTCTATTGTATTGTGTTTATTACAACTAAACTCATATCATCAGTATCAGCCTATCATGTTCCCACTGCTGGGACTCAGGCCTTCTCTCAGAGAGAGGGTGGGCCCTAATCCAGCATGCTGGCCCAGTTCATGTCGATGAATGTCATATGTCTTTAAACTTTTGAGGTTCTTGGACATTCCGGTTTCTTAAAGGTCTTTCTTCCAGACAGAACAAAACATCTTTCTTCTAGAGTAGTGAGCCACAGAGCTTATAACCATTCTTGGTAGGATGCAAGGAAGAGTAATGTCCTCCGAGCAGGGTATGGGCTGGTGGACTTGGTAGTACACTGTTTACGATCATGTAATGAGTATTACCTGTTGGTGCTGCACAAATATCTGTGAAGTGACATTCAATGGCTTGTTCAAGAAAGATCTCTTCATACTGCACTTGAGTATGTACATGATATTGACGAAAACTCCATGGTATGTCTCCAATAGTCCAGGGTACCCCGGCGAGACTGCCTGCCGAGCCCGCACTGGCATTTCGAACGGGATCTCCGTCACTCCCGGGGGAATCTTGCCCGGTGGAGCCAGCTCTATTGATGTGTTTACCAGAGTTATGGGCTGGAAAATAGTAACAAGGGCACATATTCATAATCCATACAGCCCAGTGGTCTAACTTCAAGAATACGGTCTCAGTAGACTGGCAGTCTAGGTTTCGAGTGAAGAAAATTGTTTGTATGGAAATTAATTATCATCTTCAAATACAACAGGTTTCATCTTATCTATTATTAATTTTAATGTTTTCTTCAAAGATCTCATACTTATACTACGTATGTTTTCTTATTCTGATAATGTTTCTTATTCACAATACTCTTCTTCTCTTTTACCTTGATGCTGTTGGAAAACGCCTCAAAAATGCCGACGTTCTTGGTGCTGAGCTGCAGATTGACGACGCCTTCGAGCGTGAGCGTGAGCCCCTCATGCCTCACCTCGCCACTGCTCTCGACAGCGGCTACCCCGGCTATAGTCTCCTGCAGGTACATACAAAAAAAAAAGTAGCAATATATCAAGAACTTGACCAACGTACTGAATCCTTCCGACGTGGCCGACTTACCCCTTCATGATACACCTTGTTGACTCTTTTTAATTTGATAAATAAGTTTGTGGACATGATTTTCTAGTGATTCAATAAATCATATGATTACAATGCATTTCCTATAAGCAATTAATTATATTTATTGTAGAAAACCAGTGAGCTTTCTTAGATAACGTGGTATCTCCGTATATATATAGTAGTCTTTGGTACTGAGCTTTATATCTTCTCGATGTAGAAAACGAACGTTGAACGTCTTGTGTTTGTTATGAATTTATGGGAAAACGAAAACAAAAACCATGGCCAATCCAAGTCCAATCTCTTACGTAGTATTTATATTCTCTTTTGATTCTCTTTGGGCCAATCTAACAGCTGATTGCATTGCAGCCCACAGACGCTAACAGCGCTAATGTAAACCAACACAGCACATATAAACTTTCTTAATATTTGTGTTGGATCTCATTAGCGCTGTTGCTGTCGTTTTGCGCTATTGGTATGAAAGAGAACGCACATGATAAGATTTAATATTATTCGCCCATCGGGCAGGCTAAAGCTTTTAAGGCCATACCGCCTGTTCATCTGTTTTGTATAGTCTTAATACGTCAAACAAGTCAGAGTCAAGTGAAGCAAGTCACGATCACGTCAAACTCATGCCCCTGTAAAGTAGTGGGGACTTTACACTGGGGACTCCTATGGAGTTTTGGAAACAACACGAAAAGACACGTTTCACCTCGTTATATCACTTGGCCACACTCAAGCACGTTTACGAGCACTTAATGAATAATAATTCACCATTTACATTAACACTCGAAAATATACAAGTTTAGGAAAATAGTAGCACAAGCCGACATGTTTTTTCAACGTTGGCGCCAAAAACTCTTAGTTACTATAAAATCCATCCATTGCTCGTTGCACAGACTAGGTAAAGCTACGGCTTTTTTTTCTGCTTGCAACAATTTTGATGAACGTCAAACTTCAAAGAAAATAAAAATAGTTGAAAAGAAACGTCCCACAGTGGCGGTCGGTTGAAAATTTGGCTCTCAAAAATATTACGATTTTTTAATTAATTTTCGTTTGTTTGTTATTATAAATATTTTAATCGTGTATTAGTGATTTTTTATTGTGTTAGTGTTATCATTGTGAGTTGTGTTGCTTCTTATTGGTGAGATTCGAACAGGTGATGCCGACAAGGGTTCTCCGGATGGATCGATATCGCTAACTTTGCTTTCGATAGCGAAAAATAAGCAAAAGAAAGGGGGTGGTTCGAAGATGGAGAAGTCGGCCCGGCCACGGACGGCTCTCAACGAATGCGTGAAGGTGGTGGTGCGATGTCGTCCGCTCTCGGAGAAGGAGAAAAACGAGGGTTTCGAGGAGGTAAGGAGATCTCCACGAATATTGTTTATATCGGCTGCTGGAGTTGCGCAGACTCGGTGCGTCGACCCAACTCGCATCCTTGTCTCCTGGAACGCATCGTCAACTATGTTTGGCATCTTGGAAATGGAGCAATAACGTAGTACTTCATTGCACACGCGATTTACTATTACAATTCTGAAACAGGAATTAGGACGAAAAGGGATCAACTAGTGAAGTATTTGGCAGAAAGGTCCACGATTCAGTTGCGTGGGCCAAATGCCCGCATCTGTGTTGTCAAGGGTTTAAACAATTCATAGGTACATTATGAATTTCATTAATAAATTTACTCTTGCAATAGGAAAGCTCTAAACTAGGGTCGATTCAATAGAAATTGTATCTGATGCCTAGATGTGTTGTTTTAGGTAGGAAGGTACTTTATCCTTCAATTATAAAGATATTTTTTCGTTAGATGGATGCAATTTTTTTTTAACAAGTATAATTTAACATAGACACCCAAGTCCAATTCAGAAATAGCTCACAACTTTAAAAATGCCCCACAGATAAAAAAAACCTAATCGTATTTCATAAATGTAAGCTATAATTTAGCCATCCTAAACTACGGTGCTCAGACCTGGTCACTGACCGATTCTCAAAATTTCAAACTTGGGGTTGGCCAAAGAGCAATGGAACGCAGCGTGCTTGGTATCAAAAGAATGGACAATAGTCCACAACAGCGCACTGCGCTCCATAACAAGTGTGGTCGACGTTGGCCAAAAAGCCGCTATCCAGATTAAAATGGGATTAGGCAGCGAGTATGCATCACGACCGATGGGCCAGGATCGTCACACAATAGGTGCCTGACGGGCGACGCATTCAATGAAGGCCTAAGAAACGCTGGCGTGATGATCTTGACTCATTCCGGAGAGGTTGGCTAAAGGTGGCGGAGGACCGAGATTTGTGGAAGGAAATGGGGGAGACAGCCCAGCAGCAAGACAGTATAGGTTAACAAAAAATTGCTTTCAAGTACTAATAACGCACCAAAATCAATCCAGCCATTTTAGAAAAAAAAATGTAACAGGCATACCCAACCCCTTCTACGTTCTATTGTGGGTCAAAATAAATAAAAATCTCAATCTACAACATGTGCTTAACAGTTTGTGATAAAACATAAAAAAATAGAAGGCTTGTTTTATTGTAATCATATCAGAGGAACCTAGATAACTCAAAGTGAATGAACCTGGAAACTAGATTATCTCTTATCAGTATAATAAATAATGAGCAACAAAAGTAAAAACAAACAAAAGCTCCATTCCTGAAACACTACAGAATCTGCCAGAGCTGTGAATTGCTTGGCTGGCTTGAAATGTTTTTTTTATTTATTTTTTGTAATAAATATTCCAGGAAACATCCATAGAGTAGGAAGGTGATAGTCTGCGAGTGCGTTGCTCAACAGTCAGTCAATGCTTCACTATTTAGACAGTCTAATCTATTTGCAAGGCTCTGTGCAACACAAGAACTGCAGTTGCCTGTATACATCTGTGAGAGTATTTACTGGTCTGTACCACATGTATCATAACACTCTTTCTTCAATACCCTCCATTTGGCTAGCATCGTTGGGTCATCATCATCATCATCATCAGCCAGAAGACGTCAACTGCTGAACATAGGTCTCCCCCTTTAACCTCTACACTGAACGACAGCCTGCCTTTTGCATCCACTGGATACCCGCGACTCTCACAATGTCGTCGATCGATCTAGTGGGAGGCCTACCTACGCCATCGTTGCATGTTAATTTTTTATTTTATAATGTTATTTTTCCTTTTAAATTGATATTTAGGTTTTCATAATATCTTTCAGCAAATGCCAGACTCGCCTCCTTTATTGTTGTGACCTCACATGTTCACTTTGTTTTATTATTTACTATTAATAATAGGCTTGCATTTGACCACCACCTTGCCTTATTAGTTAAGAAGCTTAGTAATCAAATTATAAAAATACCTGTCTGAACAATCATAAGAGAATATAATCTTACTATCCATAATAAATGCGTAAAAAGTAGCGAGTTTACGCAACGCGCCGTGCGCCGCTGAACGTTCATAAATGACAACTAACTATCTATAATATATACTAAGTCTTAGAAAAGTGTATTTTATCTAAGTACTAAGTACTGTACGTACACTGTCATTCCTAACATGTCTAGTCTGTTTTCTACACTGCAAAGTGTTCGAAACGTCAGGAATTAAAAATATTAAATACACGCGACAAAATCAATTCATCATCATCATCATCAGCCAGAAGACGTCCACTGCTATTGAACGAAAGCTTGCCATCTGCATCCACTGGATGCTCGTGACTCTCACAATGTCGTCGGTCCATCTGGTGGGAGGTCTGCTGCGTCTTCCGGGAAAATCAATTAAAAGAGTTTATTTTTAATGTGATAAAAATAGTCAACGCGAAATCCTAAAAAATAATTATAAATGATCTAGTTTAGGCAAGCGACGTGCATGTATCGGTGTTGTTGATACAGCCTGCATGAGCTGTTCATTAGCTGCGTTTGTTGAATCACTCATTCATCTCTGTTTGCTTCGTGATCCAATCTCGCAACACAAAGAATGATTGTTTTCTATTTTATTTAGAAAATAGATGAGTCAGCCTCCACTCTTATCTCTTCTCTATTGAGATAATCCTGTATGAAGAAGTCCAGGAAGTACTTACACTAGTTACGTATATTATGCCTCTCGCCTATAAAGTACTGGGTATATATTTATTTGATCGACTTCACGCGGGGTTCCCGCGAGTATCTTTACCGCCTTTTTGTTTTTGCTGCCTAAATGTGACCCCTACTTTATGATATGGCTATGAATACCTATATGTCTAAGTATACCAAGACATTCAATACCCATGTTAAAAAAAACATCCATAGCTCACCTAACCAGTCTGCGAGGATGTAAGAATGGTGCAGACAATGTCGCAATCACAATTCTCGCTCTGACAGCTGGGTTATACTACTCTGCACTGGGTAGCGCCAATTAGGTGTATGTCCTTAATTGCGCCATGCAGTCCGAAGCCCGACAAGCTCGTGGTGCGACGTGGGCGCGTCACGACACCTGCGGTCACGCATGATCGCGAGGCGCGTGCCGAGCCCGCACTCGAGTCACGTGCTGCTTGTCAGCGCTGCTGCCTGGTGGCCACTTACCATCGGGTGAGACGACAGCTTACTTGTCACTGTGTATTATTAAAAACTCGTAGTCAGTGTTCTTTTGAATTTCCAGCAGTTAAATTACAGAGTCTCCGGAACAGATAGTGCGTCGAAATAAAGAAACCTTAGAGGGGGAGATATAGTTGTTGGTTTATTTCCATTTTTATGATTTAATAACAATACTACTTGTTTTCTGCGACTTCGTACGCGTAGAGTTTTACATAAACTTTCAACCCCCCTCAATTCAGCCCTTTCGCAAGATGCTTTCTTAGCAAATCTCCATACCCCGTAAGGAATCTACCTGTCAACATTTCAGCTTCGTAGGTCAATAAGTTTTCGAGTTTGTTTGTTGAGTCAGTCAGTGAGTGTAACAGTATTTCGCTTTTATATAAATAAATAGATCAATGTTCATAAATCGTAGGTACGTAATCATGGATGTTGACCCGAGCCAGTCCTTATGACTTATGTGGGTGAGCGCTTACGGAGGTCGGAGTGCAGCAATGTCCATGCGTTGCGGTGATCCGTGTTTGGCAGAATAGATGATCAGGCCGCAGCGCACGCGCACGGCGCGCGACCTTCCCCGGCTCGTACCCTGCACTCTCGTGATACCGTGTAATACGCCACAGATTACTGTAGTTTATGAATATTGCTCATAATATGCAAAACAGTTTCCTACTCGGACAATTAGTTCCGATTTCGTTCTCAACAAATTTACGAGGTTCGCGTAGTTTTCGTTCGATTTAAAGGCTATGTCAAGTTCAGAAGTCAGCGCCACTACTTTCATCAAAAGCCTCAAAACTTCTATGGGTTAGGAACCTCCAGATTTTTTGTTGTTTTTTAAAACATGATCTCACCCTTATTGTTAGCTAACAAACGTTCGCAAGAAGCAATTTAGTCTCGATCCAATAAAAACATCGCCATCGTACAGATTGGAGTTTGATTGTTATTCGTGTTTTTTCTTCCGAGAGCTTCCTTTTCCCTTTTTTGTAGTTTATGAGGCAATATAGTTTTTTCGTCGGTGAAACTTGTAGTCGTTAGCGGTTGCAGACTGTTCCGTTGCCAATTTGAAAGATTTTACTGAAATCGACCTTCATCAGCGAGATTAACGATCTGTTTTACTGACTTGCTCAATGATCGCCACTCTTTACTGCACACATTACCTACCGCGTTACGAAAACGGTATTTTCTGATGCGATCGCCACGTGCTGGTGCCATTCTGATCTCGGCTATTGCACTAGAGCCTTGCATGTTACCAGTTTTATTGCGAAAATATGTCTGTTTGATTGCTCGGCTGTGGCTGGAATCTTCCAGGATTGATGCAGCTAAGGCGAGAGCGATATTTAACGTTTTCTATACATTCACATCACATTCATCATTATCATCATAATTTCAGCCATAGGACGTCCACTGCTGGACATAGGCCTCCCCCATCGATCTCCAAAAGGGCCGGTTGGAAGCGGCCTGCATCCAGCGTTTCCCTGCGGTCTCTTTTAGGTCGTCTGTCCATCTTGTGGGTGGACATCACTTGCCAGTAAATTGTTTTGAAGTCCGGGTTGTCTGTAGATACAAACATCATTCATCGTGTCAAAGAATATTATCTCAGAGCTAGAAAAGAGATAAGTACGAAGTTAATAATTTCATTTAGCTTCGAAGATAGTTAAAGTATCTAGAAACCAGTAGAAGTGATGAAGATCGCGGCACCGATATCGCAATCTACCACACGCGGAGTCTGCGACAATGTGCGACTCAGTGCGGCTTGCGGCATGCGGTGCGGAGCGCCCGCCTCCATCTAAGGCGCAGGACCGTCAACACTGCGCCTCTGACATCCAGATAGCCTTCAGTGCATTCTTTGAATGATTTCTCTTTATTTAGTGCCTCTCGATCTTTGTACTAGCACAACGTCCTTGCAAGAACTAAGCAATTTTTCAAAGGGAGAATTGGGGTTTTGCCCGTTAATTAATTATTAAGTAGTATAATAAATAAAGTTATCATGATAATTATGTCAACTTCATAAATATAATTTTAGTTTTTTTCATAATTTAACAAAATCGGATTGAACTCTACATTATGGTAAAATCCTGTATCAGCAATTTCAAATATTTTACGCAAACCTCCGTATTACTTACCCAGGTATCTAGTATCTACTTGCCGTTTAAATGCATAGGGGTAAAAACAGATATCGCCTCGCTGGTTACAACACGCGGCGGAAAGCGGCTGCGCGCGCGCAACTGTCCATGAAAACCGCGCGCCGCCGGCGGCGGGTTCCCTTCGCGGTGACGCATACTCTTCATACCTATTGAACTAGAAGCATCTGAGTTGAAGAATATTATTCAGTTTGAGTACAGACCGTGCCCCATCTCCCGACAAACTAAGACACGGTTGACTTTTGAATCTTAAAGTTTACCAACTACTAAGATATTCTATCTTTGTATTATGGCCTGCAATTGTTTCTTCTTACTGTAAGTTGTCAAGAGCAAGGAATTCAAGGCATCTGCTAACATGAACTGGCCAGCCCAGCACGCTGATGTACCTAGCTCATCAAGGCATATTGTTTGTAGTTCGGAAGCAGTTGAACTGTCAGGAAGCGAAATTAACAAGTCAATCCATTGAGGAGCTTATCGGAGAATCTTACCGCCTTGTTACAGAACTTAACATAATTACGAGTTCATATTATGCTTGTTGTGGTGTAAAACGCGAGATAAGATGATGGATTACATTTGAGACTCAGTTGTTTAAAGAAGCAGCTGTGATTAGCGTTGAGTTTGGAAATAATTGTGAGATGTATGTAAGGGCTGTAATTTATCTGAGAAAAGTCAAACAAGAGACTGATCCAGGCTGCAGATTCGTTGTAAATCAATCAATGCATGATTCCTATAAAAATGCACAATGTCTGTTGGTCTGACGCGAGGGTCTTCAGTATCAATACGCCTTGTTCGGTTCTATTTGTACGTCATCCTAACACCTAGTGTAGTGCATATCTGTGCCTTCAAAATGGTGACACGGAACGGTGATACGTGAAGGCTAAAGGAGGTCATTTTTATTATTATTATGAACTACTTTTACTACCCATAGAATGATAGCCTACACTATCCTGGAAAAAAGTGCAATGTTGGAACGGTTGATATTTTTTTGGAGTTGTTTACACAGTAATAATCGTTCATAATTATGGGAATAAAGACCTTCTTTCGGCTTAGTAACACCGTTCCGCGACGTCCTGTATATACTGATATGTAGTCCTATATATCCTGAATAATTATGCAGATACCTGTGATCAAATATTACGAACTAAAATCCCTGCTTATAAAATCTAAAAAATCCATTCCGCGTGCTCCTATTAAGTAGCCATGTATTGTGTAGGTGAAAGGAAAGCGGGACCAGACGTGGTACGAGCGACTCTCCTCCAAGCAGACGGACAACAAGAAGTGTCGCGGCCCCTTACAGGTCTGCCGCCACCGGCCGCTCACATCACACGGCATATTGCTTAGGGAATTGGATAATGACGCACTAATTCAGTGGAGACGGCTCGGGCACGAACGACGTGGAGATTCGGACAAAATGATGCTTAGTCTGTGCAAAATATTGATAGACTCTAAAATGTTTATGAATTGGTACATAATCGTAATTTAAAATAGATAGAGTTTTTTAAAACAATGAATAAGATAAACGAGGAGAAGTTTTAAGATACTTCAGATCTTTCAACTTGAGTAAGGCAGACAAACATTGTAATTGGCCATCAATATTTTGTGCAGCCCAACATCAATAAGTTTAAGATTTGCTAACTCTGTACTGATAAGGCTTGCAGTACTAAGCACAGGTTTACATTAGGCTCGTGGTGGTGGTGTAGTGGCTGCTTATTACTTCGCGGAAACATAACTCTCGCAAACCGAGTCGATTAGTGCCTGCAAACACGAACACTGCTGTAATATAATAACTAATATCTACAATGATCTACATCGCTTGTCAAATATGTCTCGTCTAGTTTGATCATGCAAGTGTTCGATTTGAATCCTTTCGTGTGAATTAACAACTCCTTTTACCAGAAGGTTCATAAATAACTAACAGAAGACGTAAAACGCGTCTAACACGAGACGACGCCGGTCATGCTACGGTTTTATGAATTGTGGCGAAATGTTCCTCAATACCTACTTCGTTATGAATGACTTTCTCGTTTTGATTTAGGGAGACGTCAACTTTGATCATCTATTGATATAATTATTGTCTTAGTGATAAATCATATTCCTAATTTATAACACCTATTTCATATACAAGCGAGAATTCCCCGTCATTTCAACCTCACTGCAAAGGGATAATGGTACCAGAATATTCTATTAACAAAATATTTTAAATAATCCCAAAACACAACCCACGCCAGGTCATTCAGGTGAATGGAATACGCAAGTCACGCTTCTATCCTGCCGCTCTCGGGGACAGCTTTCAAAAGAATATAACAATTTAGAAGCAAACTTCTACAATAATAGAATACGCAGACGACAAGTTTTTAGTCCACAGACGTCAAAAAAACTGCCAGATTGAAAGAAAAAACATAAAACGTAAAAAAGACGGGTCAACGATCGAGCCTGTCGTTTGCGTAGACTGTATTGTTAATGTGCGATAAAGTGGTATGTCTAATGCAGTTCCAAATGACTAGGTGGTGAAGGTGTGCCCGGAGCGAGGCGCCGTGCAGGTGCACAACCCTAAGGGACAGGACAAGGTGTTCACATACGATGCTGCCTACGACTGCGAAGCTGACACCCAGACCATTTACGATGAAATGGTAAGTGGTATTGAAATACTGGACAATTATAATTTGAAAAAACACAGGGGGCAAGAATCTAGAGACGTTTTATTATGCGACATACTCGCATTTCCCATTTGATAATAAATAATTACAGATCTAAGATGTTCGTTTAAAGTTGGTTTTGCGAAACAGGAGAAAAGGTACTTAGTCCAACTGATACGGCTTTCCATTGTTTTATTCCATTCAAGGAAAAGAGGTCGTCATTCGACAGCGAGAAGTTGATCGCTCCCCGTTCCACTCCGTTTTATGTGGAGTGGTATTATTGGCAGTCGCCGCGCTCTTTTTATTATTTGACGTCATTACGTGAAGTGCTATGTAGTTGCGTTTGAGCTAAATATATTTCGGTCTACTCCCGCTGTCCAAGGTTAGGGCTTTCCTGTGTTCTGTCTATAGATTTTGTCCTATCGACTCTACTTCTATCGATGCGTTGGGAATTCGGGGCTATTTAATAATTGGACAAAAAAATCGTTGTATGTTGCTGGCTAGCTACCACATCATCATCATCATTATCAGCCGGAAGACGTCCACTGCTGAACATAGGCCTCCCCCTTTAACCTCCACACTGAACGACAGTCTGCCTTTTGCATCCACTAGATGCCCGCGACTCTCACAATGTCGTCGGTCCATCTAGTGGGAGGCCTCCCTACGCTGCGTCTTCCGGTTCGTAGTCTCCACTCCAGAACCTTTATTCCCCATCGGTTATCGGTTCTTCGAGCGATGTGGCCTGCCCATTGCCACTTCAACTTGCAAATTTTAACAGCTATGTCGGTGACTCTGGTTATTTGGCGAATATCCACGTTTCGAATCTTATCGCGCAAAGAAACTCCGAGCATAGCTCTCCATTGCCCGCTGTGTGACTCTGAGCTTTTCCAAAAGGCCAACAGTTAAGGACCACGCCTCAGTACCATATGTCATCACTGGCAACACACACTGGTCAAAGACCTTCGTCTGGAGGCACTGTGGTATTTTGGACGAGAAGATGTCACGCAATTTCCCGAACGCTGCCCATCCGAGTTGGATTCTTCGGGCGACCTCTTTGCCTAAGTTGGACTTACCTAACTGAACAATCTGTCCAAGATAGGTGTAATGGTCAACAACTTCGAGAGTATCGTTCCCAACGACTACCGGCACAGGTTCAGCTACCACCCTCAAGTTGAAATTTGTCGCCATGCGCTTAACGGAGTGTTCCGGCAGCCTCATTTGAAAGCCAGTTAGCTCAGCCATTCCAGGTTAGGTGTATCGAATCGACCTATTGACCGCCTCCGACCACAGCACCACTTAACATCAAGTGAGCTGTGGACCACCTGTTTTGTCCTGATGGAAAATTAGAACCTTAGTTAAGTGTTTCGTTGTATTGGAACATTCTTCTCGTTTGCTTTGTATTTACATCTAGACAAGTGAAATCTCGTGACGTTTGTCCAACGACCACATACTCGACTAGCATTCCTGCATGTTACGGAGGCGGCAGCTGTCATATTGTTGCCAAATTATGCGGCGAATGTTTTCCAGTTACAGCAAATGTCGTACGCAAAACGCGACCGCAAGCGTTCGCAACTTTTCCGGGAAATGCTACGTCAGTATTTTGAATGGCAGTTTCAATTAAATCATTTCATAAGTGCCAGTTAAATTTTTCTCTAACTTTCCAGAATGTCTGAAATTCCAGCGATATCTGGGAGGCTGATTTTCGAGTTGTCGACGTTAGGTTTATCGTCGTGCTAAGTAGTCAATTTATCGTCACGTGTGGTGCATTAATTTTAGCACGACGTGCGTCCGGCTCGCCCGACCCGCGACACCCGACCGGCTCATGAGTAAACTTGACTTTGACGCTTTACTACTACATTAATGTTGTTATTGTTGCGATTAACACTCTCAATTATATCATAACAACTACGACAGAGTCACAACTCTCTGCCAATACAACATGCTTCCGGATTAATGCAAAACCTCTTGCAGGCCGCTTCCATCTAATGGCAATTTTACCCGATCTCAAATAAGAAAAAAATTAGGCCCAGCCAAACCTAAGGAACAGGCTCTTGCACGTTTAAACAACCCTAGTTAAAAAAAAAAAAAAAAGAATTTCTAGTGAATTTCCGCTTCTACGTCGTTTTGAGTACAATAAAGAAAAAAAAAATCATTTCATATAAAAATTAAACAAAGAACCAAAGAACCTTTTTTTTTTTTGACTTCCGCAAAGTAACGCCTGATTCAATCAACTAAATAATTTTTAGTAATGGAACAAAAGTAGGGAAGCTGCTACACCTGCGGCCTACGAAACATTTTGCATTTATTAAATCATGTATGTAAGTGTATGTATTTCAAAAAAACTGTTATTAGAGGGAATATTATAGTACTCGTAATCCTAACCTATAGTGGCCAATATCATGTCCCCCTTTTTTGTAATAATACCTGCTGATACTCCAAATAATTTCAGCTGCAACATTAGTCAAAGCTATATTCATACATACAAAAACCTATTTGCGAAATCACGTAATGAGCACGCGCCAGCAATTCAAACTCAAGGATTTCCGCGACTGCAACAAAAAGTAAATTGTGGATAAATTACAATGTTTAAAAATAATTGCACAAACAATTTAAATACTATAAAGTGTAATTGTGGGTTTTTTTGATAAACACGCTTTATCATCTAATGGATTACCGCTACCTAGAGCATGACATTAATCCGATTCGTTTTCATTTCAATGTGCATAACTCGTACTGTTTAATTTACTTTGTTTAACAGTTCATGGTGAGCATATGACTATCCTAGAATGAATACCCTATGATTTGCCTTCGATGTGTAATCGTCGTTCAGTAGCATGAACTTGACATATTCGCAACACCCACGTTACTAAAGTACTTCTGAAGAATCTAAATGTTATATTTGTAAAAACGCGGAAGGAATCACCTGTTCGTACAATAGCGCATCCCACATGGTATCAGTCATCAGTCGTCAAGCCTCCGTGGCCGTCCTCGGTTTCGCTTTCAATGCTACGCCTTGCAACTGACCAAGGTCTTGTACCTTGTAATATTTGTTTTTACCCGAACAATATTCATCGGCAACTGTGGGCGGCGGCCTCACCATCACTCCATGGGCGTTAATGCCTGATTAATTAGGCATTGTAAAGGCATTAGGTAACAAAAACCCTTAGTACATGTTTTAAATCCTTAGTACAGTCACAGAAGACATAATAGGTACAGTCATCCTTTGAAATTGGGTTGCTAAGGTCGTTAAATTTGTTGTTGTTTGTGATTGATCATCGGCTACAAAGCTAGGTGACAGACAGCATCCATATCATAAATCAAATGCCATTTTAAGTTGGTCTACGTAATTCGACGCTCTGATTTCTTTGGTTTTATCTGACTCATGTTGTCGTATTTCGCTCGGAACACTTCTTTTACGAGCTGCAATAAGGCACCACTGCAGCATTCGTATTTTATATTTTAAGTCTCGAGCAATGTTTTCCAGAAACGTGATCTCGGACAAAGTAGTGCTTACCTCAGTATTGTAGCCAGCTTTTATGATTAGTTAATGATCGACAAATGCTTTATCGCCTTTTGTTGAAGGTGACGCGTGGTTTACTATTTGTATCTTTTGTTCAAAACATCTCATTGTGCGAATATGATTGTATTGTTTGCTCTGAATTGGTTGATCTTAATAGCATTCTTGGCATTGGTAAATAGTTCAACATGTACTGCTAGTTGTTTTATGGCGTCAGTTACGTCACGATCGGTTCTGATTTCGACCTTTCAGTTAATTTGTTTAATTCAGATTTTATTCGTCTTCTATAAAACGCTTGTGCATCGATGAGCTCATGGCTACAGTTTCAGTATTGAGATAGAGCTAGTTCATAGTTAAATCTATTAAAATAAGGACTGGAAACGCAGTTTTGTGTTCACAGAAATGAATTTGTTATCTGTCCTGTTGTAAATGCAGTCATAATATTAAGGAAACAGCATATGAGGAAACAATACTTCGCAAATTCATAAATCTGACTCGTACCTATAACGAGTCATACGAGTGAAACAGGACCAATTTTCAAATCATAATATAATACAATACAATACAAAACTATTTATTAAAATACCACAAAACAAGGATAACATAAACATTACAACAAAAATATTATCTAGGCTTTTAACAGGCGGCCTTATCGCTTAAAGCGATCTCTTCCAGGCAACCGTGCACGGAAAGGAATTATATAATATTATATTTTATAATATGAGTATGTTTTTATTTTATTTTATAATATGAGTTCAAGAGAGATTCTTTATGTTCAAAACAGTTAGATTTTACCAAAATACAGTCCATAGAAGCAGACAGTTCAATTCACGAAGACGCAACCCCACCCCGAAACCTAATCAGGTGCAGTGCTTCAGTATACTCTCCCTTTGAGTATACATTCCGTGGGTACTTAAAGGCCTCTTCCAATTCACAAATCGGCAAACGTAGCTTAAAACGCCCTGAGACTTGATAGAGTGACGATATACGAAAAGAGCGGGCAATGCCAAAGCCAAAAATCTTACTTACTAATTATCTATGTATACGGCATACGGGCATACGGACATGTCATGGGGAGAACTTTGCATATACTGTCACATTTTTGTCTATACAAATTTAATTAATTATGTGCGCCAAACACCATGAGCTTGGTAACTGCAATTCGCCTATCTATTCATTTGATCGACAGGTCCGTCCGCTGATCGCGTCTGTCCTGGACGGGTTCAACGGGTGCGTGTTCGCCTACGGACAGACCGGCACCGGCAAGACTCACACGATGGAAGGCACGCCTGACCACGAGGGCATCATCCCTCGCGCCTTCCGACACCTCTGGGGCCACATAGAGAACAACGCCTCGCCTGACGTCACGCATCTCGTCTCATGCTCCTATGTGGAGTTGTATTTGGAAGACGTGAGAGATCTGCTGTCCAAGGAAGTCTGCAAGAAGCTCACGATACGAGGGCAGGTGAGTTACCCTAGTGATACTCCAGGTTACATAGTTTTCAAATCTAAATGAAACTATCTTCGTAAGTGATTATAATTATTTATTTATTTATTTATTTTATTTATTTATTTACGGAAAACAAACAGCTTTAACAACATAAGACATAGTAAGAAAAATAAGAATAAACAAGCCTTAAAGTTTTCACAAATAAAACAGAGATACAATCCAGTGCATGTTGAAATAACAAATGCAATAAAACAAATAACAAACAGTACAAGTAAAATTTACAAAATACAATCTTACAATTTAAAAAAAAAAGTATATATTAATGAAAAGTGTAGTAAGGAACAATAACTAAATAAATAAAAAAAACAGACTATTCAAGAAACTGAATCAGATGAAAAAAAGCTGAAAAAGCATAATTTTTGAAGAAGTTTTGTCTGGCTGTAAACAAGTCAACGTCCTTGGAATATTTACAATTAAAGTTGTTACACACTCTTATAAAGTAAGAATTTTGTCTATAATTGGTCACACATGAATCCACATGAAGTACGAGATAATTCCGTCTGGTCACAGCACGAATAGGTATTCGGAATTTAATCTTTGACAGAAGATCGCTACACTCAATTCTGTTGGAAATGAGGTTATGGAGGAAGGTCAGATCAGCCACCTCTCGTCGCTGCAACAAAGGAAGCAGATGATGGTGCTTGCAGCTCTCACTATAATCCCCAAAATTCAATCTATGCCTAAAATTTACGAACCGGAGAATTCGATTTATATGACAATAATTCAAATATATATCGACATAACACTTATGTTCTGCCCGACCCAAATAACTTCCGGAAACTATTTCCTTAAAATGTAGGGCACAAGTTCTGTCCTCGACAATAAGTTGAAGACAATAATTTTACTTAAAATCCATTAAACTGCCATTGCATTGCAATGGTCACTGAAAATTCTCTCGAAAATTGGCTTTGCTCCAAATATTTTGTTGCTACCACAGGTTTAAGTACTAAATTCCATTTGACACCTCCATAGCTGCTAGCATTGTAGCCAGATTTGCCATATTGGGCTAATGCCTCTATTACAAACCGGCGGATATTCTGAATGATCAGCACATACTGTTATTTGTTCTATGATGATCCGGTACATCATCATCATCATCATCAGCCTGTAAACGTCCACTGCTGAACAAAGGCCTCCCTCGTGTTGCCATAATCCCCACGCTTGGCATGCGGCTTGGGGATCGCAGTACGTTCACCGGTACATACTGTTAGTTATTCTGTGACGTATGACGTGCGCCTGCGTACGCGTGCCATATGAATGCGTTTGCGCGTTGATAGCGGAGCCTAATACAGTGCATTGTCTGATGACGCGCCGACTTCAGCTAGGTTATGTAAATTCATATTGTTACGCGGTGCAGATGTTAATGTGTGGTTTAGCATTGTGTATCTTTGGGTTTCATTCAACTACGAACAAACAATCTCTGTTTTAATCTGACAAATACAATTCGGGATTGGCGTTAATAACCTGATCTAGTACAGATAATGTGGCTAAAACAGTCAGACTTTACAGCAGGCTACTTCAGGTTATCTGGAATTTTAAAGTATAAAATAACCATTTCCATTTTTCGATTTTCAATGAACTGTTCCTCAAGGGAAATCTCGTGTAATAATATATCCTATCCAACATCATAACTTGGCATCATTAGCACCATATTTGTCAAACGTAATTACCGTGGTCAGTCAATATTGACCGACAATGTGCGAAGTTTGACAAGCTATTGCCTCGTTTGCTGAGACAAGGGACAACTCATCTTGCGAGTTTGTATCAACATTGACGCAACGTGCTTCCTCGGCGCTTGTTTGCGTGTCTATGGACTCGAAATCGACATAAATTATGTTTTTGTACTCTGTCGTTTGTATTTGAATATTGAAAGCAAAATGAGTTTTTTCGTGATTACACAAACAAATTAAGTTCTACGCTGCGATGCAACTTCAACTCTTGGTTTATGGCTCTTGTGAAGATGCCTCACAACTCCGCAGATGTCACTTAGAAACATCCAATGTAGAGAGTTCTTGTATGGCTTATTGGCTTTGTATCATGCAAAGTTATGCGTGATTAACTGATTAGGATCGCCCAAACCATTCGGCGCGTTTGTATGTCAATAAAGTACCTATACCTACTCAAGATGTCAAGATTATTAATCTACTTTGACTATTATCTCAAGTGTTCGTTGATCAAGATAAATCTTGATCTCACCCCTAAAATTCTACGACTTAACTTCTTCTCACTAAGAAAGCTAAAAAAATTACAGAGTAATTTTGTTATTTATTCTGTGAAATAATTAAGAATTTTTATTGAAGTATAAAAGCAAGATGCTCGTCAAAGAGCCTGCTCTCAAAAGAAACGCTAAAAGCTTCTTGTTATAGTTGACGCAGAATCAAACAGAATTTATAATTGTGCGAAGAAGGTACTCACATAACCTTTACTGGGTACTTATTTACTAACAAAACTCACAGTTTGGTATAAATATAGTAAATGCACGTAGCTTGTCGAGTGTGAGTGACATCATCGTTGTACTGGATGGTGTTTGTTATGGCTAGGCGCGCGAGATTCACAAGGTTTTTACCTAGTTTGCATTGAATCGACTCAATGACCATTTGCAGTTGTACGCAGACATAGAGAGGAAAATTATGTTAGTAAATTTGCCAAAATTTAACAAAAATATATTGTTAGTTCATTAACTAGAAAAACAAAGCGTGAAGCGTCCTATGACTAATAAGAGATGAAGGGCAATGCTTTTAGTGTTGAAGTTTCGGCCCTGTCTACGTAGTACGTACTATATAAATAAGGTTTTCAAGGTTTCACTTAAACCTTGTCTATTTTACATCAGAGTCTGTCAATAAAATAAACAATATTACCAATCTGTAGCGCACCCAGGCCAGACTCAACTCACTTCAGTATTCGCGGACTCGCTATCTCTGCATAATTCAATTCATCGATAACTACTACCTATCGTATCGACCGCACTTCTACACCTGGATTAACTTTTACCACAATTATAACTTCTATTGTAACAGCTTTAGGTTATTTATCGTTTACCTCACCTTTATTAGTGTTGATGACGTCACGTTCATAATCATCTTTATTTTATTTATTTAATCAGAGCTGAGCGTCTGTGGTTGGAGAAGTTCCAATATTTTTAATGAGCGTAGTGAATGTTGTTTGTTTAAATGTTTCACGACTTTTACTCTGTAGATAATATTCAAAGAAACACGATTTAGTAGAATGATGTTCACTTACAGTCAGGAAACGTATGATGCACTATACAAAGTTGATGTCAGAAAACTAAGGAGAATTATTAAACTTTACACGTTCTTACAATTACTGAAGTATAATTAGACTAAGCTATACCTAGTTAGAATCCACCAATCCGCACTGGGCCAGCGTGGTGGATATGGCCCAATCACCCTTTCGGGGGTAGGCTAAAAGTCCAGCAGTGGACTGTTAAAAGGCTGATTATGATGATGATGATGATACCTAGTTAGTGGCTTAATACAGATAACTAGCCCGGATTTTGCGCGTATATAGGCTTTCATATCAACATTCAACCTCCATTTGTCTCCTTGATTCGACCCTCACGCAAAATTCTTTCTTAGCGGAATCTCTTCACCCCATAAGGAATCTATCAGCTAAATTTCAACTTCCCAGGTAGTTTTCGATGTTTCATAATGAGAGTCAGTCAGTCAGTGAATGAGTTAGTGGTATTTAGCTTTTATATTTATATAGGTATAAATAAATAAAGATTAGGTTGGATGCCAAAACAATTTTTCTGATTATTCGGTTGCTATGGTCGTACGAGTGCTGACTACTATTTAGTCTGTGGGGGCTCCTGACCCAGCACAATGGCAGTGCCAGCCATATGTGACTCTTTGTCAGCTGGGTCAAGGGAAACGCTTTGTCGGAGCGTTATTTCAGTAGTCTACAAAAGAACCATGTTTTGATTAGAGTGGAATAGAACACGAGGTAGGCTTAATGAATTCGATGGCAATGACAATATCCGTGGACCAGTGTAACTGAAGCTCGGCTATTTAGCTAGATTGTCATTTTGATATGGTGCATAAAAAGATAAAGCAAGTCACAGTAATAACTACACATATGTAACAAAACTTAATTTGCCAGTCGTTCAGACAGACTTGCAGTAAGTCTAAATAGGCACATTAGACAAGGTGAGCCCCCACTAGTAGTCAACAGATGTCTCCTGCACGAGCTGTTAGCAGCTATTTTAGCACATCAACACACGTGTTCTCATAGTTAAACATCGCTAATTTGCCGTCGCACGTGCGGCGAAAACTACACAACATTTTACTCGTTGTTTTACTAATTTAATTGGCTGTTTAACTAATCATAAAGATGCGGCTGTACATTAAAGTAAATTAAACTACACTAATGATAAAGTTTAATTTGCTTTAAATGCAGATGTTGGATAGTTTTATTAACACGTAAGAAATGAAATAGGACACAGGAAGAAGCCTTGCGGCAGTGTAGACGCCGGTGCATCTCTTTCAATGCACAATTGTGCAAATGTTGATACACTTGCTTACACTCGCTGCAGATGTGTGCTTACGTAATTTTACGTTTACATCGTTGTATAAATAAGAGTGCTGAAATAAGGCTGCAATTAAGTAGTAATACACACTGTTAAGGAATTGCAATTAAACATTCATGGACGGCTCGTAACACCTATTTGTATTTTTTTAAATAATAAGCTTGCTTGTGACCTCTTCCTTGCCTGATGTTTTGCGATGATGCGGTCTACGATGGAGCACACTTGTCTAGAAGAAACCTATTCACTTGCGACTTAAAAACACCCAGATCGTAAATATCTAGGAACAGATTCAGGCAGCGCATTCTACAGTTTAGCGGTTCGCACAAAAGTGAAATCGAAGCGCTTCCTACGGGTTTTCAGAATATTAACCATGAACTGGAAAAATGGACAGAAGGGAATTAAATCATGCAAATCCATTGCACACTCTCTGGAATGTATCCGATGAAAAGTTGTAGCGCCGATGTTCAAAGCTAAAAAGCTTAGTCTGAACTAGGGCTTCGTTACTGACAAGCTTCATGGCATGTTTCTCACTGGACTCCGACGCCCCATAAGCTGGAACTTGTCTGATCCATCCCAATGGAGCGAGCAATACTCCATGCACGAACAAGCATGTGCCTGATAGAATGAAAAAAAAAAGTTTTAAAATCCTTAGTTGAAAGGCCACAAGCGGTCACAGCTCCACTATAAAGTTTCAAACTTTCAAATATTGATAGTGCTCACAGTTTGTTTAGTTTTAACTTTTAAAGAACACAGCGGGGCTGCCGGACCAACGTACATTTTAATTATGTATCGTCATTATCGACTCTACTTTAGTATCACAGTCAGGCTGCCTTCATTGTCAATTGAACTAGCAATATTTCATTTCATAACTAAAATAACTTTAATGAGGTTTCAACAAATTATAAAACGGCGAACAATGTTCCAAGGTGAAGGTAAGATCAAGGCTGCGATTACTAAAGTCACGCCGGGCCACAGCACTCCGTGCGTAACTCTCCTCATACCGGGTAGCTATTACTGGAGCTTGCAATTATTACTATAATTAGCCACTAACTATAACCTTGCCCCATTCTAACAGAACTGGCGGTAGATGAGTTGTAATGTGGAGACCGCTGTCAGGCTGCTCTAGGACCCTCGGAGGCGGTAAAGTGACGACGTCCGTGAAACGGACAACTGAAAACCGAACTCAGTGGCGTACTTCCACACTGGGCTCGAGCTGCGGACCTGTCTCACAGCTGCGCACGGGCCTAGTCGGAAATTAGCTTTAGAAAAGGTCTATATCCAAAAAAAAAACAAAAAAGTCCGAAATACCGAAATCCGTCGAAGGACAAAAGTCACGGATGTCGGAAATCGTATCATGCGACTCAAGTGGCGCTGGGCAGGGCACGTGGCTAGGCGTGGTGACGGCAGGTGGAGTAGAGCCCTGACAGAGTGGTTACCAATAGCGGATAAGCGTTCCGTAGGCAGACAACCAGCCCGATGGGTCGATGACATCAGGCCCATCGCAGGTCATACGTGGATGAGATTAGCCCGAGACAGGGATCAATGGCGCAAGGGAGAGGAAGCCTATACCCAGCAGTGGGTTGATACAGGCTGACAATGATGATATCCAAAAGTTGACATAATGTTGAACTGGCCTGGGTAAGGCCTGAAGTAAGCAGCTAATCGTTAGCACACCAGTTATTGTTTAGCTACCACAACATCAGGGTTTTTTCCTTACGCGTGTCGTATACATGAGTTTATAAACACGTGCGCGTATTTCCTATATCTGTTGTTATAAAACTATGTATAGTTCGGGAAATGTAAACAGAGGCTCAGTTGAACCACGGCCATGTTGGCACAACACCACATTATGTCACTGAAGATAACGCGCTTATTACCTACGTACCATCTCGAGAATCCCTTCGTGATGTACGATACATCACTGTACAATGTGGTTGCGGTCGGTTTGGGTGTCAGCCTACAAACCGCATTATTATGTATAAAAATCTAATTACCTAATTTAGCACATATCTGTAAGTTTTCTATGAAAATTAAATAAAATATAAAATAATTGTTGTGATCTCGAGTCATAATAATAGTAACATTCTACTATAGAGTTTGCCTCTTTAGAATTTAACCAGATACCTACTTACCTACTGTACTGCCGCTCGACATCCGAGTCTAGGCCTTTGCCCTGGACTTACATGACTTACAAGCTTTTATTTAACTCGCAATGTTTGTTAGTTTGTTTATGTCAAATCTTGTAAGCTGAATTAGAACCAGTTCTTACTAACCGATTTTGCAAAAAATTTGCATTAGGTGCACCTTTAGTTTTGGGTACAATACAATATGCAATACCGTAATACAGTAATATTTTCAAAGTGAAAGCCAAAATAAAATAAAAACATTTCGAATAAAAATTAAAAGAATCATTGAAATATAAACTTGTTTAAAACAAAAAACATTGTTTAAATACAAATACACCAGTAACTGACTTTATAATTTGTTTTATTTCTTTCAAGAAAGTATCAATAAGTATACCAGCTATGTTCAAAACCATTAGCATCGGTTTAATATATTTCTAGGTTCAGTATATGAGTATGAATCATAGAAGACAATGTGCGTGGAGTGATGAGTGCGTCGTTAGTAGCGTCAGATTTCCATTTGACCGCCTTCTGCACATCATAACGCGATTGAGGACGAGGCCGGGGTTGAACATTACCTCTTGGAAACAAGTGTTGGTCAATACTTGACGCTACCATTATTCACAAAAACTTATGAAGTTACGACACCAACACTACTGAACAATTACACAATGCACTGTATTGATCTGCCAATTTTTCCCCTATTAGAGGCCCATGTTTTATTTCTTCTCGACTGTGTATCCCACATGGTGGTGGTGGTGGGGTCACTTCGCTCTATTCTCGTCATTCGTAGAGCCCCACGTTACATCGAATTAATCCAGCCATTAACATTCGTATACTCTGCGGCTCGTTGCTCAGATCTCTAAAATATGCCATTACAAGAAATACCGTCATTAGATATCAGTCAAACTGATTCCAGTCACTCTCTCGACAACCAAAACTAGCAATGGTACCAGCGTACTGATGCACAGTGTGCGGAGGGACCTCGCAGTACAATGGGGAACCTGTACGAGTGAGTGGTTGCAGGAGCTGAACGGGTTCTACATCCCGGAGATGACGTCGGTGGTGTGCAAGTCGGCCGCGGAGATGGTGCGCGTGATGCGCGCCGGGAACCGGAACCGCGCCGCCGGCCGCACCGACATGAACGAGCACTCGTCGCGCTCGCACGCCGTCTTCCTGGTCACCGTGGAGACGCAGCACCGGCAGACCGACAGGATCCGGTGAGTGCAAGCTCTAGTACTCTACTACTGGAGGCTCAGGCTTCTCTCACTGAGAGAAGATGGGCCCTAATCCACTATGCTGGCTCAGTGCATGTTGGTGAATGTCTTTATGTCTTTCAACTTAAGAGGTTCTGACATACCGGTTTCTTCGCGATATTTTCCTACGTATGATGCAGCTGGTATTTCGACTATAGTTTCAACCGGCTCCGTTTCCCGTTGCAAAGCCAGATGGAGTCGCGCGCACTCACCTTAAATAAAACCGCCGAATGCGGTTGAAACTATACTCGAAATAGCGGCTTAATGTTACGTGAGTAATTCCCTGTAACTCCCGTATAATACAAACAAAATGTGTGAAAACCACGCCAGTGTCCATAATAACATTATAGGGCTGCTACTATTTGACATTAGCTTAAATTAAATTCTAACTTGACATTAACTTATTTGAGCCGTCATTGATCTAGTTAAGTACAAGTTATTTAATGGAGTGTTAGCACCTGAACATGATTCTGTACCTTGGGTGGTAGCGTCTCCCTGCAGCAGGCACAGTAGTGACTGATCTATTACGGCGTAAAAAGTTAGCAGACAAACTAGATTTGTAGATTAACTAATTATATTGATTAGTCTAGCTCAGTATATTGGTTAGCCTTGGCAGGTACTGGCGACCTTGCGGTGAGGTAATGTCGCCTATGGGAGTTCGTTAATTATTCAGGCAGCTTGACCCCAGGCCGGTGGATGTCAGACTGCGGGGTTGATCGATCTGCGGTCTGACTGACGCTTCAGGTGCTGCGCATAATTCATACTGAAACACTGCGGCTGGTGAATAAACTAGCAATAATAGCTTTATTACCTAGCCAGATTTAATTGTCAACTCTAACTGTACTATTGTTTCTTCTGTGATATTACGATGAACCGTCGTTGATTCCGGCACTTTGGTGGGTCTCGTTTGTGATCTAGAAAATGTAAAGTCTTTACGTAATCCAATACCTTTTCATGTGACGATTCGTTTGACCCTCGCTAAAGAAATCATCGTCAGAGCAATGAACTGAGACAATGTGCCTGCAACTTTTTGAATCCTACCCGCCCACTAATGAGAGCTGAAGTTCATCCAACCCCAGCCGGGTCGCATCACTCGCATTGCCTAAATTAGGAGCCACTCATACAACGAGTCTGTCTGGAACATTGCCCTCAGCTGATTAAATTCTAGCTAAAACCATCACCCCTTCTATGTATTCTCTAGATATTTTTTTTTTACTTCAGTGGAATGGATGCAATGAGCGACCGAACAATCGCTTTCAAAGTTTTGGGCGCTCGTCCAAATTCTCAAATATACCTGGAAATTTTATTCATTTCTGTTATAAAATTACGATGACGTCTTTCCTGAGGCAAACGTTTCTTCTCTTAGCTCTTGGATTTCTCCTAGTTTTAGTTACAAAAAGGTCCCCTGGGTAAAAAGACAATGAAACGAATCTATCACTGACTTGTATGGTTCAGCAGATCAATACGAACAAAGTATGTTTTCAATAACTATGTTTTCTAAATTATTATAACACCGGGTTGCACTCACTATGTTTTCTATTCGGAAAACTTTAGCTCTTGGATCAATGAATCGCGTGCACTTCCCCGGTATAAACGACATGTCGTTAAAGTCGTGGCAGTGTCGTGCTTCCGAGCATGCCTTCAGTGCGTCCTGGTTCCCGGTATCGAAGTAACAACATTTGGGACGCCGCCGTCGCTAGGCGCTCTGTATCTCTCCAATCGGAATATTATGTTAATGGTCTTTATGGGTCACCCGATCGCTATCAACGTTATCGAAGCACGCCATTGTTCTTCTTTTGAAGTTTTTGATATTGTCTTCTTTTCATAATACAGCTCATGCTCAAATGGTATCAGTTAAGGACTTAACGATTGTTGCTCATAAGGTAAAGTTTTGTAAACATTGAAAGTTGGTTTAGCGCGTGTTTCATGAACAAGTCTCCCTACTAGAACTTATGGCTTTGCCTTCCGCATCATCTCATAAACTGTATCGATCCTCCGCTGGACGCGTTAATTTAGATTTTATTTATGTCATCTGATCCTCCGCTGGACTCTTTAATTTGACTTTATGTATGTCATCTCACAATTGCAATTTTGAAGATTTTAGTTCTAGCCAGACTCCGAAATTGTAGCTATTTAAGACTCAGCCTAGAATCTGTCAGGTCAAAGTGAGTGAAGGAAATTCAGTCACCTGTCTAACACATGACCTTAATCCTCTTAGCTTCAATATGAAGACGTGGGCAGGCGCATCATTGCGCTAATTTGACGCCAGAGATGATGTGATGCCGGACTCCTAGCATTACGTGTTCAACCTTCGGGAACTAGCCACGTAGCCTATCTATAAGTGTTAGTTTGCATATGCATCAAGTTTGGCTTCTTAGTATCATATATTTATTGCTATATATTATTTTCTTAGTATTTTAATTCTTTTAGCTTGTGTTTGCTCTTCTGGTTCGAGATTTTATGAACTCCTGCCTAGAAACAAGTTAACTTAATTACAGTGTTAGTGGAAGTTAGGGAAATGGTCGATATTGAGATGGAGTTAGAAGTAGTTTACTATTGGATCGACGAATGGAGCGAAGGAAGTGTTTCTGCAGATGAAGAATTTAATTTGTGGTAAGGGTATGATCTATTTAACTTTTTTTAAATCGTAAATCGAAATGTGAAGCGAATATTAATGCGTTCTCCATTACGTCGTGTATTATCAAAGGTTCTCTCAGCGTTTTCCCTAGTTTAATTGAAATAATACTTTCACAAATTCCTCCCATCCATTCTCGACGGCAAACTTGCGAAGTGTGGCTTTCAAATAATGCTGACTTAGCTTCAGCCCCTAAATTGCGTCTGGAACGGAAAGAACCCTGTATTAACAGTAATACAAGTCATAACAAAACCTTTATCATGTTTTATTTTTATAACGTTCTTACGCGATTTCAAGTCTGTTCTAGTATTTCCACTACTATCTACAAAACATTGTCACTCAAACGAGTAAACTTCTACCGTTCGTTCGTCTTTGTTCTCTTTATTCTTCTTCTTTTCGGTCTTCTTTTTCTTATATTTATTGATTCTTCTTTTGTCGTTCTTATCGTTTCTCTTAGTAGTCGTGTTTCTTGTGTTACTCCTTTCTTCAAGTTGCATTATAACGTTACGCTACCTGGGCACCACGTTGTCACTTATCATCATTTCAGATGTGCCATAATATGTACCTACCGTTGCCAGACGAATTCATCTTTTCCTGACTACATGGCTTTGAAGTTTGCATCGTCATTCATAGTTCGCGAAGTCCGTCCTTATAAATTTGCGTTACTGCGTGTTTCTACACCGTGGGGTGAACAATCGCTCCAGCCTAGGTATTTATAGTGTACCTAGGTTTAGCAAACGGGGCGCGGGCCCCGTGGCAGGTAGTAGTGTGCGTGGTGGTAGTGGTAGACGGTTATTTCCTTTGTTTCAAACATTTGGACCCTCGTGTATCCGCTTTATTCGTCGAGTACGTATACTTCGTTCGTGTATAGAAACATCGCCGTTCTTGTACAGGGATGTTGAACCTAATCATACATGCATGACTAAGTCCATAGGAAACACCAAGTTTGTAATCGGTTTTTTGTCTTTTGTCGTTTAACGGTTTTTTATGTAGGTTTTTGTGGCAATCGCAAATCTTTTTTCTTCACATTGTTTAGTAGAGCATAATTAGAGATTTGACATTCCCATCAATAATATACTCACACACATAACTCATTTTAGGGAACAATACGGAGATAAATGACAGCCCACGATTAAAGCCACGACTAAAGCTTCAGTGTAACTAGACTATTATATTTATTGCAAAGAACAGATTATGTCTGTATTACATCTAGGTTTACCAACAAACTGCAATAAATATATTTAGATTTTGATTTTTAGATTTTTAAGAAATGTTAAGCAAATTTTCATTACCAAAGTTATTATTGTAACGCCGAACCAACAACGCATTCAACGTGAATACGTTTAGTGATACATTTATTTTTGACTTGTATTTATTGAGGAGAAGCTATTACTTCCTCGCACAGTTTAGCACAAAAAGTGTTGTTACTGTTGAAGCATGTTCGGGAAGTCACGACGGCGACATAGATTAGATAACAGTTACCACGAACGTGCTGAAAAACTTTAATGCATTTTAAAATCGATCTCTTATGTTTTAATTAAAATTTCAGTTGGAATTTTAGAATAACTACTCAGAGAAGGTAGGTTTCCGAACAACGCCTTCTCAAAACGTAAGCTACAAATTAGCTTTGTAGCTTGCCTTTCGATTGGTATTTTAAACGATTTAAGCAAGAAAATGTATGGATTACCTGTGGAATGTCACACCATAACTCTTATGCTGCTTTTCTGATTTGTTGTGGTACGATTTCACCGCGCAAATTGTAATGTAAAATTTTTATATTTTTTTGGAGCCATATATGACACCATTTGAATGGCTTAAATTTTGCGAATGTACTTGGTTTCTTTGTGTAGTTATTCTAAGGTTGGAATATTATAGTCGCTGTGATTTTTTTCTATAATAAATTCATGAACATCGTTACCGATGGGGAAGAAACGTTCTGGAGTGGAGACCACGAACCGGAAGACGCAGCGTAGGGAGGCCTCCCACTAGATGGACCGACGACATTGTGAGAGTCGCGGGCATCCAGTGGATGCAGATGGCAAACCGCCGTTCAGTGGGGAGGCCTATGTTCAGCAGTGGACGTCTTCTGACTGATGATGTTATTTTACCTTTTTCCACCCACTGCTGAGTGTAGATGCAGATCTCTTCAACGCGCCATCTTTTCCAGTCCGTGCCAGTTCCGTCCACGGCGTTCCTGCCGCCTTAGCGATGTCGTCCGACCAGCGGGCGGTCGGTCCCGGCTATTTTCTTGAACTGACTAGGTACTAGGGAAACCAGCTTTGGACGCCCTGCCTTGCTACTCTAGCTAGCTAGTACAAAGTGCTTTTTACGCGATATATTTTTGTATTACTTAGGGCTTCCAGTGTGGGCAAGCTTTGTCAGCATCGAACAGCTTTTTTTTGCTTGGCTCAAGACTAAGAAAGGTTTGCTAAACTGACGGCCGACCTCCAGTAGTGGAAAGGCACCAGATGGTGATGATAACTGCAGGACTTATTGCCGTTCAGTTTTGATTATTGGCTGCTGTTGTCTCGAGACTTGTAAGACAAGGTGTATCAAGCAGTATTAAGCGACCTCAGTCGCCTTCCGCGCTGTAAGTGGATTAGCGACGGCGCGCGAAACATGCACGCACGACCGCCTAATGCGTTTCCCACATCCCAACAAACTGTTTATAATTCTTAGGATAGTCCTTTTCTACCATTTCAGAGTTGATTTGTTATTTCAGCCTTGACTAGGCCTTATTACATGCATGTCAAAGGCCTCCCTTCCATTTTTCCTCTTCTATACATCCTGCCCGATGATAAACCAGTCTTCTCTACTTGGTGCCAGAAGAATGTGCTAGCATTCTATCTATATAGTGCTTTCATTGCTTTCATTATTTCAAGGATACGAGAAATAGAACTTAAAACTTGCTAAATAGTAGATGGTTTACAAATTACCCAACGATGGTATTGAATTCCTTGCAATGAAGAATTGGTCTGCATATTTGATATACATGTTTATTGGATAAAAATGTGAAAACTAGGAGCCAAAATACAATGGTCTGCGAATCGTCCTGCATGGTTCATGCGAATTCTGAAGACTATCTATTTTTAAATAGAGGTATATATTTGAAGCACCGACACAGAGCGACTATCGCTTACATTATGTGCCTGTTTGATCGCAGTAATTACACTCTAAATATTTACGTAATTTTCTAACGCACAAAAAATATTCGCCGCGAACCGTAGTAATCGCTGTAACCAATTAGACAAACGAGTCGCGAGTGCGCATGTGCCATGTGGGACGACAAGCACTCGGACCCAACACATAGTAGGTAGAAACACAACAACCCTGCACTACAAACTCACAGTCTCACACACCACTGGTCGGCCAACTTGTCTGTTGAGTTGGCCAAATGAGGGACTAACAGTTTACATGGGAGAGTTTTGGATTTGTTCACAAAATGCGATAGTAGCTCTGTTGTTGAATTCCATAGATTAGTTGGTGGCTTTATTCGTGTTGGAATTATACATTTTAGACGGTTTGTTGTTGATCATTTAACTAACATTACGTACGATGTCTAATACACCGTGAATGAATGGAAATAACACGTAAACGCAAAAATGGAAATAACATACAGGGTTACACGGAAAGAGAGTACTACGCCGAAAGGGGTCCACAATACACATAATTATGAACAACTTTTACCACGGGACCAACTCTGAAATCTCGAAAAAAAAAAAACTGCTTTTCCATAGAAAACGGTTATTCGCATACACAACCAAACGAATAGAATAGTATTTTTTAGGGTTCCGTACCTCAAAAGGAAAAACAGTAACCCTTATAGGATCACTTTGTTGTATGTCTGTCTGTCAAGCAAGACTAAGGGAATCAAAATTTATAGGGTACTTCCCGTTGACTTAGAATAATGAAATTTGACAAGAAACAAGCTCTTACAGCACATATAAATAAAAAAAAAATAAGTTGTTAATTTCAAGTAACATCACATAAAATCATGTTTTTGTTTTTACAAACTCACATATTGCATTTCGTATGTATGGGATGTTTACCAAACACAGAGTTGAGTTTGTCCATCAGCTTTCAACCTTTTTAACCGTTTTTCGTCGACTCGCTACCCGGGATGGATGAACTATCTACACACATAGGTATTTATTAAGTTTGCACGGAACCCTCAGGGTGCGAGTCCTACACACACTTGTCCAGTTTTTGTTTGCTATCTCTGGGTTAGTCCCATAGTAGGTACAAGTTGTTCATAATGACGAGTATAACGGACCCCTTCCAGCATAGTACACGTACACACTTTCTGCGTAGCCTTGTATAATGCGTAAGTAACGTGATAACAAGTTGCTTGGTGATGAAACTTGTGACACGATGGATGATGAATACAATGACTCTTGAGGGGAATATTCAGAGTTCGACCATGAACCAGCCATGGACGGTAGAGTAGACATTTTCTATAGAGTTCGTGATCTCAGGAGCCCTACTACAACTTCAAAAACATTCTTATAATAATAATACTAGCGACCCGCCCCGGCTTCGCACGGGTGTAATTTTTATTACATAGGTATATAAACTTTCCGTGAAAAATAATCTGATGGTGAAAACCGCATCAAAATCCTTCACGTGGTTTAGGAGGAGTTATACAGACAGTTGCAGAAAGCGTCTTTATTTTATACTATGTAGAGAGATATGAGATTATAAGAATGTTTTTGAGGTAGTATAGAGATCACTAATCAGCACATGTAGCATAGCATGCGACTCGATGGAGACGCTGCGGATGTACTAAGTCGGCGAGCCTTGGCAGAGGCCCATGTCCAGTGTCGAGTGGAACTAAACTATTGGTGGCTTATTACGTTTTTGTTATTTTATTATATTATATTGAATAAACCAATTGTAAACGCTACGTTTAGTGCAGTTGGTCGTCCTTTGTTGTTTGCGGCTCGGATACAGCCCGATGAACCGCTATGACTTGCCTAAACCCTGTAAGATGTCAGTATAGAGCTACATAGTGATTACTATAGCGACCACTGCGTATGTGTAACTAGCTCTACGTAGTATAAAATAAAGTCGCTTTCCGCGTCTGTCTGTATATACGCTATCTCCTCCTAAACCATGCAACGGATATTGATGCGTTTTTCACCATCTATTATATGATATTAAAACTTACACCCGTGCGAAGTCGGGGCGGGTCGCTAGTTACCTACTAGATAAGAGCAGGCTGGTGGTCAGATGCCGCCGGGTATCCCCTGTGCTCTGCACCACCCGCCACTGTGGCCACCGGTGCATTCATAATTACTTAAATTCTCGCAAATGGTTTGTTTTATTTGGAACTGATTGATTAATTAATAAGTTGATTGTAAAAACCTTTGGGTTTGTGAAGGTTAACGGAAAAGTAAAACCATCAAGAATTAAGTATCGAGCTTAAGGTCAGTTTTTCCTCATCTAGATAATTGGGAACCTATTATATTTATAACTAAACACTTTGTAACAATCCGAAAAACACTCTTATTGCTATTCTAATACATATATATTAATTCGTTTCGTGAAAAATTCACAAATAGTTTTTGTAGAAACGATCATGTTCATATGGTAATGATAGTGTATTATGTTCGTAATCCCGTGTTGATAACTTTTACTATTATTTAAATCGCAGCTGATGTGATTATTTAACTTTTTTATTAGCTTTTCTCAGAAGTCGATAAATTCGCAGAAATATATATAGTCGAGTGAGAAACGAGCTTGTTGCCATGCCTACATAATACAAGGTTACGCAGTAAGAGTGTACTAACATAGTAGAAAAACTGAAAAGGGTCCGTTATTACGAACAACTTTTATTGAGGAACAATCCCGAGATAGCCCGTTGGTCCAGTTGGTAGTGAACCTACCTTCTGAGCTTGGGGGCGTGGGTTCAATTCCCACCTAGGACAAACATTTATGTGATGAACATTTGTGTTTGTTCTATATCTGGTTGTTAATATCTATTTAAGTATGTATTTAAAACTATATATGTATGTATGTCAGTCTCTGGCAGCCATATCACAAGCTTTGCTTAGTTTGGGATCAGATGACCGTGTGTGCAAAAATATCCCGAATCCCTAAAATTGCGACAAAATTTCAGCTGCTCCATATATTTTGTCGAGTGTGAATGACCGTTTTCTATAGAACAGCTGATGTTCTTTTCGCGGTTTCAGGGTTGGTCTCATTGGATAGTAAAAGTTATTCATAATGATGGGTATTATGGACCCCTTTCGGCTCAGTACACCATTGTACACCCTGTATAGCTAAATTAGATAACATTATCATAATCGTTCCTTATATACGATCAGAAATGAGGTAGATGAAATGTATGAAAAGATTGAGAAAAGAAGCTTGAACTATAGGATGGGTGTACCAAAACATCAATAAAGTATGTATGGAATATTACTACAGCTTCATACCCTGCCCGCAGTGTGAGGGCAGAGTGTGACGTCACACACACACGTGCCAACAAATAGTTTATTGCCGATCGATACAAACAAGAGGGTCGGAAACGAACTCTAGTGTGCCCGTGTGTACACGCGCCGGGAGCCGGTAGCCTGCCCTGCATTTACGCCTGGATGCGCTGGCCTCTGAAATCGCTTTACCCAGATGCAGCAATTGACAGATATCGAGAGCGCCGGCCCTAGCCTTTGATCAGGGTAGATCGAGATTGTCTTCCGGCGCGTTTCATTACTGAAACCGCATGCAGGAATCGATCATTTTTGCAGAATAAAAAGTAGCCCATGTGCTGATCCAGGATATAAACTATTTCCACATCAAATTTTTATTCTGGTTACAAACAACACAAGTATGCCCCGCTGCACTTTACCTAGAGGCGCCATCAAAAAATTTCGCCTTTTCTCCTAGAGCGACCACTCCTCTCGCTCTACCCCAGGGCTGACGCTATATAAACATCTAGTATTTACTTCATCATCATCAGCCCCTCTTAGCCTACAAGCCTCTCCCAAGGCACGCTTTTTGTAATACTTACTTTACTCCAGATACGAACGAATAGTAAAAGAGTATTTTTGTACGTATACTTATAATGTAGCTTATTGCTGCATCTTGCACGTATATACGAGTACAAATTTCCCTTTATTCAATGCGGGCGGAGTTGCAAAATGCAGTTCGGTTTTCAGGTGTGCGTCGTACCGGGCGGGCCTTACCATGAATGGCGATCTCGCCCCCGTTCTCGATCGTGACTCACTCGCGACTCACACCCGCATTACTGGATCATGCGCCTGACTCACGGGACCTTTCCTAAAGCGACGCCGATAATCTAACTTGCACTCTCGATTCGTCTTTATTGCATTTATGAAAATTCCTATTTCAGCTTTTTGCATCTCAATAAATTTTGTGAGTTATGAGATCACTTGACATTAATGTCTCCGGATTTATAGTTACGAGAATTACAAGACATTTACAGAACATTTTTACTGTTGGTGACCGATTTAAAGGAACTTGTAACTACATCGTGTCCGAGTTGGTTGGCATTGAGCCACGGTACAATTCACGTAGAATCACACGGTTTTTAGAAACATTAGATTTCCATTTTTCAAATGCGGCTTGTGCATCCAGGGGCCTGAAACAGCGTAGTTCTGAAAATCACTCGAACGTGAACCTTAACGCGCGGAGACGGTTTGCGGTCGCGCAACTTTTCTCATCACCTAAACAGAATATCTTAAATCGGCTAGCCGTAAGGCCTCAGGGCTCTCTCTCGGGAGACAGCTTGACTTTTTCCATTAGTAATAATGTCTAAGAATTTCAAATTCACTTTTTCTTTTACGTTAGTCGAATTCCATAGTAGCGTCTGAAGGAAACGCGGCGAGCCGTGAAGGCTTCACGTTGTTCACGCCTTCAGCTCCTACTGGCACAGAATACACGATAGTAGGACGGTACTGGCGCGAGCACTTGGTCCAGTTGTCGTTTCCAGACGCTGAGCATATGGATCGGGCGTCGCTCAACACATTCTTTGCATCTTTGTCATACCGGGAACTAGCACGGGATACGAACCTCTACGAGATCGTCAAAGAAGACATCTAGAAGCGATACGAATTCGAAAGTGGTTCGTGTAAAGGCCGCTGTTTTACCTTTCTAAGTAACCCGACTTATCTGTAGGCTTATGTGAGGGAACCACCGTCGCTATTGTTTACCCGACTGCGCAAGAAAGAGGGTAAAGTTTTTTAACGTATGTTTTAATTTTTCTTTGTTACCTTCTATAACCTAAACGGCTTTACCGATTTTGATGTGTTAGATGTCATTAAACTCGCCTTCATGTCCAGAGTCTACATTTTGCAGTCGGTTATTATGTTTTTCTTTTAATAATCTACTTGTTATTTTGGTTTGGTAGCATGCAGTCAGGTGCGCTGCGACTGAAGATCAGACGTTACTATAGTTGCTTCGTTTTCTATTACTCGGAATGAGTGCTCGTGCAACTTCGATATATTTGTGTTGTCGCGTGTGATTCCTTTCCCTGATATTTATCTCGCTGGGAGTGTTGCACCTGGGTTTGTTTTGTACGCCGACAATCGTAACTCTTCTGTCGGGTCGGTAGTTTCCAACTTTCTGAGTTTTCTGTGATCGTCAGCTGAAGTTGGATAACTTCTTTATCTGGTTTTAGTCTGATGTGAAGCGCTGATGTGGTCTACGATGGAACCAGCTTGCCTAGACAAATTATATTATTCACTGATGACTTAAAGATACCCACATTATAATACCGGGTGTAAGAAAAACGCTCCCGAATACCACACCAACAAGTTTGGTATAGAAGCAAATGGTTATTCATTTGCCTTATTTGCTGTTTTTGAGGTATAAAATTTCGCAAACCAGCGATGTACAGCGTACAAGCGTGCGCGCGGCGCAGCGCGTTCGTTCACCTCTAGCAACAGCTGATATTTTATTTGCAATACATTGTAAACTTTTTTATAAAAGTTTTTTTTGTATCGTATCATCAATAACCATCTCTACCAGTGTTCGTTTTCGGGAGAGTTTCCCTTACTACCTGTATAATGTACCTGCTATTTGGTCTGAATTGTCTCTTTACATGTATGATAAATCATCATCATTCATACCTTCGTTTGGGATATATGCACAAACTCTTACAATGTAACTTGCCGCGATCCTTGTTGTATGATATTTAGAGTCGTAAATAAGACTTAGCTGTCTAATTTATCGAAGCAACTAATCAGCAATGTTATCCTTCGTCCGCTATCTGATAAAGTGTACAATCTACATTACCGCGGCGGAGTGCGTGCCTACAATTATTGTAATTGGTAGTGACAAGTCAAGGGCATCACTTTGTTTTGTGGATGCCATTACGAATATTGAATGCTCTAGTTATTGGTCGAAACTCTACATACTGATATTACACTTTCTGCTTCTCTCCTTAGAAACGTACAATACGAACAACTTTTTTACTGTACTCGTATAATACCGATAATACTTGCGTTTGATCGCCACTTCGCCTGTTGTTAAGCGATGATGCGGTCTATAATGGAGCACGCTTGCCTACAAGAAACCGATTCACTCGCGATTTGAACACACCCAGATGATAATTGAAGTACTTTTGCGTCTCTCCGAATTATTACTCCTTTTTCTCTCCTCTTTTATTTGATCATCTTCCCACTTGTAGCTCTGCTTTTCTACATTTTATAGTATAGTTTGTTAGTATGTTCTGAGTGCACATGCTATATCAGTTCGCAATTTTAGGCTGTTGTCTACTTAGTACTGACCGTGGACCAGACAACACTTGAAATTATTAAACCAAGATAATAAAATTGAATCTCATAATAGATCAGATATTATATTACGTGGTGCATTAGGAACTATTTCACTAAACGAACAAGAAGTGCGAACTTATAATGTAATGTATGCTAACTCGTAAATCAAACACATGATGTATCTTGTATGAAGGAAGATAGATGGATCCTTGCTTGTATGAAGACAATGCTGAGAGTTGTGTCTCCGTACCTGAATATAAAACTTGCGAATGAGATCTGCTGAGCGGGCGCGGGCGGGGCGGCACGCGACGGTATGAAACCATCGAAAGTACATATCGCCATATTGGGCTCAAGACGCGCGACAGTCGGCGTGCTATCTGTAATGTACTGTGTTACTTTGATTTAGTTTTACACTGTGCGGGTCCTGTCATGTCATGTCATGTGTCTGGTCCTTTCATTTGATGTACTTATATCGCATTGATGTTTGGTGAAGATTTATGTTTGGACTCTGTTATCGAGAATGTATTTTGTTACCAATAAAAGCTATGTACTCGCCGTTTTGTTGACAAAAGTTAATCTCAAATCAAAAGAGTACCTATCAGAAGTATCCATAGAAATCGTAGCTTTTTAAAATGATAAAACACTGTTTTATACTATCACGGTTGTTCACTACAGTGATATGATTATTAACGGGATATTTACCGTGGTAAGGTTGTGGATGGAGCTCCCGATATTTTGGCGTATTAACATGCACCATGCTCACGGGAAGACTGAAGAAACTGACTGTTTTAAAATGATTATTTGATCGTTCATCATCTCAGCGCGTTTCAATTCACGCTACTGCATGCTAGTCTCTTTAGTTAGAAGATCACCTACATCACTGAGGCCCTTTTCTCTAAAATTCAAGTAAATAAATAAATCAATAAATCGTCCTGTCCAGTCTTGCGCTAATTTCATCCGGTCTTGCCTTGCCTCCGGGCCGTGTTTATTTTATAATTATGATATTATAATCGTACTCATAACACACATACGAGGCGAGCCCGCCGCCGCGCTGGCTGCCGTATCCTTCCGAGTGAGTAGCGTCAGAAGTACGTCCGCCCACCTGCGACAACCTGGCGACAACGGGTGACATGTTTACGCTTCCGTTGTTGCCTATTTCGCGAAAATCGCTTTAGAGATCCTCGAATACATGTATGAGGAGAACTAACTTGATAATATTGTTGCCTGACTATAACACGTTAATAATAATGGCTGATGTCACCTACAGTTAAATGGAAACATTGTTAAAAAACTGAGTACTGAGTACAACAACTTGCAATTAAGCATTATACGGCAGTGCGCTTTGATACGCCGCGACTGACACACGCGCGAGATCTGGCTCGAAGGACCACAAAATGTAGCAACACTATTATAGTTTATTAAAAGTAGTTTACCTTAAAATGTATGTTATTTATTCGACACAATAATTGAATGGAGCCGATTTTCCACTCGCTCGTGTCAGTCGCGGCGTATCAAAGCGCACTTCTGTAGACTTACGCAGTACGCTGAGTTGCAAATGTTGAAGTAGACCGATTGCAGTTTAGTTTGGGTTGTTTTATTAATTAGCTTCCTAACTCTACCAGGAGCTTTCCCCTCGTCATCTATACTCGTATCTGGAGAGTAACCTCGACACCGACACATGTTGCCGACGGCATGTGACTGTTCCTTCCGATCTACTTTCCCGTGAGTATAGACTTCTACAAAATCATCTTTTAATAATATACGAGTACACTTCAAACTCCTCATTGGTAGTAATAGAGTAATATAAATACGGAACCATTATCTGAGTATTAACAGTCGGCCGTCCGACTCCGCGTGCATAGCCGGCAGTTTATTCAGTACTATGTAAATATTTAGCTCCATGTCATTGTTAGCCTTCTGCACTTGTATGGTCACTGTTTACTAAAACACTTGACATTCCACATTCACACTCATTTTGAACGGTTTTATTTTCAGTTCCGCCAACTTATCTATTCAGTTGTCATCAGCATCGCTAGTGGACAAGCATTTATTCGCTGTGACAGCCTGCAATAACATTGTGAAAACCCGAATGAAAACAAATTTTCTATTAATATTTCACTGAGCTATATCAATTTTATTATTTTCTTTCGTTCAAAAATCTAGCGAAAGTGATCAGAAATTGTGGTTTTTCATTCAGCTTTTTACAATTCTATTGCAGCTGTCAGAGCAAACAATGCTTTGATTTTGTCCAACTAAATTATGTCACCGTGAAATTAATACTACGTATACGTTTTGGTGCCAATTCTGATCATGCTAAAGTAAACTTGAAAGAACTGAAACTTATGACCCCCATGACCCCTCCCCGGATCCGTTCTTGAGTCCACAGTAAACTGAAACAAATTTTTATAACTGACTTAAGTTTTTAACAACGACGCTTACCACAGAATCGCCACCACTGTCGAACGAAACTAAAAGTGTTTATCAATGAGCGTAACCGAAGTAACAACCGTAGCGAATCCATTTACCTATCGTTGTTCTCGCACACGTGTCTCGCAGGACATGTGGCCGTGTGACTCCATGACTATGTTTAATTACCGAGGAGAGTAGTTTTATGGCATAATTCATTGGCATAATTAGACGTACGTGTAATGAGAGGTACGATGCAAATACAAGAATGGCGCCACATTTACATGTAGACAGGGAAACAGACGCACGCGGCGCGGTGCGAGAATCTATGAGAAGCAACCACTAATCTCAAGATCCCCAAATCTGACCACCCACAAGCCCAAAAGCCCAAAGGCCCCCTTTTAGTCGGCTTTTACGATAGGCAGGGGTTACCGAAGCAGTATTCTAACACCCCGGCTCCAGGGATAAGACATTGTAACCTAGACGAGTATAGTTTGAATATTTTACACGTCTTAGATTGCTGAGACTGATCCCGTCTAACTCCACTCTCTCCCTCTCTAATATAAACTGTAAGAATCATGCAATGCTTTACCATGCCCTATCCTATCATATCATAATGATTCCAGATAAACGAACAAGTTTTTATTTTTTTGTCATAGCTGGCAAACAAGCTAATGAGCCACCTGATGGTAAGCGATCACCGTCGCCTATGAATACCTGTAACACCAGGGGCATCACAGATACCTTGCCGACCTTGATAGAGTCTTCAAACAGATCTTTTGGAGAACCCCGTGATTATATAGTTACTCGGAAATACGAAAAATACGGAAAAATACGGAAATACCTGATGATTGGATGGAAAGTAAAGTAAAAAAATTTACAGATCTGTCAACACCGCTTGTGTTGCAAGTGTCCGTCCATAGGCGGCCGTTTTTGCTTACCATCAGGCTGACCGCATGCTTGTTTGCCGTTTTTATTATTACAAAAGTACCAAGTAGCACAATTTCGTAAGTTGTACATAAAATAATGCAAACGGAAGCAACTCTACCTGTAGCAGCTTTAGAATATTCGACCTTTATTAATTTGTAAACATTAGAAGTGTTGGCTATTGATTAGCAAGCAACAAACACCTCACTGGCGCGGAGGCGTCAAAAGAAGAAACGCGTCCTTAGAGAAAAAAAACGGAATTAATTAATTTCCTTTTACTAAACACCTACGTGAAGTGTCCTCAGTGCGCTGTCGACGTTGTTTATTTTATCTAAATAAGGTACGAGTTCCACCGCCCTCCCTCCATACGAGTATGCCTATGAGGCGTATAGATAAGCCTGCATTATCCGCACTTGAATTAAATGTTCTTTGTCTTGATTTCTTATTATTCACTTCAACAGACTAACATAAATAATCATAGGAGAATAGACCTATATATCAATAGAGGGTGATCCGAACTTTAAGCCCCAAAATGTTTAAGCACATGAAAAATTTGCGCCGTTTGTCAAAAAGTTTACGAGTAAGTATATATAGAATAGATCTACGTGTTTATGTAAACCTGCGTTTGGCTTTACACGTGTTGTATATAAAACAAGCTTATGTCACTCGGGGATAGTATAGCTATTAGCGAAGTAATGTTTCGAATCTGTTCAGTAGTTTCAGATACTACTTCCCACAATTATACAAACTCACAATCTTTACCTCTGTGTAATACTATGTAGTATATTATGTGCTTATTTGTGTTTGCTCTGAAGAATGACGCGACACGCAGGGACGCGCACGAAAGCGGCTAGCGAGTAGCGACTGCATTCATACTGGTGCGCAGTATTCTTGTTAGCACCACTGAGTTGGCACCATTGGACAAATCATTCTCCCCGTGTTCACTATACTGGGTGGCTGGTGAGACAGCGGAAATATTCGCGGATATCGTTGTACTCCTCGTTGTGAACAACTTCTACTACTACGGGAACAATCCTGAAATCGCGATGAATAAAGGTGTTCCATACAAAATGTTCATTGACACTCGGCAAAAAGGATTTGCTGTGAAGAATACGAAAAAGCTTGTTTAAAAAAGTATTTTTTTAATCAATAATTTAATTTCTGTGGAATTTTTGTATGAAGTCCATAACTCAATCAATTGAAATGTGGACAGGACAACGTGTGTCGGGTCAGCTAGTGAATAATATCTACTTACGTATAACATTATATTGAGTGAAAAACTTTTCACCGATACATCGATCGTTATCGTTGTTTATCAAGGTCGCGGAACACTTGCAATGACTCACTACGTCCGCACAATGCTCTGATTAACTTTACAAATAGACTACGCGCCGCGGGTTCAACTTCAGTATAATGAGCCTTGGCCTCCGATACTAGAACCATTCCTGAAATCCTCATTTTCATTATCCATACTTATAGTTTTATTAAATTCATTTCTGGGTGACAGTGACAGGTGTTGTGCCAATCGCGTTGTCGGTTGTTACGGCCCTAGACTTTAAAATAATCTTCAACCCGTCAAAAAGAAAAACATAGTCAATAACCATTTTAAAATGCGTGCGCGCATGTTCATAATCAGTTAATGAAGTGCATGCGTGCCAGCTAATAGTGGCGCGGAGTGAGGAAGTGGCCAATAGAAACGCGCTCTCGATACTGACATCCGACGGAAGCTCTCTGTGCACAGGGCTTACGAGTATAAACACATATGGCTACCTGTATAACGCAGCCCTGCAACTTATACTTTTTGGATGAATTTGCTTTACAAAAATAACGCATAAGCACAAAATGCTGATGCCATAAAAACGACAACCGCACCGATTCTTCCTGATCTGCTTATAATAGTATGCGTCAAACTTCTATTATAAGTAGTTTATTTCTGAAGGACGCGCCGGTGTTTCATGTAGGGCGGTTCAAAGAAGCACTCACACTTGCGTGTCTGTGAACAGTCGAGTAATGTGTGTGTGTTGCTGCAGGGTCGGCAAGCTGAACCTGGTGGACCTGGCGGGCAGCGAGCGGCAGCGCAAGACGGGCGCCTCGGCGGAGCGGCTGCGGGAGGCGTCGCGCATCAACCAGGCGCTCTCCTCGCTCGGGAACGTCATCTCCGCGCTGGCCGAGAACAGCCCTCACGTGCCCTACAGGTACCTTTATACTCTAGCCACGAGGCAGCGGCGAAACTTCTCACAAGCGACCACACCGCCGTCGGGGAGTCAGCTAAACCGGGCGCAAGCGCCTCACACGCAACTACATACTTATTATATGTATATTCATATATACATAACATAATTATAGTCGAGGCTGAAGTTCTGTCACATCCTCTTATTATTTCTAACATTCAGAAAACAAAATCTTCTTTTCGAGTTAGCAATTCGGCTTGACAAAACAAACGAACCTCGTGCGACATCAGCTTCAGGAGGACGGCCGCAGCGTAGTGGACAGAGCTCGGAGTTCAAACCTGCCGGTCGTAAAATGTTGAACTGTCTATTTTATATAATTTGTAAAAAGACCTACTTTTGGCGTAGTACCACCAGTCTGTCTAAACTTTTATTTTTATAAAACGGCACGCTACACTTCTAATTAGTTGAACGCCTTGTAATGTAAATTTTGATCGTTTCAGAGACTCGAAGTTGACGCGGATCCTGCAAGACTCTCTCGGCGGAAACAGCAAGACTATAATGATAGCAAACATCGGCCCCGCGTCTTACAACTACGACGAAACTATCACCACACTGCGATATGCGCACAGAGCCAAAGGTAACGCACACGCAGTCACACACAGGAACAAACTATCTGCTCAAGTTTTCGCTATCTACAAATACTTTGGCAAACTGAGCTCAGATTTCTGCGCTTAGTCTAATATACAAGTACCTATGGCTCGGTAATGGTAAAATAGTGGTCAGATAGAATAGAGGCGATGGTCTCTAAACAGACTTGCAACAACTCAGAACTGTAGACCACTGTGGAACCGGGGCGTAAATATTACATGACGTTTGATGGATTCTATTGAGACTTGTGTTGTTTGCAGCCATAAAGAACAAGCCGGTCCGCAACGAAGATCCGAAGGATGCCAAGTTGCGAGAATACCAGGCAGAGATCGAGCGGCTTCGATCGCTCATCGAGCAGCGGCGCGCCACCGAGCGCAAGCCGCGCCGCGTCCCCAAGCCGCGCTCCACTACCGCCACGCCGAGCCAGCCTGAGCCAGACAACTGTGAGTCAATGTGCATACTGCAACCTACTGGGTCTTATGGCACCAGGCAGTGGTCGAACGCTCATCGAGTAGCGGCGTCTTACCAAGCGCAAGCTACGCTACACTACTGCCACGCAGAGCTAGACAACTGTGAGTCTAGTGCTACTAGCAGACTGCCTCTGGAGGTCACACAGCTCCCAGTCAAACGGGCTCGGACGTCCAGTCGCCGTCCACGGGACGGTGACGTAACGGACGGTAACAAGGTGTCTGCTGACCACCACGGCATGACCGCAACACTTGAGATGACATTGCAATTCATCAGGTCATCATTTCCTAACAACTTTGTATCTCGTTCTAGATCCCTATTCTCTTTTGCAGCCGAAGAAGACACATTCAGTATCGAAAGCGAACACATCCTCGCCGAATCCACGATAGAGCAAGAGAAGACGAAGACCGAGGAACTAGAAGTCCAGATCCGGGCGTTAGAAGACCGGCTGGTGCAGGGCGGGGCCGGCAAGGATCTCATTAACAACCTCAACGAAAGCCAGATGATACTGGAACAGAGGAACAATGAGATCGTCGAGCGGAAGAAGAGGGAAGTGGAAATGCAGCAGAAAATAGACCTGGAGGAAGAGACAACTGTAATAGTAACAAATACCTTCGCCACCCTTCAGCAGGAGGTCGATCATAAAACGCAAAGGTTTGTTTTATTTATTAATATCAACTTGAACAAATGACAAATAGTTACACGGAGACGCTCGTTACACTTGATTGGTTAAATCTTTTACAAGTGGCAAGCCAGAAACATTCTCGTGACTGTACTGTACTGTACACTGTACAGTTTCACTCCATCAGCGCATTGCTTGCGTATCTCATCATCTATCGTATATGAACTGTTAATATGCTCTTGTGAAAGCTGATTATTCGTCGTAGACTCTCCTCGTGAAAGCTCGCACATTCTGGTAATAGTTGGTATGTCCTCACGGCAGCTGGAACGCTCTCTGAACAGATTGTAGGTTCACACACTAGGTACTGCCGTGAAGCCTCGTACGTTTGGTGCGCGTGTGTGTGGTAAGAAAGAAAGAAAGAAAATAAATTTTATTTCACACCTTTACACAAGCTTATATCTAAAGAATACAATCAGTGTCGAATGGGTCCGTCTCAGCATTAATGGTGATAGTCAAGGACTATCAGCGCCGGCTTTCAGACGAACCCTTGAGTTTACACTTAACTTAACACAAATTTACATATATTTACATGACGGCGGCGCATGTTGCAGGTTGAAAAAGTGCCTGGGCAAGTACGCGTGCCTGCGCGAGGAAGCGGTGGAGCAGCGCGAGGCGCACGACGCGGAGCGCCGCGACCACGAGGCGCTGCAGGCGGCGCTCGTGGGCGCGCTCCGGCGCCGCCTGCTGCTGGCAGACTCGTTCCTGCCGGCCGCCGGGCGGCCCGCCGTGCTGCGCGCGCGCTACGACGACGACTCCGACACCTGGACCCTGCATCACAGGTGATACACGACACGAGGCGCTGCGCCGGGAGTGCGGCTACACCACATGTTGCAGCGTGGCTGATCGTTTGATGCTACACGCCAGCCTGGTTGGACTCTGCATGAGTACAGGTGTAGTACAGCAAGGGTGGGATTTAACTCATTTCCTTCCCATGAGTCATTATGTAAGTGCGTCAATCTCGTCTCTTAGAACGATTCCTAACATGTTGTAAGACTGTGAACACCACACCACACCGTCCCGTTTTAGTTCATTCCTCAAAGATCTTCTCGCCGAGATCAATATGAAGCGTTTCTAAAGGGTGTCTACAACCAGCTACTAGGTAGTTGCAGTCACCGTTTTTGAAACTCTACATGTTGAAGCTCGGCTTCGCCTGCCCGGCGAGGTCTCCAGGCTGGCGTAGCACCGCCAGCACCGCCAGTGTAAAGTGTTGGTTGTGTAAGCGGACCGCGTGCCACTGTAATACTTGAAGGAGGTGTGAATGATGATTGCAGCGGGGCGGAGCCGCTGACGGAGCGGCCGCGGGCGGGCGCGGGGCGGCGCGCCCAGTGCGCGGCGGCGCTGGCGGGCCGGCTGCCGCGCCACCGCGCCGAGAACCTGCTGGACCTGGCGCCGCTGCCGCTGCCGGCCACCACCAGGCACTACACGCCGCCGCAGCACGGGAACCACGCGCAGGTACACACACACACACACACACACACACTCGGCACCACACACACACGACAGATGATGAGCACACACGACCACGACACGACATGTATGCGTGACGTCTCGGAGTCGGAGGGAACATACGGGCGTTAATATGTATGGTTGTGGTTGTAATTTGTATGTATATTTATTTGATGAAAACTTGCGTATATTTGATTCGATACCTAGTTATGAAGTTTTCTTGGTAAATATGATTTATAAGTTCGAACTGTGGTCTATATATCGCTTAAAAAATTATTAATACATTACTGACAATGATTTGTTAGGTTTTCCCGATTAGGGATTAAAAGTTTATAGTGTTTCCATTAAGTGTTTAATTTCAAAAATTTCTCACGCTGGGATTTATAGGTCCTTGCTAGGATTGTAGATATTTTGTCCTATTTGCAGCATAATAGTAAACATCAGGTCAAATCAGACCTCCGTACCAATGGATGGACTTGATTTTCTACTATTAATAAATATTATGTTTGTGTATTCCAGCCTACCCCAACACCAGTGAAGAAGGAGCAGGAACTGGATGCCCCCCACGTGCCGCACGCCCCCCGCGGCCCGCACACGCCCCACGCCCCCTCGGCGCGCAAGTCTGCGCGCCCCCCGCCCCGCGCCGCCACCGCGCACCGCCTCGGCACCGCGGGCGTGCGGTAGACCCTCGCCACGTCACGTAGGATTCGGATACTTCATCACAATATCTAATATCAATATCTATTGTGCCGACACTCCTCTAATACTTGACTGGTCAAAATCTGAAACGGTCAAATACTTGATTCGTAATATTCTAACAATCAAACCCTTATAGGACTGCACGGACTCTCGACTGACACTTCCTCGGTCAAATCCTACACAAGCCAAAATATACGACGAGACCTGAGCTCAGCATGGTTGAATAATCTCTAATTGTAGAAGTCCCAGGAAGGTTTTGGAAACTACCTGCTCAAATTGACCTAATGACCTATTAAAAGTTAGGGTTGGTATCACCAAAGTTGATCTGAGCAGAGTTGGGTTGATGTCTCATCTTCTCAAAGAAAATTCTATTCGTTTATGTTTTTCTTTGAAAAATTAGACATTCAAATCTAGCTTCTCTGTTGTTATATTTGTCCCGACCGGCCCTAATTATAAATAGGTCGTGTTTCAGGTGTCAGTAAAGACCTGAGTGGCTTCCGTGGAACAATCTCAACATAGTATCCATCGGAACACGCTGTGATGTTTGTTGAGGGTTTAACTCGGAGCTTAGTTTTCACTAAACTTTGAACTGCTAGAACTTGAAATAAAAAAAATCTTTGTTTTAATTTTCCAAAAAGGAAAAAATATTTTTGATATTTTTTTTTTCTTTTATATCTAGAAAGGTAAACTTTTCTAGTTCTGTCAGGTTTAAAGTTGTGTGAAAAGTGAGATGGTTGTAGGCAGAGGATCTAAAATCACCACCTGCCCTGCTGACATTTATTTTCTCATCTCTCCTGGTCCAGGGCGGGTCGCCGGGACAGACAAGACTAAACCAATTCTGATATGAAGTGTAAAAATATTAATTGATCACATAAATGAAGGTCGATGTTTCAGTATATCAGTTGATGTGATGTTCTGTGAATCTGAATCCGAAGTGCGAGCGACACGGTGATACTATTGTACAATAAAATGTAATAGAGTGAACTGTGTCTGTCCTCACACCCGTACTGTACGTACTGACTAATATATTATTATATAATGTAAGCTAGCTTCTAGTTATATTCATAAAATAAACGGTTCCTCGATTTAATGTAGCATTAAATATAAAATTATTCCGGAGGTCACAGTTCACTGTATTACCTACACCATAGTTGTAACTTACTGTTGATAATTGTGAAGAAGTGCGTTCTTGCCCCCTCCCGAGTCGCGCGACGCCCCTCAAACTAAAGTTTGAGAGACGCTGTCCCGCGCCCTCGAACGAAACCTGTCGACTATTGAAATAATAACATTTATGTTCGGTCTAAGAAGTAACAGTGACGTTGACATCCTGTCTCGAGCCGGGATCGGTTGTTTATTGCGACGTTTTTGTATGGTCACCTGTTAGACACGCCAATCGCTTCTGAAGCTTACATCTAGATCCTTTTTGGTTTTAGATAATGTTTTTGTAAATGATTTCGCTTCGCATAGGAAATGTCCGATTGTGCGGGACCGGCGGCTGTCCCGCGAGTTTTTCTGTAAGATATATTTAATATAGAAGTAGAATTGTCACAAATTCCAGTGAGTGGCGTACGTTGATCTCAGTCGCGATAGTTCCCCGTGCAGTGCGGCGTGTGCGCAGACGCAAGTTCTATTGTATTTGTTGCGAGATCCATTCAACCTGAGACACTTTTATCCGAATGTTTGGTTCGTTTAATTGGTTTAGGTTGTCGTTTTGTATGAGATTTTTATTTTACCGTTGTTGTTTTTGTAAAATGTTATTTTGTGCTTGGATGGCCACGTGATACTAGATAGTTTAATGTAATTATGTATAGAAATTCAACCGTAAACTCGTATTTATGATGAATTTTTAGTATTTTTTTAATGCGAGACGTAAAATGTATTCTCTCTATGTGTGGACGCGATGAGACGATTCCCAAAGTGTTGTGATCCAAATATTGTATTATGTTCAAATGCGTTACCAAAGATGGAAACGATTCATTCCAGGATATACCCCACACGTCACTGTGAGGCCCTAGTGCACTAGTGCCCCTCCGCTTGTTGAGTCGTGGGCGTATATTACCAGACACGGTTTCTAGTCAATGATCCTTGTATACAAGTAATGTAAATATATTTTAGGTATTTCAAAAGTATAGAGAATAGTGTACGTATAGGTAGGTTGCTAATGTTCGCACAATACTTTTTGAATACCGGAATCTAATTTACCAAATTATGAAATGAAATATATTCTATTTATTTAAATAATTGTATAGTTGTAACTGTGTGGTGCGATGCACGGAGCAGGTCGGCTCCAGTGTTCTCGGAGCAGGTCGGCTCCAGTGTTCTCGGAGCAGGTCGGCTCCAGTGTTCTCGGAGCAGGTCGGCCCGAGTGTTCTCGGAGCAGGTCGGCTCCAGTGTTCTCGGAGCAGGTCGGCCCGAGTGTTCTCGGAGCAGGTCGGCCCGAGTGTTCTCCGCTGCGAGTTGTGCAGTATTGGTTAATATTGGGTTTACATTAGTTGAACTGCAGAGGAATGTGAATATGTGATATTTATTTGGAAATCGCTAGTCAGCTGTGCCGCATACACGCTTATACTCACTAATAAAATGTTTTAAATATTTGGAGTTTTTTCTTTTACTTTCCTGTTGTTTGTCGATACCTAACTAGATATGGTATTTACCTGAGGAAGGGCCAGAACTCGGTCATTTAAAGGTTCCGTACCCAACAGGTGTGAAAGGGTGGGTGTCTGTCTGTCCGCCCTACCTTTTAACGGTTTGTATCTTTCGAACCGTAATAGATAACCAGAAATTTTCACAGAATATGTAGAAATGTTACAGCGGATTAACTAGGAAATAATAATAAAGGCCTCGGGCAGACTAGCGAGTTGTAGCAGCGGCGATCGGCGATTTAGTCGCTTTTCGGAAGCTTGGTGCAGCGACCGAATGCTGCAATCCGTACACATACATACACCAGTCGCGGCGATCAAGTCGCTTTTTAGGGTTCCGTACCCAAACGGGACCCTATTACTAAACCTACGATGTCTGTCTATCTGTTCGTCCGTCCGTCCGTCTGTCTGTCCTAGATATTAACGGCTATATCTTTGGAACCGTAATAGATGGACAGTTGAAATTTTCACAGAATATGTAACGTTACGGCGGATTAACTAATAAAAAAGTCTAAAAGTAAAAACAAAAGGGGGGTGGGTGAGGTGGATCGGGGATACAACAAACGTATTTTAGATTACGATACTACGATAATACGTACAAGCGTCAAACTTCACACGATTGTAGTACATACTCTAAAGTATAACAACAATAGGCATGATGACTAATATTTTTTTATTACCTAATAAAAAAGCTAATCATACATAGAGCACATCAACAAAAACAAAATTAAAATTAGTTCAAAAATAAATGAGATATAAGCATTTTAATTTAATTTAAATTCATGCTAGACAGAGAGCGCACTATACTGAGCCGTGACGTCACGGCTCAGGAGCGCCATACAAATGCTATACTAACACACGCTTTGCGTGAAAGGGATAGAACATCCCCACCTAAAACTTTAAATACTCATATCTCAGAGATTTATCAGCCAATTCAAATTATTTTTTCAGTATGTGTAATGTATTTACTTATATTCATCGCTAAGCCGGTTATTTGTAATAAATTAAACATTAGGATTCATGCCTATTAATAAATAATGGCCAAGTGTGAGTCGGTGACTTTCTGTTCATTACCAAGTTATTACAGTCGAGCGCCTGTAGCATACTGCGTAGCAAATTACTTACTACAATTTGGGAAAGCGTTTTAATAACTGGTAATTCGGTTACATGTACAACCTTATTGTATTTTGTGGTGGTACGGAACCCTCAGTGCGCGAGCCCGATTCGCACTTGGCTGGTTTATTGGCTTTGCTCTGCACACACCTGGATGCCAGTCGCAGCAACTTAGTGAGGCTTTGGCATCTGCGGAACATGGGTTCAATTTAATTTTAGTATAAAAATTAAAATAATTAATTTAAAAAGAAAACATCTAATTTTTGTCGTACATTGCTGGACAACGAGAATTTTGAACTAGCTACCAAGTAAAAGGCAATTTCCGCCAAACGTAAGTTGGTATTGTTTTCGAACGTGCTCAAGTGTAGTAAGTGCTAATGACGTCAAAATTATGTATTTTCGGGTTGTTTCCATTACTTCACATAAGGCTCTAGTATAACTCATCACTTTACTCAGGCATGACTAAGACTTGACCGTAACTTATTTTGCTTGACTCTGTGACTACGACTTGTATGACGTTATTTAATACCATAAAACCCATATTATTTTGACTGAAAGACTCAGTATCAATGGTTACAAAAAAAAGTTAAAACGAAAGAAGACGATATGTCCTTAATTACTCTAGCGTGGCCCATCGTGAGATACCTTAACAAAAAAAAAACACTGTGACATCAATATTATGAATGTTACTGTCAAAAGCACAGACCTACTGTGTATATCTGTGGATCTATTATGTCTTCTGTGCTATTCTGTCACAGATATACACTATTCTGTGGTGCTACTCACAGATCTACTACCTAGTGCTACTACTACCATCACAGACTACCATCTCTTCCTGTTTTTTTTTGTTAATATTTTTATTACTATAGATACAAAGTCCTTAAGGCGTACTGTTAAACAAGTTTACACTCGGGGCTTAGTCCCAGATTTGATAGTTTTCGAAAACTTTTTTCGTTTACGTTTTGTTCCATACATTGTTGGACTGAAAGGTATTCGAAAACTTTTTTAGTATTAGAGTGAAGCAATCTATACCGCCGATTTTAGTTCCTCCGCGTTTCCGCTGGAGGCGCTTTACTAAAATGTATGGAACAATACGTAAACGAAAAAAGTTTTCGTTGATATCAAATCTGGGACTAAGCCCCGAAAAAGCAAAGAGCGAAAAAGGTTCTCTCCTTCTCTTGTTGTTTAAATTAGGGTTGCCAACTCACTGTAGTTTTTCACGTTTTTGAACTAGCAACCTGACAAAAACAGTGTTGTGCTGGCGATAAAAACTATTTTGACCAGTCGATTAATAAATCATCGATGTCCGAAGTGTACTTGTGCAAAACATTAAAATTATATACAATTAGAGGCAAATGCCTTAATTACTAAACAAAATATAAGCGAACACTAACGCAACCCTATTTTTTATATAAAAAAATGGAAGGCCAATTTTGTAGATTAATTTTTTTACACATCACAATGTAACCATGTTTATTTTCAATGTTTGAACCGCACAATTGCTCTTTTTAATTTTTAAATACATATTTTTATTGTAATTATATGACAAAAGAAGTCAATTTTACGATTCACTTTGAATATTAAACAATAGACTGGCAGATGTCAAATATGATCCATTATGTTTGGTATAAAAAAACAGTTAGAATAATTCACTACCAGCAAGTAATGTTAATCTTATGGTTATCGTTTTTTTTTAACGCAATTTTTTTAACTGTCAAATAAATATTGATTTTTACATGAAGCCTTAGCTAATAGTGTTTAATTGTTTTAATATATTCAAACAACTATAACTTGTTGTCTACCTTATTATAATTGTGTTATTATATTGTACAAAACTATATAGTTTCTATCGTATCAGATTAATCGATGGACGCAAAATGTAGAATCGTACAGATTGACACAAGTTTGACAGTTCAAAACTATATCGACTTTCATCAAGCATCACTATTTTGTAACGGTCGCTTAAATTCAAAAGTTTCGTGGCTTTGTTTCGGGGTACAAAATGTAAAACCTAATAAATTTATTTAAAATTATCCGTAAGAATGTCGGAAAAATTGCAAGACTATCAAGTCCTAGACGTTTTCTGGGGTGGCACATTCTACAAAGTGAGACACAAGGTCACCAACAACATATTCGCGTTGAAAGCGTACAATTGCCGCACATACTCCGACGAACAAATACAAGATATCGTTAACGAGGTAAAAACTATAAGCGAAGCGTCATCGGACAGCCTCCTGCGATACTACGACACAATTCTGCATGGCCCAACCAAGACTCTGTACTTTGTACAAGAGTACAACTCGTGGCGGAGTTTGCAGGACTTGCTGGATGAATGCAAGGTCACCCAAAGACGCGCCGCCGAGGGTTTCGTATGGCTCCTGCTGCACGAGCTGGCGCGGGTGTGCAAGGCTGTCGCGCATTTCAACTGCGTAGTTCTACGGAAATGTATCTCCCTTGCGTCGGTGTACGTGAGCGACAACGGCGAGCTCCGCATTAACTGCTTCGACCTGGCACCGACTGCGGAGCAAACAGACTTCATGCGACAGATCGGGGAACTGATACGCACTTTGTGCTACCGCCCCAGCGCTTCTGACGACAAGGTAAAAGAGTTCCGCTACAGCGACGACCTTAAGAACATCATCAGCTTTCTCTCTGAAGACAGAAGCGCCCCTTTGGGCCCCGACGTTATTCTCTATCACCCCACAGTTCTCACACACTTGGAAACAACCTCAGACCCTAAACGACCAAGTAACATTCTTGTGTCTGCAGAATATTCACACTCAACATCAGAGTTGAACAAGTGTGACTCTGAAAAGTTTGTAGAGCTCTGTAAAACTGTGGAGCCACTGCCCAGGACCATTTTCAACATTGGAGGCAGCCCCATTTACTGCAATATAAGTCCCAAAAGGAAACTATACTCAGGAACGAAAGATGCCAACGTATATCGCGATTCCCTGTCTCCTACACTGGCTGCACTGGCGCTGGAGCTCCCTGGCTACGTGCCCAGAAGTCGGAAACCATATAGTGAAGCTATGGAGCCCTACAGTCGTCCCCAGTTAGTGTCTGAGCAGACTTTTAGTCGGGAATGGATGTCGCGGCTTGTGGCGCTTCGCCAACGCGAGGAGTCGCTCAACAAGAGGGAAAGAGACCTCCTCGCCAAAGAAATAATCACAAGTCCAGCTGCAAAAGTGATTCCGCTAAATGTGTCTCAAGATATGATGTGTGAGAGTGACAGTAATGGCATAACCCTTCCTCCAATGATGCAGGCGAGAGACGTCAGACGCGAGGGGACGATGCGCCGGCGGCGCCGCTCGCGCTCCCGCAGGAAGAGTTACGGCTACGAAGACCTCGACAGTTCTCTCTCAGCAGATACAGGAGACAGCAGCATGGTCATCACTGCCACAAAATTCACTAAAGACAACATGCCGCGCCGAAACATATTCCCCGAAGTGTCCAGCAAAAAAGTGCATTTCACAACTGCCAACCCCTTCACAGAGAGTGATGAAAGTGTTACGCTCACATTCTACGAGCTAGAGAATGTGGACAAGGCTGGTTACAGAGTGCCTCGCGGCAACACGTCACAGAGAGACCTCAGTAAGTTCAAATATTTAGATATTGAAAAGATCACTTCAGAAAAGAGGGCTGCAATGAACTGGAGTCATTCATCACCTTCTAAGCAAGCTAGGATAACGAAAAATGTCTTCAATGATATTTCAAATCACAGCAGCATTAGGAAGACTCCATCAAAGACCAGTTTGTTGTCACGAGGATCTGATTGTTCGAGGCTGTCCATGATGTCTGCGAGAAGCCACTGGAGCACTGATTCTTCAGTGAGTCAGGTGAGTGAAGGAGGTATATTTGAGAGGACTCGCTCCAGCATCAGGCAGTCTGTCGCCCAGACCCCTATAGCTCCAGATATGAAGAAGAAGAGTCGCAAATCTTTAATAACATTCAAAACACCCTTTAAGTTCATGTCTAAACATTAAGTTCTTTTGATCTCCATAGAGAGTTAGTTCTAAGCTCTTTTACTTGTAATTTAATTTTTGAGCAATTTTAACAAGGTTGTGGTTTCTAAATTATAGAGATTTAACTTAGTTCTAGTTAAGGGCTTAACTCAGCATTTAATTTTAAAATAACTTTGTACTGTCATAACTTGAAAAATATACATTATGATTTTTGTATCCTACTAGTTTCTCACATAATCAGGATATGTCTTAAACTGTTTTTGAGACAACTTTCTACTTTGCAAAATTTTATATTTTACAGCCTGCCCCCTTCATGAAGTAGTAGGATTACAAGTTAAGCCAAATAAGGTATACATTTAAAGTTCTCACGACACAAAGTTGTGTAAAAATAAGGAGCTGAGTTGACGCCTTAAATGTTGCTTCAATTTGTCTGTTCCTTAGTTTTAGAGCTGTTCTGGAACCAGATGGATTTTATTTTATATTTGTACAATGAAATACGGACACCAGCCCACCTACCCTGACCCTAGCATAGAGAAATTATACATTTCTATATTATTGTATTTTAAAAGTATGTATTTTTGACAAATTATAAATCAATTTTATTGTTAAAGAATTATTAGATTAGATAAGTGTTTTATAGAAACCTTGAGAATAATATAGTACCTACCTAGGCTATTGCTTTAAGAGTATATTTAGCAAATTACTTAATATTCAATTATGAAAGAAAAAAACAATAAAAACGTTAACCTTTAGGTCGACACTAAAAATAACTAGTAGTCTTTTAGTCTTCCAATACAAGATTTTTAATATTCCTGTTGCATATTATTTTAGTTATTAGATGTTTGTAACAATATGTTTAGGAGATAACCCACTGACAAGTTTCCATACAACCTACCAGAGCTGGAAAAATATAATTGTTTTCTTATTCTGGTAGTTTCTAATAACCAAAATACCAGTTTATTTATTTAGGCCGTTAAAATTAGTTTGATGTTATGGCAATTGTAAATTAAAAATAAAAACAAGCTAGAAACTTGCTGGTGCTTTATCTCTTTTAAGTTAAGCTAGTAATAAGTTGCCATATTTTTGTAAAATATTATTTAAGGTTTACAAGTAAAAGAATTAAATGTAAAAAAACAACATTAGAGTTTTTTATTTCAACATTTACACTTCAATCACAAGTTTTTATCACTTCGTTATATTTCTCTATTGAAAACAGGTCATGATACTGGGTTTAGTATGAGTTTGAATATCATATTGATAAACTATTTAATTATTTATTTTTCTTGTTTAGTGCCTTGTCTGCTCCGTCGACAAACTTCTTTGGCAGTCCATATTTCTCAATCAGGAGTTTCGCTACAAAGTAAGTCTGAAACAAGGAAATGTTAGTTATTGCTTGGAATAAAGTACAACGGGGAATGATCTGAAGAATTGTTCGCTCTGATGCTAGCTTGCAATTTTATCATCGCACCAGCCGCCACCGCCTGAAAGTTCATCCACATATCATAGATCAGTGGAAATCGCACACTGTGCAATTTACACGATCTTTTGTGCCTCACACCTGCAATTTGTGGAATGTGCTCCCCCTCCTGTGGCGTTTCCGAATAACTATAACATCGGGATTCTTCAAAAGGGCTGTTAATAGTCTTTAAGGTTCGGCAACGTATCTGTGATGCCCCTGGTGTTGCAGGTATCCATAGGCGACGGTGATCGCTACCATCAGGCGGCCCGTCTGCTTGTTTGCCACATATGGCATAAAAAAAAGTTTTTATTTAATACACATTGTAAGCGTATTTAGTAAGAAGTTATGTGAGATGACATCGGCAAGGTGAAGCATGGTGACATCAGGCAAATTGGCGGTCAAAAGCTAATCTATTATTTTTTATTTATTTAAACTATATAGTGGCGAATTAGCCGTAAGGCAAGTTTATGCAAGTATGTACAGGCACCAGGGAGCACGGGGAGAGTAAGAAAAATGTACTTTATTGGACGTAGTCCGCCTCGGTCGCAGACTTATAAGATGGCAGCACACTAAAGTTGAAATAGCCTCTTAATTTTTTTTTTTTTTTATCCATTGCACTAACAACTTATTGAACAATATAAGAGACTAATTTTATGATTTTAGTAGATTTTTAGTGCATGACGACTTGTGTAAATTAATGTGTATGCTTAGAATAACTACACAAAGAAACCAAGTACATTCGCAAAATTTAAGCCATTCAAATGGTGTCATATATGACACCAAAAAAAATATAAAATTTTTACTATGACAATTTGCGCAGTGAAATCGTACCACAACAAATCAGAAAAGCAGCATAAGAGTTATGGTGTGACATTCCACAGGTAATCCATTATTTTCTTGCTTAAATCGTTTAAAATACCAATCGAAACGTAAGCTACAAAGCGAATTTGTAGCTTACGTTTTGAGATGGCGTTGTGTGGAAACCCACCTTCCGTGAGTAGTTATTCTAAGTGTGTATGATAATTTTAAATATGTATGTCCATCCATTTTTTTAATGTTTACAAAAAACAGTTTCCGCTCCAGCAGCACTTTTTTCTTAAAAAGGACACACAATAAAAAACTATATACCTACCAATAATGATTGTGTGATGAGAGTGACATTTGTGTGTCATAAGATATTCAAGATCCTCGAATCCTTCATTACGCTCGGGGTACAATGTGACTGAAGACACTGGTTTATACCCTCTGTGAATAATCTACTATTAAGGGTCGGCCACGTATCTTTGATGCCTCTGATGTTAGAAAAGTTAGTCAGAAAATAATTATTCCTTTACGAGATAGAGAGGAATTTTTATTTCTGTTTGTCCGTACGTGGGGTCAGCATGAGGGGGCAGACAGCAATCAGTCGCATGTTTGGCACCGGCACGCCGACAGTGGCGCACCTTTTCCTCTCGGTAGCTACACAGGCCTGTAATTACCTGGTCTCCCTGCAGCATCAGCTGGTCACTCTTGGCCCCCGGCGAGCGCGTGACGCCGCACGTGGCCGCCACGCCGGTCTGGCACGCGTGCGCCAGCGCGGGCAGGCTGAACCCGAACTGCTCCAGGTTCGACACTAGCGTCACCTGCAACAACACAAACTAGCCATATTATAGTCTATTGAAAATAGTCCTTCCATAGTAAAGTAATTAAAGAGATATAATCATGTGTTACAACTTCATAAATCAGTCATGCGCTAAACTCATAGTCATTATGTTATAAATAATACGTAAATATATAGTTGTCCAATGTAGTCAAGTGTTGCAACTGAGTCACAAGGTAGTCATGTGTTACAGTGACTCAATAGTAGTTCGTTAAGGCCGAGTCTAGCCCTGACTTTAAATTATTAGGCCACCTGAGAGCGACGTGGCTACGGTAAGTTATAAAGTAAGCATTCAAATCCAGTCGCCGAAATCTCGAACAGTGTCCCATGTAGTTGTGTTACAGCAGGCCACAAAGGACCTATATAGTCCAGTCATGCGTTACAGATTGCAGATTCATTTTTACAAACTTTATATTTACTTCACTTGTGAACTAACTGACAATGTGATCAAATCTGTGAAGTCTGTTTCAATTTGGATTTGATACTGTAAGTAGGTATATGTAAATCGGATGAAAATACAATACATTTACATATATTGTTATTTTAGTAACATCGAACTAATCTGATTATGAAGCCAGGAGGTGGATAGTGGAACTCTTCAATGGTGAACGCTGACAGGTATTGACCCCCTCTCCAGTATCTCTTCACCTTCCCGTGGGCGCGCACGTGGATACCCTGATTCGCTATTTCACAATCCATTAATGTCATTAAACTATGTAACTGATGTATTTTACCACAACTCGTTAACAAATCAAATAATGAATGCTTAAAATTCTGATTATCAATTTTAAAAACCGATTTCAAAATTAGTAAAATACGCACTTTCAATAAAAATTACTAGAACATTTTCTTTTCTAGTTATTTTCATTAAAAACAAATTACCGAACCGATTTTGATGTAATTTCAATGGCACCAATCCGAAAGTATTAACATTTCAAATAAAAAACACTAAATCAGTTTATAAATGACCGAGTTCTGACATAACAAACAAAAAAAACAACTGAATTCAGAACCTCCTTTTTTGCCATCGGTTAAAATACCTCATACTCGAAGATATTGGAGTGCTCAGTAAATGCTACCAATAATTCTAGGGAGCTTTCCCACTATTACACACCACACTCATATATACACAATATTTTTTTTTAATTATAAATAGGCTTGCGCTTGGCCACCTACCCTTAAAAATGCTTACATTAAAACAGGCTTGTTCCTTGCGGAAACCTACCTTCTTGTTCCCACTCCTCATGGCCACCTGCATGGTGACGGGCTCCAGCTTGCTCTTGCTGAGTTTGACCGTCCCGTCCGAGTACTGCATCTCAGTGGCCGGGGTCATCTTGCCTTGGATGGAAGACATTAGCACATCCCACTTTACTGCTTCCTACAACACAAAATAAATAATTGTATATAGATCTACGTTTGACCTCCAACTCGCCTGATGGTAAACGCTGGTGTTGCCGAGCAAGGAGCATGTAGACCTGGAAGTGATTTATCAATTCTAGCCATGAAGATGGTTAGATTGTAGTTTTAAAGAGAACGGCAGTACGCGTCATGAATGAGGAACCAAATTGTTGCATACGAATTTGTAGGATGAACTGTGGGGTGGTAACGTCCTGCAGTACATTAGAGAGGGTGAAGGGTTAATTTTTGCGTGCAGTCTCACGCGTCTAGTGAAGAAACCATGAGCTTACTAGCTGCGTCTCGCAGACTTGTTTACCAGTTTTCCCGCATTTTTTCATGTCGAAAAGTATACTATGCCCTTTGTAATGAACTCTACTTTCTAGCCCATCAAGGTTGGCTGGTATTCGCAATCTTAATAGCGCCGTTTCGCTTACGTGCACAGCGATGAGTGCGCTGGCACGTTTAAGCAGTGATATCAATTGTGATAAGGCTGCAGCATTATTACAATTGCCCAGTCACTACCACGACATATGCTGCGACCACGTCAAGTGGTATGAACCAGCGTGACGCAGTGTTTGTTAGAGAGATAATTAGTGATAGTTAACTCCACTCGCACAACCAACTGCTTTCGAAGAGTTTTTATATTTCACTGTGGTTCACTTTGTCATTTTTATTTTGAAACTTTCAAGACGACAGAGATCAAACTAAATTAAGATGGAGCATTGATACAAATTAAGCCAAGCCAGAGACCCGCAATTTCGCAGTGTCCATCTGATTGTGCCAATATCCATAACGTTAGATGAAAACAATTAAGACCGACCTGTACTGGTTTCCCGAGCACCTTGGAAAGCGGCACGTCCAGTGTGACCGCTCCCTTCTTCTGCGCCGACGTGAGACTCCGCGCGCGCACGTACTCGTTCACTGCGTGCCTCACCTCCGTGGGCGTGAGCGCGGTGCCCTTCCTGAAACATCACACTTATACTACACGGGGCTAAGCGGAAACGGTGTACGGAGCCGAAAGGGGTCCGTTATGCCTATCATTATGAACAACTTTTATCCTGATATAAATCTACTAAGTAATTATTATTTATAAATAGCGAAAAAAATCAGCTGTTCCATACATTTGGATGAGTGTAACCGTTTTCTATAGAATATTTTTGCACGATTTTAGTGTTAGTCCAATAGTAACATTAGTTTATAATAATGGGTATAATAGACCCCTTTCGACTTAGTACACGCTTGTCGCGTAACCCACCTGTCGAAAGATTACGTTTGTTTACTAAACAATCTTTAAAAAAAACAAAACATTCAAGTGTTCGTTGTCTATCTAGATAAGGATAGTAACCATTAATTTTTGCTGAACGAATGTATCCCTTAAAGTAGAGCCCATAACGTTACAGGAATAAACCTACAACACCATCAACGCTTGTCTACAGGGTACGAGCTGAATACTCACACACTTAGTCACGAAATCTCGAAAACTACTTGAGCTAGGAAGCTGAAACGCAGGTAGAGATAGATACCTTATGGGGTGTAGATAGAGATCAGCTAAGATTTTGCCAAAGGGCCGAATTAAGGGGGCTAATTGTGTAGGCACGTCGTTCATACCACAGTGTGTCCTACGCGTTATGATCTATGGTGTTCAGATGTGGACACTCAAGGTTAAGGTGGTCCATAAATTCAAAGCTGCTCAGCGAGCTATGGAGACAGCTATGCTCGGAGTTTCCATACGAGACAGACTCGGAACGAAGTGATCCGACATACATAGAACCAAAGTAACCGACATAGCTCAAAGGATTAGTAAGCTGAAGTGGCAGTGGGCCGGCCACATTGCACGTTGAACCTACAACCGATGGGGTAGACGAGTTCTAGAGTGGCATGTTTATATAGGCAAACGTAATGTAGGACACCCTGTGGCCACGCGGAGTGATGACTAGTGTATATATACGAGTAAAAACTGGACGCAGAGAACTGCCGACCGAACTCCCTGGTGGCGTGCAGCAAGAGACCAGCTGTGGACAGTGAAAGGCTGATGAAGACGTTGGTTGTGGAGCTGACCTGTGAGGCGCGAATATGTCTTGCACGTTGGCGGTGACGCAGAACATCTCCCTGACCACCGGCGGCGTGTAGTCGCTCTCCTCCACCGGGTGGTTCACCCTCTCCAGCTGTTCCCTGGCCCGGTCCGGCACGACGTGCGCGCGCACGAGCGGGTGCGCCGGGTTCACGGCCACCACGGCGTCCACGCCGCGCTCCACCTCGCGCACCTCGATCAGGCCTTCCTTCAACACACACACACCGCTCGACATCGTCAGCGTGCTGGAGTACACGACCACCTGCCACAGTTACAGTGCGGCAGCCAGGCGTGCTCCATCGCTACTTATTGCCACTTTGACGGGCTACATATTTCAAAGGATAGACTTGATAAAAAAGTGATGTATGATATCTTACCTTCATTTCAAAATACCTATTCAATGATTAACCAAACCGAAGGAGTGCAGTGGGAAAAAAAAAACAAATTCACAATGTGACAGAGGAAGCCGTATACCTTTTTATAGTTTTAAAATTGAGATCTATACTAAAATTGTCATTCTGCAAAGTTTCATGCACTTACAAGTTTCTAAAAAACTATGACAGACAGACAGAATGTACTTATAGAGGTACCTTGTAGTACTAAGGAACCCTACAAACGGAAATGCAAATTTATGTTCCCAGTTTAATGAAACGAAGGTATTTTGTATTTTTTTTTGGAAATTACTTTTCTGGTTTTGATGAAACTGAAGTGTGTGTGTGTGTGTGTGTGTGTGTGTATGTTTTTATGAAAACGAATGCGGGGGGCATTATTAAGCCTGAATAGTTAGCACGTGAGAACGCCGCATGACCTAGTCTCGGCGACAACAAACAAACACTATTCTGTATCTATAATATAATAGCGACCCGGCTTCGGAAGGGTTTAACTTACGTGCGAAACCAGGGCGGGGCGCTTGTTACATATTATATAAACCTTCCGTAAAAAGATATCTAACTGATGGTGAAAACCGCATCAAAATCCGTTGCGTAGTTTTATAGATCTAAGCATACATAGGGACGGACAGACAGCGGGAAGCGACTTTGTTTTATACTATGTAGTGAAGTAAGATGTGGCACATTACCTGTTGCATGGCTTCTAAGAACTTGCCTACTTTCTTGTAGGAGGACTTCTTGACGTCTATCGTCCTGTCAGCGGGACACACCGGGTGGAGGTAGTTCCTGGAACGTTACATTCAGATTGTTTACTTTATTTTACTGGCAAGTGCCTTTATTTAACAAAATGAAAGCTTACTAAATTTCCAAAAACTGCTTATAGACCGTTGAATGTCTACAGCTCAGAAGAAGGACTAGTAGCATAGAAGTAGCGATAATTTAGCATAAACGAATTAAACACGTTACATTGTTTACTCATGATGCCAAATCGCAGTGTTGTACACTATTTTAATATACTAGGGACCTGTGAAAGGCTCCAAAGGCTGCATACTATTTGACAGACGGCCTTGTACATTTTGTGAATCACGTGACGGATCTATGCTCTTTATTATTCTGTGCTCTAAAGACAATCCAAATGCTCAAGTGCACTGCTAGTCAACAGTTATGACATGACAGATAGTCCAACTGCTTTTGTATAATAGGGTAAGTAGTAAGGTAGTGTTAATTTGCTTATATTTTGTTCAGTAAATAGCGGTAAATATAAAGGCATACAGGCGCGAGATCCCGGACACTGTCCGTATGTGAACAATGACTCACTTGTACAGTAAGTTAGTTTTGAGTGGCAACTCGACGTGTTTCCCCTCGAGCCGCAGGAAGCTGAGCAGGCACCAGCGCAGCAGGCCGTCCATGTCTGCGGGCGCGGCGTCTTCCAGCAGGGACGACTCTGGAATGTGCAGCACCAGGTGTGACTTGCCTAACCCACCACACACCACATAAACAATACCACTATAGGTACACAAGTCACACAGGTGATATTTCTCATTGTTTGTTCGCAGTTTTGATAAGCGTAAAGGAATTTCTGTAGATTTAATCTAAAACCATGTATACTTTGCGGGTTCCTAATATAATATATTTTTTTATTTTTGTTCCAACTGCAATTTTTCTTCGCGCCAGTTTATGAGTTGGATAATGAATAGTTTTGTCTTAGTACAAAACTATTGTTATATTTCTGATATTTAAAAGTTGTATCTGATAGTAAGTAGGTAATACTATAACTATTTAAATGTTATAGACAATTCAATTTATTTTTAAATTGTTTGTAACTTTAAAAACAATAAGAACAGAAATACGTCGGCCTGTCTGCTTGTTTGCCACATTTGCTATGGCCTCAATAAATAAAAAATACAAAAATTACTTTATTACCCGTCATAACAGTGTCATCAGCTCCATTGTCGGTAGCGTTAAGCGCAGTGGCATCGGGCACCACCTCGGGTATCAGTCGAGGCTCATTGGGAACCGGCGCGGGGGCAGGCGTGTTCTCGGACTTGCCCAGGGACGGCCATTCCTTCTTGCCTAAGGACGGCCACGCTTCTCTTGAAGGTTGGAGAGATAGCTGGAATGGAAATGGACAACTCATAGCGCAAATATTTTCAGTCAACACATTGGCAGTATTGGCGCTTTTTGTAACCTAGGTGCAATGTATCCTTCATTTAGTTCTAATTTAACCTAGATGCAACATATGCTCCATTTAGCTCTAACGTAACCTAGATGCAACATATGCTCCATTTAGCTCTAACCTAACCTAGGTGCAAAGTAGGCTCTGCTTACTGAATCTTACCTAGGTTACCTAGGAGTGCAACATAAGCTATGTTTAACTAATCATTGGTATTTTTGCAGTGCGGTGTTGCATCGCGCTGCTCTGTCAGTCGCATTTTTGCTTACGAGTAATGTGTAAATCATTAATAAGACAGCAGTACCGATGTTGGAATTTTTATAATGGACCAAAATCTGATCTGCATTGTTTGGTTGATTTGCAACAGACATTAACTTTTTCAAAGTTTGGTGTGGGACAATCCTAGCTCGATTGAAAAGAGCAATGGGGCGTGATATAAATACAGAATTACAGACGCATTTCCAAGTGTGCGAAGTGTAATTAGTTTGTGAAGTGAAGTGTATTAGAGTAATTAGTGTGAATTAGTTTGTTTCAAAAAAAATAACTTAATTATTGCCGCATAATTTTTGCGTCTGTGTGCGTGACGAGGCAAGTAAACACAGCACACGTAGCGAATTTGTAGCTTACGTTTTGAGAAGGCGATGTTTGGAAACTTACCATCTCTGTGTAGTTAATCTAAGGTTGACATATTTTTACAGCAATTTGTTGTATTTATTATATTAGTAATTTTATAATATTATTCCTATTTTTACTAGGAAATCTATTTTAGTTTTAACAGTATGTGAGATAAATGTTAGTGGAAATTGTCCGTTTTTAATCTCAATAAATAATTTGAATTAATTTGAATTTAAAGTTGTCAATTAGTACGTAATTTAGTTCACCTGATGTACATCAGCAGCGAGGTTGTGAACTGTGAACCCGGAGGAGAGTAGAGGAGCCATCTTGGGGCGCTCCATCTTGCTGAACTTGTTGTCTTTAGACAGCTGATCCCCATAGAAATGCAGTGTATCCAGGCATATGCCTCTGTAATACAAAATAGAAAATCTCAATGATAACTATAAGAACAATATTTGTTTTGTATGAAAGCAACAACAAACTGAAATGTCAGCTAATTTCTGCACTAGTGCAGCAAGTGTAGTTAAAGTGTTGCAATAAACCTATACATGTTTCAATTTTGGATGAGTATTTTGCATCCATTGCAGTGCTTCTCGACGACTCATTGATGTAGTCTCAGATCAGACCAACGTGGAAGATATGGTAAGGTGGCGTGGCAAGTGCGAACCCATCTGCCCTAGTATAAAAATTTGAGGTGATATCTGAAGGAGTGTTATGATGAGATTGTATAACATACTGTGCTCGTAACAACATATCGGCACTGGACATGGTAGCACGGCCAACTATACATGCAGCAGCATTGTCTTCAGTGCGCGCCGCTACTATGGCGCCGGTCTGGAAGATAGGGAACCCCAGTCCCTGGGCGGGGAGGCTTACGCCCGGCAGGTACAGCGGGGCGCCGCCCTGCACCTGCATTCAACATAAACTATTTAATTTTTAAATGACATTAAAATGTTTAGGTGTAGACACTAGTGAGGCAATTTCTTAGGTAGGAGGTAAGTGGAGGAACTTTTTTAAAGTTGTTAAAGTTATAATTTAGTTAAGTTAGAGTTACCTTACGGAGCACTACATTGTGTATATCCAGCATTGGCACCAGATCTGGGACTTTCCACAGGGCACACACGGTGGGCACGAGTCCCGCAGCTGTCTCGATCAACACCGGCGTGCTGTCTACCACATATACATTCACGGCGTCTCCAGAGTTTGACACAACCTTCATGCATACACAGCTTCCTTTCACAGGCACTAGTTCCTTCGCTTTCTCATCAGATGCTAAGCCGAATTCCTCCTGTATTCGCTGTGCTAGATGCTTCCTGTAAATAAAGAGAAATTATTAGCTTTCGTCGACAACAATGTGAGGACAATTGCAAGGGAAGAAGAGCTTACTTTTCGGAATTCTTCAAGGTGTTGTTTGATTTATGCTTGTAAGGTTTTGCGAACATCGTTCCTGGTGGTTAAGCGACTGTTATAGAAAAATTGTTTCGGTAAATTTCATCGGAAATATAGGAAAATAAACGCGAAACACGAAACCGACGGTAAGTAATCAAAAACAGCTGCTGTATGTCTTCTATCTGTCTTGTCAATGTCAAAATCACGAAGAGTTGTCTTTGTCATTTGCACCTTTTTAAATATTTTTATCTGACTAGTTGTGTTTCTTGTGTTCAGTCAGTGACCTCAAGGGCCTTTTTGGAACCAACGTGGAAAAAACTCGTCACTTCATTGTATATGTTACCGGCAATGTGTATAATCCGGTATTCTATACAATGCCTAGGCAATGTATAGAATACCTAAAACATTCAGGCAATGTATGAAATATTATTAAATATTATTTATTTTATACTTTGCCTAGGTATTTTATTCAAAACACGTGAATAATTTTAAAGTGTTAATGTGTAATAATAAGAAATAAGGTTGAAAGTTTTTATGATAGTCTACGCACACGAAGTCACGGGCAACAGCTAGTAAAATTATAATACATTAAAACCACAGAATTAAAACAGAAAACAAAAACAGTATGACATGATGTTTTTCTTATTGGCGTTACAACTTCAATGCAGACGTTTATCAAATGTGTTCCATAGTTGATCGCATCATCGCTTAACATCAGACGAGTTGGCGGCCAAATGCTAGCCTATTGTTAGATAAAAAAAAAAAAAAGTCGTAGTTGTCAGAATCAAAGTCACGAACAAGTCCAACTCATGTCCTAGTAAAGTGATGGACTTTATTATAGGCAAAGAGTAAAGTAATATACAGGGAATATTATAGGCTTCTATGGAGTTTTGGAAACATCACGAAAAGACGTGTTTCACCTTGTTACCTACATTACTTGCTTACTACCACTCGAGCTATCTCCTCCCTCACTGTTGATGGCAAAATTGCCCCAACAACCAATGGGGCAGTAGGGACTAGGGGCAGTAGTCAAGCTAAAAAAAAAAAACAACAACATTGAAGCAACATTTCACGTATTTCACGTTGGCGCCAAAACTTCAAAAGGTAGATTCTATCGACTCCCTTTTTAACCTTTTTTTCGTAAATTTTAGTTTATCTTTGTTTGACTAATATTTTAATCAAGTATTTTGCCATTTGAAATAGTCAGTAATATTGTTTTTTGATACAAAGTCCTTGGTAACTTACCTAGGACAACTAGGTACGTCTAAAACACTGTTTTAAACTATCACGGTTGTTCACTAAAGTTATATGATTATTTACGGGATATTTACCGTGGTAAGGTTGTGGAATGAGGTCCCAATATTTCGGCGCAGTTACATGCACCATGTTCACGGGAAGACCACAACCAACAACCACAACCTTACCACGGTAAATATCCCGTAAATAATCATATAACTTTAGGTACGTCTAGTAGAGTTGTACCAACTAAACTAATTTTTCCGTGTCATTAGTGCTGTATAAATATGTGTAAACCTGCGGCCCCTGCCCCAGTTGGCAGGTTATTGAAAGCGCCCTCTAATAATGCACGTATCCCAGTTTCCGCCGCGCTCGAGGGACTCTTGACCTGGGAACGGGAACGGGCCAACGCAGTGCGACATCACACCACAGATCAAGGAATCTGGGGCCTGGGGGGGTTACCACAACCTCAAAAACATTCTTATAATAATCTTACATTGAATTTTGTCTAGCTCTCTCATTAGCCGAGAGAGCGAGACAAAGCTCAATGTAACATTATTCCATTGTCATTATTCTATGAATGTTTGTGAGGTTGTACGTAGTAGCCCCCCTGAGCCCATCAACCATTATCGTTCATTTCTGCAGGACTCGCTGCAGGTGGAACCCTTGCTGGAATGATTGCTGGTTTTACTCTGTCTCTAACATTTACTTATTTAGTACATTATGTTATGAATGATAGACCATAGAAAAACATAGTTTCATCACTTATCGAAAATTCTCACTGTTAATATATATTTTCAATGTTGTGCGTTCGAGAGAACTGCAGACTGGAAGACCCTCCCTATACCCCTATACTATACCCCTATACCTATCCCCTATACTATTATACCCCTATAAGATCCCCGCCCGGATGTTCCTACTTGTACGGTCAAGGGCGGATCCAGGGGGGAGGGGGGGTCATGGCGGTCATGGTACAATATGATAACGAAACATCTGACAAAATTATGCCTTCTGGTGCTTACCCGAAGTGTAAATGCACAACAACTAAACCGCTATCTATTTTTTGTAACAAATGTAAGTACAGCTATAATTAGGTGTTGTGTTGAACTATAAATTATGATGTCCGACGGTTTGACTCGTTTTTACTGAGCAAGTTCAATGGTTATGGCCCGTCCATTCATTTTGTTTTGGTCGAAGGTATAAGGTACCTACTTACCTTTGAGACATAATTATTATCCCTGTTCACCTATCGGTGTGAACTGTGAAGTGATGTAACAAAACAAGTATAGGTACACAATGAAAAGAAAAAAAAAAGGAATAGGTAGGCAAGTAAAGAAATCAGATAGAAACAGACAAATACATGCACCGAAAAATATTACCCTCTTTTTGGGCAGTGGGGTAAAAACCAACGTTGGCAAAAATTTAAAAATCTTAGGGGTGTCGGAAGTGTAGGCGGAAATTGGCAAATGTTAACTTTTAGTATTCAGGATAGCCTACCTGTAAGGATAGTTACCTAGGTCACATAAGACATACCTAATAGCACACCTAGGTGTCTCCCCGCAATGCGGTGGATCAAACTGGAGTCTGCATTGCGGGATCCGATTCCGGGAGTTGAACCCGCACTTGGCAAGTCCGCGTTCAATCATGGGCTCACTCTGGTCTGGCTTCTCGCCAACCAGTCACAACTTAATTGTAGGTACGTACTATACAAGCAATAAACTATGCACACTAGGTACTAGCTGCACCGCGCGGTAACACAGTCTGGTAAATGGATAGGTAAAAAATAAAAACAATGACGATATAACCAGAGAAGAGAAGTAAACGAAAAAAAATTCTCTTCTGTGGATAGATAGAATACTCTTTATTGACTTTATTGACTCTTTATTGTGTACACCAGAAATAAATATTACAACACGATAGAAAACACTTACGAGCTACTGCCACAAGTGGCGGCTTTATCGCTAAAAGCGATCTCTTCCAGGCAACCATGGGATGGAAATAATTTACGTAACAGAATCCACGGGGGATGCTAAAACACTTTTAATGATACCAGACCTAGACCACTTCTGACGTGTCATCCTTTCCCCCGCGCGAATTTTCAGCATAATCTTTTTCGAGTAGGCAAATCCTAGCCGCGGAATCTCCAATCACAAGCGCCGCCGTTCGATCATCATCATTTCAGCCATAGGACGTTCACTGCTGGACATAGGCCTCCCCCACCGATCTCCAAAAGGCCCAAGGCCTTACGGCTAAAGCCCCTGTCTGTCATCGCCTCAACTTTCAATTGAAAAGTATATACCGTCAAATTATATGTCTAGACATTTTCAAAATAAACAAAGTACCGGCTTACAGACGAAGTCGAGTTGGTATACCCCGGTGCTGGGAGCTGGGACCGATCGATCGATGCCTCGATGTTGTCTCTTCGATACTTTCTACGGGGTATGGGGTTACATCACGCGACGGCTGGCTACACGCACCTTCATCATCATCTGCCCACGTAAGTCTTCACCTGGCTGGACATGGAACCTCTCACAGGGCATTCCACGTGGCCTGATCCTCAGATTTTTACTCCAGACACGGTGGCTCAAACGAGCTCCACGGTGTTGTAAAAGTCGTGGAACAAAAGAAGTTAGGTATATGATGTAGGGAAGCTGCTTGCGAGTGGTCGGCTGTAAGAGTTGTAAATAACTCTGTAGTGAAGATTGCGTTCAACGGCCATCTTTTTAGCACGTTTAATTTTTTTTGAGATTTAAAAAAAAAAATTTCTTGTTTCTTTTTTATCCGCCATCCTATAAAATATCGACACGAAAATTACTTTGATTTTAACTTGAGCACTTGACCTTTTACTTTGACTTTGAAAATTAATTAGACTACCCATATCCAATGTAAGATAATGCATAATCGGTTCTTTTTGATTCTCACTCAGTCAGTGAATATTGTCTTCAAAATCGTTGAAATGCCCGAGTGATATAGCCGTCATGTAACTGCGTACCTATCTACTTCACGATGGTCGCTGCGCACTCGTTACATTTGCCGATAGTTGGGACGTAGGCGTTAATGTTGTCACTATAGTGTTTATGGTCATTCGCACTTTTAATTGCAGATAGATTATCATTATATTCTCAGGGCTGGTCGATGTCTGTGACACGAACGAGGGTTTTTAACTCCGTGAGGTTATGGCTAAAAATAATATTATTACTAGCTCTGTAGATTAAAAATAAAACACATTTGCTTGTTTGGTTGTTGTATGACATACTTTTTCATGTCTAGTCTAGCAGATTGTTGCCATAAGGCCAGATGCCTGCCTTCTGCCTCCCCTGTACGAGTACCTACTTGTATTACAATGATTTCACACTGGCGCTTATAAGGGGTGATGAATTCTGTGCATTGGGTTCTCCTAGACCAAAACTACACAATCCGTATAAATTCTTTTACTTTTTGTACAGGGCAAACCTCAGATCAGACAAACAAGGGAGATATGCCTTAGTATAATTATCGTTCGTGTTCAAATGCCTCCTATTTTCATCATTTTTTTCCCCATAGATACCAACCGCTAAACCGGCTACTAAGTACGGCCAACGGCTCACTTGTTTTTCACGCACACTAAGAAACTTGTAACGTCGATCACCAATGAACTAATTACTCAGTCTTCAGTCTTCTGCTGGGTGAGTCACATGGCATCGAAATGTGTTCGCACTCGCCACACCACCGCCACATAATTATTTCCCTTGTTTGTCTGATCTGTGGATAAGACCTTTTTGCTGAGTCCGTCTGGGGAAGTAGGTACCACATACCTATTTGGGAGTTATTCAAATGTCAAGCACAGCAGTAGGTAGTATCATCATCATCATTTCCGCCATAGGACGCCTACTGCTGGACATAGGCCTCCCCCATCGATCTCCAAAAGGTTGGTAGTATACAAACCACATTTCATAATTATTTATATCGGTGCAAAATTTACTGTTTCAGATTGAGAGATTGACGGGCACTGTTTCTAGTAAAATTATACTGCCTGCAGGATCAGCGAACATCTTCAGGGAGACGAGTGCAGCGCCGCACCCGCTTGCTTGGTGAGATCTCTTGATTGGGGTCTCCTGGACTGGACCACCAATCGCTTCGGGCGCGTGGCATTCCTCTTTGATCGATTCCTCGCGCACATTCTCAGCCTGGCGCACTCCGCGCGCGACAAGAGTTACGCGACAGACAGAGAGGCATCTAGGAGAACTTCTAGGGTTATATAGCTGTAGGTAGTTGGCGCCCGCACGTCCTGAATTACACTTTATTGTGTAGTAGCAAGAGTCGCTTCTTATTTAAATGATTTTGCGGAGTGGATCTTCTGTACTACTTGTACTATTGTCTTCTGTGGAGACTGTGGTTGTACTTGCAATAATATAATATTTATGACATCATGATGCGATGTGGCGCGGGGGCGGCCACGTGGGTGCGTGTTTACAAACGTACTCCGAGCCACGGTGATGGATCAGTTCATTAGTGACTATGTTTCCTGGGATATCATGCGCAACGCAGTAGGTTGATGTGCCTGATGGAATAATGATTTTTATGGTTCTGTACCCAATGGGTGTAAACGGGACCATATTAGGTACTATGCCTACGCTGTCTGTCTGTCCGTCCTACCTTTTGACGGCTTTTCTGTAATACCTAGTCTTTTACTATATAATATAAATAATACTTAGTACCTACTTCGCACACCATCCGGTTGGAACATGGCGACCGTAACCACTGTCACAATTATTAAAATTGTAACACCCCATGTTCCGTGAAATATTAATGTATCTTTCGAACCATAATAGATAGCCGGTTGAATTTTTTAAAGAATAGATGTAATGTCGAAAAATTAAAAACTAATAATGGCAGGCCCCATACAACAAACGTTTTTTAAACATATTTTTGCGTTTGCTCTAATGTAAAAAGGTAGTACTTACGTACGTACAAGATGGTACAAGCGTCAAACTTGGCATGATTATATTACACACTCTAAACTAATATAACAAATAATAAATACTGGCCAAGTGTGAGTCGGAGACTAATTTCTGCTCACCACCAGGGCCCCGATTCCACTAAAGAAATTGTCTTTAAATTGTAATTGTTGCGATTTTAATTGTTAAATAACTGCCTCAAAAATGACAGTTTTAAATATATTTTTATACCAGAAAAATACAACTACCTAATATTATAACTTAGTATAATTTTTTTATTAAAAACTGTCAATTTTGAGGCAGTTATTTAACAATTAAAATCACCGAAGTTAAGCAACGTCGGACGCGGCCGGGACTTGGATGGGTGACCGCCTGGGCATGTTGTCTTTTTGCACAACTTTTTTGTACTTTAATAGTTAACAATTTATGTGGTGGTACGGAACCCTCAGTGCGCGAGTCTGACTGGTTTTATTATTTTATACTAGTCAGTGAAGGCGTGAAAAGCGATAAAGAATTGATAGTGAAAATAAAACGGATCGACGACGGACGACGCCCTGTCTGTTTATGTAGGTAGTTAGGTACCTATCGGTAGGACTCTGCGTATTATGATTCGGTGAGGGAAATTCAACAGGGCTACGCGGAAAGGGTGTACTCATACGAAAGGGGTCTGTCTGTGAAATTGCGAAGAAAATGTTAGCATTTCCATGCATTTTGTCGAGTGTAAATGACCTTTTAACAGACTTCATAAAAGGAGGAAGGTCCTCAACTAGGTCCGATTTTTTTGTGGAAAAGTTGATATTTTTTCACGATTTCAGGGTTGGTCCCAAAAAAAGGCTTTAATAATGGGTATTATGATAGGTACTCTTTCCACGTACCTCATCTGTATATACCTCTGGACAACGCGTCGTCTTGTCATACCCATTATTATGAACAACCTTAGAAGAACTAAAACAACTTTTAATATGGGACCAAATCTGAAATCGTAAAAAAAAAACAGGTTATGGAGTTATTTGAGAACCTTCTTCTTTTTTTGAAGTCGGTTAATACGTAATTTCGACGGACGATTTCAAGGATATCATTGTAAACAACTTTTACTTTGGCGGCAGGATATCACGAAAAAATAATCAGGTGTTCCATAGAAAACGAAGTGTGTACAGTAGTGTAGTACCTAAGTGTGTTACATGAGTTGTTTCATTTTCACACATGATCATATTTCTGTCAGCAAGATGTTTTTTTTATTTTTATTATAGGCTTGCGTTCGTCCGCCAGCTCGCCTGATGCTTAGCGATGATGCAGTCTACGATAGAGCACGCTTGCCTAGGAGAAATCGTTAGAAAGAAAAGAAAATAAGAAAAGCACAAGATTAGAAAGAAGAAAAAAAGAAATAGAAACGTCTCTCAGTAAGGGCGTTACAATTAGGTACAAATATAAATTTATTTATTGTTACTTAAGAAGCACAAAATACAGGTAGAATCCCTGCCTGCTGCGGTATTTTACTTATTCAGCGATTTTCTTACCACCAACTGTACCCCGGCACCTATAGTTATTACAGCCAGAATTCAGTGCAATATGATTAGCAATAATACCACAGACGCATTTTTGTCATCCTAGATCTATGAATGTATAAAATAGTCTTAGTGAACACGTCACAGGCGTAGTTATGTAGCGTCAACAATCGTAGAAACAAAAGGATTAGCTAATGCAGGTGCATTAGTAGAGCCTCGCTGGAGGATCGCCCAGTATATATAGTGAGTATATACTGAGTATATACTGAGTATATAGTATATTCAGTATATAAAAGGTACTCTTTGGGATCGCCCGCGGAGTTCCGGCCGCGCCCCACCACACCTGTTGCCGACTCGACGCGCCAACACGGCATACCTAATCACCATCAACTCTACACCTAGGCTGCGTTCCAAAACATATAGTCTTTTGTCGAGTGAAATTCGTTCCACGAATTTTGGTTTCGGAACTGGGTTAATGCGGGTAATATTCAAACGGGGTGAATTATGTTTTGGAACGAAGGACTCCATTCTGGCGCGCTCGAGATTATTTCGGACTTATTCTCTCTCGTTGGGATTGTCATTATGTGTAAGAGTGACCGAAATTATCTCGAGCGCGCTAGAATAAGACCGCAGGAAATTTACCCTTGTCAATAATACCATTGACATTTTTGTCATATCAAAATAACCTCATTTGCCTTAAAAAATAAAATTGAGTATAAAAACTAAATTGTTTTACTCTATTTATTTTGTTTATAATGTTTCTTTCTTAGTTATTTTCTGACAAGCTATGGGCTAGTGGCAGATAAACGGATAAACATGCTGTTTACTGTCAATCATTTCGATTCTGACAGCTGGGTGAAATTTAACGCCGGTTTCTGCAGAGTGAATTATTTCACCTACCGGTTGAATTTTTACTCTCTCGGAGGCGTTCCAAAACACCAGGTGAAAAACTCACAAGGTGTTTTGGAACCAGCATCGAGTGAATTTCACCCTCATCGGGTGAAATTCGCCAGTTTTGGAACGCAGCCTAAGTATATACACATATAGAAGGCTCTGTGCCAGGTGTCAAGCTGTTTGTCATTCACAAGAGCACCCCAAAGACTACTATATATGAGCACCCAGCGCGGGACTGGGATCAGGATCTCTCAAGCTTTGTTGGTGGATCAATACAATGGAATGAATAATGAAGTCTAGGAGTATAAGAACTAGCGGCAGGGAATCCAAGTGAAGTCCTCGCTGAACAGCCGTGATGACAAACCATTTTCGCAATGCTAAGAACGGAGAAAATAGAGAAACATTGCTAGATCCTTTTGTCACCGGGAGGACTGATACTACCAACCTATCAACCACAGCCGATCTGACAAGAGTGTCTTTCTCTTCTCTCTTTACATCTTTATACCATTAGTCTGCTTGCTTGCTTGTCGCCTAGGTTAAAATGTTCTTAGTGCATGAGCTCTAAGGTCGCTATGGGCTTCCGACATGGACTGAGGGTTATATTCACGAACAAGATTCTTGTTGGTGATGACTAGTCTATAGTTCTTGATTGATCGAGTCTAAAACTAATGGACGATCCATCAGCAACATCAGATCAGAGTTACGCCACGAACTCTTACTCCAAAGTTATATTATACGAATCGAGATACTTGCATTAAGGTAAAGTAAATTATTATAACACCGGCTTACACTCACGGTTATGTTTAATTTATAATGAATCCTCACGCGAGGGTATAGTATCATCTTCTGACTGGAAACCAGCGCCGTCGAGTGATGTTTTGCCGTAACTTCCGTTCCCACAGCGTGCGCGCGCGCCGGCACAATGCTGTGTTACTCCGGCAGTACACTCCCGTCGAAATATTCCAAAAGCGTTGTATAGGTAATATACTTAGTCCGGACAATTTTTTATTTTTATTTGATGATAGTTTTGTGTTTGACCTCTGCTTGCAATTATGTGGTCTAGGATGGAGCACGCCCATAAAGAAAACTAGAAATAATTATGTATAATCTGGTTTTGAAGATACCATAATAATAGTGTACTTTTGAAGGCAACTTGGTATTGTAGAACAAACAGTGGGAACGTACAATTTAAAGTGGTATCCGAAACACGGCAGCATTATGTTGATGCCACTTGCATTCAGCCCTAAATTTTTGTAATCGGCTGGTAAAGTAGTGCGTGCTTTTGTAAATCGTCCGGACTATCACTCGCGGGGTGACTAAGATCGGCGAGTGTGTACAACCGGCTTCAGGATCCAGATCTCAGGCCGTGCATTGTACCCCACGTCACCGGCGCAGTTTTGAGAATCTCCTCTCTACACTGCAAACATCGCATTATGGTGCATTATTAGAGGCGAGAAAGTCACATTAATCCTGCTTGAGAATTTAGAAACAAGCCGTCTTTATGTCGTTTTATGTATGTGAATGTAATTGTTTTAAATGTTTATCGGGACTTATCACGTATTATTTAATTTTGGTAAAAATATGTACCTTTCGCTCGACGTTTCGACCATGTTACAATGGCCGTGGTCACGAGCTGACTGAAAACTGCGGGTGAGTCCAACGAGAAGAGCGGGTGTTTTGTTCTCCTACCCGCACTTGATCTTGAAAAATGGCAGGGTTGTCACTACGACACACAACACTGACTGTATCGGTAAATGTCCTAGTACCTACACCGCGGTTTGTGCACTTGCTTACTATGGGGTTCCACAACGCCGCTAATTTAAATCCATCTTCCCACTTGAAATTACGATGTTTTCTAATTTCAACCGCTTCACGAATAATGTCGTTCAGTGCAAAGGACCTTCCCTAAGTCCCGATAAACATTTAAAACAAGTGTTCAAATCGCGAAAGTTTAAAAATTACTATTGCGAAAGTAATTGACAAAATGAAATTAGTGTTTATTTGAATAGGATGGATCTTTCACGTCTAACAAAATTTCTTTCGATCACAGCACGACGGGATTTTACATATGCTTTTATTTCAAACTGTCGCCACTCCACTCCTATATATGTCCTGAGACCTACTATTGATGTGTCAGGTACCTACTACTGATGTGTCAGGTAGACAACAACCACAGTGCGTCGTGAAGCTTTTGCCCACTTTTGCCATTCATACATCGATTAATTTTTCGATGCATTCATAATAGTGTTTTGATGTCACTTTACATGCGGCACATATTTTGCTCGTGTAAAGCGTGTCAAACGCGTTAGCGAAATTCAAACATTTTAAAAGTTTTCAGGTTTCCATCGTTCTGCCGTAGGTAGGTGGCTTGTGGCTTTTTGGTACGAAGCCATTCTGCGATATCAGCCCTGTGATAGCCGCCGTGTATCGCTTGAAGAAGGGACACAAGGAACAGGTTTCAAAGATCAATATTGGTTCCTAACACCGGACGTGAACTCTACGAAGTGTGAGTAAACACCAGGGCTGTGGACTCGGATACACTTCGTTTATTCATTCTGAGAACTAGAAGGGCTCGTGGGAACAATTCACGAACCACCTACTAACTTAGATACGAATAAACCCTCCTAATCCTATCTGGAATGTTGATCCCTTAGGTTCTGCTACTTTATATTGCTTCTTTTTATTGGGAGTAGGATAAAAGTGTTACGGTTTTGATTTATTGACAAGTCAGCTACAAACTTGTACTAATATGTATTCTGTGCTACAAGTAACGTATATTGCCAACGACCCCCATTACAACCACTACTGGCACCACTGGGTGGAGCGGTATGATTTGGTTCCATCTAGTGGGAGGCCTACCTACGCTGCGTCTTCCGGTTCGTGGTCTCCACTCAAGAACCTTTCTTACCCGTTGGTTACCGGTTCTTCGAGCGATGTGGCCTGCCCATTGCCACTTCAACTTGCAAATTTTAACAGCTATGTCGGTGACTCTGGCTCTTTGGCGAATATCGTTCCGGATTTTATCGCGCAAAGAAACTTCGAGCACAGCTCTCTCCATTGCCAGCTATGCTCCATTTTCCCACTAGATGGACCGACGACATTGTTAGAGTCGTAGGCATCCAGTGGATGCAAAAGGCAGGCTGCTGGGAGAGGCCTATTTTCAGCAGTGGACATCTTGCGGCTATCGCTCCTTAGTATGTTTAAAGTCAGTCCTTTGAGTATTTAAATACGTAGACGGTTAAATGCTTGAAGAGTCAGTCAGTCACAGAATAATAATACAATGTCAGACTTCTGACAACAGATACTTATAGGTTTAGCGATTCAAACAGCTTGCACGATAAGCAATCAAGAACCTAGCCGTACCTAGCTGTAGCTTAAGTAGTGAGGTAACTATCTAAAACAAAAAATGTGTTTAGTCACTGTGCTATCCCAGTGCAGTGCATAATATCTCACACGTACAGGGTGTCCGCAGACGCAGCGAGCCGAGTCGCCGACATCCGCTCGGCTCGCCGGCTCGCCATACGCCACGCGGGCCCGCGCTGAACGCACGCGCTTACACGACCCAACATTTTACAACAAAAACTACGCGACCGCGCACCGACTTCAAAACTTAATTTTATTAAGAACTTTAATTTTTTAGTGAGAGTTAGTGAACGCGTTGTAGTGGAACTGTTATGTGTTTCAGTGAATAAAATCCGGTGAGTTTACTATTTTTATTTTAGTCTGATTCGGGCAATTAATTTGATGAAGCAAGCTTTGTTGCTAGATTTAATTGATTTTTCTAAAACTTTGCACAATAATTGGGACGTGGTGAAATTTCTTTTAGTTTACACATTTATTTACTTAAATTTCGTTATGGGAATTTAGTTATAATTGAAGAATAACTACAGTTGTTGACTATTCTTGTTTTATTCGAATGTAGTCTGGTACAAAGTATATAATTTAGAAAATAATACTAAATTATTAATTCTTCTTACTTCCAAGGTAATATTTTTATGTTTTTTTTTGGAGGAAAAGAGCGACGGAGGAAACAATTAATTGTTATTATAGGTACATGCTGAACCAGCCATTTTGGGTACCTAGGTTTTTTTTTAAACTATGTCATTTATATCGCCCGTTCGTAAAGCACATCAAAAACTAATATGTACTCTAAATGAAAACAAACAAGCTGTCCACATTTAGAAGTGCATGATTTTATGATTAAGTCGTTTCGGTTCCTCCCGATATGGTCACGCCGGGTTCGTTATAATTCCGTAGTACAATTTACCTTGGATTGTATAGGTACAGCGAGACTTATTGTGATGGAATGCCACTACTGGGTTTTAGTTATTACGACATTTTTGAATGTTTAAACAAATTATTTACTACTTTTATTATATCTGTCGGCAGCGCTCGATTGGTTTTTCGAGCTTAGTGCTCGGCCGTTGAATTCCTGTCAAAGTACTTCCCCAAACTCTGCAAAAAGCCGTCTCACTACAATATTAGGCAGGTTGCGATGTCAGGTAACGCAGGTACTCGCGTCTTGTCGGTCATTTCGTAATGAGGACCGCTTCCCGGGACTGGGCCATTGTTCCGAATGTTCCTTCCGATATTTCTACAAAGTTATCATGGGCTATTATACTAGCTTATGTTATGGAATATTATCTAAAGTCAGCCCATTACAATTACAGGGTTACGCGGATAGGGCACTGAGCCGAAAGGGGTCCGTTATGCCTATACCTATCTTCATCGGTTATGCTGGTTATACTCATCATTATGAAAAACTTTTAATATGGGACCAAACATGAAATCTCGAAAAAAAAAACTGTTGTTTCATACCTACATTGTGTCGAGTTGCAATGACCGTTTTCTAAGGAACAACGGAATTTGTGTGGATCCGTTCGATATTTTTTTCGCGATTTTGAATTGCTGCCATAGTAAGTAATACCTAGTTGTACATAATGATGGGTACTACTATGGACCCCTTTCGGCTTAGTACATCCTTTCCGCGTAATCCAGTACTATAGATAGATAAACTCTTTATTGTGTACACGAGAATTAAAAGTTACAGATGAAGAAAGTTGAGAGCTAGTGCTACAATACATTACATAAATATAATATTATGTTCACATTTTTTAAAACATCATTGAAAAGCATAATATTCACTTTTCAATTAGAAGTTTCTTTAGTCAATTTTTTAATTATTTTCAATCTGGATGCCTTTTTAAAGTTTGTTGTTGCAGGTAGTTTATTGTATATTTCTACCCTCTTCACAAACGTACTTTTTATTGTAAAGATCTACATGTCGGCTCACGCGATATACGACATTATTAGTTTCTGATTTCCGAATCAGAAACTAATAATGTCGTATATGTAGCTTAATAATGTCGTATATATATCGTATAGGTAGCTTGTAGATAGATATATTTTTTGTTACAAAAATATTTTTAAATATCCGGCACAGTATCCCATATGCGGTACATCATGTCGTGGCACCGCATCAAGCAGCGGTCACAAGTCGCATTACTGCCATAGCCGCTATTGATAGAAATAACAATCAGCTAGTGGCTGATTCCCACTCAATATTATCGATGTCAATCGGTGAGAGAGTGCGCTGATTTTGATTCACAGAGCAATACGTTTTCTTCAAATTAAACACATGTTTATTTTAATTTGTGACATTTTGAATGCTGCAGAGTCCGAGGTCACATGTAGACTACAGCAATAATAAACAAAATGATTATGTGGATGTGTAATAATAGCGAATAGCATATTTTTTACATTTGTTTCCATCGATCGCAGCACTCAAACTGCAAAGTGAATTCATTTCATAATTAATTTATAAACTCGTGATTTTCATCAATTATTGCACGTCTGTACTCACCCCACGAAACTTACATAAGTTGGTAAGTAAGTTACGCGCCCGTCTTCGATTCGCCAACAAACTCGCGATTACATATAATTAACCAGTAAGTAAGGAGTATAGTAATTAATGGGTCGAGTAACGCCTTTAATGACTGAATTACGATCGATGCGATGAAACAAATCTACGATTACACACCGACTCGCATTCTATAAACAAATTGATCATCATCAGCCGGAAGTCGTCCACTGCTGAACATAGGCCTCCCCCTTTAGCCTCCACACTGAACGACAGCCTGCCTTTTGTATCCACTGGATGCCCGCGACTCTCACAATGTCGTCGGTCCATCTAGTGGGAGGCCTCCCTACGCTGCGTCTTCCGGTTCGTGGTCTCCACTCCAGAACCTTTCTTCCCCATCGGTTATCGGTTCTTCGAGCGATGTGGCTGTCAATTGTCACTTCAACTTGCACATTTTATCTAAACTAACATTTAACTATCTATACACAAATAAATAAAAATATATATTATAAATCTGGTGTTATGGAAGTTTAAGTCAAGATAATTCACAAAATCGATAAAAAAAACTATAATTTTGCTTTGATCATAGCTTCCTAATACTTTCTTTACGCATTACCAAATCACCAACATTAATTAATTGTCAGTAAATAGTGGCAGTACATACATCACGTTGGCACATTCCCGCGTGTCGCTGCTGACGCACGGCGCGTTAACGAACCAACTTTTCCATATTTACGACATTTCCTCTTGCGGCGTGAAAATCGGCGCGCGCGCTGCTTCATCGATTAGTTTTGGCGGACTTTCCACTTCGGATGTTAGTTTACGGACTTAGTGTACCTGTGAACTTATGTAAATTCACAGGTACACTAAGTGATAAAAAGGTAAAATATGAATTCACGGTTAATTGACAGAAGGTGATTAAAAGAAGCGACCTCATTATTCTCATTAACTCCTTGTCAAATTCCATCAAGATCTGTGTAGTCTATATTTTGTTAAACACATAGATTCAGTATGTTAAACACGAATAAAGGTAAATATTTGACGGGTTATTTATACTAGTGTGATAATTGTAATGTGATAATGTGACAAGTGTGTAGGTAAGACAAATGTTAAGCTCATTGCAAATGTTTGTTGATATATTAAAATTATAAATTCAAAATGATTGAGGTGAAATGAAATCATCTTAAGATGTCGAAGTCTTTAGTCTTAGTTTAGTCAGATTGTAAGATCTCTAAAAGACACCATTAAAATAATTACACGCTTGATCATAATGGATCGTTTAATTACCTACAAATTAAGCCATTACTCGTAATAGGAGATCAGCAATTTAAAAGTATTCATTCAAAATTACTGCTGCAATCATCATCTGACCTTCGTTTTTGTCGCTTGCATTGTTATCGGACACTAGAGCCGTACTAACTATGAATTATTCCGTGACTGATGGAGACGCGGATATCTCTTCATCAGGTCTGCGAGCCTGGTTTTCGATAAAAAGTCTTTATTGTATATTACAAACTGATTGTCATCTTCCTGAATGTCGATTTATTGGTCGATAAAAAAAATAAGGCTGGTTTGGTTCTGGACTTATTGGTAAATACCTATTCAAATAATGCGTAAAAATATTCTTAACTAAAATAGCTTGTCAGCGTATTAAAAATATATCCCCAATCAATTTATATTTGTAGATTAAAATCGGGTACACTTTGCGACCTCCCTTGCTTATTCTGAACTTCTGATTGGGATATTTTTGGTTGCAGTGCTATTTTATAAATATGTATATACCACCATCACACCTAATATTTATTATTATTTATTGAGCAAAACTGGCAACATACTTATTTTTTTCCTTTATTAGCTAAAGTCTACATAATATGTTATTTTATGTCTGTCTACGTAGTATTTTTTTTCCCGACTGCCCAAGAAAAAAATGTAATATTTTCAGTTGTATATCTATGTTGGTATTTTTTATTGTTTCTATATTAGTGTGCTAAATGTTGTTAGATTCGTCTTCATGATCAGATGGTGTTACATATTTTACGTATGTATTCTGTGTATCAGTGAGTCTGTCTGTGGCATCGTAGCTCCCAAGCGGCTGAACCGTTGTTTGTTGATTAGTTTTTGTTTGTTTTATAGGTGACTTGATCGAGAGTGTTCTTAGCTATCATTCAAGAAAATCTGTTCAGCTTTTTATCAGAGGTATAAAAAAAACTTGTCATTTACCTACTATTATCTTTCTAAGCATTTGATTATTTTGCTATATAGACTTGCTATTAGCAGTTAAATTTGTTTGATCGCCGCCTAACAAAAACTACAGCCATACCTTTACATTATCAGCACATTGATTTATTAGTTTATTACATTCAATACCTATTAGATCGCATAGCAGACAGCTCAGTCGTGATCTGCACAAGTAAACTTGTTTTAAACATTGTATAAGCACTTTATACCCCTGTCACAGTGAGAAAACTTAGCGAAACTTTCAGTTTCAAAGGATAAACTCAGATAACTCGGTTGGAAAACGTTCCAAAATGCCAATTTATGCAGTGAACTGTATAACATTTCGTTTAATTGGATTCGAGTTTTTAGTTTTTGTGCAGTTATATAGAACTTGCTTGTTGGAACAATTGAGCTTCGCAGAAATGCAAATAAGTCTGTTAAAAATCATCCAATGTACAGTTTCATTTATCATGGATTGAGAAATGTTACCCATATTCTGGCGCAAAACATTTTTTGTTCCAGGTTTCACTGATATTACTCGGCGTTTTTCCCATCAATAATTCCCATAAATTTAAAACGTGGTTTAGAGATATTAAAAAAATCTTAGGACTAAGTTATAATCACCTCCAGTCTCCACTTACGCCACTGCGTAACCATCCCCAAAACAGCTTTAGCAGACATGTTGTCAGTTACTTCAAGGATTTGGGACAACTTGTCACGTAACCATTGGCTTCTAGAGTCAAAAGATCAGAAAAGATAAATGGAACAGGTTGTCTATGATAGGGATGTTTGTACTAAATACTATTTGTACTCATTGTTCCTAAAACAAATTCAATAAAAATGGTCTAATTCACTACAAAAAGATGTTCGTAATGTAATGGTCGGCGGCGTGTTTGCCCACGCCTACACACCGGTGCCATCAATGTAATGGTCGGCGGCGTATTTGCCCACGCCTACACACCGGTGCCATCAATGGAGCGGGTTTTTGTACGACATGATATCATTTGAGCACATGTCGGCCGCACCTGTGCCGCAGCCTACTGGGCTTATGAGTTTCGGAAATTAGGTTTTTATTATGTTTGAATAGAATATGTTTGTTTACAAACATACGACAATGAAGCATGCATAGTTAATCAATATAATATTGTAACTAAACCTATACCATCTTCACCAATATCATTTGGTGCTCTTCCGCTACTTGCCGTCAGCTCAACTAACTTTAGTTTGTCTCGAGTCATTCGATAAAGCTGTTCTACGGCGCGCTGGTAATGCCTACTCATTCGCGGATGATCCACTACCAACACTTTCTCCTTCCAGTGCGTTGTTTTCTTTCGATCTCGTAGTATACTAGTGTATATCAATATTTTTGTGCCAACAGCCACGGATAGGTAATAAAAGATAATTTTGACTTGACTTGACCTCTATTTATCTTGCACAAAATAAATATTCATACAATAGAAATTAATATGGAGTTTCATTTGACTGACCTGTCGCAAACTTTGGTCCCTATTCAACGTGACATAATAGCCGCAGTTTCAATATAGTATATAGACATGTATATTGTATATGTGTATCTATTTTAAAGTATTTGCTGTATATGAGTGTCGTGTTGTTGGTATATCGTACATGCATGTATATGTTGAGATGCTTCCGTAATATACAATAGTGTAATAAGCTTAGGATCCGCCGGTTTCACTTGTTATGTTGTTATTGTGATTATATGTGGCATTGAACGAGGCGACCTCTGCAGCGTGGGAACTACTCTAATATACGATTATGCTCATTGATGGCTTACTTGTCTATTGTCCGGAGAACTTCTGTTTAGATGAGTTATGTTTATTAACAAGCTACTTTCCTGAGTTTGTCTTCAGTTTTATGAAGGTGAAATGTTCCTCTTTGTATCTTTGTTCGGCTTTGTATCCTCAACTACAACTACAACTACACAGCGACTTTGTCGTAGTTTCTGATATCTTTACTAAAGATGATTTTGTTTGATCTATAAAAGAAATCTTTCTCAAACGTGAGTAGGTAAGTGCGTAGCTTAGTTATTTCATTTATTTCAAATCAGGCCTGTTTCAATCCGTGAATCAGAAATAGAATAAATAGAATTTACGGATAAGTATAAATACTCAGTATAAGTACCTAATTACCTACAGGCGGTCATTGAATACTAAGGTCATCATCTATTAGGCTCTTATTGGGTACTGAATGAAAAAAAAAAATTGGAATGAGGTATTTTAACTTATACATGCCAATAATACTATGGAATTATTATTTTAAAGTTGAAATAACTTTTCTGATTCCTAAAGCAAGAACTATAAAGCAAAGTCCTTAATACGAAGTTGTTCGTGCATTTGATTAATTTTACCCACGTGTCGCGGTGCTGGCGGAAATCGTTATAAAACTGTAGATGCGGCTCCCCTGCATTCTAATTACGTGCTTTTGGACACGGGCTATATTCATGGGCCTACTTATGCGGGTTATGTGTGCTTTAGGGTTAACTAGCTGTTTGTTTAGTGTAGTCTTTAGGAGGGCATTTGATGAGGCATCGATAAACATATAGAAATCGCAAACTATTTGATATTAGTAGCAGTAGTATCTTTGAATTTTGTAAATAAAGGCAGTAACAGTAGTATATTTGAATTTTGTAAATAAAGGCAGTAACAGTAGTATATTTGAATTTTGTAAATAAAGCAGTAACAATATCTTTAAACTTTACTAATGTCGGAATATATTAACTTACTCCGTTTTTATACACGGCAATCCTGTAAACTCTAAATCACAAATTTTCCAAGATTTTTTTGTAGTAATTATTCAACATTGCAATAAATAGTACTTATCTGTTCGAACATCATAATTGTATAGGAACCCAATTTTAATTTATCAGCATAGGTTTACAACCTATGCTGTCCCACCTCTCGGCAAAAGTCTCTTTCCAACTCCTAATATATACACACATAAATTAATACTATTACTAATAAATGTATAACACTACTTAATTCCATAATAATAACACACTGTAAAAAATACATTCAATTTGAACCCTAGTATACTATACGCAGGGTTGAACTTCATGACATTATTAAGTTGGCAAGCGCCAATTGCGATGACCCGGATCAGCCATAGACTACATAAAACTACTTAGCAATGGTCTTCACCGCATTTGTTTGGTTTCTTTGCCCTGACATACCTACCTATCTAAATCCCTGTATTGCGCAATGACATCAGAGTACACTTACAATCTATGTGATTCCAGAGTTTTCCGTCACATCCCTAGCAACCTTGTCTCAGAAAATGTCATTCATATCCAGTTCTTGAATGAGTTGTAAAGATTTGTCAGTTTCTGCCAAGTGCGAGTTCATCGTCCGCTCTGGCCCAGTTGTGGCTCTTGTACCATAGCTTAGTAATTAGTTACTCCTGCACAGATTGAATAGTGGTTTCTTCTCGTGGTACAGATGAAGCCATAGTTAGTTCGTGTTGGCCCACATTTGCTGGAGTGGGAGTCTCATCGCTCAGAGTGATGCCACTAAACAAACAAACAAAGCCTGGGGAGTGAGGCGTATATATTTCAATTTAGAAGATAAATCGTACCTTAGGCGTTGCTATGAGTTATGATATTTAAACCAATTTTTTTCTAGGACGCGATTCGTTTGTTTTAAAAATAACTAGCTGAATCCCGCTACTTCGTACGCGTAGAGCTCGGCCTTCGGCCTCGCTACTATAAACCTATATGCTATAAACCTCACGGAGCCCGAGACCTTTCCAACGAATGCAAAACCGTGGAAATCGGTTCGTGCGTTCTGGAGTTATAGCGTCAGGAAGGAAAACCCGACTTATTTTTATATAGTATAAAAAAGATAAATATGTATATTCGATATACATATATCGAATCATCGCTTAACATCAGGCGAAATAGTGGTCAAATGCAAGACTATTATTTATACATATCTAGAAAAAAAGTTTTAGCTCTAACGGCTGCAATGCCATTTATAAAAGCTAAATTATGTTTTTTTGGTTTATCATTCAGGTTTTTATGTAGATAAATGTATGAGATTGTAAATGTATCAAAATGGTATAATGAAGGTGCAAATTATGTTTTCTAGTTTATACCGTTTTGCAAAATATTTCTCCAACTACACACACTTTCTTATAAAATTATTATGTTACCTACTAACTAGTACTATCAATGGAACAACCAATAGAACGAATGGGAACTGATCCTTTAGTATATTGTTTTCCTATACGAGTAGCAGCTCAGCAATAAGCCATCACGCCCACAGACACAGGGCTCGTAAAATGTTATCCATTACCGTTAGCGGGCCTTATGTCTGCCCTTTCGTAGACTGCATGTGCCGTATATGGTTGTTAATGCGTTATTATCATCTCCTTGTAGTTTTATTGCGTGTTTTAACTTTATTCTCTTAAGTTATTACAAAGGGCACAACGTAAACTAGATAATTAAAATTTATGGAAACCATTTTAGTGATTTTTCCCATGCTTACTAGGTACTACTGGTACTTTTGTATTTAAGTTTCTGTACTATTTATCATTATTCATATTACTTTGAAGTCGTTTTAGGTATTAATTTTTCATCTAAGTACATGAAATATAAATCATCCATGAAAACTATGTAACTTACTACCTACTTGGTGTATTACTGTTTTTACCACCTGAAGTTCTTCCTCGTCCATACAATAATGTCATTCTTATGTAGAATCAAAACAAGTGACTAAATCCATAGATGCATTTACTAGCCCCTATCGCCAATAATCACATTACACTAAAGCCATGTATTCATTGAGACACAATTGTTTATAAACAATATTTCAGAAACAAATAAATGTGTTTCAGAAACAAATAAATGTGTTTTTGAAACAAATAAATGTGTTTCTGAAACAAATAATTTTGTTTCAGAAACATATCATTTTTGTTTCGGTAAACACTACTTGCTTAGATTAAAGTACGTAGTATAGTATGAAACCTTAGATTACGTGTTTATCGGCATGCATGTTGCAATGTTTCCCGCTCGCGATGGGGAACATAGAAACAAATCAGTTTCGTATCAGATGTATACAAGTGTGGACGTATGTTTCACTTGTTTAAACTGTTTACTTGTTTTACTTGTTTATATTGGCTACCTCTTCGGGCGACATATTGTAAACAACTGTTGATGTGGACGGCACCGTTTCCGAAACATTGTTCCTGATAAATATCTACGTGATGCTTCAGAAACTGTGTATCCGAAACATTGCTCTCAATGAATACATGGCTTTATATTTTATAAAAGCTGTAAAGATAGCTGTCACTTCACCTGTCTGCATGTTTGTTACCTTTACAGTTACGAGAAAACCATGGGGCGCAAATAGTCAACTGAAGAAATTATAGAGTATTCAGATCTGATCATATTATGCTAGCGTAGCCCTGTACAAAACAACCTCGAAACAAATTATAATACCTAATAAAGACAGCGTCACCATGTTCTACAGTTCACTACCCTATGGTACTCATGGGCGTCTGTACGAGTACCCCAAGGGCCGCAAGCGTGCCCCGGCCCTGGTGTTATCTGTACTAGATTACAACCAACTTGGGTTAACACAAATGCTGATAAATGTGGTGAAAGTGTAAGCTTTACTTAGTCGTTCTTTGTTGTTACGGCGTGGACTCGATCGCTGACAGTGTTTTAATTTATTTCCTAAGCAAATTGTCAGAGAAATCGTGAGCCTTTGTTTACAAATCGTTTGTTTTAATGTATGTAGTACGTTTATACTATAACCTACTACTATTAAGTTTTTTTCCCATAAAATATGGATAGTTTCAAACCTTCTATCGTATAGTCTTTGTATCATGTACCGTGTCATATTCAGGGTTTTTTGCTGTATCTTAATTCTAATGTAGAAAGAACCCATTTAAACCATATATAAATAAGGCGTGAAAATTTCACATAGAATAAAAATACCAAACCTTTTCCAGAAACAGCTAAAATCTTTCAGCTCGGTAAATTAAAATCACAGTGTAACTTAATCTGAGGATCCTGTTCCCGGCCGAACAGAAATAGCCACATCCATACCACATCACAAAGAAAACATCAACTTTACGAGTATAAAAGACGCATTCTTGACAGTTTTAATTTAGGAGATGTCATTGAAACCATCAAGAACATCCATGGAAGATTCTGATCGATGCTCAGAGCAAAGGACTGAAAAAGGTTGAAAATAACGACGAGCGACACTGTAACAGAAAATTCGTAAAGAATTTATTATATTGAAAAGAAAAGAAAATAAATTTTATTCGACACCATTACAAAAAACTACAACACACACTACTACTACACACACACACACACACACTACACACACACACACACACTACACACACACACACACACACTACACACACGCACACACACACACACACTATACACTACTATATTGGAGGAACATCTAGGCCAAAGACAGTCACCGTCCTTCTGTGATGTGGACATGGACGACGTGGGGATGGAACCAGTGCTGCTTGTTCTTGTCTAGAATTAGCCCGTGGAACGATTCTTACCGTTCATATCAATAAGACATGTTAATATGACGACCAATAAACGCCCCTCTGCAGTGACCTCTGTTTGGGTTCTATTGTTTCCCTCCTATCAGTGCCAACCTGAAACGTCTTAGCTTCTTGATGTACTATAAGATGGCTTCAAACTTCTGACACTGCAAATAATAATAACAAACCCTCTAGATATCTGGAATGCATTGCAATAGGCAAGTAAATAGTCTTTTTCCAATCATCGTCGATTAAAGTTAAACTTTGATTAATATTAGGTAGGTTCATAAAATCACAATTCCGAAAACGAGAAACAAACTCTGCAAGAAGTTAAATAATAGAGTGTAGGCCAGTCAAATTGGATAACTCTATTCACCGGCCGCGGCCTACTTCGTCCACCGGGTCGTATCATAACCGACCATTACTAACTGACCAACTGCAGTTACTTAAGCTTGGTTTAGAGTAGTTTCTTGATATTGCTTAAATATGTATTTTTTTGCTGTAGAAATTACTACTTACCAACCAAATATTGTATAGGTAGGTAAATAACAAGAGGCCATACAATTTCAATAACAAAGTATATTTCCAATAACAATTTAAGTAAATGCTAAGTAGGAATTATCAAGTATATAGTTAGCAAATGATCTAAAATATGAAAAAAAAAAAAAAAAAAAAAAAACATTTACTATCAATACCTTTAATGATTAAATAAATCACACAGACAGATACTCAGACATATCTTATAATTTTTTTTGGGTTATTGCTTACTTAGCTGTAACAAGCTCATTGAAGTTGCATACCGACGACGAAACGGCTGCAGCAATAAGCAACGTTGTAACGTTGCTGCGGCTGCGGAGGACATTTGAAAAAAATATCTTGATTAGTTAAACATTGATGAAAATGATAGTGCCAGTTGTTGAACACCTAGACTAGGTAGAAATGAAGATTTAAATCTTAAGAATAATGATAAAGTGATATATTAATTAGACAAAAAAAGTAAATAAAGCCAATCACACCAGCTTGTGGAATACTGGAATATAAGGTATGGCTGCTAAGAGAAAACAGAGCTTTGCGTTACTTGAGCAAGTAAATAAAAATCACGGGATCCGTACATTACATACATACCGTCAAATGCCAATTGGTCGAATAAATAAATAAATATTCGGGACATTTTTCACACACGGTCATCTGACCCCAAACTAAGCAAAGCTTGTGATATGGCTGCCAGAGACTGATATACTTACATATATAGTTTTAAATACATACTTAAATAGATATAAACAACCAGATATAGAACAAACACAAATGTTCACATAACATAAATGTTTGTCCTAGAATGGTTGCGAGCTTGAACAGTTCCTCCAAATGGTTGTTAAAACGCCGCTTCTGTAACAGGAGTAATTATGAAACATGCCTTAAATCTTATTTCGCTGCTTAAATCAAAGATCATTGAAGGCGCTGACCTCAACTCGCACTCATGTAAATCTGCGAATCTGCGAATGAATTCATGCAATTTGCTACTATCATAGATAAACATATACTCTACTATTAACCTAGAAAAGAATAGACGGAAACCTAGACCAGCTGAGTTGTATGTTGTACTGACTCTTTGACCCTGGAAAACCCTACTGATTATTACGATTAATACGTACTGCTCTAAACTTATTTTATTATATTATTGGAATATTTTTTGTTCCAAGCCTGAGATAGGCCGTTAATACGATAAGATAGCCAGTGGGTCTAGTTGGTGGCTAACTTGCCTTCTGCGCTTGGGGGCGTGGGTTCGATTCCCACCTAGGACAAACATTAATGTGATGAAAATTTGTGTTTGTTCTATATCTGGGTGTTAATATCTACGATCAACAATTTCTTCGATTCCAATTAAGATTTAAAGCTATCCATCTTTTTCTTAATCTATGTTAGGAGACAGTAAGTACCTATCAATCTTGGTCTCGTAATACAGGCGAGTAACGTCTTCTTCGGACACCCACACACGCCTTCTACGGACCTATTGTTAGTTACAATGAAAAATAGTAACCTAGAAAGATGTTGCTGTTGATTTGAAAGCTTTTGTGTAGAATTTATGTCCTTGTTTCGTGATTTGTAAATTGAATTAAAGCTTTTCAGTTCACCTGGTAGTCAAAATAAATGTTATTCATTTTATTGCAGTGTTTCTATTCAGTTTCACGATTCAATTATTTAGTGAGTAGAAAAATCTAATTTCAAAGCCATTGAAATCTATACAAATATTAAATTGAATACTAACCAAACTAAGTGTAAAGTCTCATTTCAACTTCGCAGCGGGAAGTCGCTTACAAAAGTAAATTTGTTAATAAGCGTGGGTAAACGTTTTACTGCAATTGGTCAATGTAATAATAAGCAGAAACATCGCCCATATTTCATAACAGAATCAGCGAGAAGCTGTTAATGTGCGATCTCATTATACTCTTGAAGAAAAAGTAGGTGCTAAAGAGGCGAATGATTATGTAAATATGTGAATAGATAATATTGAACTTTTTGAGATCAAACTTAAATATTACTTAGTTCTTATTTACTATTATGTTGGAAGGCAAGCAGTACCTACAACACTTTGCTCTAACTTTTCGTTTGCGTTTATAAGATAACTCCGATTTTATCGATAAATTGTGTGTGCTGTTAGGGACGTCTCGTTGTCTCAATCTGGGCACCTATCATATTCAAAAGCAAGTTTTTTTATATGAGTTAGCTTCATGTTTTAATTTCGTGTGCTATCGTCCCAGCGGCTGGCAGGCTATGGGTCTGCAAAGTATACCCCTGGCAGCCGCCCGCCTGGCCAGCCTCTAGCTACGTCGCTGGCTATACATAATTATGCCACAAATTTTAACGAGTTGCAATTTTTGCTTTTTTCATCATCATCATCATTATCAGCCTATTATGTTTCTACTGTTATAACACAGGCCTTCTCTCGGAGAGAGAGGATGGGCCCTAACCCACCATGCTGCCCCATTTGGCGAATGTCATATATCTTTGAACTTTTGAGGTTCCTTAATATACCATGGGTTTGTCGTGATGCTTTTTTCACCGTGTTTGAGCGGTGGCATCGAAACTGCGCAACATTTATTTTAGTATTAAATAAGTGATTGGTGCGGGGCCGAGGATCGAACTGGTTGCCGTCAGATTGTAAAGCGCATATAGTACCGCTCGGCCACCATGGCTCTTTCACCATTATTATTTCGTATCGTTCTTTGTTATTTTTTAATTACGCTAAAATAATAAGTAAAAATACGTGAAAAAAAATTAGGTCCAATCTCCTGACAAACATTTTAAATTCCAAGAGAAATGTTAAAACAATGTAAGAAATACTTAGCCATCGAAAACCAGTCGTAGGTATATATTAGCCTTATTACTTGTTACTTTGATTACAAAGCTAAATTTTTTCACATGGTTCCGACAGCAAATAACTATAAACAAGTAAAGTGGTCGACAACATAACACTTACTTTAAACAATTTACTCAGCAATTCACTTCAAAGTTTGTTTCGTATCAGCAGCATGTTGTTCCGTTCGTTTTCCGTCAGCATTTTACGATTTGACATTATGAATTTCGCATACTTGTGCTTTAAATCGCTAATTAATAAACATACATTCCGTCTGCACTTTCCCTGGCGTCAGTGGTTCGACAGCGAATTTACAGCGAACATAATACTCGATACAAGGAGATACTTAATTAGCCTTTCGCGCGAATTACGCAATAAAACGCGTTTAATATTGACTTTCTGTCAATAGCGGAATTAGCATATGGAATTGCATTATATTACAATTTCTTACATTTTATTGAATAGCTATCAGTTGTCTTCACTCTTACGTCACAGTTTTTATGCTTACGTTTTAATATTTAAAGCATTTAAGGTAAATGAAACATCTGTTAGGTATTTGACTGATATTACTTATAGAGGCGTGTAGGTACTCACTACTCAGTGAACTTCTCAACAAAACTAACCGCAAAAAAGTGCCAAAAATATTGTTTCCCACCGTGCAGAAACCAACGGAATCTGGTTCCAAACAGAGTTCGTATCAGATAAAGCCTTCTTCCTACTTAGGATCCAGTCAGACTGGTGTGAAGGAACGCAGGACAGGACCGGTCGGGCCGGATACGCACACAGACCGCTACGTGCGTGCAGATCATCTATGGAGCTGGGAGCAGCCGCCATTACGAGCTGGACACATAATGGTTTGCTTCCTACTTGGGCTCACATAGAGGCTACTGGTGTCAGGGCACGTCTAGTCGAACTAGTTGGGGGTAAATTGCATACATTATACCCGATGTTTAAGATCTACCAAATTTTAGGTAGAATGGTACCTAACGAGGTGGACAAGATACATTTCATTTTATTTGAAAAGAATTAACTTTATCGTAGTCTTTTTAAATGAATAGCATATTACAAATAAAACTGCTCTCTTATGTTTGATCAGAATCTTGAAACGTTCTGAGTAGAGCGTTAGATAGAGTTGAAATGTCGATCGTATCACGACGCAATGATACACGTAACCACAGTCATTGCCGAGTTGTGTTGCGTTTTGTAGCGCATAATCCACTTTACGAAATTCGCTTTAATGCGGAAAATGCTGTGCTGTCGAAAGCTGGGTCTCTACAAGGAGATATTGCTGGACCAGTTTATTTTGATTACTTTAGTGGACGTCTTCGCGTTGTTAGTTATATTTAAGCACAAGAGTAAGATGACCTGTATGTTGATTGTAGAGTGATTGACTCTGTTTTCGTCACTTCAATGTTCATCGCCTTGAGGGTGACTAACTGCAGAAATAATATATACTGCCTGTGAATAAGCTCGCTGGTGACAACACGTTATGGAATACATAAAAAGGCTGTAGTTCAATCTAGCCTACTTTTTTATCAAGTACCTGCCTAACCTACCCATTATTACCGCTAGTGTTATTCTGTAGGTAAGTAGTGATATACTGCTACGCTAAATGTTTTTTTTATAGTCATCTTGGTGCTGTCGTTATACAAGTAACAGCGAGCGACAGAGCGCCACAAATGTTGATATTTTGGTCCCGACCACCGCGAGCACACTTCCTCTCTGCACTCAGCCGTGAATTGGGGATGCCTTGAAATAGCATTGAGTGTGATCCGTCAGCTTTGTACGACGCACCTGGTACTCTAACTAAAGAAAAATAATCAAAAAGTAGCGACTGAATAAAGTTTAGAAGAGCAAAAGGTATAAAATAAATTTTAACACTATCAAGAAACATCGGAACTCATCGGAAAATTTAATGTGTTTTTTCTACTAAATTTATTTACAATCGCTTAGATAGCAAATTTCAAACATCAGTCACCGAATTAATTTGAAAATAGATATGCAACACATATCTGTTGCTGTTTTACATAGAGTGAAAATTAAAATAAATCAAGCCCAATTCAAGCTAATGTGTGGCAATGTCCTTCAAACTATGTTAATACAATTTTTTGCCAATTTGGTACTCACATGCCACAATTACCTGCCGAATACAAAATAAATTAAACGCGACGTCGTTGAATCGTATCGTTTAAATTTAAAATGCGTACATATTGTTATTTTTTGTAGGTACTCAAAAACGCAACGAAATGATAAACCATCAAACTTTAACTCATGCATTTCACCAACGATAACAAACCTCCGAAGCACCAACTGTAGAACTATTTAAAAGGGAATAACAGCATAAAAGAGAAACGATTTGTAATCCAAACAATACGAGAGAGCACTTCAATCGAACCCTAATAACTAGACAAAATAAAATTAAGTGGTTGCGGAAAGGACCCTATTAAAGCCCGCATCCTGTCAATTATGCATACCACAGAATATAAAATAGTGGTGTAACTCAAAGCTACTTCAAGATCGCTGGTTATGATGTTATGATTGACGCTATTGGTGCTTATGTTTTCCCCACTTTCAGGACCACCCATCGTCGACGGATGCTCAGTTCAAAGCTCAAGGCTATACCTAATGAAACAAATAGTACGTAGGGTGAATCCATAGCCCTGATCAAGGAAGTAAAAAACAGCTTTTGAAATAGAAGGCAGCTAGATGATGGTGACATAATATCATAAAATCACATTGCAGAATGCCTGTGTAATTTTGATGATAAAGTGACTGACTTGATTCAAATCTTTAAAAATAATACAATATTAATTAACCTTACGTAATTTTGTAAAAACTGACCAAACCAATAAAATGTATCTTGTAAATTTTCACTAATCAGGATCAACTGAAGTAAAAAACATTCTTGGCCGACGATAATTTACATGGATCTTTGTTACTTTTATCTCATTTTGAAATAATTTAATTGATTGGGACTTGAGACGGCTCAGCGTGGAATTTTATGAACAAAATACTTTAGTGGAGAAACTTATAAAAATAATTTACTGGTAGTACTAAAAATACAGTGAATATAATAAACTATATTATATACGTCTCTCAGCAGTGCACTAAGGATTTCATATCGAGCTGCAAGGGGAGAAAGATAAATAAATTAAAATTGATCATTCAGTATTTGTGTCGTATTCTATTTTTATATATCGTGTGCAACGGAAATCCTTACAAATTAGTATTATTTATACAAATCTATATCATTAAACTGACTTAGTATGTAACAGGGTTAAGATCTTAGTGCTTGATTAATATTAATATCAGAGTGGCAGGGTTAACATCAGAGTGCATGCTTATAATTAATTGATTAGTTTGTCTTATTTATCACTGAATATTTTTAAGAACATTGATCACGCGTCTCCTGGGATTTCGAAGACAGACTGGCTTTGCCTGGATTTCTCTATAATCCCTGAAATAACTTCATTTAACGGTGAAGGGTGCTATTAATATTTTGCTAATGGATTCCTTTCGTCGTGTCACTGGCTGTTTTACACTTGCTAAGGTTATGCTTTGTGGTAGCAAATATGAACTTAATTTACTAAATACTGACATAGTAGGTATACTTACTATAAATACTTACTGTAGTGTTTAGGAAACAGATAAATGAAACAGCCATGTAAGCAGTAAGAAGACAACTAACTTTATTTGGGGCTACCCACATAGTAGTATGATAATGTTTACAATGTACCTACAGTACCTACAACATCTCCATCCTTTTAAATGAAGCATATGTTTTAATACTATAAAGCTGTGTACAAATTAATCTTACTATACTTATTAGGTACACCTATCTTAATACAAATAGTTAGCATGACATAAGTTCATTAGCAAATATAGTAAGTAAGTAAAGAAACAAACAACATCTTCATTATCTTCCTTATGAGAAACAATAAAATTTATTGACATACAAACTTTACTGGAGGTCTAACCTCTCTGCCACTACGCGTCGTTTTAGGACCAGTTGTTGCGGAACTTGCGGACGCAGCCGCCTCCGTGGACGTGGAATCCCTAACCTCTCTTGTTGGACTAATAACTTGTAACTGTGGTCTGGTATCTGACTCGCCTACCGGCGGGTTATATAGTGGATCTATATTATAATTTGGTATGTAGTCATAGCTACCTGATAAGACGCGTTGATGCACATTCTGTTTAGTATTCGGTTTAAGAATATGAGACCTATTGCGACGATAAGTACCTCCATTGTCCACTTTTACCCAGTAGGAGCGATCCCCATCAGCCTTCTTCACTACCTGAGCTTTATTCCACACCTTACCATCCTTCACGCGGACTTCTTCTCCTGAAGATAATGTGGACAGAGGTCTCGTACCCCTATCGTAGCACTGCTTCATCTTATCTATTTTACCTTGCCGCACGTCACGGACCAGTTTCGGGTCTATGGATTTCGGTATTAATGATTGCGGAGCGATCGTCAACCTAGTATTAAGCGACCTACCCATTAACAGTTGTGCTGGTGAATATTCCTCACCCGTGACGGCAGTATTCCTGAAGTTAAGCAATGCTAACTGCCATTCAGTTTTATCCTCACTGGCTTTCTTTAGTAATCGTTTAACTGTCTGAACGTTCCGTTCGGCTAATCCGTTGGAACGTGGATACAGCGGGGAACTCGTCACGTGTTTGAATTCCCATTTTTTGGCAAATTGGGTGAACTCTGACGATACAAACTGTTTTGCGTTGTCTGTAACCAGTTTTTTCGGAATTCCAAAGCGAGAAAACATTCCTTTCATTTTAGCAATTACTGTGTCGCTCCTCATATTAGGTAAATAAACGACTTCCACGAACTTGGAGTAATAATCGACAACCAGTAAGTACTGGTGTTTTTTCAGTTCAAATATATCAGCTGCGAGCGTGTCCCACGGCAGCTGCGGCGGGGGGTGCGGCGCGAGGGGCTCGCGCGCTCGAGTTGTCTCCGGTTTCACGGACATGAAGTCTCCATTAATTCACCACTGTTTAAACTTGTTTTTTGCTATTTCACACTAATTAAACACACCTGACACCATGTAGTGTTTAGGAAACAGATAAATGAAACAGCCATGTAAGCAGTAAGAAGACAACTAACTTTATTTGGGGCTACCCACATAGTAGTATGATAATGTTTACAATGTACCTACAGTACCTACAACACTTACTAAAGTTAAGTTTAGATCTGACAAAAGAATTACGCATTCAGGGAAATTCACATAGACGTAATGGACACGGCATGACTGTTTGTTGTTACATCTAGCGCTATAAAATGCAGGAACATTGGGAAAATAATGATAACACCGCAGGAAGACACTAGTTCTTGCAAATACTATTGAATAGTCTGCAAACTTTACGAAACGTCGAGATGGTTCTTCAAATGTGAGTTTATGGATCCTTCGCCATATTAGTTACTACAGAATTGGCTTCTTACTTTTTACCGTAGATTCGATTCAATAGAACCCGTATAAGGGCGTCAACATTGCCATGTTTTGATTCTAACGACATAAAATATGAAAAGCTTTGCGGGTGCTGGACTTCAATAAATATCATTTAATGTCTCTATTACACGCTGATTGTATAATTTATTGACTGTTTGTATAACTTTGGTTGAATTAATATCAATTTATAGATTAATGATTAAAAAGTTAAATAAAACTACCATTCCTAGTATGTAGACAAACGAGAGTGTTTGATAAATTGAATGATTTTGGAGACATTCATACAGATAGATATGTATGAAGTGAACAAGTCCAGCTAGTTGTGAGTGCATCTCGCAGCAAACATTGCTATGAGGATAATCAAGATATTAAAGGGAATTGTGAATGACCAAATGGCAGGAAAGCGCAGTCACTCCTAATCAGGAAACCTTTATCGGGCTCTGTGTGTAAAACGTAAGGATTGAGCAGACTTGGAGCTCTGAAAAATAATGATAGGAATGTTGGGATAATACGAATACTTCAAGATACTCTAAACATAGCAAACGTGGAATTTAATGATACTTTAGACGGGGTGACAGATTTTGGTAATTAGGGTTCCGTACCTCAAAAGGAAAAAACGGAACCCTTATAGGATCACTTCGTTGTCCGTCTGTCTGTCCGTCTATCTGTCCGTCTGTCTGTCCGTCTGTCCTTTTTTTCAAGAACACGTAAAGGTATCAAGTTGAAATTTATACTAAATACTTAGGTTTACGGTTTCTTTCGGCTGTAAAAAAATGAAAGTTGTAAATCAACGCAATCAAAAGATATTTATTTATTTATTTATGTATTTACGGAAAACAAACAGCTTAAACAACATAAGACATAGTAAGAAAAATAAGAATAAACAAGCCTTAAAAGAACGAACGATATGAACGTTTATGTCGCATATTTTGCGATTTCACAGGAGAATCAAAACCTATAGGTTTTGATTATATAGGATTTGACAAAAAGCAAGGTCTTATAGCACATATATAGGAATAAATCCGAAAGTTCCAATTTTGAAGTTATATCGTTTAAAAATAATTATTTTGCTATTACAAACTTACATTTTGTAGTTGGAATGTATGGAAGAACCTTATAGTCATCTACAAAGTTAAGTTTGTCGCTTTTTTTGTACTCGTACTTGTCCGGTTTTTTTCTCTCTTAATTATTGTTAGATAGAAGGCTAATTTATTTACTCAAAACAGAAGCTGTACCTACAATAGAACCAAGAGGAAAAAATAAGAACGGATACTATGAAAAACGCATTTCAATAACGTGAAAGATATTTCAGTAAGTTTAAATGACTCCAAGTAGGTACAACAGCCAAATACAGTCAGAAGGGTTCCTCATTAAAGGGACGTGAGTGTATTTGTTCGTATTACTACAGAATAATATTACAGCAGAGTGCACGCGTGTGTGTGCCCCTCAGCAGTGGGTGTGGACATGCAGTCTGCACAATGCATGTCTCGCCGGCCGCAGGGAGACCAAGGCTTGCTGGGGAAATGGGATAATTAATGACGTTGTGTTGCCAAATAAGTCAGATGCAAATGCAAGGTGGCGCAAAAAGTATCATCCGATGTTCTTTAGCTGTAATTTTTTTTATGAATGAAAAACTTATAGATCCTCCCTTTCTTGACGTGTTTTATGAAAATAATGGCCCAAACTTAGAATAACTACTCAGAGAAGGTAGGTTTCCAAACAACGCCTTCTCAAAACGTAAGCTACAAATTCGCTTTGTAGCTTACGTTTCGATTGGTATTTTAAACGATTTAAGCAAGAAAATTAATGGATTACCTGTGGAATGTCACACCATAACTCTTATGCTGCTTTTCTGATTTGTTGTGGTAAGATTTCACCGCGCAAATTGCCATAGTAAATTTTTTATATATTTTTTGGTGTCATATATGACACCATTTGAATAGCTTAAATTTTGCGAATGTACTTGGTTTCTTTGTGTAGTTATTATAAGGGCCCAAACTAATAATTTTGCAATGATCGCACTTGATTATTCAGCAGTTTGAGGCAGCAGGTGAGGTCTGTTTCGACTTCATATTAGGTTGTAAGAAAACATTCCAGATGCAGGCCTGCATCTAGAGTACTGCACTGGCGTTGTTGCATATGAAATATTTAACTAGATTGATGTAATATATTGACCTCATTTTGTCTAAAACTTGGGTATGTGTGTCAAAATTAATTTTAATTCCTTAGTAGTTTTTTACTAAGGAATTAAAATTAATTTTGACACATAAATATTTATAGTTATATGGTTAATAACGGGATATTTACCGTGATAAGGTCGTGGGTGGATCTCCTGATGTTTCGGCGCAAACTATAATATGCAGTAAGTTATATACAGCAAGTGTGGTTTGTCGGGACTTAGGTTCGAGTTCCAGTGATAATCGTAGCAAAAGACTAAGTGTGCACCTAACTTTGAACTGTTCGACCAACCACCCGCATTCTTCAGTCTTCCCGTGAACATGGTGCATGTAACTGCGCCGAAATATCGGGAGCTCATTCCACAACCTTACCACGGTAAAGATCCCGTAAATAATCATATAACTGGACCGAACAACCGTGATAGTTTAAAACATTGTTACTTATACATAATTATATTAGATATTACCACACAATTTTCCACAACGTCCTGTGGTTTGTGTGGGTAACCTAGTGCAGTGCGGGATGAATGGCAATCAGACGTCTCGTCAAGGGCGCACTCTATGATTCAGCGTTTTGTTAGGACCCTTGCATTTGTGCGGTTCACTTCACATTACACATGTCATCCTGATACTACCTACTGACGATAGTGTTAATATTTTCGAAGTAAACTGAATCTAACATACATGAGTTCGGAACTCAGAAGATCTAAACGACTTTATCACACTACGAAAGCCCGAATTTGATGTTCTGAAAGGTCGTCTCATTGTTTTTTCTTTACCGTACCTTTTTTGTCGTTAATTTGGATCATTAAGATGATACTTGCTAATTATTTCATAAAATTCGCTTTGACAACAAAACAGATTAAATTCTTACTGTGTTTGTAACACAGTATTTTTGATAGAGTTACAAAATAATTCTACAGCCTTTAAAATATTCCATAAATATTTTAATTGCACGTTATTTATTCATCTGTCATAATAATAAATTTAACAATCGCTGTCGAGAATACGCATAATTAATGAAAATGTAGAGGTCAATCAACAGATAACTAATTAATGGAAATGACAAAAATATGTAGTCGTCTCCATATTTTTGTTTTGTTTTCGTTATAGGTACTTACACTGTTGTAAGCTATCACAGTTGTTCACTACAGTTATATGATTATTTACTGTGATCTTCCACAACCTTACCACGGTAAATATCCCGTTAATAATCATATAACTGTTGTTTTCGTTATATTACAATTTTAACCCCTCTTAAGTTACAATTAAAACACAACGAAAACAAAAAGCAACCCTCCCTCTAGTCTGGCGTCCTGGTAGACTCTCAAGCATCAGTGATTGCTCACCCTCCCCTTGTAGAAAGAAATAAGAACACCGTTAGTTCTACCACATGACATGTACTCACAAAATGAACATTTTGTAAAACGGTCGCACGGTAATTAAATTACAAAACCTGTATCATAATTACAAAATATTTGTGAATGAATTCATTGCATTAACAACTCATGTAAGGTACGAATTATGTTAGTGTCAGTTATTTGGACGACCGACCTGAAATACTTGTCTCTAGGGACTAAGCATATATAAACGAAAATAACGAGAAACTGTTCTAATGTTGGATCCACAGACCCAACAAGTTTCAGCAGCGGAGCAACTTAAATGCATTTTTTGTAATACAAGGATTGCATGAACCACTACACACCGCAAAACAACTTCGCGACCGCGCTGCGCAGGCGCTGCAGGCATATTTTGGTGTGGTTCATACAAATACAAGAGGCGCGGTCGCGTTCAAGCTACGCTGCCGCAGCTTGCTTCGTCTGTGGAAGGCTTCAACGAAGGTTCTGCCCTGACTTTACACAGGTGAAAACTGTTTTTCAGCCTTGAAGCCGCGTAGGTCGATGATATATTGAAAACCCATTATAATTGTTGGAAAAACAATACTCAGTTGTAATTAATACTATTTTATATACCGTGTTTGTAGGAGTTTTAGTTATATCTCTGGAGTTCAGCTGATCAAACTGTATCGGTAGAGTGTAGGCACACTGTACACACAGATGTACTGTACACCATGACGACACATTGGAAATATATACTCTGATCTCATTCTACAAGTAAACTTAATGTTTTCTACATTTTCCAAATGAGAAGAGAAAATATTTTGAAGTAAGTTTTCAATAATTTGTTAAACGAAGTAGTTACTTGTAACAGCATCATACAACAGATACTAAATACAATAGAATAAAGTCTAGATAATAAGTAAATTAAAAATGTGCTGTGTTGGTCTTCTCATATTAAGAAATTATTCAATTAATCCCCTGGTTATTGTATATTATCCTAGCTAATCAGTAAGTTAAGAAGATTTAAGGGTCAGCTTACAAGCAGATTCAGTTTTTCACATAAACAAACTATACGTGCTACATGTTTATCTATGGTGCTACCAACTGCACAGCACTTGCGTAAAAATAAACATTAAACACAAGTAGGTACTAAAATAGCCCAAACAGATAATGAGTTCACGCGTAACTCAATGCAGTTCGCGCTTTACTACCAACGGCTTAGAACGTACTCTTATATGATTACAATCTTATAACACGCAATGCGACTACCTGTCTATGGAGTTGAAAGGGAGAGCCACCGTAGTATTTCCTAAACAAAATGAATAGCCTTGAGTGGAATATTTTAGTTTCCTTATTTGGCCACCTATACAAATAAATTAGACTTACTGTAGATGGTTAGTCAGTCATCAGCCGGTGAAGATCAAAGCTCCTAGTGCCTCTGCGTTCCTGGTATCTGCCTTTATAGACGATCGGATAAATAGGAAGAGGTGTTATAGAAGCTTTGTCTGTTTACTTGAAAGGCCCAGTTTTATTTAAAAAATAACGTCACTTCCGTTGCGGCCACGACGTTATATTAGTAGAGTATACTGCACTCTACATACAGTTGCGAAGCAGACACCTTATTTTTTATGAGAGGTGCATCCTCTGCATTTTCCACCTCTCCGGTGTACTTTTCAAATAGAAGAGCACCAGCCGTCCATTTTACAGCCTGTAAAATACAGATTAAAGTGAATTCCCGAAATGCATTTTACCACCACCACAGTAAGCCTCTGTCAGAAATACAAGATAAAGAAAGGAACAGTTCCACAACTTTGAAATGACGGCAAAATCTAGTTTCGTCATAGATATTGTTAAAATATAAATTAATACTACGAATAAAAGATACCATAGCGAGGCATTTATAAATCCAGTTATTGGACTTTATAGTAATTAATAAAATGGACCGACACTACACTGAGGACATCCCCGAGATTAGAATCGCTCTGAAACAGCTTAAGAACAACAAGGCACCGGGTGATGACGGAATCACGACAGAACTACTGCGAGCGGGTGGAAAACCGGTACTGTTAGTCCTCCAGAAGTTATTTAATTCCGTCATACTCGATGGTACTACGCCTGAAGCATGGCACAGGAGTGTGGTGGTGCTCTTCTTCAAAAAAGGTGATAACACCTTATTGAGGAATTATAGACCCATCTCACTCCTGAGCCATGTGTACAAGGTGTTCTCCAGAGTCATTACGAACCGTCTCGAAAGCAGGTTTGATGACTTTCAGCCTCCCGAACAAGCCGGTTTCCGTAAAGGCTGGAGCACCATAGACCACATACACACCCTCCGCCAGATTATACAAAAGACTGAGGAGTATAATAGGCCATTATGCCTGGCGTTTGTGGACTATGAGAAAGCCTTTGATTCAATCGAGACCTGGGCAGTATTACAGTTCCTCCAGCGTTGTCATATCGACTATAGGTATATCGAAGTGTTGAAGTGTTTGTATAGAAACGCCACCATGTCGATCCGATTACAGGACGAGAGCACGGAACCAATCCAATTGCAGAAAGGCGTGAGACAGGGAGATGTTATCTCTCCGAAACTGTTCACGAACGCATTGGAGGACGTTTTCAAGCTCTTGGACTGGAACTGATTAGGCATCAACATCAATGGCGAATACATCACTTACCTTCGTTTTGCCGATGATATAGTCATCATGGCAGAGTCGCTGGAGGACCAGTAGCCTTTCCCAACAGGTGGGTCTTAAAATGAACATGGACAAAACAAAAATCATGTCCAATGTCCATGTTGAACCCGTGCCGGTAGTCGTTGGGAACGATACTCTCGAAGTTGTTGACCATTACACCTATCTTGGAGAGATTGTTCAGTTAGGTAAGTCCAACTTAGACAAAGAGGTCGCCCGAAGAATCCAACTCGGATGGGCAGCGTTCGGGAAATTGCGTGACTTCTTCTCGTCCAAGATACCACAGTGCCTAAAGACAAGGGTCTTTGACCAGTGTGTGTTGCCAGTGATGACATATGGTACTGAGACGTGGTCCTTAACTGTTGGCCTTTTGGAAAAACTCAGAGTTACACAGCGGGCAATGGAGTGAGCTATGCTCGGAGTTTCTTTGCGCGATAGAATCCGAAACGTGGATATTCGCCAAAGAACCAAAGTCACCATAGCTGTTAAAATTTGCAAGTTGAAGTGGCAATGGGCAGGCCACATCGCTCGGAGAACCGATAACCGATGGGGAAGAAAGGTTCTTGAGTGGAGATCACGAACCGGAAGACGCAGCGTAGGTAGGCCTCCCACTAGATGGACCGACGACATAGTAAGAGTCGCTGGCATCCAGTGGATGCAAAAGGCAGGCTGTCGTTCAGTGTGGAGGTTAAAGGGGGAGGCCTATGTTCAGCAGTGGACGTCTTCTGGCTGATGATGATGAATAAAATGGACTTGAAACCTGTAGATTTTTACTGCTTTTGAAGTTACCTATCTGTTTCTAAATGATCTGTGGTCGATTTGCTAAATTTTACACTACCGCACTATCAATCTATTATGTGCGTTTATGTTTACGCATGTCTAGACGAAGACCGCCCCGCAGTCTGCAACAAAATCTATTACGAATTGAACTTTATCTGGGTGGAATAACGGTCAAAACTTTGCATGTAATTTCAAAGAAAAGTTCCCAGCGGGAGCTGGTTTTATTATGCACTTTATGTCTTTGTAATAAGAAGGAAAGGTTCGTTGTATAAACAATGTAAGCGTTGTGTGCATTTCCTATGGGTTTCCGCGCCCTGTTGTAGTATTAGGTTAGAAATAGATTTCCATTTCCTAAGCAATACTATAGCCACGCATTTCAGACATTATGCTTTTCTAAATTCCTAGTACTCTTGTGGCGGGTGGCGTTAAACTTGGTTCGTTTACGGAGCCGCAGGATATCCGGTTTGCCCGGTATAGCCCTACCTTACGTAAGAGAATTTAATTTTGTTTCTTATATTTTTTTAGTTTCTTTCACGACTGCACAAAAAAGTAATGTTATGTTTTTGGGGTTTATGCATGTATGTGGATTTCTTAATTCTACCGGATAGCTCTTGAACATCAAATTTTGATTTGAGTGCTATTGTTGGAATCCTCGCATTATTCCGAGTGTCATATGCTGGTCTAATTAAAATGACATATGGTACGAATCTAGGACTCGAATGAAACCAGACTAGATGTTTTTCTTACATCGAGTACCAACGGATAACATAATTATAATGGTAGGTTTGTTGTTGCCATAGATGACACTAGGTATCTAATATTACAAATGCTAGTTTGTGAGCGTAGTTTGTGTGTGTGTATGTTCCCATCTCAACTCCGTAACGACTAAACGGGATTGGATGAAATTTGGTAGTCGTGATATTTTTTGGTCTGAAAAATTAACAGTGTATCTTTATATATTTTACACTAGCTGCGTTCCGCGGTTACATCCACTATCCTACAGCCCGTAGGATATGCTGCGACTGGTTTATCCAGTGCTCGAAATGGACCGGAACCACCGGAACGCCGTTCCGGTTCGTGAAATCACCGTTCCGTTTCGTAAAAGTTTCATATCGTTCTGGTTCGGCAAAAAACCTAGGCAGGTACCAAACCTTTAGTTTGTTTGGATATACTAGGAAAAAGCGAAAAATGTAGCCTGTCACTCTGGATGTAAAGAGGAATCAAACGACACCTCACTCGTCAAAATCGGTCAAGCCGTTTAGGCTACAGGAGGTACTACAGGAACCCAGAAACATACTTACATACAACCCAAAAACATTACCCTCCTTCTTGGACAGTCGGATAAAAGTTCGCAAGGTTTGAAGGGAAATGCGTTCCGGTTCGTGAGGAAGTCTAATTCGACCACTGGGTTCATCCACATTACACTGTCCGAATTATCAGCTGTGTGTGAATAGAATTTAGTCCAAGTACAAATCAATCAGCTAATACAAGCTGAGGGGCTTCGATCCGTTCCTTTATAACGCCAGCGTGCACTACAAGTGCTTCCTTTAGTCCTCGACATACCGTCAATTGAAAAGAAAAGTTGGAGAGTTTAAAATGAGTCGAAAGTGGTAATCCACATAATATCGAGTGTCAGTATTGTCCATTCGAGTCAGCAAGCACGAGAAGCTTTCACCGCGTCTTGTCTCCGTATATATATATATAGTAGTCTTTGGATCGCAATATTTGTCACAAAGTAAACAAGTTGTTGACTTTGAGACAAATATTGTGACACTCGTATGACGCAACTTTTATCCGTAAAAAGTATTAATTTAATTCATAATTCATTTATTCATTGCAAAATAGGTATCAACAGTAAATATTGTAAAACACTGTTTTAAACTATCACGGTTGTTTAATAAAGTTATATGATTATTACATTAATAATTAATATTGTGATCTTCAGTAATTTTGGTAAAGCAGTGTATGTTGTATACGGTTGTTTTCATGCCTGAAATAAATGAATTTGAATCTGAAATTAAACTGTATTTTGTCTGATAAAGCGTGCAATCAGTTTTTATCGTATAATATCAAACATATTATAAAACCACCAAAATTATACGTAAAACATTATGTCATTTCAGACAATAATACATTTAAATAAGAAAAGGAAAAAGTCTAATATTATGCCAATGTTTATTGATTTTTGGATTGATTACTATGTTGTTGATTATTTATATCACAAGAAATATTAGATAATTTGTTATTTATTTATTATTTTCCTTTCACATTTGTGATTTTAGATATTTGTCGTTTGAAAAATCATCAATACCTATTTTAATAAGCTTTCTCAAATAATATTGTATTATTATTGGTTGGAGCTGTTTTAAATGCGTTGATATCATTCTCAAACTTTACTTCAGTAGTTAAATTATTAATAAATAACTGTAACATGCAAAAGGCGCTGCATGAATTTAAGATTAATTAAGAAAAATCTTTTTTTTTGGGTTCCGTACCTCAAAAGGAAAATGTGGAATTCTTATAGGATCCCTTTGATGTCTGTTAGTGTGCATGTCAAGGCCACTTGTGGTACTAGCTCGTAAGTAAGTGTTTTCTGTAATTTTTATTTGTAGTGTACACAATAAAGAGTTTCTATCTAAGTATCTATCTATATTTTTGCTATTAGAAACTTACATTTTGAACTTACTCATAGTTGCAAAACTGGTGTAAGATCTGAACATTTTGTCTAGTGCAAAGTTTGTACTTTGCATTTTTTTTGTATTTTATACTGCTGCTAGAGGGTATAATTGTTTTAAATTTAGAGTAATGTATATGTATGACATATTTTTTAAGTTAGTACGGAACCTTCAGCGAGTCCGACTCGCACTTGGTCAGTTTTCGCTTTTGCTGAAATATTAATTTACGACATCAATAAGTTGTTTATTGAAAATAGTTACCTAGTCTGTGGAAATAGTAGATGCGTAAGAAAATAACATCGTAGAATAGCTTATGAAAAATTTACAATAATATAATAATAATTATTAGTTAACATACATATTTATTTTGCAATCAATTATTTATCTTTTCTTTAGTCATGTTTAAGTAGACATATGAAAATTACCTTATAAGGATATTTCCATCGGAACCCTCCGCGACTGTTTCAATATTTATTTTGGAAACAACGCGGCTGAAATTGTCGCTTTCAAAGTAAGTAAATGATTTTATTATTTTTGAAATATTTCGCAAACTGTGAGTCATTCAGGTAGGCCATGACTCACGGTATCATAATTTTTGCTCTACAAACAGCTAAGGTGACTTTCTGACAGATGTTCTGTAAATTCCACATTTTAACAATTAATCGGAAAATATATCCAATAGATTGTTTAACTGGTGTGTCATCGCCGTTTACTTTTTTGATGGATATACTCACCAACGCCACACGTTGTTACCGATACACGAAACATGGGATTTTACTACTCATCGTTTTTATAAAACACCAAAAACATTTTTTTAAACATTGCGTTTCTTTTTTTTATTTATTTTATCATAGGCTTGCGTTTGTCCGTCACTATGTTTGATGTTAAACGATGATGCGGTCTACGATGGAGCTCGCTTACCTAAAAAAACCAATAAGATTTTCAGTTTACTTCTGAGAAAAACTACTTCACCAATACATCGAACTTCTAGCAACGGTATTAATCGGTGCAAACATCATCCCCGGCCTGATAGGAATCCATTTTCGATAGCACATGATCATAAGAGTAAGACATAACTACTACTTACGTATTATATACCAAAATATCGGAAACATTTTATAATTTCCCCCTATTATGTTACATTGCGCTGAGTTTGTTAGTTGATCAAACGAATAAAATGTTACTATTATAGGTTATAGTAACATTAGTAGTCAGAGTGGTGGCCGAGGCAAGGTAAGCGGAGCGTTCGTCGTCCAGCTGCAAGGCGATAAGGTCGACGATATTATTACTATCGCGGGTCGAGCCTGGACTCGATTAGCACAGGACCGAGGCAGATGGCAGCAAGAGAGAGGCCTACACCCATGCAGCAGTGGGATAAGTTAGGCTGTGGATGATGATGATGATAGGTATTTTTCAGCACATGTGAATAAGAATGATATCATTCTGTGACGGCCCTGGATTAATATTTATCGCGGTGTCTCCTCTAATTGCCATCGGCCTGGTAATATAAACGGTCTACAATGTGGGATGCAACATTGTTGCTTTAATTATGGTTTTAATTAACACTGTCAAGCGAAAACTTACTGCACAGGACATCGACGGGTGTCCATGTCGATGTCACCGAACGAAAGTTTTATAGCTTAGCTACCAAGGATCATTACGTTGTCATTGTTGTTTTTACATAAACAAGTTTTATAGTAAGTATAGATCAAAACAATAGTTACCACATGATCTATAGTAAGTACATTTAATTTTGTTATACGCAGCGACTCAAAATGTATGTTGGGTTCTATAAAAACAATTTGCTAAATTTCTTGTTAACCAATGAACTGAAATAATTGTACATTACTGGTTTTTTTTTTTCTGTGGCTGCTACGTAAGATGCGCGGTTAGTTTAAAAATATAATTTGAATATCTAAAAGTAGTGTAAGTTGTAAAATAATCCATTCATTTATAATTAAAACGCAATGTACGTTGTACCTTCTTGAAAACGAAAGCAATCTACGCCACAGATTAACTCCAAGCTAGACAAGTCCACTTGAAAAGGATCTAAGCCATAGGTTTATAATAAGTGGAATGGCCGTGGGAAACGCTTCGAAATATACACAGAGCTGGTAGGGTTATCACGTTACTACTTATTTATTACCTTTTGTGGTTATCTAATAACTTTTTCTGGTGGAGTGAGAACGTTACAAGTGATTTTTGTTTGTTTATCTTTTAAACTTTTGAATGGCTATTTGAGATAGAGTAGGAATAATAAAACTCGTCTACCTATTACTACTGCTCATTAAATTCATTTTTCTCAGAGGTAAGAACGCCGGTATGTTCAATGTCTTAAATAATTCGTTTAAGAATCAATGAGAAATGTCTACAATACACGTAATTACTTTATAATTAACAACTAGATGGACCGACGGACTACTTTCAGGTCGCGGGCATCCAATGGATGCAGATGGCGGGCTGTCGTTCAGTGTCGGTGTCGTTCAGGGGAGGCCTATGTTTAGCAGTGGACCATCTGGCTGATGATGATGACTATATAATTAGAGATATTTTAATTTAGGATTCATAAAAAAATTGTATTTAATCTTGATTTAGGTATTCCAACATAAAAAAACGTTTCATACTTATTTACTTTTGATTCCGTAATTACGTACTTGCGTAAATATTCACACCTCGCCCTATTTTCTTCCATCAACTATCACAACAAGAAACAGCACCCTCCATTAATTCCACGATCCCTTTTTATTATTTACCCATTATTATTGTTCTATTTCATAACAATAAATGAATTATTGATTATAGCCATTCAGCCCCTCGTTTTGTAGGGGTGAAAGACTTGCGCGATGCGGTATTTTTTATCCTTTTCCAACGTAGAGAGAGGGGGTGAGAGTGAGAGAGAAGGAAGTAAGATTATTTCACGTGCTGCAGATGCTGTGGCTAGATTGATACTAAAGGTAGCCAAATAATTTTGGGTTTCATTTATACAATAAAATAAACGCAGAGAACTCTGACGTCTGTGGCATACGGTCTATATAGTTTTACACGAAGTTTTAATTAATATCTACGCGACTCCCCAAAAAAGGTCTTATTATCGCTGTCTTTTTTTTCATGGTATAAATTTACTCTACCTACTCATTCTTGTGTCTAAATCAGGTTAAAATCTAAAGCGTCGAAATTTTTGCTTTTATAACCATCATTTTCTTCCACAGCGCCATTTATACCTTCCGCATTCCTTTATGTCGAGCTGATTGGAGGTCCCCATTTTGCTTTAGTTCTGAGCAATTCGAGTTCAGATTCAAGCCACCATAATACTTGTGTTGTTTATTACTTCAAAATACCGTAAAACAGTCACAACTCCTCGTGAGAAACTATTGACATTAACCGTAGTTTTCGATCGCCTTTCATTTAATTCCCTTGATTGTCCACATAATCCGCCACAGAATACATTGCAGTCCCTATATGAGCTAATCGAACACTTACATTCAAAACTCAATTCGAATTACTTTCGGAACCAAAGGCCGCACTCAACATTCTGTTCCCGACGCAACGTCACAACCTGAATGTTCGACCTCGAGCCTTTAACTCAAAATCTGAACTTGACCTTACTGGCATCCTCTCGCATAGCGCCGACCACTTTCCCAGATGTGTTCGTAGCCACAGGTTAAATAATAGCTACTACGCCGTAGCTCGTAAAATTGTCATAGCGACTGTTATTTAAGCTGTACCCTCTACGTAGAGACTGTTGTTGAATCTAGGTGTTTTCGTGTGGTACTTGGATTTTACGCAGACCGAGTATGATATGAGAGGAGAGGAGAGTGCAGTAGTGAGCGCCGCGACGCCGCCGCCGGTCCTGCTTCAATCCATCCCGTCAATATGTTCATCAGTCATGTTATTAATAGACTGACGGCGTAGAGCTGCCTCATGCAGCTTTAACAGTGGTTAGTGATTAGTTTTAAAAGTGGAATGCAAGTGCAACGAATTTTATGACAGACATTTTGAGTGTGGGTAATTTATATATTTTTCTAATTCGTATAAATTTCGATTTTTTTAGATTAGATATCTTCTATGACGTCAAAGAACAGGTGTCTGAATAATAATAATAAATTATTTATTTATTTCAATTGACGCACACAGTGACACACCTGTTTCAATAGTTGCTTTCGTTCGTTGTTTTATCATACTTTTCTTACAATATACTTGACAACTGAAAAGGCCTTCCTTACTGAACTAAAGTCATATTATATTTACCTCTGAACAAACGCTGCACTAAACCGAGCAAGAAATGTGTATATTTGTCTAGTATTATTTAAGTCGAACGTTATTTTACGTTGCTTTATTGTAACTATTCGGATTTGCCTTTTATATGTTCGTAGAAAACACCGACTTGAGGATGAGTTTACATAATTTTATTTGAATGGTAATTCAAAAAGGTCTCGACGTAAATATTTTAATCTGATTTTATATTAGAACTTATTTCTTAGGTTATTACAAAATCCTCGTTCCGTAAGTTCTCTACAATTTTTATTACATTCTTTAACCGGCCAGACAAATGTTGCCCTATTCAAATTTTAACAGAAAAATCACTTTCAGTTTTTCCTGAATTTTCTGTTTTTGTTTCCTTTTTTCTTTTTTTTCTGTATTTAGGCGAAACAAAACAAAACGTTCAAATTTTTACGGTCGGTTCTAACAAGACTAAAAAACAGCAATTGATTTATGTTTATGATATACCTAGATAGTAAAAAAACGGGAAATGTCTGAAATCCAATAAAAAAAGTTTCGTTCACTCCAATATTTCCTCAAATTTTAATATAATCACCTTTGAGCCTGTTCAATGAATAAGTTTACTTACATTAAATATTTTTAAAGCCCCTGATAAAAAAGCGGATAATGTTCAAACGGCTGAACTGTTTTTTTATCATAGAACTCTCACGATCAAGTCTCCAACCAGACAAAAAAAAAACGAAATCAAAATTGGTTTAACCGTTTGGGAGCTACAATATCACAGGACAAACACACATCTATACACACATTAAACTTTCGTTAATCATTAAAATAAAATTGGTTTCCAATCGGCAAAGATATCTCGCAACATAATTATATTAGACACAAAACATACAGTCGAATTAAGAATAATCTCCTTTTTTAAGTCGGTTGTAATAGTATATTTAACCCTTTTTTTTATTAGAGAGATTTCCTATCTCGATGCGTTTTTTCTATTTATTAGTACCTAGTCGTTGTTTATACTGTGCTTCCATTATTTATAGGTTACTGAAACATGTAATATTGTAATCTGTAACTTTGTAGGTCTAATTATAATTTCAATTCACCGTAACAACGCGAGAAGTAAAACCTGCAACATCGGAAGAAAACAGATTTGCTTAGACGCCGTGACGTCACTGATAGCGTTATCTAGCGGGTGGAGCGTGGAGGCACGTTGGCGGAACGCGCCGCGTGCGAATACTTTACTTGCGATAAGAGATGCGTCGGAGATACCGGAATGTACTTATCTATCAGGCTGGAGCGGGTACGCGCAAGACTCCCAGTTAGAAAAAACATCGAGATACAATTCCTATAGATATAGAGTCACAAACGTGCCAAAAAATTACCGAACCAAAACTCTGCACACGCTACGCATTGTGCCAACTTTTTGGTTGGTTGTAAGGCAACCGCGATCCACTACAACGCTGCCCAATGCCAGTGCTGCGATAACACCAGACTAGCGACGTTGAACACTATGCAAGTAACATAACGTCTAAAATGGAGTAAATGTGGCATAGTGAATTATATAATTGATATCTCGACGCTCGGACATTTGTTGACTGTTTTCATTCAGAGATTGTGACTCTATAGGTATTGTATCTCGATGCCTTTGCTAATGACTGTAACAGGGACGATCTCTATCATTGTAGAAGAAACTCTAAAAAGTACTGAAAATTAAACTTTTTTAGTTACACTTTGAAATCCAGTATCTCTAGAGCGTTATAGTTATATGATTGTTAACGGGATATTTACCGTGGTAAGGTTGTGGAATGAGCTACCGATATTTCGGCGCAGTTACATGTGTTCACGAAAATACACTCCTCCGACTTTAGACTGTGAAGCAAAGATTTTGCTCGTTATTTAGTAAAAAAAACGAGCAAAGATTTTGCTCGTTATTTTGTAAAAAAAAAAAGTTACGTAGTTATGTTAAGATAGGTACAAAAATATCAGGGAAGGGCCATTTGAAAGATTTTAATATTAGAAAATTTATGATAGAAATGGTGTACGGGAAAAATTGGTATAGAATGAAAACCTTGGGTTGTTTCTAGATATCGTGAGTTCAGTAGACATGAGCGAAGTGTGCTTCAGAATGTTTCTATTTCACGACGGAATTGCTCCACGACAATATCGAAGCAGTAAGCAATAAATAATCCCACTTAAAAAATAAACTCCCACATTTCAGATTCCAATTTTCTCCGAAGTACCTCAATCTAAATCGAAACTTCACACTCTTTCAATCCAGATAACATACACTCGGATACATTAGTTATTTATGATACAAGTGCGGTAAGTTGGTTATTACAAACGAGTAGACGTACACGCACGGTGCTATACAACGGAGCGGTGCTATAAAATTCATTACTGCACGCTCCGTTGTATGATCCGTAATGTTTAACTTTCGAACGATGTATACAGACTTCGTAAGTGTACTTTTTGAGCAAATGTGTTGTAAAAATATTTATATTGTAGAATTGAGACTATTGTAAAGACCACACTTGTACTTTCTCGTAATAAAAAGTATTTCCATTAGAATATGGTAGTTATTCTAAGGTATTAATTTCCCTTGAATCCATTTTAATTAAATGTTTCTTAGTTTCACTGTGACAGAGTACAAAACAGTTTATTGTCTTATCTTTAACTTTACAATTAGGACCGTGTTGAAGCTATTTCAGAGCTCATGAATTCGAGATACAAACAAACCAGATTTTACGTCTGCAGTTATTTTCAAATTCAACGAAAAGGGTCGCAATTTGCAATAGGACGAAGTGAAATAGGATTTCTGAGATTCCATTACTTGAATTCCTTGGTATTCCCAAGCACATGAATTCACGTTGTTTTCGGTTTAAAGTTTCAAATTGATAAAATAGCAATAAACGAAATATGAATATGAATGAATATGAAATAGTGATATTCCGAGGATATTTCTCACTGGTTCCCGCTATTTAATTATCACAATTAATAAGTCCATAATTGAATAATCACTTTCTTAAAATAATAATTAGCGTGTTAAATCATCAGAATAATATGAAATTTGAATTTCAGAACCATTAGGTACCGACTGGGCAATCACTCTTAGGTTGTTGTTCGCTAACATTGTCTGATAATGAATCACAAATCGTTACGAGGAAGTATGCATTTAGAGTTAAGACTATCAAGGCACGAATGAATCGTGATTACCTCCACATTTAACATTAACCATCTTCATATCGCAATGAAAGAAATGTGCAAGGTCGCGTCATGTTGCCGGTGGCGGGCGGTGGCGGCGCGCGGTACAGCTTACAGCAATGTACTCGATAAATAATATCGAACAATGGTTCAGTGGTACCAGTGGCAGTTAGGTATATACTGTGGTCTGTGGTGTAGAGTTAGTGACAGGCGAATAATACTGAAATAAGAATAACAACGAATCACAAGTTCACGACCTGACGTATGTGAAAATAAAAGTAATTTATTTGCATAAAACACGAGTAAATCATACACACATTCAAAAACGCATGCACAATAGGTGGGTTGAAATATTTGTCACTTTGTATCATGATTGCCTAGTTTGTAGGCGTACACAAATCTAGAGAGATAGTATAAAAATACCGTAAATATTATTTACATAAAAAAGTATTAATTAAATTAACTGTCGAAATCGTGTTATTAATATAAATAGATAGACAGATCGAAATAGATAGATCAGATAGACATTACTATAATTGTATGATAAACAAATTGACCTACTGCAGTCATTACTAAAATTTATCATTGAACTTGTGCACGTTTCTGTTATGGAATTGTACTTCTAGAATACCAGATGTATTTTCTCTCTTTCCAAAGAATCTTTTAATTTTAAATTACACAAGAGTTTTTCCCTAAAAATTGAGTCAGATTTTGATCCCAACTTCTAAGTAAAATATTACTAAATACGAACTTGTAAATAATACTCGGTAGGTACGGATACCTTCTACCATGACCACGACCAAAGCAATTTTACACGGAAGCAAGCAGGTACGAGAAAATTCATTAAATGAATTCTTGACTGCTGAAAATGTATTTTTTATGGCTTTCACGTGATTATTTTGTAAATTTCAGTTAAATAATACTACTTTACTGACTAGACTGTAATATAGTCGATAATATAGTATATTCAGTAAAGTATTATGGAATATTGAACTGGCTATTTGAATTCGTTTCATTTACCTATGTATTTTAGTGACAGTTTATTTCTGTTGATATACTTGATTGTTTTTTTTAAATTAGTGATCTAATTATTATCAAATACATACTGTCTCCCTGTAAGTGTACCTATGTTTTTTAACCTGTTTTATTTTATTTTAATGAAATATCTAAAGAAAACTGAAGGCTTACTTTTCCGAGACAACAATCTCATAATTTTCCCGCAATTTTCTTCGTTAATATCTAAGATTACAGCATCAGCAACAAGAGCTCGATGGGCAAAACAGCGTTATTACTGACTTTCTACTAATTCCGAATTTCATGGTCCGTGCCCTCACATTCCTACCCGTGGACAAAGATTCAATGATAGTAACTATGGACTTTTCCAGCATTAATCTGTTGACAAACCGCTGACATGACGGGAAAATAGAAATTGATGGATTTGATTGTAGATTCGATATTGAAAAGCCATGGTTGAGTTGAGTTTTCAATTGTTTTGATAACTAGCTTTCTCGCCAACTCGCCATTGTTTATATAGAATAGTGGCCTCAATTTTTTTTTCTTTTTCTCCTGAGAGAATTTAGGCGTCACACGTGTTGTGTATTGACAATATCACGTAGTCAGTGTCTATGCAATCTATGCAGTCATAGTCAACAAAATAAAGTCACAGTAATCATCATCAGCAGCAGCCATTAAAAGTCCACTGTTGGACAAAGGCCTCCCTGTTAGAGAGGGGTTTTGCCATAATCCCCACGCTTGGCAGGCAGCTTGGGGATCGCAGTACGTTCACCGTGTGCTAATAAGACGCTGCTGCCCATCCTCCGGTGGTTCTGGCCGCAGTTTTAGGACATACCCGGGTCACAGTAATGCCCCAGGTAAATATGCGGTGGACTTTACGAGGCTTCTACGAAAAGACACATAATTCTGTCAGTTTCCCGTACTCGAGCATATCACATCACAATCTGATGCTATCATCAGCCCGTAAATGTGTGTTTACTTGAGCACATTTAAATAAATAATAATCCACTAGTTCACCACTTTTCCATTTTGGGTTGTAAGGTTGTTTTGGCAGGCAGAGATATTTTAGGCAAGAAATTTAGAAGCTTACCGAAGCGGTCAGATCTGAGGTTAAAATAAATAGGTACTGGTGGTAAATTAGTAATAATGAAAAAATATTATTGGTTATAGCTATGTCCAAATATATTTTGAAAATCTAGGGGAAAGTTGCCCCGATATTGATATCTCGGGTACTAAATTATTACCATTCCAACCTTCATGGGCTTTTATTCTTAAGCAATTAGATATCGCACAACGCATTAGAAATGGCTCGTTAATCCAACCTTTACTACGCTCAAAATCAATTAATACAATCGAATGTACATTAATTTCGAATTGTTTCGAATCAACAAAAGGCATGAGAAACAAAAAAATAATTAAAACAATTAAAAGGTTATAATAGAGGTCAGAGTTTAGACACGGTCTCTTTTGCTCTCGATTATCGATAGGTTTCGAAAGATATCGACTAGATAGTTATAATTCGATTGCGTACGGTCGCTACACTCGATTATATATCGATTATCCCGATTGAATTGAGTGTGAGTTGCTAAATGTTCATTAACCTCAATTGTAGAGTTCAGTGTGGGCCGGGATTGCGATTTAAATGAAATGAAACAATGTTAACTCACAAGGATATGACCAGAGTGAATTTACAATACCCAAAAGATTAAAAATTAGGTAATTATATTATCCCACTTAAACAGTCCAAATTAATTGCGAGCTATTTTTATTCACGTCGATGTAATGAATTCTTGTATTTTTTGGTAACATAATGAAGCTATTAATAAATCAAATAACAATAAGCAATTCATGAATTATTTATTACACTCCCGATAACGCTAACCTAACAAAATAACCTACAGACGAGCTGTCATTTTATTGTTTTGAAACAATGCCTTAGCGAATCGGAACAAGTACGCATTGTAACTGGATAGCTACCGTAACTCATAAAGCTCGGACTTAGGTTACAATCGGACCATTCATAAGTTCAATAACATTTTTATTTGTTTACATTTCATACAGGAGATTTATTGGGTTACGGAATTAATTTTACACAAACACTTCTTAAATACTACTAAGTATTCTAGTGTTGTGTTGTTTTTTTTATCGATAATCCTTTTCTATAAGGAAATATCTAATAATTGGACATTTCTATAATAGAGAAGAGGTAAATAATGTTAGAATCTTTTGATGACAATGGAAATGAAGTGTCAGACATCTGTTTTTTAAGGTGACACTTGAACCTTAACTGTCATGGGTGCAGTACATAGTGAGTACATAGTATTTTATATATATTATAATAAGCGTAACTTAGTGAAGCATGCGTGAAAATAAATAGAGCAGGCCTTTTTCAGGCAGTTGAAGGTAACGGCTGAGAAAAAAAAAACAAGACGTATACATAATATACTACATACTTACACAAGTAATCTAGTAAAGAAGGATTAGTAGTCTTAATCGATAAATGAATACTTTTCTGTGCTGTCGGCGCTATGTCAGTGTATCACTGGGCCACTGATTCCTCCGAATACGGGTTTTTACATAATATTTGACACGTGGTGTTGGAATACCTGTTCATTTTACGTTTGCCTTCGCCAATGGGCAGCGATCGGAACCAGGAATGTAGGCTAATTACTATCGACGTAACTACGGGATCTAATTACCACACGTAATTAACTAGCTGGTTGAAGTACTACCTTTGAAAGGTGATGCAATTTTTAAGTTTTATGTTAATTGTAACTAAAATTGTCATTTTTAATAGATAGGTACGATATTCGGCAGTTCGATATTTGACATTGGTCGATAACATTATTTACTGCTCCAGATTATCGCGCATCCCTATCGTGTTTTATCGATTTCTAACTTATTTACATTATATTTACATTTTGTTGATTCAATACATTATACATTGGTAACAAAATTTAATTTGAAACGATCTGCACCTTAATAAGCTCGTACAATAATTGATTTAAATAAATCTCACGTGTCCATATCACCATGTCTGCCTCATTTTGCCTTGTGATTGCCACAGCTGGATAAAGCCCCTATTATTTTAGCCACTCTCCTCGATCTGTTGCCGTCCACATCCACAGGTGATCGTGGCTCGTGCCAACACTAAGCATTCATTTAGTATGCTTAGTAGTGTGAACAATCATTAGCATCTCATACAATTCTCGAGTGAAAGTGGAAACTGGTTTCCATACGCCATTCCCGTTCAGTATAATATTCATAATGTTGTCTTAGTATTGTCATAAATTTATTGTTGACGCGTGCCAATGACGATGGAAGGGTATTATGCAGTTAATTTATAATGTTGATACTACATTATGCACGATGTTGTAATCATGTTCGAGTAACATCTTGAATACATTCTAATGGAGTGGCAAAACTGGTTTCTTCTTGATTTTAACTTAGAGCGTGGGCCAAAATTAAATATATTAACTTTTAAACTGGTTATTCCAAATACAAGCTAACACTACTAAGTACAAAAACAGTTAATATTAAATTGAATTTTAATAATATTTTATGGAGTCCAGAACTCTACCAAAGTTTAACTAAACTTGGTCCAAGCATTTATTTGCCCTGACAGCTGCAATAACGTTGTAAAAAAAAAAGGCGAATGAAAACCACGGATTCTGATCACTTTAGCCAAGTTTTTGAACGTAAGACTGTAGCAAGTACCCGATATACCTACTTAAGTAAAATATTAAAAGAAAATATTGTTATTCCGTTTTTTTACAACGTTATTGCAGCTGTCAGAACAAATACCTAAATGATTGGACCGCGACCACAGCCTATAAATATGACCAACATAATCTACAATCTAAGAGCGCGAGTTGTCCATTGCAGCTCCAACAATCTCTAGCAGTATATTGTCAAAGAAGTCCTTTTTGGGTGCCGTGCTACGGGAGTGTCAACGGGACCCTATTAGTAAGCCTAAGTCTGTCCGTCTGTTGTGCCTTTTAACGGCTGTATCAAAAATATCATACCATACTACAAGAATCTTTTAAACCGTAATAGAGAGTCAGTTGAAATGATTGTATATAACAACTACTAAATAAACTTACATACAAATTGTATTGCCAGAGCTGCCACTTGTAGCTAGTATGAAGTAGTAGTCTTGTGTGTGTACCTTACCTACTTTAGATTTTTGTTGACCTTAGTAAATATGTTTTGTTTTGATTTGTTTGATAACACGGTATCTCAGCTCGATCTGCTTGTAGTATCGAGCGGAGATCGCGCTCCGTTCGACACTCTCGGTCTCGATGGCCGCGCCCGTCACGGTCAAGGCGGCGAGCGGCGCGTTTCCATTCTACGATGTATTTAAATAAAAATTAATAAATAGGTATAATTAATAATATAAGTATATAATTAATTATTTAACATATAATTATTTATTTTACTGTATACGCCTAGATTTTTTTTTTTATTGTAATGTTTATGTTATACTTGTTTTGTGGTATTTTAATAAAGAGTTATTGTATTGTATTGTACGCAACACAAATTACAATCTTACAAAACATTAAAAGAACTTCGATAGCCACATATTATTATTATTCGCAATGCGTTGTTATACAGGGTATCCCATAATATAATTATACCCTGTCTGTACTAAGTCGAAAGGAGGTCTTATATATAACTTTTACTATGGGAGCAACCCTGAAATCGAGAAAAAATATATCTGCTTTAACTGCAGTTACATAGAAAACGGTAATTAGAATAGAATAGAATATTTATTTATTGCCAGAAGTAATATACCATAACCTTAATTATACAAAAAAATAGCAAACACTAGATATTTATTGTCTAGATAGAATTGTCGGCGAGCCTCAAACTAAGCACGAGGCCTGTATCCTGAGGCTCGAGTGCAGTTATACAAAACAAGTTGTTGACAAACTGTTAGAGAATATAATTAAAAACATACAATAATTATGTGGGATAAGTACTTAATTAAAAAGGTAAAAAGATAATTACTTAAAGGTAAGTTTAAGGTACTCATTAAATTTACAAACACGACACTTGACAAAATGTATGGAACAGCTGATTTATTTTCGCGATTTCTGGTTCAATTTCACCGTGTACTTTTATTAGTGTATAGAAATTGTTATTATTACTCTTTTGTTACATACTTTGTCTTGCACTATTATTTATTCGGCACACTTGCCCACGAAGTCCCTATTCACTCTTGCATTGCAGGTTGTTTCGACCCAGGACCACATTTAAAAACCTCTAGGTTGCAAGTGCATTCACTCCGTCACATTTCATATACATGTGAGTAAAAATCGTATCGGACGAGACAGTGCAAACGGAATCTCTCATTAGGCATACCATCACAATCGCACTGCCGTATCGATATCCCGTTGATCGTATTCGATATCATATCGATACCGATGCAGACAGCACTAATATACTTTCTCAAGTTATTGTCGGATTATGCTGCGTTTGTTATGTTGTTTGGAGTTTTATAAGTTACGTGTTAAATAATTATGTACTCCAAACTGCTATAAATGACGTTTGTTACTCTTTCGTTGTTGTTTGACTACTGATTCCTTTTCATGCTTTTATTGTATACATTATAGTTCAGATGAAAAGTATTCGTGTTCAGTGACTTTTTTGGGCATTTATTTAAATTAGGTAAGAAATATGTCGAGCCAGACCAAGGGGCGCACCTTGACCAGATACTTAACGGTAAAGGCAAATGTTATCTCTTACAAAGATATCAGAAAGCTGGATGAAGATTACGAAAGCTGGAAGTATCTCCAATGAGCCATACTTTAAAATGACGAAGAAGAATGGAGAACCAGAATCAAAACAAAATTGTGATAACAAAATAGACATAAAAAAAAAAAAAACTTGAAACTCGATAACATTTTCTCTGTAATGATTCATCGAGTCGAGAGAATTGTAAGAAACTCCGCAATAAAACCTGGTTTTTATCTCGACATCGGCAGACGGCACCGTTTTATCAATAACTCGGTAACCGGAGACATAAATTCAATTCATAACCGAGACATAAATTCAGTTCCTTACCAAATGATTATTCAGTTCATAACAGACCGATTTGTCTCGGCGGATTACCAGTATCGGGAACGGAAGCGAGGGAATCGCAATCGACTATTTTATTGTATGTGTTGAGGTCGATGCACTTTGCAATTTAATTTTTTACCTAATTCGAGAAGATATTTTGATACGACGATTTTGATACAACGCCTGAAAGGGGGACGTTATGTCGTACGAAGGGGTACAAACAATGTGGCAGAGAATATCGAGAAGAATAACTCGAAAGACGTTCAAAAAGAACCGATTCTAATTATTTGAGATATGTATGGTATTGCTTGTAGCAATCCTCCGCTAGCATAGAACTTAACTTTTGGGAATTTTGCCAAATTCCCCAAAAGTAAAAGTAACAAATACAGATTAGCCTTTAAAAAAAATTGCTACTAAAAAATAGCACTAGAACCATCTGTAAAAAGCAAGTTACGAAACCTGTGGACGTTAGTGGACGTTATAAAATCTGTAAAAAGTTTCTACCTGCGAGTATACTTACATCATCCCGGCTGACATGAGCGACATTTGTTTTAATTTTCTAAATGTGGCACTTCATATCGCCTTTGTATTCTCTTTGACGTTTGGTGAATATAAAAAAAGGTTGCAGCTATGTACCCTGTACATAGATTCAGTCTCAGAATAGAGAAATTCTGAGGATTCAGTATATCTACGACCCTGCATGATCCTGCATAGCCTTTTTTCGGCAAACAATGACACGGGGATGTGAAATGCCACCATATCATAGGCTAAGTATACTCCCTCTACGCACCATATAGTTTTTTTATGATGTACCTTCTATCTCTTTTAATGTGATATGGGAATTAACGAAAGGTAACACAATTTTTCAAATATAATGGATTTGAGACCGAAAGCCTGCATTATTCCGTCGTTAGTGTAAATATCTAACAGGCAATGGCCGGAGAAAGCGGCTAGTCTAGTCTCATTTGATTTGCGACTTACTTCTGTATCTGCACTTAGATTCACTAGTATAAGTACTAGTTAATCTAGGTTTCTTTCAGACGACTGTAGCATACGCACACAACCTTCCGTAAAAGTTTGTTTAACATGTCATGTTCTACATATCTAATTAAATGCCTTTCCTTGTTTCAGTTCACCATTGTTCATAGGATGCCATCGCTTTGAGTGCTGGTAAGTGCTAAGTACTACTACTAAGTACTAAAAACTACGAAGATAATCGCAGTTTTTGGGCGCTTTGTTTTAAAAAAAATATAATTGCCCTGTTTGTTTTCCATATTGATATTCCATCATAATTTTCAATATGTGGAGCAAAATTCGACACAGCCTCTACCGTTGGCTCTAGAAGCATGACATTTTACATGTGTTAAAAATGATCGTGCGTATATTAGTTGTTTATATGTTATCCTGGGAAACACTTTGCAGTCTTCCTTGTCTCCCGATACTAAAACCGGCGTACAGGCTGTGGTACAGGTCAGACTGAATATACCTTTAATTAATCAAACCTATAATTCAAGATCATCATTCTCCATTGCCAGCCTCATCATGACCGCCACAACAGGCGTAGTGGCGGTCAAACGCAAGCCTGCTTATTATAAAATACAAAAAAACAACTGTGTAGGTATAGTTACACGGTATTTTGGCCGATAGTGAATTCATCTTAGTCATTTTTTAAATAATAAAAATAATAATTTATGTTTGAAGAAAATATTGATAGAGACGAGTTGTCTGTTTTTATTTTTTTGTATGTAAATAAATAATTATGCTCTGAGTTCCTCGGCTGAGACTGGTCCAGCATATTTTCCTCGCCAGGAACGTGCTCGTGGATCAGTTTTTGCGAAGTCTGTGAAACTATATCTAATCCGGCTTTCCCCGCGGCATGTCCAATGCGTAATGGCGAGAGAAACTGAGCCATCTCACACTCAGCTGTTTACACGGTGCATTATACCCGCACGGCACGAGACAATCTATTGCACTCGTTTGTTTTGATACTGTTCTAATAGAGTTGGTAGTATAGTTTGCAAGACAAAATTACTGGCTGTTCAGTAGATGTTTTCCGGGAAAAGTAGGTTTTAAAATACATTTCTTTGTACATATTTTTGAAGAAAACAGTTTTGCAGAGTCTGTTACACGAAATGTTTGTCAGTTAATAACCAAACAGTGCATTAATGTGTCAAATTACAAGACATTGATGTAACAGCTGCAAACTAGACAATAGTAAATCACGGTCTAACACGCACACACGCGCACCACTGGGTTACGAAATTATAAAGTAGGTATTCTGGATGACGTTGAAACGAAATGAAACTGTTGTGGTGTTGCGCTTACTATCTGACGGACGGCTTGCTAATTTCATCGCTAAATTGTTCAACTCACTTATATTTTAGTAGGTTTTGAAACGGACCAAAGAGCAATGAAGCTTGCAATACTTACGGCCGGAGTAACATTTATGACGTTGTTTCTAAACATCTGATCGACCTCATCCGTCTCGTGCCATCACAGCACCTAATACAGTCGTCTGCGCTTACTCAAATTGCATGTTATCGATAACAAATTGATTTCATCATGATATTAACACCGCGACTGGATCGCTGATAGGATCAGGCTGAGATTAATGATCCGGTACAATATAACATACCTGTCGGAGAAGCGATAAAATAATAAATTATCAACGAACTAATGAACGACCATCGAGTGCCCAGACCTATATCGAAAGGTTTTCTACCGATGTGTATTCTTGAAATGATGGTTTGAAATCATAGATACGAGTATCTTGGCAGTTCTAGAGAAATTTATCGAGTTTGATTATGATATTGTTGCACGTGAAAATGAGGTTCCTGATGATATTCTCTTTTTACGTCAAAATGTTCCACGCGCCACTCTCTCGCGTTACCGCTAAGATCTTCGCAGATGTGGCGCCATTGAGATTGCCATTGGATTGGGAGTTTGACAGGTTGAAGTTACTCATTATAAAAATCAGGCTATAGTCTACGAACGACTACACCCAATTTTTCTGAGATAAACCTTCTTCTATTAGGAAATTATGACATTTACAAAAAGAACACATTGTAACAAAATTGCAGCCCACAGCAATAACACAATTCATAACTAGGATACTTGCATAACGCGACTAAATAGCTTCAAATGTCTACGTATAACGGGCTCTTATTACTAACTTCGTAAGGTCCACATTGCTGCGAATTGTCAATTAGCTTTCTAACCGCGCCCTGAATGTACGCATCGTATAGGGTTATCCGTTGATCGCGTATATACATAAACGGGGCGAATCCGTTTACATTGCGTTACTGCCGCTCGTCACATATACATACTTAAATGGTGTGATGTTACGTGTAACTGTCACAATCGTCATTGATAACAGCACTATTGTTTAATCCGTGGTATAACCATAGGCTCACATACAGGGCCCCGATTCTACTAAAGAAATTGTCTTTAAATTGTAATTGTTGCGATTTTAATTGTTAAATAACTGCCTCTAAATTTACAGTTTTAAATATTTTTTATACTATATACTATATACTTATAATTTTTTATAAAAAATACAACTACCTAATATTATAACTTAGTATAAAAAATATATTAAAAACTGTCAATGTTGAGGCAGTTATTTAACAATTAAAATCTCAACAATTACAATTTAATGAAAATTTGTTTAGTAGAATCGGGGGGCTGGTTGTAACTAAACTCCGAGTGTGATCCGCGAAGGCACAGTGGATAAAGTACAAAAATTCGATATAATACGTGTCGAGTCACATACGAATTGCAACTTCGAAGTTCAAAATTAGTTTGGAATTTGTTACGAAAGTAAGTATTGAATATTCGCAACTATAATATCAGTATCGAAAGGTTTTAGGACGAAAATGTCTTTAGGTAGATACGAATAAATAAACTTGTTAAATAATGGACGCAGTGTAACAATACAATATTTAAATATGTAATTATGAACTAATTTATTAATAGAAATATTGCTAATTATTACTTTTACATGAAACTGACTTATAATTATTAATCTATTATCAATAAAATTGTTTATCTGTTATCGAAAAGTTTATGTTATATCTGTTTATGCCATTCTTTATAATATCTGGGACATAATATATACAAGCAATGCTCTGGAAGCTAGTTAAGGTAGTAGGTATATATTTATATAATAGTTGTAATTTGGATAAATAAATAAAATTAAAAATTAAAAAATCTATACAGAAAATGCAATAATTCTAAATAAAATGTAGAGTAGGTCAAAGTCAAAGTCAAATCATTTATTGCACACTATGCTACATAGGTGAAACTTTTATAAACATAATGACCCAATTAGGGTATGGCAATAGTTCATTTTTGCACAATATCATAAACAACATAAATAAATACATACGCATTATCGAAATGTACATTATTGACGTACAAACTCAACATTTCACAAAAAAGGGATTCAATAAACAAAACCGTGTTGAATGTAGATCTGTCACGGAGCCGACGACGCGCCACTCTTGACCTGCGCAAACGCAGACGTGAACAAATCCGAAGACACAAATCCAACCGTGAAGCGGCTATTCAATTACCACTAACTGTAATGAAGCTCTTTGGCTGCGATTTTACGCATAATTTACCCGTGAAAACTTTAAATAGAATAGATTTTTTTAAATAGATTTATAGAACTATTTACAATAACTATTTAATGATTATTATATTTATATTTATATATATTTTTTATGATTAATTTTTATATAGTATAATGTAAATAAATGTAGTTTTAGATGCCTAATGTACATATTATATATCTCAATGGTACCTATTACCTCTGTATTAAATTTTATTCTTTTCTTTTTTATGGCGTAATGGAAACAATAAAAATCTAGGCGAAGAAAATATTGTACGCCCGAAGAGGGTAGAACTGTGATACTCAACGATGTATTTGTAACAACTCATGTATCAGTTTGAAACAATAAAAGTTATTCTATTCTATTAATAATTAATAATTCTATTAATTGTTGTATTGTGTATTTATCGTATATATAAATGTAGGGATATATAAATTTATTTAGGTTTATTTTATGTACACCACCGACCGTTTTTCAATTTCCTTAGTTCTGTCCATCCAAAGGTTGCCTGGAAGAAATCGCTTAAGGCGATAAGGCCGCCCATTATATTGCCGTATATTTGTTTTTATGTTAGTTTAAGTTTTATTTGTATTTTCGGTGTGTAATAAAGAAGTATTGTATTGTATTGTAATAATAATAGCATCAAATACACATAATTTTTTAAGGCCTCGATAAAAGAACTGATCTTTAAACGACTCAACAGATTTGATTGAAGCTAAGAACATTCTCGATCAAGTCAGCTTTCAAACAAATAATAAAAACAAAATAAGTTTAGCTGTTTGGGAGTTACGATGCCACAGACAGACACACATACAAATGGTAAACTTATAACACATCTTTTTTTAACGCCAACGCAACCAAAGGGGCTCTTTGCGTTGGCGTTAAAAAAAATGTATAAATTTTTGAAGCGATCCGCATTATCGGCTGCTTTTAGTCGCAATTTTTTTTTTTTTTTTTATAATTTCAGCCTAACTTTTATCCTACTCTACAATTACTCTGATCGTTGACCTGCGAACATAGTGTTAGTTTGGTTACTTTATTAACTCTGTTTTCTCTGCTAATTTGGAAAAAAATATATTACATAATGAACGTAAAACGTCTTCATCATCTGACTGTTTATAACTTCGCAGCACGACGAGGTACAATACAATAACTCTTTATTAAAATACCACAAAACAAGGATAACATAAACATTACAATAAAAATATTATCTAGGCTTTTAACTGGCGGCCTTATCGCTTAAAGCGAAATACTTGAAATAAATCCAAATATACTGCCGTGTCATCACTGCCGCTGTCAGCGCTATTGGTGACAACATGACCTCAGTGTGCTCGTTAACTCTGTCGTTCTGCTGTATCATTGATGATAGGATCACTGCGGAATGACTTATATGAAGTTCTGGTAACTATATGAAAATAATCATTACTGTTGCTAAGACATTTTAAATATAATTTGCTAAAGGTTTACTTCGTTGTTCCTTCACGGATATGAACGTAGTTATAACTGCTTTTTATTTAATACGGAATCAAAAGATCTAGTTTTTGTTCAATGCAGAAATAGACAACTTTCCTCCTGCTTGTAGGGCAGTGACCACTTTCTTGTAGCAGTTTCAACCGAAACAACTGTCTTTGTAAGGAAATGCTACATTCCTTGAACAGATAACGTACTTTACGCTACATTTAACATGATAAAGTAAAATAAGCCAAATAATTTCTATATTTAAGTAGAGAAAAGTTAAATTCCTTGAGCAGTGAAGGTATGTAAGTTTACGCTACGTTTATTATGCCAAGTAAAACTAGTCACGTAATGAAGTTAAACTTAAAGATGCGTAAATGCAAACAACATGCCACTTTCATTCCGATTTGAATAATGTGTAACCATAAGAAGAGGATAATCCTAATGATCATGATGAGGCGGCAGAACGCGCCGAGCGTACGTCACAATTACCATAAGAATGTGCTCATTCAATCTACGACATGGTGATTGTTGAGGAGAATGACTGTCCATATCCATACTGCGAATATTGAGAGCAGACTACAAAGAAACTATATTGAATGCGCGCAGTGATTTGCCAGAAATTATTTCTATTTCCGCTGTTTCGGTATGCTGATTTCATAGCATGATATTACTCTGACACTTAACTAGCGACGTGGAACACTGATGATCCAATCCACATTTTTTACTAAAACTGCATTTTATGTAGGTTATATTGTCAACTGTTTCAATTCAGAGTTCTGATATAGATTCTTTATTAATATTAACCGGTTAATTAATATAACATAGGTTCACTTTCATCATCAGCTTTTGATAAATCAATAAATATTCCATTTGCCCCTCTTAATTCGACCCTTTCGCAAAATCCTTTCTTAGCGGACCTCTACACCCAACAAGGAATCTACCTGCTAAATTTCAACTTCGTAGTAATTTTCGAGATTTTGATCAAAAAATAGTTCGAAGATATATACGAGTATATAGATTCACATCTTTTTCATATCAATTATCCTACATTTTATAGCTACTACGTACACTTTACACTATTTCCATTCGTTTATTTGCTCTGATAGCTGCACAAATCACATTGATAGTAAAACTGAATAAAAACATTTTCTTTTAATATTTCACTGAATTAAATCAGGTACCTGGCACAGTCTTGCGTTCAAAATTCTAGCGAAAACAATTAAAATTCTAACAGTTTTTTACAATGTTGATACAGCTGTACCTATATTAATGAATAGAAATAGTGTAGATGCTAATAATTTTTCTATAGCTGCGTAGTTAGCTTTGATTTTTAGCAGTTTTTCCACCGACATCTTATTGACAGAAAAGACAAAATAAGAAGGTATAATCTCCATTCCAGCTTTCATTTACTTATCTACTCATCGAGAATGTATAGTAACAACGTCGAGCATTAGGATCTTGGTTGAATGGAGCTAACCATAAAGTAGTTACAACAGAATAAAACTCTGATCTAATAGATCGTGGACTATAGTTCACCAGCCCCCTTGTTCCTTGGAGCCCCGGTCTCAGTCATCCGAGCCGCGACTTCCTTCGAAACAGCTAAACCACAAGTAACCCACTTATTCACTTCCCTGATCCAGTCGCGGTTGCGTCATGTCATGACCACACATCAACACTCTATGGTAGATACTTGTTAAAACTAGACTGTTATTGCCGCTATTTGTTTTGGACTACCACACGTGATAGCTTTTAATTTTTGTATTTACTTGAAATAGTTTATGTATTACGGCTACCTTGAAATAAAAATCGTAAAGATTTTCTGCAATATTTTTGTCTTTCAAAACCTAGGATGCTGAGGCATTATATTTTGGTTTGTGAACAAACAAATTATTGTCGCCTACAAGCAAGCCACTAGACGTACATTCTGGCACACTCGACTTTGTTTCTATCCCCAACGTCGTCAAGGCCACACTGAATAGATTTCTTCTAGATCAGCGTCCGCTCCATCTTTGGCCACAAGAGAGTTAGTGGCCAAACTCTCATTTATAAAGTCGTAGGCCCCTTTAATTATATTGACAAGTAACAAATGCTATATTGCCCAAAAATATCATCTTAGTTTTATCTGAAAAATCAAGGATCCGAATTTTATTAGATGTTATAGTTGTAAGATCGGTCATGTAGCTGATATACCTAGCGATAATAGCTGGATGTGTGATGTGATGCAACGGTTCCGCTTTCCGTGCGCCCGCGCCGAATTTAATTACCGCACACTTTCACGACGCGCACGCGCCTCACACCGGCTGGACATAATGAACTACGGATTACTAACTATTGGAATACTGGAATATGCGGTTTAAAAAGCATACTTATTTGATTGATTAGTCACAGTGGTTTAAAACCCCTAGATATATTTATGACTTCTATCACTACAGTAATTTATTAACCATGCACCCGCGTTCTTCAGTTTGTCCGTGAACTGGCATGTAACTGCGCCGAAATATCGGGAGCTCCGCTATCGCGGTAAATATCCCGTTAATAATTATACTATATTATATTACACGAGGTGATCGTTGATTGTCATTGTCAGTAATCGCTGATTGATTTTCAAAAACTTTATTAAAACTTACGAAGAACAATTGAAATTTCGGATAAAATAGAAACTGAAATGGTTTTAATTGAACACTGTTATAATGATCAAAAACTTATTAGTGTGTGCTTTTCAATATAATTATGTAATTTCTCTTGAAACAGATTGTAGAAAGCACCCCACGGCGATAGAGAAAATGTAATGGACACAAATACCATAAATCACTTACTTTCTGGCTCGATTACTGTCATTTGTCGCAAACTATCGGATCTGCTCAATTTGGAATTAGTATTATTGCATGTCACAAAAATACTCATCATGCAAAAAGCTTTGGCATTCACCAAGTCGGCCAAAATTGTTGAATCAATTATCTGAGTTGAGTTATAATTGTAAGGAAAATACTATAATTATAATTTGATAGATAAACTTTACAAAATTGATTATCAAAGCCAATCTATGATTTATTGAATGACTATGTTAATGAACTTAAAAAGGCAATCTTATTAACTTTTCAACGTAATCGATCATAAATCGATTAAGCCGTATAGAGAGGCGGCATTTATCGATAAATCGAAACGTCGGAACAAGGCCGGCGGCGCGCAGTCACGACGGGTGTCGATAGTATAATCCAAACGTGATATTAATTCGTAATTAATAAATAAGTGGCCTTTGACGGTGAACTGATTTGAATCAGAGTGAGATGTCTTGAATGCGGGGCAAGGATACAGCTGACTCGGAGAATTATATTCACCCTGAAAGTATTTGTAGATGCCGAATTATTAATGTCAGCAAATGCAAAAAACGCAACTGATATCCATATAATTAGAATACAGTGAACAAAAGTTTTTTTTTTGTTAAATTCACTAAGTGGCCAGTAGTGGTGGTACAGTGGCCGAGTTATAGAATGTCTGCTATACAATTGGACTGCACCCAGTTCGATCCTCGGCCCTGCACCAATCACTTATTTGTACTTAAATAAATGATGTGCAGTTTCGATGCCGTCACTCAACAATGCTGAAGGTACATCGTGAGGTATTTCCAAGAACCTCAAAAATTCAAAGACATGACTTTTACTTACATGCCCTGGGCCAGCATGGTGGATCTTTTCCTCAGGGCCCATCCTGTCCCTCTGAGAGAAGGCCTGTGTCCCAGCAGTGGGAAAATTATAGGCTGACTGTGTACTCTACAAGTGCGTGCGTGCTTGTTCATGAAAATCCAATAAAATTGTAGAGATTAAAAAGATAATAACCGTAGAAAATTCGTTATCAAATACCTAACACCCTCCTTGTGCCCCAAGATCCAAGATGTGGCGTGTCCAAGATTCCGGAATGATTTGCTAAAGTGATGAATAACGAGTAAATATATCTAGAACCGTTTAACTTTTCCGTCTCTAGAACAGTATCGTGTGTTAAGAAGACTGCAATATTTATTACAAAAACGCTGAAATCTTATATATTGTTCAGTAATAATGAGTGTTTGAGTTGTAATCTATACGTTGTACTATTATCTCGTTAAGATGAGATGTTTGCAGTTTCTAGACGTAGAGTTTGACGCTTCTCTAAGACCTGCCAATTATATTTAACACACCATAATCAATCAGGAACCAAGCTGATTGATTATAGTGTGTTTAAAATGTCTGTTTATCTATTAACGGGAGACACATTGCAATAGTTTTGATTTGGCTCTAGGTCTATAACCTAGAGCTGTTTCATTTAATGTGTTTTTAACGGGCAAGCGTCTTTTTAACTAATGATATTGCGGTTCAGAGTCCATGTAGTAGTAGACTAAATACGGTACTTATTGTCGCAATACGAGTACCTACATATGTAATTGTCCAAGATTAATATGTCTTACCATCATTTGTATTATGAATACTAACTGTACTTACGTGACTTTACAAGTATTTCATTATATAAAAACCAGTTGTGGTGATACACAAATAAAGTAACTGAAACCAAGAAATGCCTAAAATTCGACGACTAGGCGATGTCACCCATACTACTGCCGAACTTTTTATTGATGGTGTTAATAATAAGTTTAATTTGTATTTTCGGTGTGTAATAAAGAAATATTGTATTGTAATGTACCTAACGTTACATTATCATAAGTTATATTATTATCTTTCATATATCATTAATAGAGGGATTCCCGTCGGTTCGTTTCCAATCTGACTCATGCGTAGTATGCGTACATCCACTTTGCCTATCTCTTGTTGAACTGAGTAATCAGCGGTAATGTTTGTCTGGCGACGGACCCCGTGCCGTGCAGTTACTAATGTAGGTTATCTGCACTGGTTCAGGTAAACGCTTGCCGTCTTTAGCTGCTACTTACCGCAGCGGGTGAGAACATAATAAATATCTTTATAATTTTATGTTAAATTATTAAGATATTTTTAGATATTTTCTAAATAATAATACAAATACTATTTCAATACTAAAAAAGTTACAACAATGCTCACACATTTCGTAAATTAAAAAAAAAAATACTTGTATTGTATAGAGAATATCTAAAGAAGTTGTTATAGTACTGACTATCCAATTTTCTTTATATGTTTATCTTTATGTCGTTTATAATTTACGCGTACGAAGTCGCGGGTAACAGCTAGTAACTTATAAAGCCGTTGGACAGATGTTTAGAGCAGATGTTATGGTCTCACATCTCACATGTGCTGTCTTCCTGGAGGTAACATAACGTAAACAATTCATCGCCTTATCACGCTACCACGCTTTGTAGATTTCAAACAAAAATCAGGACAATGATTGAGTTTCTTTTTAAATATCATGAGCTGCTGAAGGCGTTGACAACGGTCTAAATAGAATAAAATATTGTTGTAGGTACATATTGTGAGTAGTAAATACTTCTTACTAATGCATGACCAGTAGGACTGGTAGGACATGCGTAAATAAGCAAAGAAAATGTAGGTATAGGGAAGTCTGGGCGGAAACTTTTCCTAAAACCTATCCTAACGAATGAAAATGATTTAATTCTGTGACTCTGTGTTGTTGTAGCTACCAAGGGTATAAGGCACAGAAATATAGATCTGTGGTTATATTAAAAAGTACTCTTTGGTCATAGATTCAATATTATACTGAATCTATGTCTTTGGAATAAGGCACAGATATACACAACTAGATCTGTGGTAATAAGGTAATAAGTAAGACACAGGTGACAGGTGTGAGGTCACTAAAGAGTTCGCATTCAGTATCACTATGACCACAGAAAAGAGAAGTACATTTTCTTACAAAAATGCCTTCAAAGCATAGATTCTTCAAAGTACTTCTCCTTCTATGCTTCAAAGTCAACACTAAAAAATTAAACAAAAAATCAAAAAAATCTGTGGCTATGACATAGCTTCTGACCACAGCTTCTGTTAATCGTTGATTTAATTTAAATTTTATGTTTTTATTGTTTTATTTAATAATTGTATGATCTAATTGTCGATCGAAATAAATGAATTTGAATTGATTCTGTAGTTGCCGTAGAGCGTAGAGGGAGGAATCTATGCCGTAGAGGTACTTATACCAATGACTAGTTTTCCATAAGCTCTTTGACTTATACTGAATCTATGGTAGTTGCACTGGTGTGCAACGCGTGGCTGCGTCTACCAGGGCATTAGGTTACCGAGGAGTTTGTATGCGCAGTACCGCTACTGGAGTTGGTAGCATCTCGCTTTCATCATCGCGGTCAATGGAGCGTCGCGTCGATGTGATTTGAATCCATTGATGGTGTTGGAGGACAAATTGTAGGTTGTTTTATAATGAGAAGAAACCTGCATGTAGAATGTTCTCACACGGCTTATATTCGTAGGCCGAGTGCACTCATCGTGCTACGGGTAGCATAATTATAAGGGCACACACGGGTGTGGTTATTGAGTGCGCTGGATTCAACAATGAGTTGTGAAGGATTCCGTTGTATAAATACATTTATATTTTCCGTGGCTATATGTGGTAGCTATTTCTGTGTCTATGATGTTATTAAAACTCTTTCCCCACAGAACTAATTAGAAAACCTCAACAGAGCCTGTGAACATGACCACTCCCATCTGGCAAACATCTAAGTCAAGCAAAACAAACATATAATTCCCACTTTATAAAGCCAACGCATGTGCACTTTGTAAGTCTGCACCTTCTTTCAACCACAGTCGTGTGCGAGTTACTTGAACAAGATTGTAACCAGAAACGGAACTGAGTTTTCTTTATTTATTTTTAGGCAATGTTTTTATTAGTTCATTGGTTCACGCAACTAAAACTATATCACAAAGTTTATCGAATTTGAATCATAAAACTGCCTTAAAAAAGCTCAACTTGAATAAAATGCAATGAATCCAATTCCATTAAAAAGTTCTGGTTGAGGACCAATTTTAAACTTTATAAACAGAAAATAAAGTTTAAGATTACATATCCGTAACAATAAGTGCAGTAACTTGATTCGTCCGCTGACGGACACGATCCGTGCAACTAGGTTCGTGTTGTGCGCCGGCGCAGGCGCAGAGCGCGGCTTATTTATAATGTTAGGAGTAAACCTGTCACCTGGACATTAAGGAGTTGGGTTTGAGTTATTTTCGTACCGGAGAGAGGCTATTTCCGAACACATTGAATTTTGTCTGCTTCCGACCTGTTAATTTGAGGTAAATATTGTGAAGTTGGATATTTTTACGGTAATATTAGTTTTTTTTTCAATGAGAACTCAAGAGTAGAGTTGCATCTCGATAATGGCGATACTGCGGCGATGGCGGGTACTTCTATTCTTCTGCCAGTAGTCTTATATTTTTACGTTTTAGAGGATTTTCGGGAAAAAACAATGATTGCTTTAATGCTGCGTTTGGGGGAAAAGATCAAGCTCAGCTCAGCTCTCTAGCTTATTTTTTAAAATCGCCGATACCTACGTCCGCGTTGGCCCACCAACTCGCCTGTTAGTAAGCTACGATATTAATCAGTCACACGCTCATTGAAAGCCAATTACAGAGTTTATCTACCTATTTGTGTTTAGGCACTGTGGTAATTTGGAAAAAAAATAAGATCCATAACCATAACATTATGTCAGTATCTATTGGTTACCGCGTGAGCAAGTGTTGCAAGTCCCGCGAGTCCTACCCATGTAGAGCTTGATTGATTGATGACTGATGAACTGAAGCTGTGATTGATGCGGACAGACTGACCCCATTACGTTTTATTTATACTAGTTATAAGATTGTTCCAACAAACTCTAATGTCTTTTTTTGTTTTTTACGAAATTTCTGTATTACATCTAGAAACTTATCTATCAAATAACCATTGAAATTACTAAATAGTTTACTTACAAACTTTTATTTATAAATTTTCAAACCATTTAATAATAATAAAAAATGCGTTATAACCAGCAATTTTGTTAATCACTTTTGTAACCGTTTGATTTTTTCTGACACCCTTTTCCGATAATAATTAGAAATCAATATTTTATTGTACCTACAGCATTAATCAAACAAATGGATTTGTTATTCGTTTCCAAAAATGTTAATTGTGACCAAGTTCCTACTTCTAGCTAGATCAATGGTTGTCACATATAAAATAAGTAAGTGTTTCGTAGGATGTCTGTGTCTGTGCTCAACTGTTATAGTAAGCCAAAACAAGCTCAATTTCCGCTATCATAAGGCTCGTAGACTCGGGCCGGCACTCGGCGCGCCCTCACCCGACACCGAAAGAAAGCGAGCGTGTTGCGGTTTACATCTAGGTATTCCAGGCCTACCGCTACAATATCTCACTCACTATGTAGGTACTAAGTCAGTCTCTTCACGAGCGATTACGTTGACTAGCACAGATAGTATGTATTTATTTTATAAGTAGGATGAAACACGGCGTGGGTTTTAAAAAAAAAAAAAATTGTTGTAATCTTGCGTTAGGACGCTATCTCACCCGATGTCAAGCGAAGATGCGGTCTACCGTGGAGGACGCTTGCCTAGAAGAACTTATTTATTATTATTATTACTTGAAGACACCCAGATTGTAACTATCGGGGAACACCCATTCAGCCAGCGCATTCCACAAACTAGCAGTTCGTACAATAAATGTAGAATCAAAGCGCTTCATACGGGTTTTCGGGAAATCAACCATAAAGCGGTGACGATTTTTCGTTCCCGCTCTGGCATTCCGATAGAAAAATGGGCAGGAGGGAATTAGATCATGAAGATCAGATGCACACTCTCCGAAATGTACTCGATAAAAGACCGATAGACTAGCAACTTTGCGCCGATGCTCAAGACTAAGGAGCTTAGCTTGTATCAGCATATGAAACATTATGAAATAACCTTTCATTAAATCGCAGCGTAGTGCAGGACTTTACCTTGACTTGAAGGGTTGAATACCCTTGGTAGGAAACCCGTTCATTTTTTAAAGCTTTTTTTGTATGACCTTTTCCATCACGCGTGTGTCGACGCGTGTGCGTCCTACCGTCGATAAATCGTTAGTGATAACTGTGGAGACGCTCACTACCAATGTTGCCAGTTGGTATTGCACGTCCGCCTGCGGTCTGCGGTGGAGGTTTACGCGATTGTGACATGGATACCTACAGGGAACTGTTATTTAATCTACGTTACCTAAATACGCAGCAATAGATAAGCAGCGCTCTAGGTTTCATTAACTTTGGCATAGTAATATGACTTTCCTAGCTACCTCCCAAGGATTTTTTATACCCTAAAGAGAATATAAAAAGGCATTGCTACCGCCCCATCAATGAAAAGTAGATAAGTTTATAAAAACAAATTCTTTTGTCTTTTATTTCCTAGGTACCAGAGTACCAGTGGTTTGTCATGATTTAGCGAGTGTTCTAATTGTAATATGATATTTAATTTTGTAGGTAAACTCTTTGAATTTTAGGAATACTAGCAGCCTGAAATAGAATATACCTAACAGAAACAAAATTTAACAAGTAAGAGCCAATCATAAGTTTCAACTAATAGAATTGATATGAAACCTTCAAAAAACTGTAGTTAAAGTATTTAGTTTTTCAATAATTTATTTTATTGCATACTAGCTACGCCCCGCTGTTTCACCCTCGTAGTGATGAAAAATAGTGATGATGATGATGATGACGATGAAAAGTAGCATATGTCACTCTCCAGCCCTTGAACTATACCCATGCAAAAATCAGGTCGATCCGTTGCTCTGTTGCTGCGTGAAAGAGGAACAAACAAACAAACTTTTCGCATTTATAATATTAGTTTGAAGTATGATTTCTACAAAAAGATAATAGAGTGACTTTGTTTTACAATATGAACTGCTGGAATGTAGAGAGGCCTTTCCCAAAGCACTCCACTTAGTCAAATTCTCGAGGCTTTTCGTTTCTATTGATTGCTTACACAGAGAATCACGTATTCGGTATCTTGCATGGTACCCGGGGAGAGCATTGCTCGGGTCGATGCCATTCAATGCGATACCATTGTAAATGCGCAACGTCTCCGATAATAAATAGGTAGCATGGACTGGTATCTGCAACATCTCTATAATACTGATGGATAATGCGACTGAATACTCTGACAATCAGCGATTACAGGGTTAGACAAAACCGCTATGCTGAGGCAAAATGGATCATTGTACATTGCTGTTTTTTTGTTATTAATCAAAGCAGCATTATTCTTTACAGCTGCAAAATTATTGACAAGGTCATTTTACAGCCGATAATCCTAAACGCGAAAGTTTGTATGTATGGATGTATGGATGTTTGTTCCTCTTTCCCGCTGCAACGGAACAACGGATCGACCACATTTTTTGCATGGGTATAGTTCAAGATCCAGAGAGTGACATAGGCTACTTTTGATCATCATCATCACCATTTTTCATCACTACGCGGGTGAAACCGCGGGGGCAGCTAGTATTGTATAATTGTGTCATTTTAATTTTAAATTGTGATTTTTATCCTGTAAATGACGTCGTCAAGTGTATATTAGTTATGCCTAAGACCCGAAATAAATTAATTGAATGTCTTACCGCTATCCTTGTTTCCTGAAAACTATGACCAGAGTGAATAAGTACCTTCTAGGTCTACGTGCTCCATCTTCGGACACAACCTCGCTTGAAAGCACGAAAATAAATCAGCTGATTCATAGAAAGAGGCATTCATTCATTGATATTCGCCAAGCTGTTATTTTTGGGATTTCTGGGTAAGTAGATCCCGTAGAAAAAGTGCATAATGAAGAATACAATGACCTCCTTTCGGCTTAGCATAGCATGTCTATCTAACCCTGTGTAATAGTAAAGCTGCGGTAGAGTGCAGTTCTCGGGTCATTGGCTCTTTGTGCATCAATTGACAATTACAATGTTACGAGCTGATTGGTACTGGAGGTACTCACGTAGAGTGAGGAGCTCATTCAATATGGTTTTAGTTTTTATACAGTTTTTTAGGTTGTTTTAGATTAATTCTTCATTTGAAAGTGAGAATGATTGGTTAATTCAGTATGATTATCTGTAGTTTTTGAATGATATGGGCTGAAAGATTCCCCTTCAATGTATTTATAGCAAAGACATAGGGTATAAAACGTCCTTGGCCTAAGGTAACAAAGTAAAGTAATGTACAGAGTGAAGCAGATATTAAAATTACGTCAATTCTGTCATGTCATGTCACTTTAGTCATGTTGTTTTTATGTTATCAACGAACTTGGCTGAAACAATGTTAAAAGAAAGTCATAAACATTGCTTGCTATGCAAATATGTCAATATTCTACAATTTATTTTATTTACTCTGCTATAAATTTCATACTTTTTTTAGTGACCTATTTTGTAAAATATTGTGATGTCATGCTATATTCGTAATATAGTGAGTCGACCATAAAACATAATGATCTAAGATAACGGAAACAAAACATGCAAACTACTCGCAGAGCTGGTAGAACTTTGTAGATCAAAGTTACGGCTGAGGTTGATTACCAGACCAAAAAATATTACCAATCACTGGAATTGTCTGTGTAGAACCCATAATTATGTATACACATAATAATATGCTTTTTTGTGTTCGTCCTTTTGTGTTTTTGTGTTCGGTTTATAATATAGAATTGTTATGAAATATCTTTTGAAGAGCCAAACGCTGCTTTACAAATTATCGATAGGCGATCTTCATACTAGCTCAATTTCTTACCGTTTAGAGATTATTCGATACCCACGACAGCCGCGGGTAAGCCAACCGACTTGTATATGGATATGAACGTTAGGAAGGCTATCTCTCCATCTCATGTCTTCTAACAATACGTCTATGCTCCATGACCATCCATGGCACAAGCTGAATTAATAAGGGTTACTTCTGGCTGACTTCTTTTTTCAAGATTATGGTTAATCCATTTCTAAAGTAAATGTAGTTAATTGAACCAGTTCTATGAAAACCTCGGAATAATGACATTTTACAAGCCAGACTTCAGTTCTACAACACATTTTGGAAGTCAAAGCGTTTTCGCATTTCAATTTAGGTCGTTTTGCTGTTTTGTGTATCTGAAGAATTGTCTAAATTAAGTATATCGCAAATTAATTCAGCTAATTAATTTTTGCTATTCAGCTTAGTACTATTTCACAATAATAGGTACCTATTTGAAAACATTCCAAAACCTTAATAATTGGATTGAATTAGAATTCAAAGATATATCGGATTTCCAAAACTTGCAACACTCTGGTCGTTTCCTTATGTTCTCCTTTTATCGTAGGTTAAAAGAGGAAATTAAAGAATGTTGACTTTAGTGTTGGGTGTGGCTTATCAATCTCGTTATTCTGATACTCCCAACAAAGCCAATTTTGTAGTTTCCGTGGAAGCATGCTGCAAGATGGAACGATGCTCATTATCCAATCGAGGAGTGGGCCAACGCCCTGAGACATGCTCGAGAGTTCAGTCTACCCTTCAAGGAAGACATCACGTGATACCAACGCTTAGGACCAGGATACCAATTGGAAGATTGATGCTGCAAACATGATTCGAAATTGCACGGATATTTGCACTAAGTATATTGTTGCTTTCCTTTGGCCAATTTGTCTTTCTGGTTTAACTTTTTAATTGATTTTTAAGATATGGCGAAGATGATTACAGTAAATACCAGCTGTCGAGTATAATTATAACGACTACTTATACATAATCGTTTAACATGTTTAAAGTCGCTGGCATTTTGAGTATTTTGAGTGTTTGGCGTCGCGCAAGGGCCGGCCGGCGGCGGCCCACGCGAAACTATCGGCCCTACTCTTGATAGCCAATAGGTCAAGTTGAGCGAGTACTGTCCATTCCAATACATACATTATACAACTTTGTCACTGTGAACATTCGCACACCTCTTCTTACAACCAGTTAAATTTAAATTTACGTTATTGCGACAAAGTTCTAGCAGTTTTGAGATGGTTAAAGGTTTTAAAGTAGTAAAGTGGGTACAAGAAAAGAGGCTATTTAAGCAAATCGCGAAGGTCTCTCATTATGGTCTGTACGCGGTGTTTTGGGTGAAGTTTACCTTTGTCGGCTGATGGATCGCGCATCTTCGGCGTCGATAATGTAAAGTAAACAAAAGTTTACGTTTAATGTACCTACAATTACATATTTTTTAAAGATGTGAACCTAACTCTTGCGGGCATGTCAAAATGACACTTTAGGGTTCGGTACCCAAAGGGTCCGTCCGTCCGTCCTACTTTTTAACGGCTGTATTTTTCGAATCGTTTAGACAGCCAGTTGAAATTTTCACAGAATATGTAATGTTACGGCGGATTAAGTAAAAATAATAAAAAAGTGAAACGTGGTCTCTCACTATGGGCCTCATAAGCAAGCTCAAAGTCGCACAACGAGCTATGGAGAGGCCTATGCTCGGGGTTTCTCTACGAGATCGAATCCGAAATGAGGAGATCCGTAGACGAACGAAAGTCACCGACATAGCCCACCGGATTAGTAAGTTGAAATGGCAGTGGGCAGGGCACATATTACGCAGAACAGATGGCCGATGGGGTCGAAAGGTTCTGGAATGGAGACCACGGACTGGTAAGCGCAGCGCAGGACGTCTACCCACAAGATGGACAGACGACCTAAAAGAGACCGCAGGGAAACGCTGGATGCAGGCCGCTTCCAACCGGCCCTTTTGGAGATCGATGGGGGAGGCCTATGTCCAGCAGTGGACGTCCTACGGCTGAAATGATGATGATGATGAATAAAAAAGTCAAAAAAGTAATAAAAACAAAACGGGGTTCCAACGGACAAACGTATATTTATTTTCGTATTTTTGTACTTGCTTTAATGTAATAATGGTAATAAAAACAAGCAAAAAATGGAACAAAGGTACAAGCGTTAAACCTGGCATGATTATGTGTTGGATAATCGTGTTTGTCTTTTCATTATCACAAAATAAACATTTCTGTATTTCTATATTATAGTACACACTTAAATAATGACCAAGTGTGAGTCGGTGACAAATTTCTGTCCATTACCAAGTTATAGCTTGTAGTTGGGCTATTTGGATGACCTCATCATTTTTCACCGAATCGAAATGCCATATTTTTACTAATTTTGGATTCAGTTTTTTTTTAATTGATAATTATTGTATTTTGTGGTGGTACGGAACCCTCAGTGTGCGAGCCTGACTCGCACTTGGCCGGTTTATTCTATGTCGATTCTAAAAGAAATCAAATTGTAATCTATACGTAAATTAAATAAAAACGAAACTTATTCACAATAATAATTAATTAGTGAAGTTCCTTGAAACATATTATGATTTATGTCCTACAATGTAGGCCGCACAGCTATACCAGGGTCGTATTGAGTTGCAAACATATTGCACAGTTCAACTGATGACAATTGTTACGATCCATTTGTTTAGATTAACATCTGCATTGAGAATCGTGATGAAATACGATGATAAATGATGTACAGGACCTGAACACGAGTGTCGAGCACAATGGAAGGATCAATGCAGTGTATAGAGAGGTCATAGATAAATTTATAAGGACGAACCGTGCTTAATAAAAGAAACGACGGCTTGAAGATATTTTGCGACATGATTGAAATGTTTGACTGTGAGTTGATATAAAAAAAATGATTTCTTCGAATATGAATGTTTGTCATCTAAACGAGCACTCCGTATATTACACCTGGCATTATATATATTTTTTATTGGATAGTGTAGAGTGCGGCGGCTCGGCTCGCTCCGTTAGATCGATACCAACTCAGCGGCGTCATAACAAAACTTTTTATCGCAACAGCCAAAGAAAACCGCGCTTTGCATGCAGCGTCTTGCGTGCTATCTCCCATCACACGGTTTTCACGCTACATTACACTTTATTGCAATGAAATAGATATTATATTGGTGTGCAGGAATGGTAATGTAATGCAAAATAGTGTCCCATTTGGGCGGAATCGATTTTTATATAAGTTTCCGTGTTCTGGGACAGGGCGCGGTGCCGGCCTGTCCCGGCTTGCCGCGACTTCCATGGGACAAATTGTTATTGTCATGTCGTTACGTTATGCATAATTTTGGATACCTACCTACCTGTCGGTTTAATGTTTTACTCTTTATGTATTGCAAATAGGTAGGTAGTAGGTACTACTTGTAAGGTACTGGTAAATTCATATTTACAAAACATTGTTTTTTTTAAATCAAAGTGTCAAAATCTGTCCAAATTCGATTTAGGTATACCTCTCATATAAACACAGAGACCAATAGCAAATTCAGTTTTAGAATTTCAATACCGCAGCATTAAAAGATCCCGCGACAAGTATAGTTCTTTAAAAACCTATCTCTTAAAAGTTTATACTATATTTCTAATATGCACGATCCACCCCTCGACTTGTCCCTGCAATAGCTAAACATAATTCAAAAACTATATTTAAAAAAATATGCTCTATGCTCGAAAACTCATATTTTGCAATTATATAAATATCTACCTATCTGTTAATGAATACCTAGTTACCTATAAACCAAACACAAAATTCAAAAAACTAAACTAATTGAAGATCGTTCATACTATTTATAGGCAACGAAGGCCTATAGATAGTTCATTGTCTCTCATTTCAGGCAGTGCCCAAAATGCTGGCCGCGTCAAAATACAAGCCAGCATTTTGGTCACTTAAATAATCTTTCAGTCTCCCCGACAAATTCTTAAATATTTTGAAAGCACTTGGCCCCACGGTCCAAGTGTTTCTGCCTCAAACGGCACAAACAAGTAACCGCTGTTTTGCAGAAATATATTTAAGTCGCTTCACAACATCAGTATACCAGCGTCAGCAACATTATTAATTGACTCGAGAAACCTAAAATGTCTAAAAATTTCCGTCCGATGTAGACGAGGCGATGAAAAATTTGCTTCTAGTTTTTCAGAGGATGAAAATAAAGACGAACGTAACATAGATTAGAGTAGCATTGTCCTAAACATTATGCCTTATGAATAAGCAGGTAGGTAGTTAGATACCTACCGATATCCAAAACAGATTAATTCCATAAAGCCTAACAAGCAGAGTCCCGGGTGGTGCGATGTGGTCACGCATGAACAAACATCACTAATGATTGCTCAATTTATGACAACCACACGACGTGGCAATTCAAATTACTTACACTTATTAACCTAATTTGGCTGCATTTGTGTCATTGTACAAGCGCTGCGAAGTTCCAGACTCAGAAAAAGATCCGAGTCGAAATTGTAAGTCTCAGGAAGTGCCATAAGCCTTTGATGATGTGTATTTGTCTACTTCAAACCCAAGCCACAAGCTTATAAAAGTACCGACCCTAACAGGCAAATGTCCAGTAAGTGACTTGTATAACCCTGTGTACATCGTGGATCTCAACGACGCCACCGACGAGACCACTGAACAAACAGTGTTCGAACTAGCGACAGTGGTCTCATTACTTCCACGTTGAACACGTACATCAGTTTTACCAAATCACATACCTCTAGTACAGAAACGAAGTTGCTGACAAACACCAGTGCCATTTATCGATTCAATCTACGAATTAATCAGACAAGCAGCCTCATTCTCGTCACGTGCTCACGACTCCTCCACATAAGGGCTGCCTGTGATCCGCCGCCTGCCTGCCGAGCGGGCATTGCCGGTGTCACTGCCGACTTGGGTCTGGCCGGGCCTTTGTGTGTGGTCGAACTTCCCACTGCAGGAAATAGAGCTACAACCTATGAGAACAGCATTAAACTTCTATTTGTTTGTTTTTAACTTTTAAATTTCCCCTAATTTAATAGTCAGCAAAGGTGATCGAAAGTTTGAACTAAAATTATAAATTTTTCATAACATGTATGTATAAAAATACAAAGCACTTAAGTCCATTCTACTTCTTTTCGAGTCGAGATTTCTATTTCATGTGTTAAACCAGAATTCAGCCACCCTAGTGGCGTTATCCGTGGAGTCATTTATTAAATCTTCCAAAGTGCGGGTTCAGTAGGTTTCATTATTTAGCAACATGACTCTGATACACAAACATTTATTCCAAAATTTCCAAATGATATTTCCAATTAATTCTCTGCTCATGTGTATTTGAGATGAAACATGATCATTTTTGCTCTCTGCATTTGGCAAAATCTACTATTAAATATGATCTCACAGTATATTAAGAAACTGATTATTAAAACCATAAAATACCTTAAAAGGACTCTCTAAAACGATGTAAAAACGGTTCAGCATCATCTTCAAACCATACGACCTGAGACGTAGGCGACCGACAAAAGAGGACAAAAACGGACCAATTAGCAAACCCATAATCAAGTCCTCCAACTGAGTGCCCATGATGTAAGAGGAGGCACCGCTTTAGCTTTAATTACTAGCTGCCAGCTCTTCAGAACAATCATTACTTGTATTTGGACATACAATGATGGTTTCTGTCAAAAATGCAAATTAGTGGCACTACTATTTTTTCTCGTTCTTGATCGAAACTTGTCGTCTGTACGAACGAATAATTTGATTCGAAAACGAATAGGTTTTCAAATCACACAATAAAACCGCGAAAAAAAATTACGATTCATGTTCTAAGTTTTATAACCCCTTCATGTTGTTTAAAGCCTTCCAATAATAACAATTTTAATTATCTTCGGCAAAGTTGAAGTTCTTTGATCAAATATCTTTATAGGATGCCTTTACTTTAAAAACTAAATTCTAGAATTCTGTCGGGAGTAGAGAGTAAAAATTGGTAGCCCCCATTCCCTAATAATAAAGTTTCCAAAGAAATTACTACGAAGACTTCCGAAGGTCATCCTCCACGACCACGACGTATATACAGACACCCATGACGAATTAGTTCCAGCAAATGATGTCACCATGACAAAAAGCTATCAGTGCTGTTTTTAAAATAATTTTGACAAGGATTGATTGTAGAAAAATTTTGCTGATCACTTAGCAAAAAAAAAAAATGACCATGTTTCCAATCTATTTTAATATAATATCATGTTTCTTGTTTAGGTCATCGGTTCTGGACCAATCTAAAGTAGAGCACTTGAGCGATTTGCACCGTGGTCCGAACACATTACGGTGCGAATCCCTGCATTACCCGAACCGATCGAAACGTTAGATCATGCGTTAATTTATGATACTATCTTTCCTGCTTATTTTTTGTTTCAACAGCATATCTTACTTTTTATTACACATTTTTTACCACCACACCATTTTTAGTTAGACGAATACGCCAGAGACTTCAATAGGCACGAAAACCTAGCGGAAACTAAAACCCTGTTTCGACATCGATTTGATTGACAGATTGATTAACTCTTTATTGTTCAAACCATAAAATTTTATATGGAGGACAAAAAAACTCTTAAAAACTAGTGTAACAACTGGCGGTGTTATCGCAAGCAAGCTTGATGCAAGCTTTCTCCTTTGATTATCATAATCAAAAGCTTCCTGCTATAACTTATCTAATTCAGTTTGAGGCTTTGGATTCAATAGAAAAACGAGCAATAAAGCTCATTGATGACGAAGTGTTGGTTGGAAAGAAACTTCAGAATCTGAACCACCGGCGTAAAGTTGCAAGCTTGTCGGTATTTTATAGGATTTTCCACGGAGAGTGGGCAACGGAACTTCACGAACTTGTTCCCCCATCAACTTTTCATTATCGGACGTCCAGACGAACGGCAAGGCGTCACCCTTACTTGGTCGAAATGCCATTTATTCGCACCAAGCGTTTTGACTCCACTTTCTTAATTAGAACAGCAAAACAATGGAACGCCTTGCCCCTGTCTGTGTTTCCGCAGCATTACAATCTTGGAGTGTTCAAGTCTATGGTTAATAGGTTATTACTGGGCAAACGTGCTCCATCTTCGACCGCATCATCACTTCCCATCAGGCGGTCAAACGTTAGCCTAGTCCGATAAAAAAAAAAACTTTTACGAATATCAACTCTATCCTACAATTTCCTTTACATTTTCTCCTCTTGTTGTCTTCAGGTCACCAGCATGGCGTACTACCGGTGCGGGCCGACCGCCATCGGCAGCCGGAGTTCCTGGGGCCCGGTTTCTTCCCCCGTGGACTCCAAACCCTTCGACCGCCCGCTGAGCGGCAATTTCGACCGGATCTTCAACGCTTTTGAAAAAACCAACGCTTTCCAATACGTTCGCAACTCTTTTGAGGAAAAGGAAGAAGAGAGGCATATAGGGCATGGAGATATTGTGGTGAATAGGTAATTTTGACACTAACGTTATAACTAAGAAAGTCTGATTGTGACCTTTTCATGATTCTGAATTAATCCTAATGAAATTTAGCTATAGGAAATCCGGTAATTATTTTTAATATACTTTGGTCGTGTTTTCACCTCAAAGTGAATCTTGACCTCCGACAGGAGAAGACGCCACTGCTCACATTCTGATAGATGCATACTTTTGTATAAATGTAAATAAAGAAATACAGACTAAATCATAGAGTGCAGCAAGTACAATGAGAATATGCCTTCAAAGTCAAAGCATAGTAATTGACATGGTAATGCACCCAAGATTTTGGGAACATTTTCTGTTTTTAATAGTCTTTTAGGGATCTTGTCATCGCACACATTGAACACGATCAGATTATGGTGTTTTGACCACTGCCAAGGACCGAACTAAGCTGATGCGTGTGACTTACGTCTAGACTTCGTATGTTTGTTGAACAGGAAGATGAGCAGCAGTTTCGAGCGGGCGGACTGCGCGCTGGCTGCGCAGACCCCGCTGCTGGAGGACGAGGAGTTCTACCGCGAGAAGATCCTGTACTCGCAGGCGAGGCAGCTGTTCCCGCTGCAGGAGGATCTGGCGGATTGGATCAATAAGACTATCGGTGAGTACTTGATGAACATTCAATATGTGAGTATATAGTAAACTAGAAGTAACTTTTATCAAATAAAAAGTTTAGGTGGCATCAGCCGTATCAAGCGATCGGCAAACATCTTGAAGAAAAAGTGGTGTAGCAGAGAAAAATAGGCACACTACAGCCAATCGCAACGATTTGCGTGGTTCAAATCCCCTTTTACCTACTTCAGTCCGCCAAACAGACCCAACATCGACTAGTGCGCAGTTAAGGTAGTTTTCAAGATGTTTGCCGATTTCAGGGTACATTTTTAGGATGATGTTTATTGCATACGCAATAACGTTTATGCAGTAAGGTGTGATAAAAATATTTTAGTAGGGATGTCCTTAAAGCATATAACAGTATACCATCTTAATAAGGACAAGATTTCTAAGAATCATAGCGGTTTAGTTACCAAAACGAGAGTTTTTTCAATGTTTCTTCAATTTCGTGATACAGACAGGCAGCTTCGTGATATAATTCGGCTGTTTCATGCGAGGCATCCGCTTTCATATATGATCAGTTTTCGCCGGCAGCACGCATCGCGTCGCACTACTCACTGAGTCTGCAGACTGGCTAGCTATTCCGTACCTGGGGTCTTCTTCTGACTCGCCTGACCCGAGCAGAAGCTGTGATCCACTCCACTGCTGTACCTGCATAAGTGGTTGATTCTCATGTTATCATATCTCTCTCGTCAAGTCATCGTCGCTGTCAGTCGCAAGCCTGTAGCTCGGTATCCGTCTCATCGCAACATTGTGATTTTCACCGATCTGTAGGTGCAGAGATCCGACCGAGATCGACGCCTTCGATACTTTGTTCCACGTACTGTGCGGGAATGTGCGGAGTTATCGATTCTAATCAATGACTGTTGTCACATCAATTTTCAATCAGCATAAGGTATAGGTACATTTCTTTTAATGTTGTGGTAAAAATAATTGGAAGTTTAAAATGATAACAACAGTTTTCAATTCTCCCAAACTGTTGTTTCTGACACGGGTTTTACTTCATCACTAAGAAAATACTAAGAAATATTTTTGGATAGTAGGGGATCTCTCTTGGCGTCATAGACCATAACCAAATAAAATTAATAACAAATCAATTATCGAGTAAGTGAACAGTAAAGTCGTGTCGTGACGTGAACCAGATCTATCACTTGGAACAAAAACTCCAAACTCCGAATAAACAAGCGCGTGTGTTCCACAAATCCACACAATGGCGTGTGTGTGGTGTGATGTGATATACATGTGAGCGGCATTGTACATCGGCCCATATACGCGCACCACGACTCCGGCACACTACTCTGTAAGCTACTTGTAGCTCGTAGGTAGTACTTACATACAAACCTATAGGGTATATGGGTACTAAATATGTATATGATGACTAATAAAAACACAGGTAACATAAGTAGGTGTTGGTAACATAGGTTACCAACCTCTACTTTTGATAGAGCAAGAGCTGTCGATCATTTGAATCAAAGTCAAGAAAAGTAGGTTGACTGAAAAAAATCTAAAAGGCTGCTTAATAGTCCTAATAATGGACCATATGTTACTTAAATGTAGTAACTTCTTTGAGATTAGAGAATGTATGTAAACTCCGCGTCATGTATTTTTAAACAATTGTAGATAAAAGTTTAGTTCTTAATTCATAACAACCTATAGCTCTCCATTTTATCAAACACAGACCTAATATCAAACGTAGGTGGAAGCTAATCAAGTTTAGCAGTAAACAAGTTTTTGTTCATCCGACAATTGTAAAAAATATGACATTTATTATTTGACATCCGGTCGAACTAAGCTGCGCTTCAAGTGATTGGATATTAGGCTTAATCTGTACTAATATTATAAAGAGGAAAGATTTGATTGTTTGTTTGTTTGTTTGTTTGTTTGCATTGTATAGGCTCCGAAACTACTGAACCGATTTGAAAAATTCTTTCACCGTTGGGAAGCTACACTATCCCCGGATAACATAGGCTATATTATATTTTCCAAAAAAATAGGGATCCTTACTAAAACTCCAATAATGTAACCCAAGGTGTAAAAAAATAAGATTTTCAATGTTGACTTTGCGTGTTTGACATTTCTAAGACAGGACAACGTCTGTCAGGTCTGCTAGTTAATTACTAAAATCATGTCTGCCTGTAAATGTCATATTACGTTGTTTTTTTGCGACTAAGTCCGCGTTTGACCGCAAAGTCGCCTGTTGGTAAGCGATGATGCGGTCGAAGATGAAGCACGCATTCTTTGAAGATACCTTCGTACATACATGCATATACATAAACATATTTATATATATTTACTCAGCATTTTATTACACCATCACTGGCTCTTTAAATATCTCTCTACTATACAATATCTGAGAGAGGCAGAAAAGACTGAAGTATCAAAATCTGAGAATCGTTGGGGAAAAGCAGTGCTTACAGTTCTTTTACTTTACTTTCTGGAGGAACAATTTATAAAAATAGGATTTATAGGTGACTTACTTACTTACTTGTTACTTGTGTAGCGGCATTTTCCGCAACTAGGCCACTCATTGGCCCATTTTGCGTCTCCCGGTTGCAGCTAATTCAGCCACCCGGTCTCCTCCAGGAAGGCCAGCAGCTCGCTTATGCCTGCGCAGGCCTCCCAGAGCGTCCTCGGTGATACGAGGATAGTGTTTCGTTGTTCTGCCACGCTGCTGCACTCCAGCAGCAAGTGTGCGGCCGTTTCATCAGTCTCCAGACACCCTCTACATAGGGGACGACAGACCACACCACATGTAACCCCAATTTTAAAAAGGTGTTTGTTTAAGAGGCAATGACCTGTGACAACAACATGCCGGAGTTTATCACGTTTGAATTCATTTATAGGTGACGTAGAGCCTTACAATGAACCTAGTAGAGGGGTCAGTCTCTAGCAAAGAGGTATCTAGCTTAGCTTAGGGTTGCCAGTATTTTAAGCTGATACAATACAATACAAAACTCTTTAATAAAATACCACAAAACAAGGATAACATAAAAATTACAACAAAAATATTATCTGGTTATAGTATTTTTCTGAAATGGCTGTAAAAATATAATACACTCCAAAAATAAAGCGTTTTTTGGGGGAAGAGCAAAAAAAAAATATTACTATATACCTGGCAAAAGCCTAACGACTCACGATCATATCGCTACGCGCGTTACGTAAGACGAAAAGACAACAACCATAACGTGCATTCATAAACTCAAATTCTCGGATATGTTTATTAGCTTCGATGTAGCAGGAAAAGTACATCCAACTGTCAACTGTCCTGTCCAATTGTGTCCAACTGCCGTACGTACTAAATATTTCTTCAACAACACACTAGTATGTAGACACGAAATATAGTACAATACTATAAGATGTAATAGTACGGTAGTCCGTACTAAGGCCATAAGTACATCCTTGTTGGAAATTATACTTCTGATGTCCAATACAGAAGAGATATCCTTGGTAGCCAGTGAAGCTGGCTTATTATATACAGACATATTTATAGGTTTAGGGAACCCTTCGCTGGCAGGTCTTACCTTGGCCTTACTGACACTTTCAAAATGCAGTGCAACCAGTGCAGTGCGGCACAACTTACGGGGCTGGAAAAGACAGATCAGATAGTCCACGAAATGCTCTATTGGGTTTAGATGCTAATACTTCTTTCCAAAAATTTTATATACATTAATGTATAATATTCATGTATATTTTGTTGTATTGTATTGTTGTTGTATTTCATAACTCCCTCAAAGTTATCTTTGGTGCCACAATAACCTAAACACCCACTCCAACTACTCCAAGCCCAAATTTACGACGTGTTGTCTACAATCTCTACTTAATTTAATATATTCACTAAATATGTGCGAATTCATAATTTGAGTTGTTTACGACGAGGTGGTGTGGTGACACAACTTGCCCCTGGCGTACACCGCGCCGGCTAGAACCTTGCCTAAACATGCATGTAGGTACTTGATTTTACTAAAGCTATTAGATAACATAATGATACAACAAGATTGACAAAGTAAAAATGCTTATTTTTTCGCTCCTTATAATACTAATACTAATTTATGTAAATACGGATTACGCAGTAAAGGTATCCTATATACTTTGATGACAATGATCGTAATGCGCTAACAGTACCTACCCGAGGTATGACATTCAATTTTGGTTTAACATAATATAAGAGTCTTGAAATTTTTGTTTCGTCGTATCACATCATTCTAACCGCTGTAGTATCTAAATCATTGTCATCAGTAACGACGATGATCATTTATAAGCATATTTGCCCAGAAATTAAATAATGAAAGTTTTATGATAACATGTATTTGCTTATGATGACTGTCACGAATCTACCTACGTACTTAGCCACCGTCACCAGGCACATGCCGCACATGACAGTGTCGACTTCCACGCCCAGACTGGTGCCAGTCCCCTGTCCTGTCAGAGCCGGCCATCATCGGCGCACACTACAATACATTATTAATCCTATTGATGCAATAAAACAAACGACAGTACAATTATGAAATGTTTGATCAGATCTCTACTAGGTCAATAGACTTAGAAACCGATACTTGGCTCCGTAAGTTGTGAGACAAAAATCGACCGAAAACTAAACTAGTTAAAAAAAATCGTGAGATATAGAGATCATCTAACTAAACTAAACTTAAAACGGTACCCCCATTAGAACCGTTCCACCATTCGATTTACGTACTCGGTATGCTATGTCATAATAGAAGGGCGCACAATTTTAGTTTAGGGCAGAATAAATAATAGGGCGAAGGTTAGATATGATCCATACCAGCCGATTCCAAAGATAAGAGACACGCACGAGTTGATCATAACATCGATTGAAGATATAGAGTATATATACGCACTCTCATAACAATTACTAAACTGATTATGGCACAGAATATCGGTAATATAAACAGCAGAACCGCTCCGCGCCTAGCCGTTGTCATGCATATTTAGCTGCTAATCGAGATGATGGTACAAGACAGGAGGGCAAGCGTTTTCTGCTCATACAACACATACATACTAGTTCTGGTGACTAGCAAATTGTTCCACACTGGTAAAAAGGAAATTGCGAATTACTTTATGATCTTAGCATTCATGGTCTGAATCGCAATGATGAATCTAAAGTAGAGATGAGCAGGACACGTGGATAGGCGACAAGTGAAGCGAGGTGGCCGAGGCAGGATAAGCAAAGTATTGGTCATCCAGCAGTCAAATACGATACTGTCGAAATTACGGGTCGAATCTGGACTCTATTAGCGCGTGATCGAGACAGATAACAGTCTACCACCAGCAGTGGGACAAAAAAGGCTGTGGATGATGATGATGTGAAACGATTTAGCATTTTGCAGGGTGAGTACAAACCGTTTAGTTATCTGCCATGCTGCCAGTAGACTATTGGTGTTCGTATGAGAAGTTTGTTTGTTGACTGTATTGTGTGTTTTCACTTCATTCCTCAGAATGTGATTTGGGATGTGACGCCGGGTAGCTTCTCTTGATAGAGTCAGAGGAGAGTACTTCCTAGTAATTTATCTCATTATTTTATAGCCGCTTCTTCTTAATTCTAAATCAACATGTTTCTCTTTTTCTAAAATTAGCTGAGTGTACTCATAGAAGTTTTAAAACCAGTTTTGCCTCTCTCTATCTAGTAACTTGGGCTATTGAAAGCAATACCTTATAGGCAATAAATGTGTTATAATTGCAACGCTCAGGTTCCGTTGGCTGCCCGTTACGTTGTACGTACTACTGCGTATTCTGTGTCCCAGTGCAACGCCTCGCGTGACATTGACACACTTCGAGCTTGTCGTTATGGACGATATCATGATACTATTTATCCGTGACTTATCCAGACCACAGATCGTGTATATCTGTGATCCAGACAATGCAAGCTATCTGTTCGTAATCTCACTGAAAATTATGTAAATTATTGAAATGGCTCTTGAGCCTTACCACAGTTCGCGACATTAACAATATATTATAGTTCTAGGAACCGTAGAGTTGGGCAAGCAGCTAGGCAACATGATGATTGGTAGGCTGGGGCAGACTTCAATTTGGCAAAAACTGAAACTGGCCAAAACAGTCATCTTGGACCCTTTTACAATAGGGAGAATACTGTGACTGGCCTAATAGGTTTTGTGGTTGGTTATTGGTTATAGTTTTGAAACAGACTGGTCTGGTGTGGCAGACTGGTTGACGATATGGTCAAAATAGTGGAACGAATCTGGGACCCTCTTGCTCCGAGGCAGTTATTGGCATGGTTGGGTACGTTAAACCAGAACAGAGAGACGCCGTAACTTAGTATTGAAGGAGCAGCGTGTGTTTGAATGATTATATGCATACATTTCCAAAATTGAGTCATTGAGAGTTTAGAAACATACTTTCACCTTCAACCGAACTTACTGTTCCACAGATCACTGTCTCCGTAAAGCCTTTTATGGTAGATCATCCCTGGGGATCCCGGGAAACAGGGGAAGAGTCCGGGAATTACGAATTCGAATGTAGTGCTGTACTGTTTTACAATACATGATTGTAATTTCATCTAAGAGTCGATAGGTACTGATAAAATTATCATTACCTAAATATTTCTATATAACTTCAAACTAAGAGGTCATTAGATGCAGAGTAAGTGTACTAAGTGGTCATTTACGTTTATCAATAACCGTTCAAAAAGCAGTAAATAATATCCAGTTCTTTCCAGTCTCGCGTCCTTGTAGTTAAGCACTCGTTAAACAGCCGTTTAACTTTTATTGGTTTACGTTTTATGACACGGCTATAAGTAGATTCGGGTAATAATTGTAAATATTATTGACTAAAATTACTGCAAACGTAATGGACCTCGGTAAAATTGAGATTATTACATACATGTTGCTGAATTATTACTTACCCACTCGGAAGAGGGAAAAGGTAAGAAAGCGGTGCTTGGGTAAGGGGTAGGTAGGTATAGTAACAGTAAATTTGGTCCCTATTTTTAATCGCCGACGCAAAAAGACGATTATTATAAGTTTAACGTGCGTCTGTGCGTGTGTCTGTCTCCTCGTAGCTCCCAAATGGCTAAACCGATTTTGATTTCGTTTTTTGAGATAAAAGGCTACTTGATCGAGAGTGCTCTTAGCTATAATATATAAAAATAATCTGTTCAGCTGTTTGTTGGTTATCAGCTCTGTTACCGGGAGTTCAATTAATGAAATGGGAGAGAGAAATCAATTTAGGTATATTTGTTTTATTTTTAATTAGCATTTTTTCACATATGTTTTTGACAGCCGTATTTATTGACAAGCCACACACATTTCTTCAAGTTCGTCTTGCTATTGTGTCTTCCACATGCCATCAACCTTTTCGGCTTCTCGCAATGGTACATTACAGTCGCGTCGCACAAAAAATAGATTCGATTCATTCTTACCATACGAAATCTAACTTCTGTGTTTATTTAAGGTAGTGTATACGCCACAGTCTTCAATAACAGAGTAAATATTCTGGCACCAAGTCACGCGAGTTGTCAGATCACGAGTGCCTCCCACATACCGCGGCATCTTTTTACGCATCATACGTTACAAGTACAAATAAATTGGCCACGTCGACCCGTGCCCTGTAATTATGCAGATACACATCTGCGACAAGCCTGGGTGGCCTGGAAATAGACGCAACGACATTATATAGCCACGTTTTGTGCTTTGTAAAAAACTTCAAAGATTTGCACAAAGAGGGACGTAAATTGAAAACTCCGAACTGCTATCGAGTAGGAGTTTGTAGTAGGATGCTTTTCGCTTAAATTAAATACGGCAATAGCCATTCTGATCTAGTTTCCCCGCGTTTATTTACGTGTCAATTGATATTGCTTTATCTAATCTTTCGGTAGAAGAGACTACAAAGGTATTTAAAGCCTTTGAGAGGTTGTTAGTAAACTTTGACAAAGTGGTTTTATACTGCGGGATTTTTCGAATTAGTCATTTGATGCCTCCCGCCTCTTCCACTTGCTATGACAGTACTTCACAACAGTACCCACTGAAAAGGAATTGCATATCTCTACTTACCATCCTGTTAAAATAAATAAATATTACAGACTCTTTTGCGTAGCGTTTTAAGCAATAATTTTGCAGCAACTTAATTTTATTTTCCCGCGGGTGGTCTTACCATTTGTCTGTTACTTTAATTGCATGCCGGGTATCTAGATACAAGAGGAGTACTCGCGAATCCCTTCAGGCATAAGTAATACAAGAGCAGGTTTAGATAGAGTAAATACACTCCGCATCAGACATCGCGAGAAGGTAGGTATAGGTAAGATGAGTATAGGTATTATTTAATTTTGTTTTTCTATGGTATTGTGCTTGGAATAAATGCCAAAATTATTGTGATGTCGCAGACAGGTGGACTATATTAAATTGAGGTAAGTCTCATACCTTTATTCTTTTCCTTGGAAATGTACTTGCCCAACCGCGGAGGACACCGCGCGGGAGTTGTTTACGCGACAACCTGCAGTCGCGCCTGGTGCCGGCGTCAGTGTCGACGTTGATAGAAGAATGACATTTTCAGGCGATTGTTCAGCTGTTGGCACTGTATTAATTGACCCGATTTCTGAACGATAAATTGAATGAAATTCCCCAGAAGTCCATGACTATACGAGAGGAGCAGTTGCAAGCGCGTCTTTTTTTATTTTTATATATGGAATAAGTGGCAAACAAGCTACGGGTCACCTGATGGTAAGTGGTCACCGCCGCCTATAGACACCTACAATACCCGGGGCATTGTCAGTGCGTTGCCTACCTTTGAGGGCTCTATTCGCGCCTGTGGCATTGTTCCACGCAGGCGCGTCACCGACCAGAAGAAAAATGAAAATTGATGTGACGGACAGTTCTATATCTATACTAATATTATAAAGAGGAAAGATTTGATTGTTTGTTTGTTTGCATTGAATAGGCACCGAAACTAATGAACCGATTTGAAAAATTCTTTCACCGTTGGGTAGCTACACTATCCCCAGTTAACATAGGCTATATTATATTATCAAAAAAAAAGGGATCCTTACTAAACTCCAATAAACCCAAGGTGTAAAAAAATAAGATTTGTAATTTTGACTTTGCGTGTTTGACAGTTCTAAGACAGGTTAGACAGGACAACGTCTGTCAGGTCAGCTAGTTCTTTATAAGGAGGAACAGGTGCGCTTGAAGCTGATCTTTGCGTAATTATAATAATTATGTAGACGTAATAAAAAAATCTTGGTTACTACGCTACATTTTTTTTGTTTTTTAACCGATTGGTATGAGAAATTGAATGCATACCTATAGGTATCTTTTATATTATTACGTCAAAAATAGGCACATGATTATTTATCTATTTTAATACCAATAATTCCTCAGGCTTCGCGGTATAAAAGTTAAATAATTATTTTTTATGGCTGTATTATGTCTTCTGTGGTATGGCGCTATGCGTCGATTGAAGTCGGTTGAAAAGTCAAGTAAGTTTTTTAATGAATTGCAATGCAATGTTTTCTGTATTCCAGACATTTTAGAAAATCAACAGCTACCCGATAATCGATGCAGTTGCGACTGCGCGCGCGCATATCGCGTTATCCACATTGCGTAGACGCAATAACGCTTTTATAAACATGCATAATGCAACAGTGTTGCACTGTGAGCTGCGTGTCGATAAATCGCGATACGTATTTACATCGAGAAGAAAATATTAAATTGTATTCCGTACGTACTAGCTGTGCCTTCAGGTTTATCATAACATTTCTCAGTATTTCAGTAAACACAAAATATGTTTAAAAACTTTTGTTGTATGGGCATCCCTTTAGTTTTTACTTTTTGACTTCATTAATAGTGCCGTAACGTTACATACATATTCTGTGAAAATGTCAACTGGTTATCTATGACGGCTCGAAAGATACAGCCGTTAAAAGGTAGGACAGACAGACAGACAGCGTAGGCTTAGTATTATACCATATTACGGAATCTTTTTAAATTATAGAAAGTTTTTATATTTTATATTTATGTTAATATTTTTGTTTTTTTAGTAAAAAATGGCTTTTCAGCGTGTGAGTGCGTGTGTTTTATGACAAAGTAGATAAAGATAATAAACCATATATTTGCCAAATCAGGTATTGGTTCATATTACTGGTGGTTTTGCAACTTGATCTCGGTTTAGAAAACTGAATTAGATGAGCCAATTTTTCTCGGTGTGAAAGGATTTTTTTTGTACTGGTAGGCGTGGCATAGCGCTTGCCACCAAGCGAAGGCCTGCTCGTCCCCATACAATATACTTACTTACTCGTCCAATATGATTGTTTTGGTGCCTTGCTTACTTTTCGTGAGTCGCTCGAAGACATCTGACATGACTTAATGATTTTGGTTCTAAAACAAACAACTTGTCGTGCACTCCCAAAAACGGTAGCGCTAGGATCATCCATTATGGGCACCCATTAAAAGTACTAGGCACGCTTAAAGGGCAAGGCGTTATCTCCATCATCTGGGCAGCGGACTCGGGTCGTGAGAACTGCGGGTTCCATTCAGGCTAGGCTGTGAAAGTGCACACCATTTTAGGCAAGTCCCTTCGTTTAGTAATTATCGGATAATGGGGTATAGCCTTGTGAAGTAACTGGTGAGTTACCGACGTGTCAGCGGGATCAGATTGAAACGTTTACGTTGTTTGTGTTCTAAGTACTGCCTGTTATTTGTTCTGTGATTTGGTACCATAAAAGCAAACTGTTTGTGTAAGGGTGCGTTACCGCAGAGAGAGACGAGCAGAGAGTTGAAGCCCATATCTTGTCTCTGCTCCACTTCATGGGAAACGGTCATAGCGCCGGAGAAGAGAATTGTGTCAAATTGTAGGTAAGGCATGCAAGCGGATGGGGTTGACGGAGAAGAGCAGACTATAGTAGTTCTATAGTGGTCCCACCTATATAGTTGTGGCATACCTACGCTGAGCGGAGAGAAGCAGGTTATAGCGGAATGGTCGAGCCACCGCACTGGTACATTTGCACAAAAGTGTATCAGGTCATGCTATTCACAGATTCCCTCGTTTTTACTTCAACAGAAATAGAAACAAACACCTCTTTCCACAGCTCCGCTCTGCTCAGTGGAATCAAATTGGAAGTGGAAACAAAATGTAGTAAAGTGGTCTGGAGTAAATCTGACGTATGCGCACTTTTCACTGTTACTTTTATTATGCGAACTGCTAATTTGTGGACTACACTGCCTGAATGGGTGTCCCCCAATATTAACAATCTGGATGTCTTCAAATCACGAGTGAATCGGTTTCTTCTAGGCAAGCGTACTCCATCGTAGACCGCATCGTCACTAACATCAGGCGAGATGGCGGCCCAACGCGAGCCTGTCTACTATAAAAAATAAATAAAGATGAAAGTAGGTTGAGAAAATACACAGTAAGCTCGGACGCTGGGTCATGTTGACCCGTCACGTGTATCTCACAGCGCAGGCGCAGGTGGCATCACTCTAACTACTCCAGCCGCTGGATAGTGGGGAGGCCAAAGACTTACGTAGTAATGAAATCTCTGGGGGAGGCTATATCTCCAGCTATACACATATTCACATAGTACGGGTGGAGTAAAAACAACAAGGTCGGTTTTAAATCGCCTCGGGACAATATGACCCAGCATCAATGACGCCGGGTTAAGATAAATATGATTAAAATTGTTAATTGGTTCCATAGTACAAGATGGTAAAAATTATACATTACTAACGTGATACTAAGTTTAGTGTACCTACTTATCAACTTGAAATCTCATTGAGTGTTAAAAATTTTCAGCTTCATTTTCGTCACTACCCAAGGCTTAGAGCATACGAGTACGCAATTAGAACTCAATTTTCACGGTTATTGTAAAGGCCTAGCCGGATATTGTAAAGGCTGCCTTTACAATATCCGGCGCGCCGCGTCCGTCGCATGCCGAGAATAGCTCATTCAACTAAAACATGTAAATTAAACTATAACAAATTGCTTTCATTATTTTTATCCTTTTATCGGAATCTTGTATCTTCTAGTGTAATGAGCAACAAGTATAAAAAAAAATTAAACCCTCGATAAAAGGCCTGATAATCATCAAACAGCTGAACGAATTTTCTTGAATCACAGCTAAGAACACTCTCGATCAAGTTGCCTTAAAAATACCTAAATTGGTTCAGCCGTTTACGAGCTACGATGCCACAGACAGACACCCATGTTAAGCATGTAACACCTTTTATACCTACTAATACTAAGTTGTTGATGATGATCATTCTGAAATACAATACAATATTGCCCACAGCGATAAAGACTGCCGGGGCCATGGAAAACCAAGATCCAACTGGAATCATAAGCTAAAATCGCAATGAGTGATTGAGAATGAAGCTCCATCGTAGACCTTACATCAGACACTAAATAAATAAAATATTGCATGTGGCACTTTTATGATTTGAAGCGGTATGATTATGGACAACAAACACATTGTCATCAGACCTCTGCTCGACATAGGCTTTTCCTGAAGCATGTTATTCAACCCAATCCTGGCCGTCTGAAAATTATTTAGTTAAATTGGAAAACACTCGTCAATTTTATTAGCTACGTGTCGACTCGTATACCGAGCTCGTGGCAGGTGATCGCAATTACTTCCTTTCTTCTTTCTGCTAATTAGTACCGATACGTAGTAATAAATAATGTAGTATTTGCTGAGAATGCAATAACGCGCCTTTGTGCTGTGAACATCATATTGATGTTATAAATGCGAAAGTGTGTTTGTTTGTTGGTTTGTTTGTCCCTCTTTCACGCAGCAACAGAGCAACGGCTCGACCTGATTTTTTGTATGGGTATAGTTCAAGGACCGGAGAGTGACATAGGCTTTTGACATCATCACATATACTTTTCATCTTCTTCATCATCACCATTTTTCATCACTACGCTGGTGAAACCGCGGCCGCAGCTAGTTTTATTATAAATTCAAAAATAAAATGTACGGGTACCATAAGAAACTGATGACAGTTTCTTATTATGAGAGATGAAAATTCATTTAGGTACTTATATTATATTCTGTATACAATTATACTTCAATAACTATAATCATAATAATATAATCTTTACACACATGAATGATTGGAAATGACAAGGATAACCTAGAAACTACTAAAACAACTCTTTCGCTCTGTCTTTCCCTGTCTATGTCATCAATTTTGATGAAAATTGGCAAGGAAGTAGTCGGGTATCATGAGGACGGACACTTTAGTTCGGAACACACACGTTGGAATCGAGTAACGCTTCGAGTTTGTCACACTATATCATCATCATCATCAGCCAGAAGACGTCCACTGCTGAACATAGGCCTCCCCCTTTAACCTCCACACTGAACGACAGCCTGCCTTTTGCATCCACTGGATGCCAGAGACTCTTACTATGTCGTCGGTCCATCTAGTGGGAGGCCTACCTACGCTGCGTCTTCCGGTTCGTGGTCTCCACTCAAGAACCTTTCTTCCCCATCGGTTATCGGTTCTCCGAGCGATGTGGCCTGCCCATTGCCACTTCAACTTGCAAATTTTAACAGCTATGTCGGTGACTTTGGTTCTTTGGCGAATATCCACGTTTCGGATTCTATCGCGCAAAGAAACTCCGAGCATAGCTCTCTCCATTGCCCGCTGTGTGACTCTGAGTTTTTCCAAAAGGCCAACAGTTAATCCTATATAACACACTATATAAGTGTATTGAATTAAAGACAAATTAGCAATAAGCAAAAAAAAAAACGCAATAGTCAGTTGTGAGCAGTCACGGGTAACGGTGCGCTTGCGTATCGCCGTACCATGATGTCTGCTCATCACGCATGTCGGTTATCAATGATGGAAATGTATTTTATAAATCACTGAAACAGGATGATGCACCACGTGATATTTGTCTATACAGTTTGTGCTTTGATTCTGAAGGTTTCACTTTGAAGTCAGGAATCAAGAATTCAGGTAAGTCAAGAGGACAGAAGCCTTCCTGAACTGCTTAATTAGCAGCCTAGCCATCTTAAATGTTTGAGACTTTCGTTTCGTACTACTTAGTATTTTGAAATACCAGTAGTAAAATACTAACGAGATAGGTATTTGCCACAATTACCACTACCAACCTACGTCCTACCGTCTAACCATCCTGACTTTTATCTCTTTTTCAATTTCTAGCGTTTTAGTGGTACAAAGGCATTTTGCGAAATCGTCCTTGTCAAATTGAATTAGGGACAGTTAAAAGCACACATGACACATGTAAATGGTTTGACACGTATAATTTTATTTTTAAATTGGATTCTTTGTAATATGTTATTAGTGTTATCAGTGTTGAGCCGTGCTCAACAAAAACAATGGAGGCAGACTTCACTAGTCTTCAATTAACCAACAAGTCATTGCATTTTTTATACTACAAAAAAAAAAAAAACTGCTACGTTGATCTAGCAAATTAACTTCCAAGACGTAAGAGACTGAGACCTAGTACTAGGTAGGTACATAATTAAATTGAATAAATATCCAAGATGTTTGAAATATGACCTACCGGGCTATCATAAACCATTAGCTTGCAATACATTACCGAGACTCGCGTGCGCACGCATACGCAGCGAGCCACCGACGCGACGCGACATGCAATCCCGAACTGTCTCTAGTAAAACATAAACATGTGAAGTTACTGAGCGGGACCGTAACTTGGCTGATATTCATTATCCAGCTCACAAATGGATGGTACTATTTACAAACTCACAATATTTACGAGATTACGCATCCATTTCCATACAAACTTTGAATTTCGAAATTGAAATGGGTTTAATATTATAATTTTTCTCAAGAAATGTTTCACTTAAGTACATGAAAATGTAACTAAATTGTATAAAAAAATATTGTTGTCGTCGATATACGTAAGTATATTCTTGCTTCGCCCACAAAATACTTTACTACATTGTTGTAGTAATTTACTATGAAATCTGCAAGAGAATTTAGATACAATTATTTGCTAACTTACCTGAGTTAGTTATCTCAGCGGATTTCACTTTGTAAATATTCCATTTTCATTTGTTTTAGCATCTCCGTCCACTTGAAACTTGGCACAGAATTTCTAGGGGATTCATTTAGTTTTTTTTTCTCCTCCTCCTCCTCCCATGGTGAAATCGTTTTTGCTATTGTTTAAATTTATTCTTAACCAACTTTAAAAAGGAACTTAACTCACAATTCAACTTAACTGTATGTTCCTTGTAATATCAAAGACCAGCTGTATGGATTTATCTAGAAAGTTGATAAAGTTAATTTATTTTCACCAAACACGAGTAGGTACCTAAATCATACTATTGCACCCCAGTAGCTACACCTAGTCTGTGTATTACACGTAATACATAGACTAGGTGTAGCTACCCCAGTAGCTACACCATTTATAAAATTAGATTCATGTCATAAACACCATATTTTTTATTACGGTTTCCTAAAATCCTAACCAGTAGTTTCCTTTGTTCCAGGTATAACATACTTGACGGGAGAGAACTTCCTGGATGTGTTGGACAATGGCGCCGAGCTGTGCCAGCTGGCGGCTGTCATCCACGACAAGGCGCGGGAGGCGCTGGACCGGGGACTGATCGTGGGGGTGAGTCAACTCTATTCGATAGCCCGTTGGTCCAGTTGGTAGTGAACCTGCCTTCTGCGCTTGGGGACGTGGGTTCGATTCCCACCTAGGACAACCATTTATGCGATGAACATTTGTGTTTGTTCTATATCTGGGTGTTAATATCTATTTAAGTATGTATTTAAAAGCTATATATGTATGTATATCAGTCTCTGGCAGCCATATCACGAGCTTTGCTTTTTTTTGGGGTCAGATGACCGTGTGTGCAAAAATGTCCCGAATATTTATTTATTTATATTCGAAGTAAAGTTGGAGAACCTACAAATATTTATATGGGCGTGTAGTGATTAGAAACGTATCCCATTAAAAAACCTACCCATAAATATACCAATATTTGTAAGCCGTAACTGTCAGCATCAGAATCTGTTGAGGAACTGATCACTGGTGATGCCTGTGCGTAAGCTACTTCACCGTTTCATGCATTTCATGTTTCGTTCCGTGTTTCGTTGCGTTGGATGCAGGCCGCTTCCAACCGGCCCTTTTGGAGATCGGTGGGGGAGCCTATGTCCAGCAGTGGATGTCCTATGGCTGAAATTATGATGATGACTAACAACGCAACGTCGTCAACATGCCTGTATGACCTGCGTAATGCTTACGAAATTTGCACAAATAGAGTTATATTATCACCAGCATTAGTACCTTTTACTTCCATCCACATATTTTCGTACTGCCATTCTTAAGATATAACACGTGTTGCCTACTTTGTAAAGTGTAAGAACTGCACTGTGGAAATAACTGCACCTTTCTTCTTTAATAATACCTGTGTAACGTTCCAGCCGGTGCCAGGGATCCGAGGTCGATGCTGGCAGCGCGCGGCGCGTCGCAGCTTCTTCTCGCGCGACAACACGGAGAACTTCCTCACCTTCTGCCGCGAGCTGGGCGTGCACGAGAACCTGCTCTTTGAGAGCGATGACCTGGGTAACGATAAACACCTTACATAAAGTCAGCACGCAAAGACTCAGAATCTTCTTCTTAGTACGGATGGTCAAGAAGTGTAATTCATTATCTGTCTCGTTGTTTCCAATGATGAGGTACAACTTGAATATCTGTAAGACAAAAGTAATTGTCCATGGAAAGTGTGCTCTATTTTAGATTGCTTTTCATCAGGTGTTATCAAATGTGGGCTAATTCATACATAAAAAGACCTAGGTATCTGAAGTCAGTGGTAGAGTAAAAGAACTAGCCATAGGCATGCATGAGGTTTCTTCTCCAGCACTTCTCGATGGGGCTATCCGCAATTTTCAGTGGGATTGTCCCCATTGCGATTCCATCTTTAAACCTTGTTAGGAGCATTTAGGTAGTCTGAATACTCTGATAGTCAGACTAACAATGCCATTTGCTCCAGTGCTGCACAACCAGCCCCGGCAAGTGATCCTGTGCCTGCTGGAGGTGGCTCGGCTGGCCACCAAGTTTGACATCGAGCCGCCCGGCCTCGTGGCGCTGGAGAAGGAGATCGCGCTGGAGGAGCGTGACTCCGGCCTCGACTCCGCCATGTCCAGCGCCGCCTGGCAGTTCCGAGACATCTCACCAGCGCCTAAAGACAAGTCAGTACTTTGCTTACTTTATTTACCCTTTGGTCTTGATTTCCATCTCTACCTATGCCACTGAAGCAACTAACGTTACGGGTCATTAACACTTTCCGCATACTGGAAAGCTCACGTAGATACAAGCAGCGGGAGATGCACAATATGCAGACATTGCAGCATGTATCACCTCCACATCGAATAAGAATCATAAAAAACAAAACAAAAAAAATAAACAAAAAGACAAAACAAAAAGACTATACAAAAAGCACTAAACTAGATCTTCATTTCAGATGTACATCTGAGCCGCCTTCATCACCAGACCCCAATGATAGTAAGTAATACTACATTTCTTCTCTTATCCGTTCTACAATTTGTGACACCTTCTAAAACTGTCGTGCGCCTCACAGGTGAAGTAGCGGTTCCTGACAACGTGGACAACGAGAGCACCAAGTCGGAGGGGCAGGCCAGCACCGACTCCGACGTGCCTCTCAAACCCACCAACGAGCTAGACAAGAGGGTAAGCTGCCTATCAACTGCCTATACATACATTTTTGGGACACAACAGCAGAAAATACAGTGCAAACAACTTGTCTATAGACTCTATAGAGTTAACTGTGGCTACCTCACAGTTAACTTCTCTAACAATTCATTGCAATTTCTAGATAAAAGTGACCATAAAATATGTAACCAACTCTACTGACAAAAAACTTAATCATAATCGCTTCAGCCGTTTGGGAGCTAAGATGTCACAAACAGACACACAGACACATACTTTTAACACCTCTCTTTTGCGTCGGGGGTTAAAAATGTGACCGCACGAGCGCAGATGTATTTATCTACATAAATAATTTATTTTCGAAGTCGTACATGTAAATAGGCCAATGATGATATATCCACAATAAATAAAGCGAATCTATATTCCAGGTGCAGCTGGTGACCCGGCTGATGGAGCGCGGCTGCAGCTGCAGCTCCGGCAAGTGTTCCAAGCTGCTGAAGGTGAAGAAGGTCGGCGAGGGACGGTACAACATCGCGGGGAGGAACGTCTTCATTAGGGTATGGAACTGCATCCTTCAACCTTCACTATCTTCATTATCAGAGAAAAGATACGGTCAGGGTAGTTTTGACCTCACACATGTAGATGGAAGATCAGATATTGGATTCCCACTCCTGTTAATAGTGTGTTATGTATCCCTCCTTCCAGCTGCTGAAGGGTCGTCACATGATGGTCCGCGTGGGCGGTGGCTGGGACACGCTGGAACACTTCCTGTCGCGCCACGAGCCATGCCAGGTGCGCCTCGTGACGCAGGGCGCCGGCCGCCGCTCCCACTCCCACTCCCTCACCATCAGCCAGAGCAAGAGCCTCTCGCCGGCCGGCTCGCTGCCCTCGCTCGACCACGAGTCCTCCGTCGCCGGCACAGAGTCACCAATCGCACGCACTGTATCACCCGTAGACAGCAAAGCTTCTTCCATCAGCGGGAAAGTATCTCCCTCCATCCGCAGCGAGGGGAAGTCTTCTCGAGCGAGCAGTGGCAAGTCCAGTCCGCGTATTTCTACGCCTAACCCCGTCAAAAATCGCACGGGACTGACGCTTCCCCTCCGCTCGGAATCTGTCGATTTGTCGAAGCACCAGTCGCCGGCACCGCGCACCAGGAAACAATCCGCACCGAGCTTCAGCACCCCGAGCACGCCTAGCACACCGCCGGGCCGCTCGGTCCGCACGCCCCCCGGACAGTACAGGAAGTCGCTCACCTCGGCGGCACTCGTCAATGCGCCCAAGAAATCGCGCAGCATGAGCCTCGCCCCTCGACAAGATGGCAAGTTCTGCGGCACGGAGCGAGTCACCCAGGCGAAGGGTAGGAGTGTGAGCGCGGCCACCACGCCCACGTCGCCAGCTCCGCGAACGACTCGCAGCCAGAGCCTGGCGTCCACGCCGGTGGCCGCGCCGAAGAAGCCGGCGATGAGTAACGGGTACGGGAAGCAGACGCGCAGCATGAGTCTAGTGGCGCCAGAGGCAAGGCTGCTGGGCGGGCGCGGGGTGGCGCTGGGCGGGGGCGGGCGGCACGCGGCTGTCACCATCAGCGGCGCGCTTACGCAGGCCGCCATCGAGGAGACGATCCGGCGCTCGCTCGCAGCCACCATCGTGGACGACCACGACACCACCAAGAAGCCGTTTCTACACATCAAAGCCAAATACAGAAGTCCTCCGCCGCGGGAGGTTCCTCCCAGATAATCGCTCTTCCATTCCTCTAGTTTTACGCTTTGACATATAGTTTAGTTCGCGTTATTTAGATCTCTAGTATTCTATCTGTAGTTACTTTAATCAATCTCAATTGTTTCATATTCATTCGCTCCGTGTAAGAGAGACTAGTCATAATGGATTTTAATTATTATTTAAATGTAGTTTTATGATCATTTTCATTTTCCAATCGCAATGTTTTTATCGTTTGTTTAGTTAAGTTAATGAATGGTGTCCGAGTGATATTGAATTGATTGTATTTGACAACTAGCTGGTAAGGTTCTGCCTAGTATTCGGAATCGTTCACGGTAACCGTACACGTAGTTAAGTCGCAAGTGGCCTCACACGACCTCCACGGTACAAATCGTTGTTAGTGCCCACAATAGTATATTTTCATAAAGACATAGGTAGAACATATTTTTGCACGACAGTAGATATACGAGCACTTACACAGATCCCGCAGAGTTATATTTAATTTTTGGTAAGTAATGGCTGTGTTTCACAATATAATCTGCTGTATCTAATCCATGTGATGATATTGTAAGGATTGGCTCAAAATAAAAGAAACTGCTCAGCTTATTGACACGATACAAATTAATACGCACGACGAGATTTTCTCGAAAAGAATCGATAACTTTACGTAACGTCACACCTCGACTAAGCACATGCTTACTTGGCTGCTTCGATACGAGCAAGTGTGTCGTATACCTGAGATACAACTCACTTGCTCCTTGTACATTTTAAAATTCGCTTCAAACTGTTGCTTCTAAATTGGCCAACGTTTTATAAAACTCAAACAACTCTACCACAAAATTAATAGGCACAGCAGGCCGGCTTCATTCAACAGGCGCACGCACACAAAGACATAATATAAACATGTACAACAACCTCGGATCAAGTCGGTCGAACGCCAGTAGCGAGGCCCCGCGTGATTTTGCAATACACGTACTTAATTATCTTTTCGTGTCACAATTTACAATGATTTTTCCATTATCATTAATTATTGCAAAAAACTTTATTTGAGAATGAGGCTTTATTATATTTTAAAATATAATAATCGTGCCGTAATCGACGAAATTTAAGTACTTTTCGGTAACTAATTTATACTTTTATTTGGTTACCCTTTTCTATTAGAAGTAAATTTGTTTTAACAGTAACATATACCTAATAGTTTTTAATTGAAACTCCCAAATCAAAAAAGTTCACAGAACATTATAGTTGCTTTAGAAGCCTTAGCGCTACGGTAGTGCATAGGTTAGGTGCCGGCCTTCTGTGCCTATTTATTTTGTGAATAAAATCAAATCTTTCGCTCTCTCTCTTTTCTTCAATGTTGCTAGTTCTTGAGCGCGTTTGAGGCAATCCGTAAACATTTATTACAAAATAGGTACATATTCACATTTTGAGTACCTACTTATGTATTTTGGAACTTAGTTTAGGAACATTTTGATATTATCGCGATTTTAATGTAGCTAATAAATTAATTATCATTTAAATTATTAATTACTTATTGGTAATTTATTGCATATTTAATAAGTAATTCACTCGAGCTTAGCTTTTATTTAATACTTAGTGGTGATACACAATAATATCAAACTGCCAAGTGATCTACCTATCTGCAATATTGTGCCAACAGTTTTAATTATATATTGTATGGTTGATAATAAACTTTTTAATATTCGGTATTTTGTGTTTTATTATTACTGTAGTGTAGTCAGCACGCTTATCTCACGCACAAGTAACTACGAGGTGCAGGATGCAGCGACCAACTTGGCAGCTGTCCACACCAGCGACGTCTCTTTACCACAAAACTACTACACAAGACAACTCACAGCACGCGAAACCTCAGATCGGACAAACAAGGGGGATATGGTAAGGTAGCGTGGCGGGTGCGAACGTATCTGACCTTAATCAGGCTTGAAGTCTTTAGCCAAACTCACCCAGCAGACGACCTTGTCACCCTTTTTATGCATTTGGAGTATCAGTTCATTGTTGTCGCTGCAAGTTTCATAGTGTACGCGAATGAGCTGTACCTACTTACAGTTTTGCGGTTTAGCGGTATATTCCTGTAGTAACAATATACCTATATGAAACAGAGAAAGACAAAAAATAATAATTTGGATACGAACGATAATAATTGTACCTACTAAGACAATTATCTCCCTTGTTGGTTTGATCTGAGATGCGAAACAATTTAAAATGTTCAGTGGGTTGGTAATGTGTGAGTGGAAGCATGTCTTGTGTGCTGAATATTAGGTAAGTAGTAGCATAATAGATAATCTTATCCTACAGTACTTAGGTATAAATAATCAATTACAAGATAGAGACAAATTTGCTGAATAGTGGAGAGGATTTGAAGAAGAAGAAAAATTAATCAATGTCTAATGCTTGCAGATATATTGTGTTGACTTTGGCTCAAAAGATGTATGATCCCAAAAATAAACATGATTAAAAAAATTGCCGCCCGTCTAATAGAAATATGTAGTCTGCTGGCTCAGCCCTCCAATCTCAGCCAGTTGTGCCAACACGATAATAATATATATACCTATGATCTTTACCTAAATCCCAAAAGCACAAAAAAAGTATCTACATCACTGCGCTTGCAGTGATGTGTGCACAAGCATGCGTATAAGCACGAACTAAATACCTAGCCTTGCAGAATATTTAGGCACTACCAGTTTTTCGTAAAAGTTAATTTGTACAAACTGCCCTTACGTATCCATGTTAGTCCCCACAGTAGTGTGACCTCCGCTCCCGTTCGCAGTGCCGGCAGGCGGGCGCGGGCCGCGTGCTGCCCGTGCCGGTGCCGGTGCGCGCCTCGGTGACGCCCAACAAGCGCCGCTACACCTACTACAACAAGATGTTCAAGCCCATGTGCTACGCGCTGCCCAAGCCCTTCACTATATCGCTAGTTTAGTCAACATATTGTACCTAACTACTAAATTACTTTATGCAGAGTGACGTAGACGACGGTCCGTGACGCTCTATAGGTACTTGTACACAGTTATACAGAGAGATGATGATCAACCAGTCAACGAAACGGTATTTGGTGCGCGAGAATAATGGCAGGTATACACTGGTTGTATAGAAATGTAAGACAGTTACAGTGCTACAGCACTAGTTACTAGTACCACACTAGTAATTAAAGTCGTAGGAGCGTGTAACGTCAATAGCAACCTGACTCAACCCTCGACTAGGAGTACATACCTTACACTTTCATCACTTGATCATTCATTAATGTGCTCAAGTGCGGGGAAGTGATATAATGTAGTAAAACATGCCTTTTCGTGTTTTCCAAAACTCCATAAAAGTTCCGTAAAGTATCTACCAACCTACGGGACGATGATTTCGTTTCGACGTGACCGTGCAGTGACTTTCTTATTTTGACTAAGACTTTGTCGATATTATTTTATAAAACCCAAACTTGAAAATATTTAAATCAAGTACTTTAAAAACCCTAATGGATCTTGAAACTGGCCAATGCACAAGACGTGAGACGCCAAAACTCTCTTAGGGAGAAAAGAAAAAAAAGTTCATGGTTTACCACGAACACGAAAGTAGAAACTATAGGTTTACCTGCAACTTCGTGACCACGAAGTACTTCCCGATCGTCCCGAGTGGATGGGAAGTAGCCGTCTAGTCAACTTGAGATGAAGTGCAAATGAAGTGTACCTATATTTAAATGATTATAGACAATTCAAAAACTTGACGATCGACAGGAATTGAACCTGCGCAATCCGGACAAGCGCTCTAACCGCTACGCTACGGTCAACAGAAAACTCTAGTGTGAAACAACACTTCATAATATAAATAACTGCATGCGCATAAATAATAATAAAATATTATAAAGAGGAAAGATTTGTATGTAAGTATGTTTGTAACGAATTGGCTCAAAAAGTACAGGACCGATTTAAAATATTCTTTCACTGCTGGGAAGCTACACTATCCCCGGGTGGCAGGCTATAATCTATACCCGTGCGAAGCTGGGGCGGACCGCTAGTTAATAATAATAATAACAGGTGGTAGCAACGTCTTCGTAAGCCGTAATCCTCTACTTTACTAACAAAACAAATGTAACGATAATGACCACCACAGACGACGGGCTTTCACTAGACGGACTCTTTCACTTTCAAAATGTTTGTCCTGTCACTTTTACTCCAGCTCACAAAGTCTGTCGTCTGTGGTGTCCCTTAAAGGAAGTTAATGTGGGTCTGAAATGATAAAATATATTATTGATTTCATAATTTATTCATTTAAATACCTCATTGGGTAAATACAAAATAATTAATTAAAATAAGTATAAAATTAATAATAGGAATGAATGAATAAATGCCAAGATTACATGCATTGCTAGATAACTATAAACTTAATTTAGAGAGCGATTGTTTTATATCGAATCTAGTCTCCATTTACCATTGATTTATTACATTTTAATGTCTTTGATTGTTTATATTTTATTCAGCCATTCGAACTAGGAGCAATATTATTTTCATATTTCACAATTACCAACAGTATTTTTTTTTGTTAGTTTCTCATTTTTCCGTGTAATCCTGCAAGTGCTCTGCGACTGAATCTTGTCTACTCCTTTCGTTGTGCGAAAACGCGACAAGGCTACAAATGTCTCGCTTTCGCACATACAGTGCGACACGGCTCACAACTGTTACTTTTGTCTCTCTTTAACATTAAAGAGAAAATAACACGACAACTATAACTCAATTTTTGTGTATGTTCAACACAATTCGTGCTGGACTATAGACGGCGTGCAGTCGCGGCGCACGCTAGGCCTCCTACTCTGCTAGAGTATATAAGAATGTATCGAGTGTATCTAGCTACAACTATATATAGTATACATAGGCAATATCATTAAAAGCAAATAAGTCAGTTCGTAATAAACTATAGAAACGTAACTATGTTTATTCATTTTAAAACTAAACACTATGCGTGATGTCATGCTCGATTATAGATATTGACGTAAAATATAGGTTCTCATAAGCACAATAAAACATAACAGATAAACGTTAATCAAATTTTTATGTATCTAAAGGTGCATCATCTGTTGTGTCATTTTCAAAAACTGTAGCCATCTTTTTGTTACATGTTAAAACGCAATAAATTTTAGCGTCATCAGTCTAGACCAGTTTTAAAAATAGTATATTGAATTGAAACCTTTATCTATTTTACTAGAACTTACCATAATCGAGCATTAAACTTAACCTAAACCTACTGAAATAGTAATATAAAAACTAATTTTAATACGTATCGGTAGTCATTTGCGTTTATATGCGATTAAATAATTTATTTGGCCGATTAACTTAAAAACTACGATTAAAACTTATAACCAACATAGCTGGTGGTTTCGAAGCTTACTTTACAGCGAATACAAAATGTGTTAGACATATCAAACACGTCTGGTTGTTTTCTATAAAACAATGCGCGTATCGCGTCCAACGCGTGAGACAACTATTTAGAACGGTAGGAAAATCTAATATTTTGTTATAATTTTGTATTATGTAGACAAATGATGTGCGTGTATTCGTGGCTATTCTGTTGAAACGTTAAAGGTCACAGCACACATCAGCTCGGCATGCCCTCAACCCAAGCTATTCCACGCTGCACTGCTCTGAGACATCAACTAAATTTGAAATGACTGAAGGTGTTGCTGTCCTTGTTCAAACGACTGAAATGAAAAAGTCAGTCTTAGAGCTGAAACTTAGTTAACTTTAGAAAATGTTATAACAGAAAGGAATGTTATAAACATTCACAATTTAAACCATCGTTGTAAGGTGATAAATATTTTGAACTACAGCAGGACCTCTATAATCCGAACTCCTTCTAATCCGAACACCTCTGTAATCCGAACGTCCCACTCCTTTATACACTCCACTTTATATTCGCCTTCGCCGTCTCGCCAGTTGCTTTAATTAATGTAATGTTTATAGATGAATATACATTTGAAATTTCATAATATTATTAGTTTTATTTCATAAAAAATACCTTATAAATCGTCTGTACTGTAATCGGAACGCTCCACGAAACCGAACGAGGAGTAAGTTTTTTGGAGTTCGGATTAATGAGGTCCCACTGTACTACAATAAGCAAGACACTTTGCGTTCCACAGTTTTTCCACACGTTGGTGTTCTGATGTACTATTTTCTAAAGCTTGACATAATCTTTCTAAGAAATAGAAATGAAAAAAAAAAACAGTAGCGAGTCAACTACTAACTCTCAAATCAACTACTAGGCTCAATTCCAGCCAGAATGTGTGATCCATACGGATGGAATCGCAGTGAATTTGCAGGCTAAGTTTGTTCTAATTCTAAGTTTAATTCTGCAGGAATGAAAGTTAGTGGACGGCCCCTTACTCGCGTTAATTTAATTTCCGTTTGAGAATAGTACAACATTAACTCCATTACTATAATTACAGAACTATTAAAAGCGATTTTCATAAAATTACAAAACTGGCTGATATGGATGCACTAGTATTTTATTTAGAATAACGCCAAAAGCGTTTTCATTCAACTTCGACAAAAAATTACTAAATAGTAAATGTTAAAATTAGTTTGTGGGATTTAGATATTTGTGATGCTGATATGGAAGTAGAAAACATAGTTAAAATATACAAATTTTATCCAATCAATCAAATTTTAAACTCTACCAAGCATAATATTAGCTAAAAATTATTCTTACATTTAAGAATATCTCTAAAGACATATTTTTTTTTTTTTACATATCCATTGTTATTTCTGCCATTCCATAGAGGGTTAGGGAAATACTCAACAGCTGGAGTATATTCGAGACGCCATACATTCTTGACACAAACCTCACGCAGAACTGTATGTTTCCTAACTTGCACATCAGCATAGTCTTCAACAGTAACGCGACAATGTCTCTTCTCCTGTTCTCTTCCATAGCATAATACAAGTTTCGACAGTTGGTGGAAATAGGAGGTCAATCAAATATTATGTAGATTTACGATCTTTCCTCTAGTCAAAATTGCTCATCAAGAAAACTTTTTATGCTTTTGATGGAATGTGTAAGTTCGAAATGTAATTTACGTCTTTAATTTATAATTTAACATTATTTATTATTTGATTTGTTAAAATAACAAATTATTAATAGGCAGGATTGCTTCAACAATAAGAAATTAGTTTATTTATTAATTTAGACGGGCACAGGCCACTCTGAGAGGCCACTCAGAGGCATCTCTGCTATCACTGTCTTGCTGTGTATAGTCTTATTAACATGATACATAGAGCTTCCCGCTAGGATTCCCACACCCAGAGCAGGTCCAGACATTTGCCTGGCGGGGAATCGAACATGAGACCGTCTGCTCATGAGGCAGACATGCTACCACTGAGCCGTATTGGTTATATTATTCCACTGCCTGTTTTATTTAACGATTGTGACTACAGAGGTAGCGATTTAAGAAAACTGTAAGCTTCATCACCTAGACAAGTTTGCTTGTGTGCTTGATGTTTAATGGACAGTGCGCATGCTACACACTCAGCCTGGAATAAGAACTGACTGTCAAGTGACACTTCTATTGTACCTATACCTCCTATTTTCACCAACATGTTTCACTTCCCTACGATTAGTACGTATCGTACGAGACTATCCGATGTTTAATGGACAGTGATTAAGCATGCTACACACTCAGCCTGGAATAAGAACTGACTGTCAAGTGACACTTCTATTGTACCTATACCTCCTATTTTCACCAACATGTTTCACTTCCCTACGATTAGTACGTATCGTACGAGACTATCCCCCCCCCCCCTACATAGTGCACTGCGCGCTGGTCACCAACCGTTACTTTTTCTTGCTCTTCCCGAGAGTGAGCGTGTGATGCGCGGTGGCGGCGTGCTGCTTGCGTCGGTTGAACTCGATGGTGTCGTCTTCAACCTTCTTGCGGAACTCTTCCAGCCGTTTCTTCTCGTCTGTGTGGTCCTTTTTGAGCTTGTCGAATTTCGAGTGTAACTGGAAATGTACATTTTACAATTATATATTTTTTAAGTAATCAAACAAAATCTTTACCGCCAACACAAAACTATGACATACCTAAATGGAAAGAGACTTCTGCTAAGCCATCAAACTGTGCTTTAAGATAAAGTTCAGTTCAGTGGCTAGCTGCTGAATAGGGGATGAGTATTGGGACCATAATTATTTCAACCAGAGTCGGAGTCCAACATGTTGTTACGTGTGAATGTAATTTTTCTATGGAAATATTTCATTCACGATTTGAGGTTTGGTTCCATACTGTGTGTGTTAAATAAGAAAAAGGGCAATGATAGGTCAGTTCGTAGCAAGTTCTAGTGTGTAGTGTTTTCTTTAGGGCATTCTAAAGCCTCCGCATGATTGTTGTTCTGTTCTGAGCATACAACCAGGACCTACAATCAAATGAGTTGTCACCACGGTAGCACTGAGTTGTACAACTCAGTCACCCCACTGAAGACCGGATGGATATATAGAGGTAAGCTACGAGCTCTACTGTATCTAGCTCAATCGTGGAATTGATCATATCATGAAGAGGCATATCATTTTATGAAATAAATAATGGCATTTAATGAAATTAATAATCTTCATTTTGTGACCAATTCTGCATTCGGATAATGATATTCACGGTTATTCATTTACTGTGTACTAAGCCGAAAAGAGGTTATTGTACTCATAATTATAAGCAATTTTTACTATAGGACCAACCCTAAAATAGCGTCAAAAATATTAGCTGTTCCATAGAAAACGGTCATTAACACTCGACAAAATGTTTGGAACAGCTGTTTTTTTCCCCACGATTTCATGTTTGATCCTATCGTAAAAGTTGTTCATAATGATGAGTAAAATGACTTCCTTTCGGCTCAGTACAGGGTAAATGCGTAACCTTGATATAAGTAGATAAGGTTACCTCTTTCTCAGCTTCCTTGAGTTCAGCCTCCTTCTCCTTGACCCGCTGAATGAACATCTGTCGCATCTCGTCTTCCTTCTGCTGCAGCTCAGCGAGGTGAGCGCTGCGCTTCTGTTCAAACGTTTGTTGGAATGATACCTGGAATCAGTGTAATACAGGAACGTTAGCTACCGTCTCATACAATGACAATTCGGAAAAAAGTATCAATGGAAAGTTTAAAAAAGGCCCGATAAAAGAGTTTATCTTTGTTTGATACGTACCGGTTTATTATCCGCATCGACGTCAGTGAAACCCATCTGGTGGAGCCTCCGCCGCCGGTACAGCTCGTAGTGACGCGCGTGAGTTTTCTCGCGCATGTCCTCCATGTTGGTCCGGATCAGCATCTCTCGGAGCTTTACGAAGTCGCAGTGCGACTCGTTCTCCACTGCAATCATACAATGTAGCGAGTTACTATACTGTTCTTATAAAGTACTTGTACATTTTACGGCTTCTTAGATCAAATTCTGATCGGAAAGGGAAGGTATCAAGAAGTGTGCCTAGAAAGAAACCTATTTCTTATAATAGACTGGTGAGGGCTGATACAATCTAAGGGCGAGGCCACAACACTGCGGTGCAGCAGTACGATGCGTTGACGCAACGCAAAAATTTGATCTCATACGACATCGTACGAGAAAACTGACTTTAGTTTCTAGTGAGACATGGATTGATTGGCCATGGGTGTAGATTTTTACGGTGCGTCTTTGCACCGCAGTGATATGGAACGCCCCAAGTGAGACTAGATACAATGTTAAGCTGCCTCAAAATTATGGTATAGTTATATTAATCAGTGTTACTTGTTAGTCTATACCTTGCACAGTTCCCCAAGGATACTGCCTGGCCCGAACAGTCTTATTGCCAATCTTCACGAAGTCCGTGCTGCCCACCACGGCGAAGGGGATGTGAGAGTTCATGGAGCCGTTCACTTCCGACACAGACTCATCGTCCACTGGGAACGAGTAGATTTCTACTCCATTTGATTGCAGCTCTTGCATTATTTTCGTCTGTGGAAAAAGATAAAGTAAAACTGATTATAAATTGCGCCTCTTTTTATTTTGCCTTATGGCATCTGAGATTTTTTCGTTTTCCTGCATTGTTTTGGGGTAAAAAAAACATGTCTGTTTTTACGATGCACAATAACTAGATTGCAAAAAGTTGAAGGACTCTTTTGGGAACACATTACTAACATTGAAAACAATTGTAAAAAAAAAAAAAATGTCTCAAAACAAACGTTGTTCTACATAAAATTACTGGTGACAGAGCTAGTGACGACAACTGGGAATATACACTCATCTCAAGGTTGCTGTGTATTTCTGAATAGGTTGGAGAACCAGGATAACACTGTGATTTGCATCGCTGGTTTATTGAGATATTATGTGAACAACAACCGAACCATGCTATTTGTACTAAATGTATGAGGAAACATGAAATTATTACATAGTAACTATTATTTTATTGTAGTATCGGTGACTTCACAAGCCACATCTAGGGCCGGTGCAGACCAGTGGTCAAAGGACTAGGTTTACAACCCATGCTATAAAACATGTGGAAGCGCCTGTACATCAAAGCATTTTTTTTTTGTTTATTGTAGGCAATCTTATGACATTTGTTGTTTTTTTTATGTTATTTATAACATAAAAAACGACGTTACGTTTGTTGTTGTTAAAAACGAATTACTAATGAAATTAAATAATGAAATGAAAGTTTAATAATTAAATTAATTTCATTAGTGTAATTAGTTTTTGAGCGGATTTGAAAAAAAGGCATACCTTGAACTTCTGCAGTTCAGTTTTGGATATGGTGTCAGCTTTAGCAATGATGGGGATGATGTTCACTTTGGTGTCCAACTTCTTCATGCAAACCAGGTCGATGGATTTCAGGCCGTGCCCTGAAACATACAGATGGTGATTTACTTTTTTATACACAATCGTGTAACTACACGAGTAAATTGTTGGCCTGATGGTAAGCGCCACGCGCCTGTACGCTTGCTAACTTTAAAATTATTTATCCTATTCTTAATATAGTGCTGTCAAATTAATCATTTTCGTAACCTATATTGTCCCATCCCACTGCTTCCATCTATCCCTCTTATGTGCTATATTGTGCTATGTTTTGCAGCATGTATCGTCTCGCCATCGTTTCCAGGGTTTGCCTGGAGGTCGCTTGAGGCAGTCATAGTGTGACTACTTTTGCCCATATTTCTGGATGTTGCTAAAACACGGCAAGCCAAACCTTGAGGTTGGATTTGTAATAGACCAGATGAAAACGCAACTGAGACGTTAAACAATTAAAAAATGATTGTCTGGTTACTCAGCTAATACACACATGATGTACATTTTAGTTTAGACAGAACTCCACCTAACTCCTCTACTGAAGTAAACATATTATATCTCTGACCTGATTGGCAGTCTAGCTACATAAATTTTTTAGTTAGTGCAAGTGTAGTTCTATCATCTAAATCCTTAGTATCAGCATACCTATGTTTTTGATTAGGTGTAATAATGCTATCATTATTGGATCAATGTCAAGTCCTGGTGTATTATCATCGAATTGTTTGTTCATTCTCCTCCTGCACACAGACGGCAGCGCACTTGTTTACGCATGGGCCTAATCACCCGCGAGGAATGACAAACAATGGGTTATCATATCCTGCTGTATATCTATCTATTATATATAAAAGCGAAATTCGTCTACTCTCTCACTCATTCATCACGAAATCTCGAAAACTACTTGTACTATGAAGTTGAAATTTTGTTGTAAGTGTCATTGTAATTAGAGATGGGGGGATAAGCCTTGCACTCACGCCCCACTTAGGGTGTATTGTATAGCATCTATTGTGTAGCCAACCCATATCTTTGCCCAAAATACGGAGAGGCCCTGGGGTTGGCACAGTTGGCCCTGGCACAGTTGCAGTGGGGTTGGACGGGAGTGTAGATGATGATAACTCCCTCATGCAACCGGTTTATTATTTTATACAAAGTACGCATATGGTGATTTTTACATCTTAAATATTTTGAGAATGTAACACGTTAAGGTACCATATTACTTGAAATTTTTTGTTCGTATAAGAGTTCCACCATCTACTAAACTAACAGCGTAGAAACTTTGAAAAAAAAATGGCAGCGGGTAGATATGCCAGTTTCCATAGAAAAATGGTTGAACCTCTTTATAAATATGAACAATATGAAATTATAATCTGTTGCTTATTACTATGCTTATACTAAACTATAACTTATCTATCCTACTAACTTTGTGTTTGACATAAATGTGTTGGCCTCTCTGTTTTAGATTTATCAAAACAAGTGTCACGGATTGTACACAGAGCATATCATTATTTTGAGACCTATACCGTATACGAACCGTACTGCAACCGTACGTATTACCGCTCACCAATCTATCATGAAACGGATATTGGCAGAAATGTGACACTACTCACAGAAGCCACTAATCCACGAAGAAGTAGCGGAATGTCCATAGCTTCCAATTTAGAACATGTGTCATGTTTAGGCACTGCATTTTTGAAAACTCAGAGTAGCTTTGTTTGTGGTGTGCTAAGTGTGTTAGTTATATCGTTTTATACTGATAGTCTGTAGTTTAAAAAAAGAATTAAAACGTAACTAACGTTCACTAATTCAATTTGGGTAAAGAAATCGCGATCCCGTTATTCACTATGGGTGTGTGACACATACTATAGCAACTATAATGTAAACTGTGTAAAGTACTAGGGCGCCACGCGCTGTCCCGATTACAAGGTGGTGCTTTGCATATGAATGAGCAAGAGTCAAGGACGCGGTTTCAAACTCCTGTGCATTGATAGTGCCCTGGTAGTCCAAATACTAGTGAAAGTAAGTTTTATTGTCAACCTGGATTGCTTTATTAGAAAATAATAATTAAATTTGTATTGTTTACACACAATTTTGTATGTGTTTGACATTGTATGGATAACATACCATAATATATGGTATGGATAACTGTTAAAACCTACTAAAAAGATTAAATTGAATATTCCGTAATATCAACAAAACTAGAAGACATTAATATTGATTTTAAAGGATATTTTACAACATGTTGATTTTTATACTAAACATACATTTTGAATGATTTTGAGTTTTTTTCTACGTAATAGTCTAATCGGTTGAATTACAGTGGTACACGCCCACAGAGCAATATCTTACAGAAAGATGCCACTGTAAGCTATCCTAAAATAGTCAGTTGTGGTAACACTATTTTCAACATATTTTGTTCAGTATCTTTATTTCAATTGGGTACAAATACAAGTACACTTTCGAAAGGTCATAAACACATCATATGGATAATATTTTAAAACTTTTTAATCTGACTGTACAAAACAGCATTTTTTATTGATGTCTGTATCCTCAGTAAAAAGATACATATTATAATTAAAATGTGTCAATTCGGACAATTAGTGTTAGCGTCGTCACTTACTCTGGTTTCAGTCAGTTAGATAAAATAAATAAAACTTTTACCTAGTTCAGACACCTAAAATCAGAAAACAATCAAATATCAAATATATTAGGTTTTTTTTCATTTCATGCCCTAACTAAACCTATCAGACTCTGACCCTACTTACCCCTCTAAGGCGCCAAATATAAACACAAAACATATGTTACCCGTAGGACAGATGAAGTATAAGCAGACATGCAGCCTGCTGTCGTGGTAGGTGGGCAGGGAGCGCTTGATCTTCAGCTCTTCCTGGAGATATGCCTCGAATTGAGCGTCGATGTAGTCCACCACGGCTTTGAAACTGTCTTCCTTGTTCACCTGGTCGCCATAGCCGACAGTGTCACAGATTGTTAGCTGGAGAGTAAAATATTTTTTTATACTAGATGTTGATGTTACTTTAACCTCAAAGTGATGGCATGATCAAAGATGGTACACATGCTTAGCCTGGAATGGAAACTGTCCCTCAAGTGAGGTGCACTTCTAGTATAGTAAGTGCTTGGCGACAGATTTTTGAGGGTACTAGTTAGCCGGCCAACAGTATATAACCAAACAAAATCTTCGATTTTGATACGTCTATCTGACATTGGCAGAGTTGTGAGGCATCTTCACAATAGCCATGAACTAAGAGTTGAAATTTAAGTATTAGCTAGCCAGCCGAGCACTACAAACCCTACCACCGTTCTTTGGTTTCCTCGTGATTCTTTCCTTTATCAGTAACGGTTCATTGAAGGAATTCGATTCGAACCTTATGTTTAATTCACCAATCACTGATCTGTTATTTAGCCAGTCTCAATAGAATCTGGGTGTCTTCAGGAGTGAATCGGTTTCTTCTAGTCAAGCGTACTCCATCGTGGACCGCATCATCATTTAACATCAGGCGAGGTGGCGGTAAAATGCAAGCCTATTATGAGTCACACACATCATCAGCCAGTAAACGTCCACTGCTGAACAAAGGGATTGCACTGCTTAGAGGGATGGTGCCATAATGCCCATGATTGGCAGGCGGATTGGGATACGCAAGCCGCAGTACATTCACCGTGTACAAACTAAAAGGATGCTGCTGCCCATCCTCCGGTGGTTCTGGTCGTAGTTTTAGGACATACCCGGGCCCGTATAATGAATCCTCACAAGAGTTTCGATGAAGAGGTTTCAAAAGTTCACAATCATCATCATAATCATCAGCCAGAAGCGTCCACTGCTTAACATAGGCCTCCCCCTTTAATCACACTGAACGACAGGCTGCCTTTTGCATCAACTGGATGCACACAAATCACACAATGTAATCGGTCCATCACAAAAAAAAAGTTTACAATGCTTACCTTCAATCGAACACTACTCTCCTGCAACTCGTAAGTGTGAGCCTTCAGCTTCACTGTGGGGAGGTTGTGGGGACTCGGCACTGATTCAAAATTTGTGTTGAACAGCGAGTCCATGAGCGTTGACTTGCCCAGACCAGTCTCACCTGAAATATTATGCTTATGGCTTATGCTGTGTAAAAAACAAAATATTAGCAATCTATTAAAAAATTTATTGTAAATGTAATAAAAAATATCAATTAAATTTAGAATTCTGTATTACTTGAAGCTCTAGATGCTAGTTTTCAGGCAGACATGAAGGTAGCAAGTTGCATTTTAGAGACAACTTCGCTCCTTCAGGATGTTATTTTAACTCCCTGCACCAGCTCCAGAAAGATGCTTGTTTTTGGGGGTTGTGCTCTTTTATCAAGTATCCTTAACGGCTTCATACATTTTGTAGTGTGAGATATCGTTAGTTTATTCGTTTTGCCCATCATCATCATTCATAATCTTAGTTTACTGCTAACTTTATGCCTCTCAAGGCGCACCACTCAGCCCAATCGCTGGATTTACAGTTTCTTTGCTCCATCAAGTCTCGGGAGGTCCTACGCCGTTTGCCGATTGGTGATTTACACTCTAGAACCTTTCTAGGTTCTAGAGTGTAAATCACTTCTATTACACTGTTTTTGGTTATGAGACATTTATGACGGGCTTTCCTGTTACCTATAGTAAAAGTCAGTAGGTTGTGGGTGTAATTATAACTGCCCACACAATGAGTACTTAGGTGAAATCGATGGTGTCGACATCAAGGTAAGGCGATAAGCCGCGGGTAATTAACTGGCGCTCCTGTCGGATGAATCATAGCATTTCATACTCATATCGGTAGTTCATAGAAAGTAGGTACTCGACTTACCAATACAAAGGATGTTGAACACGAACCCATTTTGAACACTTTTGTTCACCAACTGATCCGGCAAGCTGTCAAAACCGACGTGACCAGACAACTTGAGTGTACGCATCGCAGCTTCCACCTACAAAAAACACCAATCTCAACAAACAAATCCAATCATCACGATCGGAAAACACTCAAGAACAACACTGAAGTGAACAGAATTACGACGTTCTGAGTATTGTTTATTGTTTATATTGAGGCACCGGTGCGCGAAGAATGCTCTATTTACGTTAACGTATCGTTATTCACTAAATAAAACAATAAATGAAACGAATTCCCGAGGATGAGAACAACGCCCTTTTGAGGTGCTACACTGGATTGTTTACGCGAACAAATGTATTGGAAGTTTGAAAAAATTTATATTTATTCACCAATCTAATAATTACATACACTCAGTGAAGAAAAAAACACGAATTTTGTGAGTAATTTCAAATAAACTCACTTTCGGTATCTCAACGTCAATCGCCGCCATGTTTCCTTTTTGACTGATTGAAAGATAGCAATGAAGTGAGCAAGGCATCCAGATAATCCAGACCACTAACTTCCGCTTTCCCACTTGCAGCTCTATTCATTAGTCATAGCGCCCAACATAAAAAAAAAAGCATTGCAGACACAGATATTGCAGAGATATCTTCATTGTAAAGTAAATTCTACAGTTTTTGAAAAACAAAAAAACTCAGAATATTTTGACGATATTTAGTTCATAATACACGAAAAAGAAAGCAGTTTTCATTTCTATGTAATTTTATAAATGGACCCTTGAATCGCATATAGTAGAAAATTCTAGTGGATTTGTGTTCGAGTTTCATGGCAACACAGACAAAAATCCAAAATGGCGGAATGCGACTTCGGTGTGTTATCATGTGAGGTGAGAAAATAATGTTTTCTTGAATTCCATGATCGCGAGTAGATTATAAATTTGTGTATCAGTGAATTGTGACAAAATAAACCATGGTGGACATAAAATCGCCACCGTATAGTGATATCAAAAGACCCGAAGAAGTGGTGAGGATGACTACGAACGATAGCCTGAAATTCGCAGTCCTTATCGGGCTGATTGAAGTGGGACAGGTGACCAACAGGGAGGTGGTGAACACCGTATTGCACTTGGTAAGTCATTACCTTGTTAACGATTCACAGGACTGCACCTAATAATGCGATATCCTATTGGAATCGTCTTGGAAAGGTTATTGGACCAGGAACTCTGGCTATTGGATTCTAGCTGAATAGGTGATTTGTCGAGTGTGTTTTTATAGGTAAAAGGTATTTCACTAAAGTAATGTGGATACTGTGTAGTGGCGTGTACTTTAACGTTAGCGGGGTGTCGTATATTTTCATTGTTTTTATCGATCGCGATGTGAACGCGCGTCGCGCGCCCGGTGCTCAGGCTGTTTGTTTTGATGGTGTAACTTCGCTCACCGCTTGTAAAAGCAACAATACAACGTGCTCCTCTTTTTATTTTGCAAACATACTTACCTATCTCTACTGTAAACACCTTATTGAAGCATGTTATTCAATATTGGAGCGATAAAATCAGATAAAAACGTTTGCATAGGCATTGTAGGTTATTTTAATAGAAAATAGGGGAAATTTAAACCACCAGTGATGTTTATCGCTCGCCAGACCGTGATAATTGATGCATGAAATGACGTCGTTTTACCTTGACGGTAGTAATTTATATTGTTTGAACGCAGTGCATGCGCCAAACATGGGTCAGACCGGTGCTTACGTAGGTACCTACTTACCTACCTACCTGCCAAGCAAGCACCGGCCTCACTCGTTAGCTAGATGCACTAAGAGGTACTTTGTCCATTAAAAATAATGTTTATACCTATTAATATGTAGGTAGGTATTCTGTGGTTTGGAGAGAATGGACAGACACATGTCTACATTTTCGTTGTCTAGCAAAAACTACCCGCAATTTATTATTGCGCGTGCGACTTTCAAAACTTGCAGAAGTGAGCAACCTGCGGCCTTACTACCTAAGTATAGAAGTTTGATTGTGATCGAGATTGCATCCCGTCCCGTTCGCATCAACTTACTCGCACCACGCGCGTGAGTGAGATGGCACGCGATCGCGATCACAATCCGAATCACGGTAAGACATTATAATAAGGCATCTGCTCTTGCTTACAATTTCACACGCTAAACATTGGAGAAGTAAATAGGTATCTGCAAGGTTTTTCAACTTTATCGGAACACTACGACTACCTGTTGGCTGATTTCCTTAACACTTTGTCTGAAGTCACGGGCACAGATGAACAGAACCTACTCCAAAGTAAGCCCCTAGCTAAATAGGTTCCTTCATCTCTCTGTAAACTACCAACACCGCCAAGTCCGTTAATTTGCAGATTTAGTGGTTTCCATCGACGGCCACGCGACGCGACTTCGTCACGCAGATTGGTAAATTAATCTGTCTAGATTTTACTTTCGGTTTATAAGCACTAGGCACAAATTAGGGATGAAAATGTTGTTATTCGGAAAGATAAATATCTACGATAACCGGTTTGTTAAATGATTCTTAGCTGAGTCATCGCCTAGGTAGATCCACCAAAGCGACATTAATCTATAAATGTACAACAAAATTGGATAGACAGGTTACCTCACCTAACCTACCTTATTTAATTGTCATCCTCACCAAACTCGCTTATCATTATCAAAGTAATTAGTGAGAAATGTCTTATCTTTCACTGCGACAAGGGACCTAAAACATCGACGGATAAAGTAACGTTTAACCGCGATATAAATATAAAGGAAAACATCGCGCGTTAAGCGATACATTACTGAGGAAAAACCACACAAGCAATGCGTGGGCTTTCGTTTCCCACGCCCTGTTTACGTGAAAGAAAATACCTACTCCATTGTGTTTGCTGAATGGCTATCCATATGTCTATATCATCATCATCATTTCAGCCATATGACGTCCACTGCTGGACATAGGCCTCCCCCGTCAATCTCCAAATGGGTCGGTCCAAAGGGCCTAAGTACTGTCTATTATGGTATAGACAGAATTTTTAAGGCCCAGAAGATGGCACGCCGTTATCTCACTCGCGCATATGATGCAATATTTTTTTTAAATATAAAATTACTGTGTCTGCGTAAACATAATGAGCTTCGGTCATTTTTTTTATTTATTTTTTATTGTGATCCCAATAATGAGATAAAACAGGTTTCCCCATTTACTTATATACTATTTTGGTAAAAAATAAACAATAAATATCAAAACAAAAATTCGTTTTAAATATTTTGAGTGGAGCGCAGCGTGCTTGGTATCAAAAGAATGGACAGAGTCCGCAACAACGCACTGCGCTTCATAACAGGTGTGGTCGACGTTGGCCAAAAAGCTGCCAGACTAAAATGGCGTATGCATCCCGACCGATGGGCCAGGATCGTCACGCAGTGGATGCCCGACGGACGGCGTAGTCAAGGCAGACCCAAGAAACGCTGGCGTGACGATCTTGACTCATTCCGGAGAGGTTGGCAAGAGGTGGCGGAGGACCGAGATTTGTGCAGGGAAATGGAGGAGACCTTTGCCCAGCAGTGGAACAGTATAGGTTAAAAAAATATTAAAAAAAAAAAAGAAATATAAACGTAAAATTACCTAGAAGCATTGTTTTGAATTAACTTTATATTTAAAAAAAACATCAAATGCACGAACGATATCGTTGCACCAGGTATTCTGGCCCTTAAGTTACGCCCTTAATACTGTTTTCTGGCTTTATCAGAGGCCATCAGGTGCCTAAAAATTTCTGCAAAGTAGGTACCTACCTAATATAACTGGCTATTCAGCCCATACATCGCACGATAAGCAAGCGATCTATTAAAAATAAGCAAGCGAGTATTTAGGAAATCTAGATTTTTGTCTGTAGTATGGCTAAAAGTTTGTGTTTACATGTAAACAGAACAGTTGATTTGCTCTTCCTTACTGCAGCTGCTTTTTCAATAGTCTTTTTTATCTGTTAAGCTCCTTTATTGTAACAGGCTTAGACTAAATATTTCAGTCACGATCTTCCTTCAAAACATTACACATTACTAGTACAATGAGATCTGTACAACACAATAACGAGCAGCGACTGCTTTACTAAATCACTCCACCACGGCGCCGCGCACCCATCCGTCTTCAGCTTAACAAATCTGGAGAAATTATTCTAATGTCACCCTTAAAAGAAAGACAGACGGGCTTTCTACCGTCACGTCGCGCCGCGGCGCCAGGATCGTGGCGACGAATTGGTAAGTAATATTTTAGAGCAAAAGTGGTCGATTTTAGGAATGGTGGTAGAGCATTTTATTCACCTATACCTTAGTTTCACCACCATCAAGGTAGAAACCAAGCGCCTAAAATAATGTAAAGGCAATGTCTTATGATACTTGAAAATCTTGAAATTGATCCAGTTTCCGTTCCAGTTCCAGGTATATTAATGCAGACTGTCACGTTTGACCAGTTTCTTACGTCAGTTGATCGTAACACCTTTAAACCTGAGTAAGAATCCCAGAGCTTTTTTAAAAACTATAGGTAAACAAGAACTTTTTTTTTTACATTAAGAGGTCCTCTTTTCCTTTTGAGGTACAGTACCCCAAAAATGAGTGCGAGATACATGAATTCTAGCGACTAGATAGAGCCACCACTGACGGACTTTTGTCGGCAGATTCATTCATTCTGCCTCGCAAAGAGCTTTCTTTTTGAACTGTCTCTTTCAACTCAAGAGTTTTTATGCGCCTGTCGACAGTCCATCGCCTATGGTGGACCTCACTGTCTAAATAAATACCTAACACTAAACACCCTAAAACCGAAATATAATGCTACCTAGTATTTCTTATTATCATTAGCAATTTGCGCTCTTCACTCTCGAGACTAGAACTAATGTTAAACTAATTCTCTAGACAGTCTACGTTTCACGCCAATGTCACCCCTACAACAAAGATGACCGTCTCTGACTAGATTGTTGCAAAAACAGGGCTCCCGGCGGCGCTGGCTAACTTTCTTACCTACCTACTTGACCGCGGCCTTGCAACACGATCGAGCTGTTTTTGCGTAGATTCACAAACCTTACTTGTTTATCTGTAAAGTTTTACTAACGATTCTAAGATTTTGGCCCATAAAACCTAACACTGAAAAATATGCACCTAGGTGCATACAAGTTAATACGTATTATTTAAGTAGTGTTAGTTTTTTTGGACAAAAATCTTAGTTCAGTTCAGATTGCTTTGAAATCAAAGTTGTAAAAATGTTGCGAAATAAAAACATCTAAAGCCTTTCGACATTTCCAAGAAAAGTGTAATTTGCCAAACCGATTAACGGAATTAGTCGGACTGGGAGCCAGTTGATCAAGTCATCAGAGTCGGATTGTTGAACCAACGACAGCATTTTTTTGTGATTATTTGTTTGAAACCCGTTCGAGCTGAAGGCCGAATCTGTGGTGAATGTGGGCACTGGGCAGGTCTATTTTAGGGCATTACTTTTTCTGAGCTCGTATCTTGAATTGAGCCATTGAGATTGGTTTGTAGCAGGTACGGTTTATTTTAATACACACTTGGAATCGAACCACTAGCTATTACAAAATGATACAAAGTATCAAACGGTAGCAGTAGAGGAAGGCTCATATAGTAGCCGACTGGTATAGTATGGTAAGTATATAAATTAGTAGTTAGATAAGGCACGATTATTTCGGTTCATAACTAATAGGATAATAGTCGAAATATCGGAAACGACTCCGGATAGGTTCCCCGTGAGAGAAACCAAATTAATAGCGCCCTGTCCGGTCGACACAGTATCCTACCAGAGTGGTCACTACCACGCACCCATCATTGCAGCAGACCCTGCATCCCTGACCCTGCGGTCGGGGATACGGAATACTGAATCAGTCTGGAGTGCAAGCAGGGTTCTGACCACCCACAAACGAGCACTGGAAGCACTCGATTCGACTATACACTGCGTGGTGCAGCACTACAGCTCGGATGCGTTCCCGAGGCAACATTGGGCAATACACATATTACACATACTTATATACAGAGAGTGAAAGCAAACAATACAGTAGCTATTCCGAGATATAGCGAAGTTCAATACGACGCTTAAAGAGTACCCGCTTGAATGTGGTAGATATAGGTTTCTCATTCTACCGTGAAAAAGGAAAGAACAAACGAGGTTTTGTGTGCATGCAGGGATATCTACTCATGGGGGCTGGAGTTCTATTTTTCTCCTTCGCTATTTAATTTTATTCTTGGCTAATTCTGACAGTGGTGCCATAAGTAAACTACGAGAAGGAGGTGGGTATGTTTCCCAAGTATTCCCGCTGCGTCTATCTCCACTGTGTACAAGTTGTCCGAAATATAAGTAATCACAGCCGAGGCAGGCTGATTACGAGCCCGATAATTGCCAATGTTTTGTTGTTTCCGTTCAATTAATTCGCTAATAGACTATCGAAACTTTGTTTGAAGCCACGGCGCACAGTAAATAATAGCTTACGGGCTAAGTGGCCATGTCATGGGCAGTGACATATAAGTGTCATACTAGATCCTTCTCACTATTCATCATCATCAGCCAGAAGATGTCCAGTGCTGAATATAGGCCTCCCCTTTAACCTCCACACTGAACTACAGCCTGCCATCTGCATTCACTGGATGCCCGCAACTCTCACGGTGTCGTCAGTCCATCTAGTGGGAGGCCTACCCACTAGATGGCTGCGTCTTTCGGTTCGTGGTCTCCACTCAAGAACCTTTGTTCCCCATCGGTTATCGGTTCTTCGAGCGATGTGGCCTGCCCATTGCCACCTTCAACTTGCAAATTTTAATAGCTATGTCGGTGACTCTGGTTCTTTGGCCGGACCTACGTTCCGGATTCTATCGCGCAAAGAAGCTCCGAGCATAGCTAGCGTGTTTGTTCCATTACCCGTTGTGTGACACTGAGATTTTCCAAAAGTCCAGCAGTTAAGGTCCACTTCTCAGTCTCAATACTATGTCCAGACAATTTGTGAAATTACGTTTAACGTATCCTTGACAAGGCACTTAGAAGCTAAGCAATTATTTGACCTATTCAGGGTATTCATGAAATCGAAACCTTCGGCCATTTACCTACTCCAGCCAAACATAATTTGATCGCAGAGCAATAAGAATAAATTGAAAAATTCTCCAATCAAACGCCCGAGAGCGACCGGAGTAATTCAACTTGATAGGTAAATGGAAATCGAATAAAAAGCCTTCAGGGATTAATTCGATGTTTTTTGTTTGTGAGATAGAAGGGCCTCCCGGTGACAGTAATAAATTAGGGCTTTCAGATTCATGAGATCATGAGAATAATATTCACTTCAGAGGGCGGGAAAATAGAAGTGCGCCTTTTTCAGACCGTTTTGTACGTTAAAGTGGCCCAGCGACATATTGTTAATTGACTTTCAGACTAAAAGCTCACTTTTTGTCATGACATTAGGGCTGCCTGAGTACTCTGAAATGAACACATAACATGTATAGGTAAACGCAATTGGAATAAAAACCGGCCAAGTGCGAGTCGGGGTTGTGCATAATTTGTTAACTACTGCTCTATCGTAGACAGCATCATCGCTTAACATCAGGAAAAATGGCGGTCAAATACAAGCCTATTATTTAATTTGAACAAAAACAAAGCAAGTAAGCCCCTCTAAATTAAAAGATGGCAACAAAGCTGCTATAATCTTTCGAAGTTTGCGGACGCGAGGTTTACTTCATCAGCACCATAGTTCTGGCCTTTTGCCCTCTCATCACTTTTGTCTTACACGCAAAAAATATAATATTTTCTCAGGGTGTTCATAAAAATATATTTTATGTGTGTTCATTTCCTTACTTGTCCCTGAGGGGACGTTTCTGCAATGATTTATCACCGCACTAAATGTACCACACCGATATTGAAGCGTAAATCTCCAGTCTCTATAAGGAAGATTTTATCTCTCGAGCGTTGAGTAAATTCAAAGAAGTCCTAACCGACTCCTCCGACCCTCAACCTTTTTGAGGGATGTTTAAAATTCCGCGGAAGTCAAACAGTTTCTGAAAAGAGTGAGAATCTTTTGATCCAACGCGTGATTGGGATTCATTGACGACCTTTGTCTTATTGACTAGGTGAGTATTATTTTGCAATTAAAAAGTTATTTACGTATGTTTTATTTCATAATTCTCGTATTGCGCATTTTATTTGTCTAAGTGTCTACATAATTTTTTTTTAAACCAAAAGTGCATTTTTTCATGCAGGCCGAAACGAATCTATTGGTTTAGAATGATTGTTGGCATGTAACAACCGTTATGGAAGGTAGTCGCCGCCGTAGTCGACTCGCACATTTTGAATATACAAAATAGAATTTTCAAACCATCAGAGGGGCTAGCTTTAGTATTAAAACTTTTTAGACTGTCGAAAGACCTCTGATGTCATGGCATCAGAGGCTCATGTGTGAGATATTAAATACGGAAAATATATATTACTAGCAGTGCCAGTGATTACTCTTTATATATATCTGCTATCTGCCACGGAAAGTACCGTTAAATCGGTCCAGCCATTTCGGAGTCCAAAGGGAGCATGCACACATACACATATCGCCTTATATATATATTATATTGGATAATATACGAAAAATATATATTGGATACGAAAAAGAAAAAATAATCAGAAAATTTGTTAAAACAAAAAGTCAAACATCCAAATCCAAAGACAGGTGCTACCAACCCCTCAAAAAGCTCTTAAAATAGCTCTGTAACAACTACTGTACAACTGGCTCTCAGAGATCTACAGTGAACAACTTTGGTATAAAGTTGGCCAAATGAAAAAATTATAATTTTCCACGGTAGATTTTGGGTTTGTTAAGAATATACGATGGTAGCTCCCTCACTCTATTCTACAGAAGGGTTGGTCGGCCAGGTCGCTCTGTACTTGCGCTTACGTAAGCGGATCCAGCGATGCCATCTCCATAGGACGCGGATTTGCTGAAAATAGACCCGAGGAAATGTATCCCGATACATTGAAACATGAAAATGGGAACACAAATTGTGTTGCGTGAAATATTATATTAGGTTCAGGTTCGCGTCCGGTAAATACTGAAATGCTACAATAGATTCCTGAACAGTATCAGGTGTGAACCTCATTGATGTACGGAATACGGATGAAATACAACATTCTGCTAGCTACTTGTCAGATGTTTTTCTAATAGCTATAATAAATTACTATTCCAATAACTTAAAAAAAAATACAAAAAAAAAAAAAACAATAGGGAGAACAACTACAACTAAAATGTCAAGTGATTATTTTTTATTTATTCTTAAAAAAGTGATATTTTAGTTTTATTTCGAAAACTCCATAGAAGCCTAGTAAAACTTGAAAATATTTCATAATAATATGTTTCGACACTGGTAAATGCATTATACGTGCGACGCCTAAATCCTCTCAGGAGGATGAAGGAAAAAAAAGATGCCGTCACAAAGAGTCGTGGGTAAAAAAATTCGAAAATAAATGTTAATACAAATAACATCAATTAATTTATTTAAACTCCTAAACTATAACATTTATACCTACTACAGTAACAATAGGTTTCGTTGTTTTACATTTCCGCGCTTTAATCCGCGATATCACGGAACAAATCGATTATCATCGCCGCAGATTGTTACTCGAGTTAGTAATTAAATTACTTGAACTCTTGAATATTACGATGTTACACATAACGGTAAACTCATAATACTACTTAATTGGCTTCTCTGTGCACAATTTATGTATCTAATAATAACTAACAACAAACAAAAATAACAATAATATAATATAAGTACGCACCAGCGCCAGTTCTCGAGAATGGTCGTGCTTTGCTCTACTGGGACCGCTCTATCATCACGGACAGGACTATTGTCGCCAATAAGCCTGATATCGTGTTGGTCGACTGATCCCAGCGCCGGGCAGTGCTCGTCGACATCACCATCCCACATGCCGAGAACCTCGTGAAGGCCGAGAAGGACAAACTCAGCAAGTACCTTGACTTGGCTCACGAGGTTACCACCATGTGGGATGTTGACTCGACGATCATTGTCCCTATAGTCGTATCGGTGAACGGCCTTACAGCGAAGAACCTCGACCAACACCTTAAGAGGCTCTCGCTAGATGGTTGGGTAAAAGGTCAGATGCAGAAGGCGGTAATCCTTGACACGGCGCGCATTGTCAGGAGGTTCCTCACTCTGCAGCCCTAACCACCGGTAGCTTGGGCCCTGCCCCGCTGCCGGCGGCATCCTAGGTTTAGGTTTTTTAATAATATTTTATGTTTTTATAGGTAAATATTGTTTAAAAACTTAAATTTAAGCATTAAAATAAATATGTGGTTATAATAATATAATATTAAGACCTTTTAATGTAATGTATTCTAGCAAATAAATAATTTGATATGATTTGATTTGAACAGTAGTAAATATAATGAAATGTAATTATTTTAATATTCGTAGACTGCTTGTAGATAGATGCATAAGGCCTTCGATCAAAAAATACAAAGATGCAACAATGACGCGCTAATCGTGGCAATACTCTTATATCTGTCCCGACTTAATACGGTGACGGATCGGCCCCACAGTCACGCGATAGTCGCACAAGGCGTAACAATACCCAAGTGCTCCGTAAAAATTGCAAAAATAACAAAACGTAAAAGGTCGCGAGCGGCTCTTTGTTGCATTCTAAGGTTGAAATTGTCTTGAAAGAAAACGCCCGCGTCCACGCTCCGTCTTATGAATGTGTGACAGTTGCGCCCAAGATGTCCAAAAAGTTGAGAATGTTGTTGGAAAAACTCGTAACTGACTGATAAGTTTTGTCACAGAATTTCCATTTCAATCACAACACATTTTTATTTTATTATAGAAACTGACGTGGTTTTCACACATTTTATTTATATTACACGGGAATTACTCACGTAAGATTAAGCCGGTCACTCCGACTATAGTTTCAACCGCATTAGGCAGTCTTTTTCAAGGTGAATGTGCGCGCGCGACTGCGTCTCGCTTGGCGCGCATTCACCTTGAAAAAGACTGCCTAATGCGGTTGAAACTATAGTCGGAGTGACCGGCTTAATCATACGTGAGTAATTCCCATGTAATATAAATAAAATACATTTTTATTTATTAAATGAAAGTGCTTTATGTTGAATGTTTAGAATGAAATGAGTACGATATTATCCATATCGCGGTTCGAACTTGGACTAGTAGAGAAATAAGAAAGCTTTGCATCATGATGACGAAAGTAGCCAAGGTGTGAAACGGTATCGACTTCGCTTGCAGGTGGCGCGTGTAGCGCGTGTCGAGTTGCGTGCGCGCAGTCTGGCTCGTTTGTTTATCACCTCGGGCAGCTATTTAGCGGAACTATCCGTTTTTGTTTGTTAACTTTATTGCTGTAGTTTACAAATGGTTAACGAAATCGCATCGTTTAGTTCTTGCTGTTTTTTAAAACATGCGTACGCGCATTTGCGTTGCGAACTTTCGAAGGTGACGTTCGAGAACGCGTTGCTAATACGCGTGTCAGCAACGCCTAGATCGTCCACATTAAACGTAACGAGTCACAGCGATGCCATGTAGTCCGGTTTGTCGAAGTGTCACAAATGTGGAGCCACCTTAAATTAGGTTGGATAGGTCACAATCACATTTAAATATTCACACAATATCGATTTCTATTACATCTATGCGAGCTGCAGCGGCGCGATGGCTTCATTTGTAGTGTCCCCGATGCCTTCCGCACCGCTAGCGCACTGTGGTCGCGGACGCTTCCTTGCATCATTACATCTATGCGAGCTGCAGCGGCGCGATGGCTTCATTTGTAGTGTCCCCGATGCCTTCCGCACCGCTAGCGCACTGTGGTCGCGGACGCTTCCTTGCATCATTACATCTATGCGAGCTGCAGCGGCGCGATGGCTTCATTTGTAGTGTCCCCGATGCCTTCCGCACCGCTAGCGCACTGTGGTCGCGGACGCTTCCTTGCATCATGAACGCGGTCTAATAGAGTACCATTTCATCACTCTGAACTCAGTACATATAAATGCCTACCTAGCTTGTTCACTTATTTTCGAAGCTCGTGAAAATCTATATCAAACGCCAGTGAGCTTGTGTTATTGGAGACCGACACGGATAAACACTCAGCTGCCGTCAATTTCGTCGTGTTAAGTTAAATGGATTCCCGACTTTGGAAATTTCAGAAACCGCCCGTACTTTGATGAGCCTTGAGAGTTGAGAATAAAATAATGTTGATTGTACTGGAAATGGGGGTCTACTACGATATCTTTGAGCATTATTTTTAAAACATGATTTTAATAGCTTCTCTCGTAACTAACAAACTATGCAAACAATTCTTGGAAGTCTGATGACTATACGATAATTTGGTACCGTCGAACTAATCTGACGCTGAAGCCAGGAGGCGGATAGTGGAACTCTTCATTGGCTTCTAGTAAACCCTTCGAGTTTGGGCTCAATTTATTTGTTTTGAGTTCAACTATTAACCTCTGCGTTCCATCATCAGACCCTCGTCAACAAGTGTAATGACCCCTCGAGTTTGGGATCATTTAGTTTGTTTTTACGAGTCACATTTATACATTTTTAAACTAAATTATCATCGTCAGCCTGTTAACGCCTTAGAACGCCACACTGAACGACATCCATCTGAACCAGTAGATGCAGATGGATCCGCGTCTCTCACGATGTCGTTAATCTATCTAGTGGTAGGCCTACCTATGCCGCGTTTTCGGGTTCGTGATCTCCACTCAAGAACCTTTCATCCCCATCCTTTATCGGTTGCTGTTTAAATAATAATTTAATTTGACATGGGGTTTTTCTCGCTCTATCTACAGTAGAGAGCGAGAGCAAATTCATTGTAAGCTTAAAGTAAGAATGTTAAGGAGATTGTGGTCGGCGCAGTTAGCCGAACTGAAAGGTTTCCTTCAGTTCAGTCTTCGAAGCAATTCTTCAGTTTGTATTTTGGGTCATCGTTTTAAAACGAGTTATTGTGATGATGTTGCTAGTCGTACGTAACTTAATTTCAGTTCTAGGGTTCCGTAACACACAGGGAACCCTTTTAAGATTGTTCTGCCCCTCCATTCACCGCAGTTCCATTTTCAACTCTGAATTCGGTGTGTGGTACCTGATTAAACTGTCTACCCTAGTTACATGTCAGGTTTGCTCCTCAAAATCACCGTCGCCAAATTAAAACGGTCTGTAACTGTGTACGCAGTTTCCGTCTCCCAGCTACTGAGTGGTACATTTACAAAGGAACAGCTCTTTAGTTAGCGGGCAAAACTTGGCCGCCTGCAAGTCTCCAATAGGGAACCTTTTTTTTTATAGGGACTTTACCTTTGTTATTTTTATTTTATGTCCGAGTAAATATCTAAATTTTTTATTTTATTTTATTAGTTTCGTAATTAATTAGTGTTGCCTAGATTATTCGCATATAATATATTTGTTTGTTAGCAACGTTGTGTTAGTCGAATCACCTTATTAGTATTATGTATTTCTATGGTTTGTTTATATTAAAATTTGTCTAATATTGTCTATTGTCAATATGCAACGGTGTTTGTAACGAACCGACTGTTTGTCTAATGCCGACGGTTTCACAATGAGACATGAAATTGGCAATGTTTCTGAATATTAAGAGTTTTGGTGGCAACGTGAAAAAAAACATGTCGCCACATTGCATTATTGTCCTAAACTTATATATTTTCGAGTGTTTAATAATGGTGGATTATTAATAACGAAGTGTTTGTGAATGTGCTCGAATGTGGTATAATTAAGCAAAATGTGGTTTCCAAAACTCCTTAAAAGCTTCCAGAAAAGTCTATACCACTTTACTGGGGCGTGACATGACATATTTCTCTGCTTAACTCTGACTGAGACTGTGACTTGTTTGACACGTTAATAAAACGTTTTTTTTTCTTCAAGACATGAGTATGGTGGTAAAAGTCAATAGACTTGCGATGCCAAAATCCTCTCACGAGTGAAAAAAGTCCATCTAAAAATATGTGTGGTGCGACGCATACAGCCGGCATGGCAGTAAAAAAAGCTTAACATCAGGCGAGTTGGCGGTCACATGCAAGCCTATTATTAAATAATAATAATAAAAATGCGGTGGCACGACGCTCTCTGCAAGTCGGCCAAAGTATCGCGGAATCTGGGCACTGAGCCACCCGCTGATATCCAAAGACTATCAGTCGAGCTTATTCCCTCGTTGACGTTAACAGTAAAGCTTTGTTCCTTGATCGACACGCTCATGCTGTGTCGGACACTTAAGTAGTTGTATTAAACTTTTTGAAAGTTATTCTATCGAAGCATGCGTCAGCGCTGAGGAGTAAGCACTGCACCTCCGTTGGAACCTCAGGGGGGTTAGATAAGACCCACTTTCTGGTAGCGTTAACGCCTACGGAAAGAAGAAATTGTATGAAAATGAAATTAGCTTGAGAGAACATCTCTCAAGCTAATGTCATTGTCAATGTCATTTTCATACAATTTCATATTCCCGTAAGCGTTAACGCTAACAGGAAGTGGGTCTTGTCTAACCCCCTAGGTCAGACAAATAAGGGAGACATGGTAAGGTGGCGTGGCGGGTGCGAACGCATCTGGTCTAAATCAGGCTTGATACCTTTAGTCGAACTCACCCTGCAATTTGTTTATTGTGGACTATTAGTCAGTTCATTAATGTCGCTACAAGTTTCTTTGTGTGAAAAATTTGTATCTAAGTGAACCTTAAGTAATTTTTTTTTGTGTTAAGCGGTTAATCGGCTCAGTGAAACAAATATACGACAAATGGAGACATTCAGTCTGATTCCGGGATCCGTGGATACAAACCCGACATTTGAACACGAACGACAATATTGTACTAAGGCATATCTCCCTTGTTTGTCTGATCTGGGGTTGGAACCGCATACCACAGCGTTGTGCGTTCAGTCCTAAGCGTATAAATGCGTAGAGGACAGTAGTCCGCTGCAAGCACGCATCGATCGCTGCGTATTAATTGCTCGAAGTTATTTTTCTGTACATTTCAGTTTTCCGCCTCCCAGCAGCTTGGTATTCCTGTATAAACAGGTGATTAAAATGCATAGACGGGTAAAGGGTGAAGCCGCGTTACCTGTGACTTTTGGCGCTGGGAGAGCGATTATTTGCAAGGGGAAGGCTAAAAGGCTAAGCTATGATGGGATTAACGACTGACGGCTGACTTGCTTTTGGAAAGTTAGATAAGGGTACGCAATCAACGTAAACGTACTTTTTTGAGAAAAGAAAGCTACGTAAGCGCGAGGTATTTCTCTCTCTTAATTATCCTACTTGTAAGCAAAGGCCAGTATTAAGGCCAATTCTAGAGTCGAGATATCTAGTAGATTTTTGTTTCTTTTTTTGTAGTTTTATAATTTTATTTTTCTGAATTCTCGTGCTATTGGCTAAATGATCTGTCAGGTCCAAAACAAGCGGGACAACTAGTTTTACTTTTCTAGGTAGGTAGGAAATATTTTTGATCATACTTTGTATCATTTATTTTCCGCACCAATCATCCATAATATAATAATAATAATTGTTTCGGTGAACGGCCTCATAGCGAAGAGCCTCGACTAGAGGCTCTCGCTAGACGGTTGGGTCAAGGGTCAGATGCAGAAGGCGGTCATCCTGGGCACGGCGCGCATTGTCAGGAGGTTCCTCACTCTGCAGCCCTAACCACCGGTAGCTTGGGCCCTGCCTCGCTGCTGGCGGCACCCTAGGTTTAGGTATTTTTAATAATATTTTATGTTTTTATAGGTAATATTGTAAAAAACTTAAATTTAAGAATGAAAATATGTGAATATTATAAATGCGAAAGTAACTCTATCTGTCTGTCGCGCTTTCACGCCAAAACTACTGACCCGATTTAAATGAAATTTGGTACACAGATAGTCTAGAGCCTGAGAAAAGACGTAGGTTACTTTTTAATGCGAAAAAAGGGTTGTAGGTAGGTAACCCTTTTTTGAAAATTAAAATTTGTATGGTAATATGTAAGGTTTATGTGAAGACACTATTTCACGCGGACGAAGTCGCGCCCACAGCTAGTCATCCATAAAGGTCATATTTAAATGTAGGCGACTGATGTAGTGATATCGCAGTTGCACAAATTTCTCGCACGCGAATATCCACCCTAACGTCTTCATTTTAAAGTAGCATTCCGATTCAAACACGCAGTCTGGTAAGGCACAAAACCGCGTGACGTACATATACAATGCTACCATAATATCCGGTGCTTAGGGTGGAGCTTTGCAGGTAAGCTGATGGTGGAGCGGGACCCAACATCAGAATGTCACCAAAAATCGGTTCATAATTTACCCAGATTGTAAAGTAGAAAAGTCTGGACCCCACCAATACCGAGTATCCATTGGCTATTTAAGCGAAGTGGGTCGCACAAACACGTGACACGTAAAACAAACCAATTATCCTGGTTCGGAGCCGGGCCCGGCCCGCACCTGCCACATCAATCAATCGCTGACCACTGCTCCACAGACCTACAGCAAACTAGCTTTTAATACCACGCAGTAAGGCCTCTGCCCGACAGGTGCACGACTAAACCAACTATGCTAAACTAGCCCTTCTCTCCAACCAGTAAGGTCCAAAGATGGTTGTGATCTAAGGGATAGAACTAATTGACGCTTCAGGCCCGTTTCAGTGCTGATCATCAATCGATGTCATAATAAACGTAGATTGTTTTAACAGGTCTATTTGTGATGATATCTGTATTGTCGCAACTGAGAAAATACATCCAACGAATGGTTCTATACTTATTTTGTGGAACCAAGTGGAAACTGATTCTTTGTGCACAATACCACAAAGATTATTGGATTTGCCAATTATTAATTTGATTGCCTCATTAGAGCCACTGCTGGACATAAGAGCCAGTTCCAAATCCAGCCTATATAGGCTTGCTATCATCTTAGGCCCCGCCGTCATTTAACCCACTTTTAGAACCTACTATAGCATAATAGCATAGCATAATCAGCCTTTTAATAGTCCACTGCTGGACTTAGGCCTACCCCCGAAAGATCGATTGGGCCATATCCACCACGCTGGCCCAGTTGCGGGTTGGTGGATTCACATAAGTACGCCATTGAATTTCTTCTCCGTACGTATGCAGGTTTCCTCACGATGTTTTCCTTCACCGAAAAGCCAGTGGTATTAAAATCCGTACATAAGCTCCAAAGAGCTCACCGGTACGAGCCCAAGATTTAAACCCGCGACTTCACGATTTCAAGTCTTGCGGTCTCCCAAATAGGCTACCACGGCTTCTTACTTTTAGTTTTAGTACTAAACCTACTTTAATTCTCAAACCGCGTATAGTACAAGGTTTACTGTGCCGGTGCCTACGCGTTATAATGTCCATAGAAACATAACTTGGCATGTTTTCTAGTTTATAACACTAACTCTATACAATTATATCTAGGCATAACATTAACTATGTTTTAGCTTTTAGGTTAATGAAAACGCCATTGCCTTTGCTCACATCATGTGAGCTTTATTTAAATTCGTGCAACGGAGAAGGCCTTTGACCTTTTGTATATAAAGCTTTTGGCCATTCGGTGCTCGCCCGCTGTCACACAAGTACCTACTACTACCGAGACCGGCTCGTTTTATTTAATGTTGCTGTAGTTTACTCAACTCTACCTATCAATATAGTATATATTCTTTGTTGTTCATTTTAAATGCACCTTGCTTTTAAAATTAGAAGGAAAATTCCCCTCGACTTCACGCTGACAAAAAAAAAAACAAATTCAAATTGTTACTCTTGAAATCGAGAGTAAGTGAGCAATTTTAAGCATTTTTCAACTCGAGTTTCTAAGTGGATTATCGCTGCTAATCTAAATAATAGAGCGTTGAGATCTTGTGATGTCAATTTACACAACCGTTCCAGTAACAAAATGGCGTCTCGATATTATGGATGCTCGTAGAACAGAAACAAACTCGTAGAAAAGAATTAGTAGGTACTTTTAAAGTAACGAGGAACAAATGGGAACATATGCCATATTGATAGGTAGAGGCGTTTAATGTCTAACACAGCTATTCTGTAGATATTTCTCCCCTTCCCGAAGGATTATTGAGATGGCATAACGTTAGCCGTGAAAGTTAGATGCAGTAAAGTGGAGCGTAGAACGTGCAGAGCTAATGAATATAATTAATGCGCCGTCTGCGTCGCTAATGAGCCATCCAAGGAGGTATCGATCCGTGGAGCTGGAGATTTACTCACCTACACGATACTCGTAGGTTTGAAGAGCCAACGATATGCAAATTCAACAGAATATAGATCATCGCACACTGAATCCAGACTATCCATTGTGGTGAGGTCAGCCTTACGTTTCTCCTCAAATTCGCTCTATCCTCGACACCAAGCAACACCGATCCAGCTAAAAGCAAAGCATTGATGTATGAACCCAGTATTTTTGTTGTGCCGAACATGGAGTTTACGGCGCGTGGTCAACGCGTGCTTGCGTGTTATTTATACTCGATATTTTCCACTTGAAATTATGCTGCACGCGACATGGGCTCTCATTTCAATACTTTGCCTTGAGCTGGGTTGGTGTTGTTGGTCTTCACGTACACTAATGTCCCATATCAGCATTAATGCTGAGACGGACCCATTCGACACTGATTGTATCCTGTAGATATAAGTTTTTTGTAATGGTGTCGAATAAAATTTATTTTCTTTCTTTCTTTCTTTCTTATATACTTACAGCGACTTTGTACATCCTGATTTGACTTTGTTTCTCCGATATCCCCACGACGCACTGGAAGTTTATATAGAGCACCGTGTCCTAGCATTCAATTGCTCCATTGTTTAATGACAATCATGTCTGATTAATAGTATCTGGGTAAATATCATCCTAAATATAGACAATTCCTGGAGAATCTGGAACAACTGAAATTAGCAGGTAAACGCAAGTGGTGTTAGTTTGTTTTATACAATGGCGTGATGAAGCTAGATATTCGCTCTAAGCTATGAAATTATTAGGACGTATATATCCGAAGCACCGTAGCGTGTATCTCGAGAATGAGATCAGCGGTAGAGATTTTCACACGGTGCGAATCCATGAATATTATGAATTGTGAATGCAATACGAGCGCGGCCTGACAACAGGTTGGCCGGAGTCGGGGGCGCTACTAGTGTTACTGCTTGTTCACAACGTCACACTTATATTATAAAGGCGAACCTTATTCCATTACTTTTACACGATAAAACGCCTGAAACGATCTTGACAAAATTGAGACGTACTTAGTAGGCTGTTGAATAAAAATGGATCCATTTTTATTACGGGAAATGCAGGAAATCCACAAATTTATTGTAACCTACTCATTACATTTTTAATTATGCATATTTAATGCATGATTATAAATTCTATTGGATATAGATACTAAAAGTGGAAAAGGTAAACAAAATTAAATAGAAAAATCAGTAGTGATTTTTATGCAATGTAATTAAAAAAAAGATTTTTCCCGATAGAAGTACCATCCCACAGCTCATTGACGTGGCACTAACGCCTCCAGGGATCGATACGAGGCACCGTCACGGCTTCCTGCTTCGACACCATCGAGACCAACGATGTACCTTGTTGCATCGACATAGAGGTCATAATTATTTGCATCTACATCCTACGCATAATACTCTAGACAAGACCACATGCTAAACCTTATGTTGAAGGATCAGGAGTCATATTTGCACTTAAATAGCTAGTCTCACATCGAACATGCATGGACGTCTCAAATGCACAGAACAAAGGTAATACTTGCGCGACAGAATAGCTTAGCAAACGTAGAAAACAGATCTGTATAAGTAACAGTCGTTCCGCGCGCGACTTTGTTTCATATTTGTGGTGCAAAAGTCATTATTATTTCCAAACGAATCTCTTAAAGTTATATTTATATACTTACCTGCATTATGCAATTTTTTTTTTTATTGTTATGGAAAATGATGTAATTTTCACACAGTTTGTTTTTATTATGCGGGAATGATTTCTTCTTTATTCTATGAAACCAGGTACCTAGATGCAGTTTTAAATGGGTCGCTACTGTTTTACCTGTTACCTGTTTGTTCTACCAATAGAACAAGAACGGAAAAAAAAATCACATTTGCTCTATTTGTACTAGCAAAACCTATATATAAATAGGTAGGAAAAAAAAAAAAAAACTACAAAAAATATTATTCTATTCATTAAATTTATTATTTACTTATTCTAATTTTTAAATGATTGATTTTTTCAAATATAAATGAGAATAAACCTATGCACTCCGAAAAGGCTTAACCGATTTTGGTGGGGCTTTCACTGGCAGATAGCTGATGATATAAGAAGTAATCCACACGGGTGATATGTCTCCTGCATTAGTTACCATACTAGGTAGTACCAGTACACCACCACCACGTAGGCACCAGGTAGTGGCTGGGCAGTATCTATAGGTTACTGGAATCATTAACCAGTACTACACGTAGCCGGCGTGACCTCCATAGCTGAGAGCTCGTTCAGCTCCGCACATATTGGATTATTTCGTTAACCTAGGCTTTTAGCGCTCCACTGGGACTACACTCAGGTTAAAGGCAAATGACACAAAGATAAACATAACTAAAGTAGCACTTGTTCTATGTAGCTTTGTTATTTCATGCTTGAACAATACATACTATACCTTCTAACTAAAGAGTAACACAAATAAAGAAAAACTGAAAACTGAGGAGAATATAGAAAACCCGAGCGGAAAAAATACAAAGTAAGTACAGGAAATTAAATCGCCCTGTTAAAAAAAATAAAAGACAGTTTTGGAATAATACCAGACTTAATTATGTTTTTTTATGGCTCCCAGCCTAGGCGTTGGTCATAATTCAACAATTTATTCATACGCAAGGCGGTAAGAAAGTTTCCGCAGGTAAATTTATATCCAATGCCAATAAAAGATGTTTAATTTTAACCTAAATCTCGCAAATAGAATAAGTTTGCGCCATACATCACGGAAAACTTTTCATATTTGGTGGCAGCATGTCAACTGATCGCCCGCGGGGTATTGCGTCTTCGGCCCAATGTTACCTCGAGACCAGATTTTGCCCTACACTGCTTTTTTCGCCTTTTATTACGCGCATTTGGATCCGAGGCGTTAGTGCCTCTACAGACTACGCAATGATAATATCGGATCAATGCTTTTCTTGCACAGCCCTTCATCTGTTCCGCAAAATAACTCATATTATAAGCAACTTATTAAAAAAAATGCACACGGTAATCTGATCCCAAACTAAGCAAAGCTAGTACTATGGCTGCCACATACATACATACTGACTGATACATACATATATATTTTTAAATACATACTTAAATATATATTTAAAAACAATATAATCACTTAAAAGAAAAAAATATATAGTTGAACATTTTAGGATCTAGGTTAGCATAGCTGCCATGCTAAACCGCAAAGAGTAAATTATACTCAAATGTTTTTGTTGAAAAAAACTATCTCCCATGTGACCATGAAATAGCGAGGGGGAAAAAACGGCTGTTTTATAGAATAATGTTTAACATTTTGTTTATATTACACGGGAATTACTCACGTATGATAAAGCTGGTTACTTAATTCTACAAAAACTACCGACTCGGCTATATATTGTGTGAAAACCACGTCAGTTTCCATAATAATAATGTTTAACTCAGCAAACACTTACATATAAGTACATGGCTACCTCGCTCGCATACATTCTATAAGGACGCTTCATATTTAGCGACACACTATACTGTTTTGATAGTCGAGGTCGCGGGCGCGGGCGTGGCGGAGCGCGTGTTCACTTTGGCCGCCTGGCGTTAGCGCGGGTGTGACGCGTGAATCGCGCGTCACACCCGCTAGTTCGACGTGAACACACAAACAATTCCATACGATTGATATAGCCGCGAGCTTGCCCGCTACTTCCATCGCACGTGTGTTTTGTACGTGAATACTTGCATATTAGACCATATGCATACCATATTAGACCATATAATGTACTTTGTTTTTTATAAGTAGAAACTTTTAAATGGCCCCTTAGTCTCTAGCTAATTATTAACTCAGTTAAATAAGACCGTTAGTTTCTCTAAGATAATAAAAATAAAAAATAAATGTTTGATATTTCGCACCCGCGCCCGCGCCCGCGAGTTAACGTGAATAAGCACTAAGGGGGTACTAGGGGTGAAACTTTGATGCGACATATTATGGCGTAGTCCGGAAAGATATTTAGTTTCCAATGTACCAACGCAGTGGAACTGTTTTCCCGTCGCCCTGGGCGGGAGAGAATTGAATGATAATGGGATAGGTTAGTATCAGGCTTAACGTCATGCTGTTTAGGGTTCATTATCTCTGTGTGAAACAATTTATGGGTATTGATGTGATTTATGGCGATTGCAATGACATGGATTATCTGAATGATAAGACTGCGAGACAATGGACTGAATAAAGTGGTAGTAAAACTTGACACACGTTTATCGGTGGCGAGTTGGATTAAACGTTGAGAAATATACTAGTGTGCAATTAACTTTGCTTGTCTGTGACTTGTCACGACGCATAATTACGTTTTCATCTTTATAAACTTTATGAATTATTTAATTAATTGGAAATTAATGATAATTATGAATCATTTATAATTATGAATCATTTATGAATATTATAATTTTTAACATGAAATTCTTGACCAACTTATAATTATTCACACTGTTATCAATAAAATTGTTTATCCGTAAATATGGCCAGTATGGTGTCACCCAAAGAAATACTCCTTCGAACGCTCCAAAAACTTTACCCGCTAGTCTAAATTGGTGTTCATTCGTCGAAAGTGGAACTAAATTCAGCAACACGGTCGTCGGTAACAGGAGTAGTTACAGTAACGTTGCACCATTAACGCGTCTGCCACTTAGCGCATCAAATATTCATATAATTTGAGGGTATTGGTCGCGGGCCCGTCGAAATGCCAGCGGTGAATATCTTACACCGTGGCGCCTCGTAAATACACCGGCTACTGGTTAGCGCGTCACGGCATCTCGACACTGATCAGCGACTATACAAGCAAACCGGTAGATCACATCGCGACGACTCGGTGACGATCAGCAGACGCCCAATCTCTGTTCCTATGATGGTGACGTTGCGGTGATTGGATGGTGCTTTTTAGGGTTCCGTAGTACTTACAAGGAACCCTTGTAAGTTCGTTCGTCCGTCCGTCCGTTTGTCTGTCTTTAGAACCTTCTAATTTCTGTAGTTATTGAGATAAGGGCATAAAACTAACACAATTAGCACTACACTACAGTTTTAGCAATTTAAAAAGTCATTTATAAATTAAATTTGCCTTTTAGGGGTGGATCTGCTGAAATGGGAATGAAACTGCACGTCCTGTTGAGTATCTTTGAATAGGTTAAAATGTTAGTTTTATAGTTAGAATTTGTTTAATTTTTAACTTTTAGACGAGTATGTAGGTATGAAATTATGAATTGAAGGCGCATTTAATTTTTTTTATCAAGTGTATCCTTTGCGAAATATGCTAAAGCCTTAAAAACTTTGTCCCGCCCTGTATTTCTAAACTATTAGACGTAGAAACTTGTTAATTACAATGCTGATAGGTCATTATAAAAACCTTAATTCCGCCGTTCTTAACACTGCTAGGTTACGCATATAGACTGTTCTAAGCCGAAAGGAGGTCATTGTACTCATCATTATGAACAACTTTAACGATGGGATCAACACTGAAATCGCGAATAAAAATCTGCTGTTCCATAGAAAACTACTTACTAGTCTTTGGCAAATTATCACAGCTTAGTTAAGTAGTTGGTATGAATTCGAAACCATTCGATTCGTCCAATGCGAGCCTGTGGATTCGTAGAGGGGCGACATGGGCACAAGGTGACGATGATGATGAAGACCACGTACAGACCGCTTGGTCTCGTTACATAAATAACAGTTTTAATTGTCCCGAGCTAGCCGGGTACACAACCTCCCGGGTACATGTTATTTGCCGTTCCGGAACTTATCCGGTTCCGGGCCGTGACAAAGGCCTGAGGGAGTTACCATTTAATGAACGCGTTGCTAATTTACCGGCGACGTCGTTTTGGCCCTTTCCCCTTTGTATTCGGAGACGGAAGGATTACATCGCAGTTAGATTTATTGCGGGGTCATTTTTTAATTATTATAAATGGGGTTTGATGCTGCTAATGAGATGAGCTCCGTTTATACGAACTACTAGCTCATCCCGTGGTTTGAGAGAACTGAAACTTGGAAGAACTAAGTTTTCCAGGATAACAGTGCTGATTACATACAACGAAGGTTCAATCCAAATCGGTCCGATCTGGGTTACCAAATATCATTAATAACGGGCCAAGAGCGTGTTGAGACACGCATAACCCTAACATAGGAACCTTACCAGTTCCTGATCTAAAGCCATATAATTGTACCTAGTCACATTTATAGTTCAGAAGTAATAGGTATCGAAACAGCTCTGTTGACTTAGTCTGATTTCAGAAATGTATCATCCCGTCACAACATATATTTTTTATGGTTTAGTCAAATAGAAAACTATTTGTTCAGATCATTTTACGAAAAGGTCAATTACCTGTGTGCTATAACTCAAAAAGTTATAATCAGAAAATTCTCAAAATAATATCACCAATCAGCATGGCAAGTTACAAGTCTAAATCTAATAGTTTTGAAATGCAGGGGGGGGGGGGGGGAACTCTGGCACTTTGCCGGCCAAATTTCGCAAAGGATATAATATACTTGATAAAAAAGCGATTTATCAAACCTTCCCTTTATTTTAAAAGACCTATTCAACGATAACACACACAAGGGGGGTGTAGCAAAAGAAAGTCCAATTCCATGTGTACCAGAGCCCCCTAAAATACAAAATATTTTTTTTTATACTTGTAATATCGAGATCTATACTAAAACTAATTATGCAAAATTTCATGTACTTATCTTAGTAACTTAGAAGTTATAAGGTTCTAAAGAATTAGGACGGACGGACGAAACGAACTTATAAGGGTTCCTTGTAGTACCATGGAACCCTAAAAACCGTTATAAAGTGGAAAGGAATTTCCTTACATACTCTACATTCTAGCATGCAGTCGTAGAAGAGTAATAAACCCGGAAGCTGCAGCTGCGACATTCAGTAGATTAACGTGTGAGATGTTCAATATTCACGCGGCCCACTTGGCTGCCTCTCGCGGCAGCTCTCATAATAAAACCAAGAATTAAGGCAACGCTCTGCCTGAATTGCCTCTTCATATTTGCATGGAGATTGCTTGCTTTAGCTTAGAGCTTTATAGATGAAAAAAACAACTTTTTCGTCATTCAATGCAGTCTTTTGCGACAAATTTGATAGTTTTCGTCACTTCTGTCGTTTTGTCATCATTGTCACATTCCGCACACACCTAAGGCTCTTCCTTGTTACGCCATGGCTCGGTATCGAGTGGGGCCTGATGGTAAGTGATTACCGCAGCCTATACACACCTACAATACCCGGGGCATTGCCAGTGCGTTGCCTATCTTAGATGACTCGGGTAAAGCTTGCTCAGACTTGCACTTTCAGGTAAAGCTTAACTCGTACTGAGATGGCAGCGCCCAGTGGCCAACCAGTGGTGATGGTGGAATCCAACTTTTTAAAAGTAATAATGAACACAAAACTTAACATATATGCTGTGTAGAACACGCGAGTTGTTAAGCAGTCCCACCCTTTGCATTAGTGCTATCGTCCCGGTGTGAATTGAGCCCAAGTGTGATCGAATACAAATCATAATCATCATCAGCCTATACTTAAGTTCATTGCTGGACATAAGCCTCTCCCAGGGCACGCCACTCAGCTCGATCTTCGGCTTTTCTGTTCCAGCCTCTGCCAGCTTACGTAGGTATATCGTCACTTCACCGAGTCTCAATACGAATCAACATCATCATTATTACCAACCTTTACCTGTCCACTGCTGGGCCTTTTCTAATGCACGCAATTGTATTCAGTCGGCAGTTCTCAAAACAACAATCAAATAATTAAAATTGATAACAAATTAAATGCATGAGTAAATTAACAAAGTAAACCTTGCGTGCATATCACCAATCGACCCGTGGTGTCTGATGTAGAGTACTATCAGCTGGACTTAATTGGAGAAGCTCGCAATGACCGCTCGATACGACACTTGCGTTCGACAGCTGGTAATAGACTTCTGTACCGTTGAGTAGGAAATATGGAAAACCAGCTAATGCAGCGAAAAACGATTGAAGCTTAAAAAACAGGCAAAAGTAAATAATAATTGTAAATAAATAAATATTCGGGACAGTTTTTCACACACGGTCATCTGACCCCAAACTAAGTAAAGCTTATGATATGGCTGCCAGAGACTGATATACATACATATATATGTAGTTTTAAATACATACTTAAATAGATATTAACAACCAGATATAGAACAGACATAAATGTTCATTACATAAATGTTTGTCCTAGGCGGGAATCGAACCCACGCCCCCAAGCTCAGAAGGCAGGTTCACTACCAACTGGACCAACGGATAAATGAAATGAAATTTGGCTGAACAGTTAAGTTTTATGCAGTAGTTAAAGAAACAAGGAGCAGTGGAGTGTGCAGGTCTAAAAATACAGTTACAAACTTTAAGTAAAATAAGGTTCAAAAATAAAACAATACAACTGACAAAATGAACTGGCAAAGATCCAAGAAAGAAGATACATTGGCTTAGATAAACTTTGAGAATAATGAAACCGAGTTATTTTTGTTGTAACTTTCTCATTCGGTAGACTTGACAAATATTTGAAACATAGCGAGGCAATGAACTTTATATTAACTTCGACTTTCGTAAGCTCGAAAATAAACAGCTCCACGAATCTAACGAAAAAGGCCAGTTTATCTTTTATGTCTTTTTTTATGTCCGTTAATATTTGGGAATGACCGCCTGTGCCAAAGAAAATAAAGATCTGACTGCTGCGATTTTAAACTCATTTTAGATTTGAAAGTGGCATTACCCTAAAAGTATAAAGTGTTTTTTTTTCTTTAGGCAAATTACAGTTACGGTTAGTCGTATAATTTTTATCCCGCCTCTCTTAAATCGTTAGAAAGGGGTCGCCGGTTCGTTACGGGAGCATCCATTCTAAAAGATATTTTATACCTTTTATACTAAACGCAAATCTCTAGTCGTCTTTAAAGACTCTTATTAACTAATATTTTTTTTGTTTTAGACCTCAAGTGCACAAGAGAAAGCTTTCTTATAAAACTTGAGTAAAGACCAGTTTGAGTCGTAGCTCTACACAGTGCCGCAGTAAGCTATTTTCCTTGCCATGATTACTCCCATAATGGTCATTCTGAACCCCACGGTGGGCGCCAAAATTGATATGACGTTGCTAGCCATTGGGCCGCACCGAATAACCGTATATTGTCCTTTATCCGAGTTTATATACGGCTGAACTGCGCAGTAGAATCGACGGATTTGTCACAGGAAACTTATTTTTATTTTATTCTATATCCGGCCGGATTTCCGGTAGCCTGGTCAGCGGAAGTGAATGCATCATCGGTCAATTTGAATACCAGAGCGCTTGATTCCTATTCAATCCAGGCTTTTCAATCCGAATAACGACTGTATTTACAGTTTATGAGTACCTACTAATGCAGTCTGTAAGTATTAAAGCCAGGCCCACACCGCTCACCACTCAGACACAAGCGAGTGTTGTTGGTTCACTAAAATCAGTCATCGAAGCGATTGGCTTACCTTTTACCATTTTGCGTGCCATTTACAGTATAGCCGAGGTCTAAAGTAAATTAACCGTTTAATTCTCTCGTTTAAGTCCAGATTAAGAAAATTGAATTTGAAGAAACATTAATATAATGAACGTATGATTCCGCAAAAGCGATTTAAACTGATTTTACGTCCAGCCGCCTTTTGCCCTTTATTTTGAGCTAAAGAGATTTTTTCGAGATAATTCTGTATCATTCATATGAAGCTGGGCCTTTCATGCGAGATAATAATAATCCAACTGTGCGAGGCATTACGGTACGTCTCTTATTATGTATTTCTCTTCCTAATAATCTACCGTAATGATCCCATTTTTGCCTTGGATTCGGCCCATTTGGTAAGCTCGTAAAATGTGTGGAGGGCTTTAAGAAAATCGATGCGGCTGCTTAAAGTTGTGCCGACTGTATTTTGAAGTTAGGAACTCTGTTGTTTCTTTTGGTTTCGCTGCTCATTCGCTGAACTTTAATCCTGTTTTTTTTTTAAATATAGAATGCCTAAATGGCGTAGAACATAAAACGCGGAAGAAGAATGTCCATTTACCTCACATAGATACCTCACACATAGTCCAATTAAATACTTTAAATCTGCCTTAAATCTACTTTAAAAATGTATAAAATTCACAGTTCAAATAACAAGTAATATAAAATAACATCACCAAACAAAAAAAATATTAGGTTATCATAAAAATTTGGCACATAAAAATTATAAATATGGGGTAACAGACTAGTGTGAATAACACAAATGTTTATTTTTGTATGTATTAGTATATTTTTTGTAAAATCTTAACGTATTTTGCTAAATTTATTAAAATTCTAATAGAAATATACTGTAGGTAATAAATATAATGTAAGTTAATAATATTCATGTTGAATATTGTAACATAAAACAGTAATTAACATTTTTATTTTCTTTGTTTGTTTATATTTCACATTTCTGTTCAAAATTGTAAATACGATTAATATTTTATTATTATATTTTTGTACAAAAATAATGTTCATGATGGGAAGGCTACCCACCAAAATACAGGTGTTGTCACACCTAGTTTGGTGGCTATGGCTGCTATCTTAATGTGTTGTACTTTAAAGTAACAAAATGTTTTTTTTTTAATTAAAAAAGTAGGTAGTTATATGAATCCTCATATACAAATAAAGCCGGTACCCAGACCGGTAAGCGCAGCGTAGGACGTCCACCCACAAGTTGGACAGACGACCTAAAAGAGACCGCAGGGAAACGCTGGATGCAGGCCGCTTCCAACCGGTCCTTTGGGAGATCGATGATGATGATGATGATACAAATAAAAGCCTCAAATAGATTACGGACGAACTTAAAATAGTGGACATTTCTTTATTTCTTTCTTTTACTGCATCTAACTCTAGCAGAAGTTCCCGTTTTCTCGTTTTCACCATTCCATAATTATGACGGCTGCGACCTACAGTCTACCGTCTGCGCTGACTAAAAAGACCCACGTAAACATTTCGCATACTTGTACGTATAGATTCCTAATTTAAACGTATGAAGTAAAACCAGCTCCTTCATTAAGGACCTGAATTGGTTGCTCAACTTATGAAACAGTAATGGCTAAAGTTGAATCCGACATTCGAATATCGAGGTAAAATGTTTCGAGTGACGGAGGGTGTGCGAGAGCCATCAGGCTTTTGTGAGTTTTTTATACGGAGTTTTAGAGGCACTTCTGAGATTAGACGCCGGGAATACAGCTGTGTTTCTCTTAAGCTGTGTGTAGACTGCAACACAACTTGAAACAAACAGGCGGGCTGTATGCTACGAACCACAAACGCTTGTATCACGAAGACAAAAAGCATTTTTTTTGACAGAAAAGAGACAGTAAATCGCGCGAAGTTTACGAGAATTTTTTGTTTGCCGATAAAGCAAAAATATTTCGCTATGTTTTGGCAGTCTCTTGAGAGATAATTCTCAATTTCTGGCTAGCTGCGCTATCATCTTTAATTACGCCGTGATTTAACGTCATGTGAGCTTTGGTCAAGCGTTTGATCTGTAAAAAAGGATTTGTTGCAGAATACCTGTACTAGAAGCCACGCTTAGTTCCGTACAGACAGTCTGCAATACAGTATGCAGTGTGACAATGTATAGTGTCTGTGCGCGGCTTTACGCACCCCTTCTCCCACCTGGTATGCTCGCTACATTCCGAATGCTACGGCGTAGGCCGTAGATGTTCGTAGCATAAATGCGTTGGGTCTACGGCGTAGCCCGTAGCGCTACGAGAATAAAGAAGCGGTGGATGCGGCTATGAATTTGTTACATGTATGCCCGTCTAATATTTTATGTGCTGAATAAATTCATGTGTTTCCCACTTTATTGGTTATAAGAAACAAACTGCTTTCTCGGGAAGAATGCGTGATATAAACACGTAAAACTCAAACTGCTTTTCGCTCAATTCGAAAAGGCAAGTCCATTTATTTCGTAGGTTGTTGTCCGCTGCGCTTTTGTCCTTTACGTATTTGTAGGTTGTCATGAGTCGCGTCGGTTGCTTCCTCGTCGTTACCTTACTTGTAGTATGGGTAGTCAATACATCTTTATACTCGTAGCAATTCTACCATGAAAAACTGCTATATGTACAAAAATAGAAGTGCTTATGAAATATATTAAGTACCCATATCGTTTTTCTGTAACAATCGTGCTTTGAAGTATAGATAATTTTAGAAATTGTATTCTATAGTGTTCTTTTTCGGTTGTTGAATCGCGAATAAAAAGCGTTTACGAGTTGTGTGCGGTATTTTACTTTCATAACACACTCGCAATAGTGCTGAGTGTTTTTATTAATTCTAAAACCATCATTAAACCATTATCATGATCACCACCATCAGTTTGTGTCGACTTACTGCAGTGTCTCCTCCCCCTAGCGCCATTTATCACTATCAGAGGCCTGAAAACTTGTCATTGTCTGGCTCAGAGTAGCCTATAAAGTAGTAGCAACATATGTTCAAGGTAGCGTTCATACTGGTTCTCTATCAAAAACGCTTGGTGAACAAACGCCTCCGCTATACAGTCCCTTTCACCAACATTACTACGATATAACAACTCTCCGAGATAAATATTCGCACTTTAGTCAGCCCCGCAGCAAGTGCAAGCGCCGCGGCGGTATCCGGCTACTAATTGGGGAAGATGGTTCAATGGAAACGGGGGCTTTTGCATTGCTCCCGTCCGATGTCGGATGAAGTTGAACGACGAACGAAGCTAATAGAATGAGCTATAACGCTTGTAAGTGTAGGTAAGTACAGCTCGAATTTTAATGAAGCTGTCAGGCGTCACCTCTCCTGACACTTTAGATATTGGGTGAGGTAAAATAAACAGGCTAAGAGCGTGTCGAGACTCGAGACACGCGTATGGTAGGGTTCCGTTGTTCTTAGCCAAAGTCATTTACATAATTGTGGTCACAATCATCATACTTCAGTGGTGTAATTGGTGGTTTAAGAAAAATTCGAAAGAACGAATTTCTGTGGGCAACCAAATTTCAGAGGTGCATCATACTAACATAACATACTTTTTATTGTTTAGTAAATATACACAAAATATACACATGATAATTATTTTTTGTCAAACCGTCTCTTCATTTTAAAATATTTATGCAGCGATATCCCACACGAGGGGGTGCAGCGAACAAAAATATTTTATCTCCATTTCTCATGTACCACACTCACCCCTAAATCTCAAATTTATATTCTTTTTATACTTTAAATTTTTTGGATCTATACTTAAGCTGTAATTGTGCAGTTTCAAGCACTTGCCTTAATAATTATAGAAGTTAGAAGGTTCTAAATAATTAGGACGGACGGACAGACAGACGGACGGACATAACGAATTTATGTCGGGCTACGGAGCCCTAGAACATCAGGGCCTCGTTACAAGAATTATGTTATTCCAGCTAAAATAGAAACAAATGTCAGGTGACAGACAGCGGTACTAACGCTGACAGAAGAACGCCAAATGTACAAGTTACACCGACAAGAGTAAATCGGATCAACCACTAACCCCTTATACAATAATTCTTACCAACCGATTCAAAACCCATCGGAAGCATGCTCAGATCGGTGCCCGAGCCCTAATTGCAAAGTATCTCAGTTCAATGGCACTGAAGCGGAATCGTTTCGCTTATCGGGCGCTCTGGCTACCGAGGATTTATATTGGTTCCTTTTGATCTTTGTTAATAGTTTAAGTTCTTAACTTGTAGTGAGTATAATAAACCATCAAACATTAAAATATTTTTTTTTTATTCATACACAGATCAGGCTTTCATATCTTTTTTTTTTTAAATCGAATCTACAGACCTTTGCACTTAGGTCTTAAATAAAATAAATTTAAGTGCATGGCGCCCTAGCTAACCCGTATTCCTAGGTTCCGAACTCTGAGCTAGCCGAGGCAAACAAATTCATTACCGAAGTATAAAGGTTACAATTGGCGTCTAGTCTTTGAGTCTAGTGTTTTTGCAGTCTCTAGTCTTTCGTACAACATGCATACATCGACATAAGCACTGTAGCAATGAAATGGACAATACTGCTTGTACAAATCGCTGCGTGCGTTGTGATGTGAAGTAACTACAAATCAATCATTTGTCAAAACGTGGTAGGTATACATTTGTTCAAAGTTAAAAATGAATGTCTTCAATGTTGGAATAATTTTTAAAATAGCTTAAAAAACATTAACTTTTGCGTCCATAAAGGCTGGAAATTAGCAAATCTGTGCGGTGCTAAGCAATGAATTTCTAAAGAATTTGGCAAAAAATGTGTTTTCTTTATTTGAATTTCCTTGGAATATCAACCCGGCCTCCGCGCCACTTTGGTCGTTTCGCGCCTTAAAAGAGTAATTTTCTGTGGATCGAACGCTCGTGGATCATCGTCCGAGCGGCTTGTTTCCATTTATGATTAGCATAAAGATCGGCCGAGCTGTATTTGATCTTTTTTGGTTCCGTAGGCGGCTAATCCTCGGCATTTCTTTGTAAATTGGGTTTGTGGATTGATTGAAACATCTGTCTTCAAACAATAACGGCTATGCTCTCTCTCTTTGTACTTTAATTGTAATAAATAATGTATACACGTACAGATGTCAATGTGACCGGGATACATTAAAATCGCCCTCTGAATTGGACGTCCCATACATTGGATATTATGGATATTGGACATTGAAGAAACGTTATAACATTCGGCTAATTGGACGTAAGATGTTTGAAAGTAGTCAATTTTGTCAAAGTTGACTTAATTTGATCCTATGAACTTCTTTTTTATGCTTGAGTGACATGTATTTTACTGGTCCTGATATATATATATTAAACTTCAAAAGAAAATGCAGCATTGCAATATTCGTGTTACGTCTGGCCGCTATATTTCTTCTCGTCGCGTCTGGGACGTCTCCGTCTGACATTCCACAAAACATTTCTACTCTAAGTTTTCTTTGACAAATCTTGTTTCTGTACTTTTATTATGCCGCTAATATTTGAACCGACTTGAGTTTTTGATTTGCCTTTAGAAGTGTTTTAGAACGCAGCTTAAATCTGTACACATTTTTAACTTGTCAATGATACAGGAAGATCATTTTAATAGTTTGACCACTAGGAAAGATCATTCCTCGTGGTCAAACCACTTGGACTAAATAGTTTGACTTCGAGGAAGCTCCGAAATCTATACTAATATTATAAAGGGGAAAGATTTTATTGTTTGTTTGTTTGTTTGCATTGAATAGGCTCCGAAACTACTGAACCAAAATGAAAAATTCCTTCACTGTTGGGAAGCTACACTATCCCCGGGTAACATAGGCTATATTATATTTTTTTTTTAAATAGGGATCCTTAGTAAAACTCCAATAATGTAAATCAAGGTGTAAAAAAATAAGATTTACAATTTTGACTTTGCGTGTTTGACAGAATCTAAGACAGGACAACGTCTGTCAGGTCAGCTAGTATTTTAATAAAGAGCCACTTGCTAAATATTAGATTTTTAACATTCTTGTAACTATTCAAATACAATGTTACGGTATTAGCTAACTAATGCTAGTTTTGTCAGACCTCGCGAGCAAAAACAACTAAACAATAATAGGCCATCGGACTGATTGTTTTTTATTGTCTCACAAAAAAACTTATCATCAATAAAAGCCGATTACGGAAAACAAAATGAAAATGTGTTCAAAATTTAGGAAAATATAAGCATTTTAATGTCTCGCTAGACAGAGCGCACTATACTTACTAATGACGTCACTTGTGAGTACGCCATACAAACTCCTTACTGACACCTGGTTTGTCGGATAGACAGAGCATCTCTTCCTAAACTAAACAAAACTTTAAACGCTTAAATCTCCTGAAGTAGATTTAAATATATTTTTCATAGTCACTAAGCTTGTTATTTTTAACAAACCAAACACCAATCCGGTTTACTATTGTACACCCGAATTTAAGCGCCCTAATGTTACTTAAGTTTACTAACCATCTTTGCCTTGAAAGTTCAATACGCGTCGATAGGGACGGGTACCAAACAACGGGGTCGCAATAAACGGTTAGTGTGTTTGTGTGGCGCTTGGGGTATGCAAACATGACTCTGACTCATGACTCTCTTATATGAGCTTCGGCAGTACTGTGGGGTCTACCACTGTGCTCGAGACAAAATTAAAACAATCGTTACTAAACTTTTTCTTTACATAACTGGTTATATCGATTATTGTTTATAGCATGCTATGTTTATACCTAGAAAACATTTGTTTAGTCTTTTCGTAATTTTTCCTAGTAAAAAAAAACAAGAACGGCATTAGTGCTGGGCTCGTACCGTCATCTCTTTAACGTGTCTCAATTTAGGTGACTACGAAAACGTTCACGCTTACGTAATTTCCCGCAGTTATCTGAACTGAATCGCGCTTAAAAGCCTATGGTACGCCCCCTGTTTTTTCCCGAATGGAAAGAGACCAATCACTCGAAGGGCACCAAGAACCATATTTCCACTCCGGATGTACGTTTTTAAATAAATGAGGTGTCAGTACCGATGGCAAATGATCCAGGATGCTCTCACAATGCCGCACGGATTTAGGCAATTATGACCCGTCTGCGCGATACGCGATGCGAGAGTAATGGTGCGTCGGAATTTGTCGCTCGTCTGCAAACGATCATTCACCCTCGTTCGATACCTACTATCAATAACTAGGGACTAAGTACGAGTTTGTTTCCTTGTTTACGTATTGTGTGAGGTCGACGCAGTTGTTAAGTAGATAGAGTCCAAGGACAAAACGTATTCTGATTACTTACCTGATATATTATTTAATCCAATTATAAATCTAGTCTCTGTCCGTCTCTACCCATTTAACTTTTCTGACAACTTTGAAACGTCTAAAATAGCCGAGCACTCCACAGTAAATAATAACAAAGATGGCTTACATTATAATACAACCACCTCTAGATTGACGTAATTAACGGCGCGTGATTCACGGCGTGTAATGACGCCCGCTACCCCCGACTGACGTACCCTCGTTAGGATAATCCGGAGTTTGCTTAACGCAACCCTGTTATTGGAAATTAAATAGACTCTACTATAAATAAAGCGTTTTGTAGCTTAATGTTGCCTGGAAACAAGCCGCGTTTAGTTAATTAGATTCTGCACTTTCACTGAAATTAGATTATTGTTTCATTTCTGTTCTGTTTATTTTTTTAATTAACTGACGATGTGGTCGATGCTGATTGTAGCGTCTGGTCTGGGTTGAGAACTGACTTTCAAGTGAAACTGCCGTAGAGTTAGATAGAATTTCTCGTTTTAGGTCATAACCAAAAATAAAACAGCATATTGAACATTACGCTTTCACTTTCCTAAATAATGTAGCTAGGTACCATTTCAGAATTAAATTAACATTTAAAACACTTGAAAGTTCTGTAAGCGTGAAACTAGGCGAAAGTATCTTGGGGAGCGTCTGCAATCTCAATACAGCAGCCGTCAGAGCCCCGGACTACTTTATGAATACAACGCTTCGTCGACTCACAAACTAAATTAACCGAATAGTCCAACTGTTGTGAAACTAAATCTCTTTTGCGAAGGAAATACAGAAGTTGTAGCAAGCAGTTCCATCTCTCGTAGTGGAGACGTATTTCTGTTCTTTTATTTTACGACTTATTTTTGTTCTGCGAGCGGAAACACGATGGACACACACGTGTAAGCAAATGCTTGTGGGTCTTGCACACGGTGTAAATGACCCGTCCACGCAACTTACACCAGCCCTTGATTACGCGTACGAGGATGCAATTATGTAACGTAGCGTGCATACTTCATGACCTGCGCAACTAAGATGCGCCGTGTGCAAGATTCATTACGGCTACTTAATTAGGTGTCACTTGACAACGTATCAGTTGACGTCCAGATACTTACAAATACTGTATCTAGCTTCGCCACGCGGTTTCCTTTACCTTGACAGTCTTTTAGGAACCGTTACAAAAAAACTATGTCAATATCCGGTCCTCTTTTTTTTAAATGACAGTTGGTGAACATGCCGGCTGACCGTCTGATGGTAAGCGATCACCTTCGCCTATGGATACCTGTAACACCAGGGGCATCACAGATACCTTGCCGACTCTTAAAGATTATCAACAGCCCTTTTGAAGAACCTCATGTTACAGTTACTCAGAAAGGTCGCAGTACACACAAATACACAACGCAATGCAATGGTGGAAGCTCATTCAACACATTACAGGTGTGAGGCTGCGTGAAATAGGAACAAACAAACACTTTCGCTTGTATAATATTAGTATGGTGCGTATGCATGGCCTAACCTCCGCTGTCGGTCGTTAACCCTTTTAACCGTTTCTGTTGAAGCGAGTTCCCCGATTTCCCTCCTCCAACTGGAATCTTTCAGCACGCTTCCGGAATACGATATGTTTTGACATGTGACAAATTTATTCTGCTGTTACCTCTCTCGGTTTTATGTTCCGCTTGTTTGCACACTTTTTTCAAACGTTTCTTTGTTCTTTCATGATAAATTGCTGAGGGTAGATTTGATCGTAAATCTGAGGTTTCATGGTATTGCACATGGTATAATAATATACTCCGCCAGGTATAGCGCTCCTAGAAAAAATTTCACTTGGGCGTCCCGCAATGATGTCATCAATGTCATGGATACACGTACAGTCGTACACGTACATAAGCAAGAGCAGAATAAGTAATTTACAACAAGTTCGAGAGAGATGACGATACACGAAACAATGGCGGACTCTCTATGATTTTCTGTGTTAACAGTAGCGTGAAATTATAACTCCCCAAAATCCGTATATTACCCGAGGGAATCCAATAAATCAATGTGGTTTTGATAAAATTGTGTTTAATATATTCAATTCGTGCTTAACTTGCTTGAGCGGAATAACCAAATGACAATTGAAATGCTTTTTGTATTTTATTTAATATATTATTTAAAATAAAATAAAACAGTATCTGTGTTTGTTACAATAAAGTGGCAACTGGACAGTGACGTCATTGCGGTACATCTCCCAGAGCGCTAGACCTTGTTTTCTTAGATCATGATATTGACTATTTTCTTTCTTAATTCATAAAGTGTCAGTACCGCTAAATGAAGAAACCTTACAAAGTTTCAGTCGATCAGTTGATCGTTATTTCTTTGTTTATTAAGTCATTTGTTTAAGTCTATCGCTTTTTCCTGTCCACTTGTTTTCACGAAGCCAATGAACTTTGTCGGATACATGTTTCATGGAAACGTTGTTTTGCTGAAAATGCCATCCGAAGTTTTTACGAAACTAGTTTTTGATCCGGGTAAAGTAGAGCTTTACCGACAGTTGTTTTCCTTGCTGGCTTATTTTCCTTGAGTAAAAGGGAAGTAGTTTTTGGAAAATTTTCAGGATCAAAAGATTCCTTTGCTTCTTATAATTGATGCAGTCTGTGTTATAAATTTGACACAAAACTTTATTGTTAGATAATATGGATGGAGTGCGTGTGAAGTATGAACATAATGATAATTAATGAATACTAATACTGAATTGGATTAACCAACTAAATGTAAGTAATTCTTGATCATTATATGAGTACCAAGATCTGTCCATGTTTACCACAAAAGTACTTGATATCTACACATGTTATTTCCCACATGCGTGGGCTTTGATTCACAACCACCCCTGTTAATCTCGGCTCCACGCGAGCCTCATGTCTCACAAAAGAAACAATTGACCAATATCTCTCCAAAACATAAAGGAAACAATACAATAGATGCTTCTCCTCGTCCCGTTCATGTGTTGTATCTATTTCTGTCGTGAGGTGACGGAAAATATAGAAAAAGGAGTACGTAACATGGGGCTCTTTCCTGACTTGTCGGCGCGGCATCTGAATGCTCGGTTTACAGAAACGTTACCGCACTGCGTTTTTCTACGCACTTATTCATTTAAAAAAGTGCAGTAAGTACCGCTTTTGTCGCCGCAAGACTATGTCGTCTTCAAGAGATTATGAAGATAGTTTATCGTGTTATATTTATCGAAACTACGTTTGCGAAAGAAACCGAAAAGCTATTGGCAACATCCGTACATTGATAATAATATTAATTGTCGACTATTTGTTGCCGTTAAAAAACTTTGAAACGATGGCAATAATTTTTCATCTAAGTATAGGATGCCAAAGAAAACCTTTAAAAAAAGGGTTTTTAATCCTATTGGTCCAGCATAAACAAAACAAAATACACTAAAACCACGTGTATACTCTTTCCGCCATTTTTAGGGTTCCGTACCCAAAGGGTAAAAACGGGACCCTATTACTAAGCCTACGATGTCTGTCTGTCTCAGTCCTACTTCAAACGGCAGTATCTTTCGAACCGTAATAGATAGCCAGGTAAAATTTTCACAGAGTAGGTATGTAAATGTTACGGCGTTAACTAAGCAATAAAAACCGCGTCACCGTGTGGTGACGTCAGTGGTGCTTTTTATATGTCAAAACATCACTTAAGGGTGAGGTGAGGATTCGAGGTATCTTTATTGACGTCTATGAATATAGGAGTAAGTCTACATTCTCGTTAACATTTGAGTTATGTGTGTAGAATGTACTTTTTTGTTTGTTCCTGAACTGTTGTGAATGTGCCAAACTGATTCATCACTGCCCTACACAGTGCGTGGTCGAACCTGAATTATCCTGTAGTAGGTATAACATTTTACGAGGACAGTTTGGCTGGCCCGGTTGCCGGCATACCCACCGCCGCGCCCTTTATGCTCTACTGGTACATCGGGTTATGGGGCTATGAAAAACCTTTTTTTAGGGGTCCATGAGGGATTTGTTTTAATTTGATGTGTGGTTTGGTTGATGACGAATTTATGTGTGTTGGTAAAACTATACTAGATAGATATCTGTATAGTTCACACAAGAAATACAAATTACATACAGTTAGAGAAACTACACTGTGCGTGACGATGTTTCTCTTATATTATGTTTACGATTTCATCCGCGTCTACAATCCCACAGGGACCATACACGTGTATTACGTATTAGTCTGCAGCATATTAATTTATTTTTTTGCAAGTTACGTTGGTTTTTCTACCTTCATCATCATAATTTCAGCCGTAGGACGTTCACTCCTGACATAGGCCTCCCCATCGATCTCCAAAAGGGCCGGTTGGAAGCGGCGTGCAACAAGCGTTTCCCTGCGGTCTCTTTTAGATCAACTTTTTTTTTCTACCTTAATTTTAATAAATTTTATTAATATGTTTTTATTATTTGTAATATTAGGAAATATCCACACTAAAATCAGCTTTTAACATTAATTCCAGGCCAACTTGTCTACCAAAATTCATTAACTTGTTTTTAAGAAGCATTTCAGCTGTAACGTTATATCAGGTGGGCAGCTTGCCAGTCTATCCAATTATAAAATAGAGCGGATTATATTCCAGGATAGCCGATATTCGTGGTTGCCAGTGTCTGCCTAATTGCAGATCCTGTTCAATAGAGTAGGGTGGGTGCTAGTGCTGGGTGCGGTGCTGGCCGACGGGAGGTTTAATAGGATTGCTTTGCCTCTATCCCCGGGCCAGGCCCGTGTCACGGCGCCGCTCACATGCCGTGTTGCATTTACTCTCCTAAATATCATAGAGGTGTATATCCTACAATGTTCATTGAATAGTATCCATGTTCATATTTTATATTTTATTTATGTTTAAATGCTTGCTGTGTTGTGCTGGGCTGTGAAGTCGACGCGCACAGCAAGCCAACGTTACAAGTGATTGTATTACAAATTAGTGTCATCTATATATTATATAAAAGCGAAATTCACCTACTCACTCACTCACTCACTTACTCAATCATCACGAAATCTCGAAAACTGCTTGACCTACGAAGCTGAAATTTGGCAGGTAGATTTCTTATGAGATGTAAAGGTCCGCTAAGAAAGAATTTTGCGAAAGGGCCGAATTAAGGGGGCCAAACGGGGGCTAACATTTTATATGAAAGTCTACGCATACAAAGTCGCAGGCAACAGCTAGTAACAGATAAAGTTGTCACAGTACCAACGTTTTACACCAGGTATTTGTATTTTAATATTTTATTTAGTAATAGCTTGTGCGTTTGGCCTCCAACTAGTCTGACGTCAAGCGATGATGCGGTCTACGATGGAGCACGCTTGTCTAGAAAAAACCGATAACATAAGAAAACTAACTCAAAAATGTAAACAAGCATTCTTTATAAGCTTAAATTTAGCGCAGAAGACATCTACATCTGGTTTTTAATCAATCGGGCGAGTAGATACATGTTCTTAAGACGATATAGTGAACTGAGTTCCAAAATGCTTTTCTGGGAGTTGAAAATACTAATATAATTTATAAAGTAGCGTATTCCGTTCTGAAAAAAATGCTTATTGTTGTTCAGAACTTCACCTGATGATCTTTGAGTGTCGAAACGTGATTCGTAATATTTTGCTTGATCGAAAAAAAACTTGAACATGGATTCTTTTTGACACTGTTTATAATTCATATTCGGTTGTATTTGATCAATATCTTTTAATTTGTTTGCTAGATGAAACCTAGCTTAATCTATTTTCGACCCTGCTATTATATTTAAAGTGTCCAGAAGAATGATAAAACTCAGCGACGCTATAGCTACAACAAGTGCATTTACAACTAAAAACCTAAGTGCAAAAATACTTTTATAGCGATATTATTTAAGGTAGCAAACAGGCCCGTCGGTATGCCGCATGGTTATGGAATTTGGACGACGGTTGAGGTGATCCCTTCCCGGGTCGGCTCGGCACGCGAGATAAAAGATGACGCAGAAGTATCGGCCGAGTCAAGTGCGCAAACACGTGGACAATGGAGGGAAGGAGGCCGGATTGTAGCGGTTTCATACGTATTATTATGTAGGCATTTTGTCTGATACAATTGTGCGAATAAAGAATGCGATGTGAAATTGTAAACCCTGATCAGTCATCGCTGGGTGTAAACTTCTATTTTTATGTCATAGGTGGAAAACAAGCAGATGGGTCGCCTGATGGTAAGGGTTTAGGGTTATATCATTCACCGTCGCCTGTTCAACCTATGGCATTACAAATATTTTGCCAATCTTTTAACACTATGAACACTCCCTTTGAAGAACCCCATATGATAACATTCTCGTAAATATAGCGGTATCCCAGCTCATTGCACATTGATGTTCTGAATGCTGGGACATAGGCCTTCTCTCAGGGAGAGGTAGAGAGAGTGAGAGAGAGAGAAAGATGATAGGCCCCAACCCACCACCTGGCCCAGTGCATGTCGGTGAATGTCATCTTTGAACTTTTGAAGTTCTTGAGATATACCGGTTTCCTAACGATGTTTTCTTTCACCGTTTTTAAGTGTTGAATCGACAATTCACATAATTAATTTAAGTACTAATTAAGTTATTAGTACAGGACCGAGGATCGAACCGGGTATCGTCATATCCTAAAGCGCTCATCGCTCCAAGCTCGCTTTTAAGCCAATATTGTCCAAGTGTAACCCGCGGCTATTTTAATATCAGTGACCCTAGCCAACCCAGCTTTTGTGACAAACCAAGGTGTAAGCCTTTCTCTTCACAAATTTCAATCCTTATACGTTGATCCTAATGAACGAACGGATTACAGAAGCTGCGTGCTAACATCCTATCACACATTATGAAGTGTGATGACACAGCGGCAGTTCTAAACGCATTAAAAAGCAAACGAACACCAACATGACATTGTAAGAAAGTCCGCACGAGATAAATCTGCGCGTTCCGTTTGAAGCTCGATAAACCTCGGCTTTACGGGCTTTTAACGTTGATATACGTGCAAGATACAATATCAGAAGGCAGAGTCGTGTTACTTAGCTCCGTAATAACGTATATTACTTTATTTATAGATTTTTTATTACGCCTTTCATGACCATAGAAGTTTATAAATTGTCTAGCAACTAACCGACCTTCTACGTTTTTGTATATGTTAGCGTGTCTATGTTGTCTAGTGTTAGTATGAAAAAAGCGTAATGTTTTTTAACTTTTGTGCTAATTATTTTGTATGATTCCGAATCGACTATAAGCCGGCACCTACTTTCTCTCTATCTATATATATATAAAAGCGAAATTCATCTACTCACTCACTCATACATCACGAAATCTCGAAAACAACTTGACATACGTAGCTGAAATTTAGCAGGTAGATTCCTTATGGGGTGCTAAGAAAGGATTTTGGGAAAGGGCCGAATTAAGGAGGATAAAAGGGGTTGAAAGTTTATATGAAAGTCTACGCATACGAAGTCGCGGGCAACAGCTAGTATAATATATTAGTGGAGCGATTCCAGTAGCTCAATGTGCATTGAGCCGGACATTGAGTCGCCGCGACGGTATAAGCGATACACATACCATGTAGGTACCTATATACATATATTGTACAGGTCATGTTTACCTTTACTGGAGACGCCTAGCGGGTAGAGCATACTGCTATTTCATATTACTTATTCCGTAACATTGTATTTAATGTTTTCATAATGTGATGAGTTCTTCTCGTCTTCGAAAATTTGACTTTAAGGCATGGACTGTAGCTAGAGTAATTGATGGCCAATTGTTGTCTCCACTAATTATTATGTACGTGCTTACAATATATCAATGTGCAAAGAGGTTTGATCACGTTTTCCACCAAAAGAGGTGAATGCACAGAGATTGTTAAAATTTACAAACAAATAAAAATTTACATTTGCAGGTGGTGTCATATTGATTGGGTCATATTACAAGCCACCTGGAAACGTTTTTTGGTCGATGGTTGCTATATGAAAGTTAAATAAATATTCGGGACATTTTGTAACACGGTCTTCTGACCCCAAACTAAGCAAAGCTAGAGTTGAGTTGAGTTGAGTTTTTTGTCCTCTGTATCAAATTTCATGGTGTGAACAATAAAGAGTTAATCAATCAATCAATCAAAGCTTGTAATATGGCTGCCAGAGACTGATGTACATACATATATAATTTTAAATACATATTTAAATAGATATTAACAACCAGATACAGAACAAACACAAATGTTTGTCCCAAGTGGGAATCGAACCCACGCCCCCAAGTGCAGAAGGCAGGTTCACTACCAACTGGGCCAACGGGTCTATCAGTTACCCCGAAACCTTTAAGCAAATTTTTACGTGAATGTCAATGCAATGTTTCAGAAAAGTACTACTACCTATACAAGTTTCGGCGGCAACTTAACATTTATGGACTAGCATAGTTCGGCTCACATCTTTGAGTTCGTCCATAAATGCTCGTGTTGCTGGCCAATGCCGGAAAGCTAATTTTTTTTCTTAAAAATTAACATTTTAGTTCTAAAGCTCTAAATGCCTTTGTGTTTATGTTGTTGCCAATAAATTGCTTTGCTTTAGTCGTTACAAATAGGACGGAATCTTCGTGTTCTACGAACCGGTACTAAAATGTTACGACTAACGTTTAAATCTCAGTGGAATTATTGTGTTCTTGAAAAGAAGTAGCTTATAACCGGTTTTTTACGCGAACCGAAACTTTCATCTCGCAACTAACTTTTTCAGTCTTCAGCGGTTTGGTTGTTCCGTCCGACCGTGTGTATTGCGAGGTGAATCGATATCGTTAAATTCTACATGTAATTCATGCCCGCCTGGTAATGCGCGACACATTTAATACGTGTATTACTATTTATACGGCATTGCCGCAGTGATTGATCCCTCATTATTGAAATTCCGTATCGCTTCACAGTTCAATAACATTCCATGTGTTTAGGATTTCAGTTTTATCGATATCATACATGACATTAATGTGGTAACTGGATTTTATGTAATCGTAACATTTGTGCGACAAATTGGCTTAACTTCACCGGCTGATTAACCTTGACGAGGTTATATGTATTGTTAACCTCTTAAATGATGGTTCTGATTTGCATTTTTTATTTTATTTTAATAATAGTAATGCGTTTGGCCGCCAACTCGCCTGATGTTAAGCAATGATGCTGTCTACGATGAAGCACGCTTGCCTAGACGAAACCGATTCACTCGTGATTTGAATACACCCAGATTGTAACTATCGGGGAACACTCATTCAGGCAGCGCATTCCACAGACTAACAGTTCGCACAATAAAAGTAAATAAAATAAATAAATATTTGGGACATTTTTGCACACACGGAAAGTGGAATCAAAGCGCTTTGTACGGGTTTTCGGAATATCAACCATAAGGAGGTGTCGCTTGGTGATGTGGTAAACATTTTTATCACTACTAATATCCTTGAATCAAGCAGAACATTATTCTGGGAGTTATCGCTTACTTTACGAATTGGTTTAATAGCGGTTAATACCATGTATTATTTTACACATTTTTAATTAATTCGAATTAGTCTTTATGAAACGGCCTGTCACTTCACAGTATTTAATTATTGACTGGCAGGCATTGAATTATTTATTGGCTTAGGTATTGCAGTGGCGGTTGCGCATTACTGCCTGCCAATCCGATAGCTCCATTACATGGAGTTCGTGCGCGGTCATGCATCTCTCCTGGTAGCTGCCAGTGATCCAGTGCAATCGACCTCCTAGCTCGCGCTGATCGCCTGCTCTCTGTCGAACTAAATTATTGCTAAGATGGATTAACTGTTTTTGGAATAAAGTGAAAAAAGTTTATTGCCTATCGGGTATATATTTTTTCGAAAAACCAACATATTAGTTAATTTGTGAATGGCCAAGGACAGTAGCATCGACATCATAGGACATCTTAAAAAATCTTCACACTTAGACATCGAGTTGATTTCATCAACACCTATTACTTAGTATGTTTACGAAAAATCATTTAACGCTTTGCATTCAATTCCCGGCTTAATTTTCTCCATAGTAGAGTCTATAAAAACAAGTGCCGGTTTGAAATCTGATACATGGGATGGGCCCTTGTAAACATTTCTCAGCGCCGAAGGCCCTTTGAATGGGAAATAACCAATTATAGCCCAAAAGCGTAATTGTAACACGATGCTTTAAAATCTTAGTGCTCACAACAACACCCAACGTACAAACAGCAGGACAAGTTTTTATTACCTTTTTGGAGTTGTTCTTTTCGTGAACAGAAAGTTTTATTTATACACCCCCGTGGTTGTAAAGTTTTAAATTACTGACTCAAAATCACACAGTTCTTAACTATAGAATTAATAGCAGAAAATTCTAAGTATGTGTTTCTTACACTGCTCACGAGTTTAATCAACGCATGCGGCCATCCTTACTGTTCACGGTGCGACACAAATGCTCACACCCTAATTATTGGGTGTCCCTCACAAAGGAACGCCTATAGCCACGTCGTTACAATGGCGCTAATTTCGTCGCACCAGTTATGACGTCACCGCCCATAAAAAGCTACACCATTTAATGTAGGTCGTTCTCGAATTAAAGCATAGACGTTCGAGCTTCGCGTAACAAAATCATTTCATTCATTTAATGAGAATTGATTTTATTGAGCGTTTTCATATTTTTGAAAGGCTTTACTCTTCATTGAACTGTAGAGATGCCGAGAAAAGATTTTAATAATACATTTTCCTTTGTTTCAAGAGAGGAACGGTAATACGATTTAAAATCGGGTTTTGTCGAACTCTTTGTGCTTGTGCTCTCAGACCATTCGAGTTTTTTTTTTTACAAAGAGTACTTATGTTTCGAATTTTATCACGTCTATGCTTGAGATTCTTACGGATATTATTTAGAAAAGTCCAGTAATCCAATTTTTTATGGCTGACAGACAAGGCGTTTTTTCACCTGAAAAAATGTGAAAATGCGCTTTGTCTCGTTTTTTTTGTCAACAAGAAATTGAAAAAGCATTTATTATTAGAGCATAGGTTATTTTCAGGAACGTTCGTTTAGAAGTGCGTTAATTTAATTCTATAACATACACTTTTGAATCTAACGCAACATCGGTAAATTAATTCTGCTGTATATTGCCGAAGACGACTAAATTTCAAACATCAACCATTTTCCTAAAATACCAATAATAGTTAAACTTCCATGATGCTGAAGGCTCCACTGGTACTAAATAAACGCAAACCCAACAGTTTACCCTCTTTCAATTTGCTTACGCGCTCATTATCTCCTAAAAACCATAACTTACCACTCCGAATAACGGGGACCTCAATAAACATGGCCATTTCACTGCCACCTCACACCTTTCCCATATAACCATGATATACTTTACTGCTGTCCCTTGAAAACCAATCCATGTTCATTCTCCACGATCATAAACAAAAGGCAAACAATTCACCTCCTATCTTTCACGGCCGTAACTCTTGCAGGCTATAATTTCACATCCGGCAATAATATTTCACAATAAATGGGCCATCCCTCTCTAACCCCACACTAAATCTATTTAAGCCGGTTCACTTAACAGTTTTTGCGGATAACTAAAGATTCCGCTTATGGAAGAGTTTGAATTGCAATGCCGTCACCACCATCATCTCAGCAGTTACAGATTCATTGCTGGACATTGAACGGTTCTTCTTTACGACCTTAAACTGATCTCATCCACCTCTTGGAATGTCGCAATAGAAAAGTTGTAAAACACACCTAGTTCCCTTTTTGAACTCTGTGTTTTCCTAATTACTAGCAAGTTATTGCTAGCTATAGTTTGATATTTTAAGAATATCGCTTAAAGCTATTTTCATATAAAATTCAAAATGTAGTGAAGCTTCTTCTTCAAAAGAATAACACTACTTATACTGTATCTAGTGTGACAAATTTGTGTGCTTGAAACTCGGGAAGTGGCCAATATTCATCTATAAAAAGTCATATAATTATTACCGCGAGCGAACTGCTAGTCTGTGGAATTCGCTGCCTGAATGGGTGTTCTCTGATAGTTACAATCTGGGTGTCTTCAAATCCAGAGTGAATCGGTTTCTTCTAGGCAAGCGTGCTCCATCATATACTGCATCAACGCTTAACATCAGGCGAGTTGGCGGCCAAGCGCAAGCCTACTTATATAATAAATATCATAAATAAGAATCCGCAATCCTCACTCTCCCACACCTTATTCCCAGCATAATGTAGGAAAGCCACACAACTCAAGCCCGTGTCTTCGATGTTTGCTCCGTCGTCCATAATCCCCGGTCGGCCGTAAGTTCACACGTTGCAATAACTTGCGCCGTCAATAAATGTGCCGTTCCGCTCACCGGTCGGTCCGAGGCGCCCCTACGATCCTGTAATGCTAAGGTTTATGATATCGTAAATAATAGGGATTCGCGTGTCCCAAGCATTCCCCGGGAAACTCGGCCTGTTTGGTGTAATTTGATAGTGTATTACTGTTGGTAAACAAGCTATTAAACTGTATGCGGAGTTCAGTTATGACTCTGCATTACGCCTGTGCAAGGAGACTGGGCTTGATCAGGTGCTACCAAAGGTATTCTTTTACCATAAACACTAGCTAAATGCAAATGGCTTGCCCTTCGGCCTCGCCAATAGATATAATTTTCCTTTTTAGTAGGTACCTTCGGTGTATAAGGAACACGTCCAAAATTTCATGCTACCAGACTGGGTCTAGGTTTAGGCTGTGCGTCGTCTGTCAGTAAACGAATTTAAGCTTTTTACTAAGTTACATCAGCCTAGGGGCGGTCAAGCGCAAGCTTATTACTAATTATGTTAAAGTAGAAATATTAAGTAGATATGATATTAACCCCAAAGATGGACAGACGATCTAAAAGAGACAGCAGGGACACGCTGGATGCAAGCCGCTTCCAACCAGCCCTTTTGGAGATCGATGGGGGAGGCCTATGTCCAGCAGTGGACGTCCTATGGCTGAAATGATGATGATGATATTAACTACAGTCTACTACGTCAGTTCCAGTGTTTGGCGCGCAGAGTTTATTGTTTGTTACTCAGTCAATGGTATCTTCAGAGCTACGTCTGACGGACGTTTCTTGATTGAACAATAGTTCAGCAGGTCCCGTATGGCACCGGCATAATGTATACCACTCAATGAATTTAGTTATTCTTACGTAAAACCTCGATGTTTATACTAAGCTCTCATTGTTATAAAAACAAAGTTGAACGCGTATTTCCGGCAACATGCTGCTGTTGTAAAAATATCGGATTTCGGCGAAACCAAATATTTGTTATGTGCATAGTTGATGGAAAATGTTGACGTTCATTTTCATCCTCCATCGTAACTTTATTTTATGCTGTTAGACGAGACGACTACGTCACTCACCCGATGGTAAGCGTCACGCTTTTCCATAACAATTTAGTGCCACCCAGAATTTCAAAACCCTTCGCGAGTATTAGATGTTCTCCTTTATGATCAGTAATATCCCAGGAAACATTGCCCTTCAATCCGTAACACATGACACAAAATGTTCGCACACTACTGCTTGGCGGCTGTATAACTGACAAAGGTGTGGTACTTCCTCAGGCGGACACTGCAAAAGAGCTCTACCACTCGTTTTGATTGCACGGCTAAAATACCAAAGCATGTCTTTATAATGCTTTTAGTTACAAAATACCAACTCCAAGTTATCTTCCAGCCCGAGGTAGTACTGTTTAAAATGCTGCCGGAAGGAAGGCATGTAATTGGCATAAAATGAAAGCATAAAGAACGTAAAATAACGTAAAATAATTTAAATTTTTAGAGTTTCTTTCCACCACTTTATTATAAGAAAGTTAATAGAACCATCTGCGGAGGAACACAGATGCGAGCCGCTTCCACGGCACAAAGAGCTGGCTTATAGCCTTGAATCAGGCCGAGACATTTGCTCAACGAGCTACCGTTCTGCGCCGTTCCGGCTGGGCTTTATCACCCCATCCTTACATTTAGCTATTGTGTAGAATCATTTCAAGATCCATTTGAAACGTCACGACCGACGCGTTCAGATATAAAAGACCACGATTTTGGATAATGACACATGATATTCTTATCAGATATCTCTATAGTTTGAAGTTTTCTCAACCTATTTTTTGTCAATCTGCTTTTTTACGAGAAATTACGGGAGTTTTATTTTGTGCTCTGGGGCACAGTCAGTTCGTCAGAACTTACAGCGTATGTAGCGCTTCATATCCGAGCCAATTACCTGCCGGTAACACGTGCAGCGCGGCGGGAAATTGTAGCACCGTACGATTAGTGCAATCTAGCGCTTCAGCGCTAGATTGCACTCACTCGGAGACAAATTGGATTGTCTGCTGACCCTGCAGAGAGTCAGGAATAATTATGATCAAATTGATTAATGTGAGTGCAGCTATAGACTAACAACAATCTTAAGCTTTAAAACAGTCCGTCGATCTATTAGTAGGTGAGCTCTTCGGTGATTAGTATTCTAGTTACACCTAAAATACTTTCGTGTATTTCTTGGTGAAACCCTGTCGGAACCCTACGCCAAAGCTGAATTGAATGCCACAGGCCAAAAAATTCTGAATACTCTGCTATATTGGTCGATGGTCAGGTCAACGATAACGGTCGTACAGGACAGATAATTACATCAACTTCGGGCCACTGAGAATTGCCTCGTCTGATGTAACTCAGCCGAATCGTCGACGGAGATATATTCATGTCTAGGCATACAATTATTTAGCACTTTTATTAAATGAAGACAAATAAAAAGCGTTCCATACAAATAAAATTTTATAATGAGATTTGTCAACGTCAAAACTTTTTGTTATTGTTTTGCATGCAACTTCTCACCCCTTAGTTCTCACCCTACTGCTAAGATCACGATTGTAATAAATAAATGGTCAAAATAATTTATTGAAGAAAAAAAATGCACCACATGAAATGACAGTACACACAAAAGTTGTGAACGGTAGTGAGGCTTAACAGCTAAAGTCACTCGTTATTTAAATCTGGTTCTAGTATGCCATATAATATTCAGCAAACGACCTGACCTGTCACGAGCACTACATCCATTTAGAACTAAAAATATCAAGTTAAGTTATGAATAGCAAATGCGGCGCGGGTCTGACTCAGAAATACAACATCCCGCCAACAACGCGCACTCTCGGACTCTCGAATGTAGGAAGTTTTTATTTGAACTAACTTTACTTTCCGAGTAGTTTTTATTTTGTGACTTGAGCTGGTTTCCGAGTTTAAATATAGTTCGGTAAGGGACGGAGTGTCACTTGTCTAAATTACCGCTAGTACATGTACAACTACGGAAGGGTTTGCATATTGAAACAGGGCCTTTCAAGGATCGCCTCGCTCATTATTTGTTGGCGACTTATTTATTTTGAAAACGTAGTTTAGCAAAGATACCGTTTTGCAGGAGTTCAAGGCATTTTTCTACATTTTCAGTTGTTTGAAACCCCAGGAGTCTATGTTTTTGTTGACCATACTTTTATGCAATAATAAAGTGTCATAATATTATGTAAGTTAGTTATTCAGAAAGCACATTTTAGAAAAATAAAAATGTAGACTCGGAGTAGTCTTAAAACTCCAGGTTTTATTAGTTTTCTACAAATAAATCCTGTCGCTCCAGGCTAACTTTAAAGCACTTTTGAACAGCATTAGCGCTGTCGATACCAGGAGAACATAGTTTAGTAGGAGATGGCGGTGGGATAAATGCGGCTTGCATTTTACTAACTTAAATTGTGTCTAAACCAGAAGCACCTGTGGCGCCAGTTGCACTAAAGTTACCCGCTATCTATTGACACTTTACGAGCTGTTTGTGTGTGCATGTGTGTGGTTGACAGCTAGACTAATTTACCGAACAGACTGACTATGGCTTCAAACTGGTGAACGCTTGTAGGTCGCAACGTCTCTTCATTAGGTGAACCAGAGGTCAGACGAGCCTAGAATAAACAACAACGACTTTTCATGCTGTAGACATTACACAGATCATTCACGATGCATACAATTTAGACAACTAGCCGAGGTGTACGGGGTTGAAATACTTCTCCATAGCATAGGATGCTACTGAACCGTGATTGGTCCGCTTAGGGATACAACAGCAGTACTGAACATCTCATTGTTGGGCGGCGATTCAAATGAGCGTTGTTTGCTCTAATTTGTTGACTGAAAGCGTCCTTCGAAGACTGTTGCCAAGTAGCGGCAACGAGGTGGTAAGTCGTTGATAAATAAGCTTAGCTGCAGAATATGTTAACATTCAATCCCCTTGCGTATATGAATACCGTCGCTCCTACCGTGTGTTTAAGTATACTAGGCGAGCTCTCGCGAGACCGTCTCACCTAGAAAGTGACTTGTTATGACCTCCGTGGGGAAATTAACGCGGCGGCGCACGGATCACGTAGTTGCTATGGCGTTCATTCGCGTACTAACATACTCCCGGGAAGTACCTACCTACTGCAAGGAGCGTCGCGGGCGAGTTGTAACCTACTGAAATGTTAAGCCAACATTGAGAAACAATTGTTGATAAACACTGTTTCAGAAACAAAATCTACGTGTTTCAGAAACAATTTCGTTTCAGAAACATATTTATTTGTTTCGGTAAACACTATGTGTTTATCGGCATTTTGCTATGTTCCCCGCTCGCGATGTGGAACACAAAAACAAATCAAAAGTGCAAGTACCGCTCTTTATCGATCGTCAAATTTGACAGATGAGATCGTTAAATTCGATAAAATGCAATTTGATCAGTACTTGCTATGAACGGTTCTATGGCATTTTATCGAATTTGACGATCGGTACTTGCACTGCGGTTTCGCAACAGATCTGATGTATATACGTATATGAGTGTAGTGTAGACGCATGTTTTACTTGTTTATTAAGAGGGGGCAACCGAAATTTTATGCTAATTTGCCATGATATTCTAACTAAACCAAATATCCGATCACCGTAATAATTGATATATGTGAATTTTCAATTCATTTTCTTTCCGCCATTAAGACAGAAACATAATAGCAAGATATTTACTCGATACTTTAATGTTTTGAAAATGGTGCCTTTTTGCTAATTTTTTTGATTTTACTTGGAAAGTACTTCAGTTACATATCTAAAATAAATACTCACCGAAGGAAAATATAGTTTGTTTTCCAGTGTTAAGACAAAATTTACCTAGATTAATTAGTACTCTCATAATAAATTATATTCGATTTGAGACTTACGTCCTTGAGTTCTAAGCAACTATTCGGTCAAACGGCAAGTCCGATATTCAGTCTTATTCTGTTGCGCTTTGCATCTAAATAGCGAAACATGCTCCGTTTAACCTCAGTACCGCACTGTGCCTCAACGGGGAAGGACGCACGCGCTTGCTTTTCGCCTTGGTTTTATCTTCCGAGTGCGATTATATCAACACCTACTGTATTTTCAAACAAAGGATAATATAAAAAATCGATGGCTCGAACGCGACCACTTGATGCGGCTACCAAGTGGTAACAATGACCTTAGAGCACAGACTAGGTAAAGCTACTACGAAAAAATAACATAGATACAAATAAAATGGATACGACTAGGCCCTAACGAATCCATTATTATGTATGCTCAGTAATATAACTATTAGAGTCGGAGTGTTTCTTTGTGACAGACAAACAGACAGAGAGAGAGAGAGAGAGAGAGAGAGAGAGAGAGAGAGAGAGAGAGAGAGAGAGAGAGAGAGAGAGAGAGAGAGAGAGAGAGAGAGAGAGAGAGAGAGAGACGGAGAGAAGCAGAGAGAGAGAGTCAGAAAGATAAAACTAAAAATTAAATGACATTATAAAATAATTTAGATTCATTATAATTTTATAAAATTAAAATTAAAAATCATTTAAATTAATGTGATGGTTAATTTGACTTGAGAGTTCCATCCACATTTTCTCACGTTTTTACGAGAAGCGGCTTTCTGCAAAAGGAGGAAGGTTCTCAATTTTAACAGACAAAAAATAGCTTGGTAATAATGGAAGCAAAAAAACATCTTCTAATAAAAAAAAATTTAAATGTGGAAAGTCAAACAATAGGTACTTATGTTTTTAACCGACTTCAAAACAGGGGCAAGGTTCTCAATTCAACCGGTATAAAAAAATACTAGTCGAATTGAGGACCTTCCTCCTTCTTTGAAGTCGGTTAAAAACATAAGTACCTACTGTTTGACCAGTTGGGTTGGCTCGGGTATGTGCTGGTAAGGGGAAATGCACAATACACTAGCGGGACTACTTACCTTAGTCAAAGTCAAATACTACTTACCTTTTTATCCGACTTCAAATAAGGAGGAAGGTTCTCATTTACCTTAGAGTACCTTCAATTCGACCAGTATTTTTTTATACTGGTTGAATTGCAGTCCACCACTGCGGTGCAACAATGCGGTGCAACACTGCGTTGCAACACTGCGGTGCAACAGTGCGGTGCAACAGTGCGGTGCAACAGTGTGGTACAACAGTGCGGTACAACAGTGCGGTACCATCTTTAAATATTTTGAATCAGTAGCATAAAATACGAGTTTCTCAGATCAAACGCTAGGTGGCACCACCAGTATTTCAGCAAAGTGAAGTTATATCAAAAAATAAATAGCTATTTTTGAATATTTTGAACTAATTGGTTGGAAACATAGGTGAGTTTTTTTTTGAGGATTAGGTGAGGTTTTGCGTGATTTGCGTCCAACACTAGATGAGAGCATTTATATTTCAGAGAATCTTGACTTGTATCGTAAAATATTTCTGCCATCCTTGCATATTTTAAATCAGTAACGGTGATTATAGATTGTTCAGTTCTAATACTAGAAGACATCTTCAATATTTCAGTGAAGACGTTAAATCAGAAAATATTTCAGCCATCCTTGAATATTTTAAGTCTGTGGCATCGATTAATGGCTGCTGAGGTCTAAAGCCAAACGACGGCACCAATATTTCTTGCATATTTTAAATCAGTAACGGTGATTATAGATTGTTCAGTTCTAATACTAGAAGACATCTTCAATATTTCAGTGAAGACGTTAAATCAGAAAATATTTCAGCCATCCTTGAATATTTTAAGTCTGTGGCATCGATTTATGGCTGCTGAGGTCTAAAGCCAAACGACGGCACCAATATTTCAGAGATTTTGAGAAGTAGCTTCACTAACGAAATTTCTTTATTTAATTCAAATCCGAAAATATTTTGACCATCACTACATATTTTGAGTTTTATTCAGTGGTAAATGATTTCACAGGGTTAGTATTAGGGAACTAACGCAGTATTTTTCATACATTTTGGGTAATGAGAAGCTACAGGCAAACCACGGCAAAACTTATCTCAGATGGCGCCACCTTCGCTGGTGCTGTCATTTGTGGCTTATTTGAGGTTATAAACATTGCTCTTGAATGAAACAATAAAAATAAACTTTGCCTTTAAACAGTAAAATGTTTCTTGACAGTGGCGAATCTCAGAAAAAAGTTAATGTTTCCTTAGCTGGTAAAAAAGCGAATCTTTTGGCAAGGTAGGTATGCAATAAAATTATCAATCACTGCGTTGCAACACTGCGGTGCAACAGTGCGTTGCAACACTGCGGCGCAACAGTGCGATGCAACACTGCGTTGCCACACTGCGTTGCAACACTGCGTTGCAACACTGCGTTGCAACACTGCGTTGCAACACTGCGGTGCAACACTGCTTTACAACACTGCGGTGCAACACTGTGGACCAAGTAGACAGAGACACTAAGATTATACAAGTCGCATTGAGAACCTTCCTCCTTATTTGAAGTCGGATAAAAAGGTAAGTAGTAATACCTACTGTTAGACCGGCCGGGTTGGCTCGGGTAGGTACTGGTAGGTATATTAGGCCGACTTCAAATAATGAGGAAGGTTCTGTGAAGGATGATGATGATATTTTTTAGTAAATTGAATTGAATGGAATGGAATTGAATTGCATTGCATTAAATTACATTAAATTAAATTAAATAAATCATACTTAAATAGATATTAACAACCAGGTATACTCGTAGAACAAACACAAAATGTTCATCACATTAATTTTGTCCTAGGTGGGAATCGAACCCACGCCCGAAGCTCAGAAGGTAGGTTCACTACCAACTGGACCAACGGGCTTTCGGGTATTTCGTTTCGCGTGTTTCGTTTAGTATAGTATAGCATAGCGTAGCGTAGCATAGCATAGCATTAGTTTAGTTTAGTTTGATTTAATGTTTAACGATCTCTGACTCTCTGTCTCAAGCGTAAAATTTTAATTTCAAAATTAATTTAGGCAATTTCAATTTAATTTATATAATTTATTAATTTTATATTGATATTGTAGAAAACTTAAAAATTAAGTTTAAAAATATACAACAAACACAATTTTGAAAATTGAAATAAACAATTTATGGTTTTGCGCGCCGCGACCGAACCCAGCTAATCGCCAAAACGCCAACATTATGCTTATCCTGTGTTTATTACTCCTTGCCGCATGACGAGTTCGACTACGCGAGTTATGTGTACTGGAGCTGCGCGCGACTGCCGCGCTGCCGTGGTTGTGTTTCACACTAATGCGGGTGATGCGAGACGCGCGGGTGAAATCAGAAATTTTCCTCGCTTTATACGCACTCTTAAACAAGGAGATTACTTACCCCTTCGGGCGACATACGAGTATTGTAAACAACTGATGATGTGGACGGCACAGTTTGAGAATACAGATGTTTCAGAAACTGTGTTTCCGAAACAATGTTGCTCAATGAATACCATGACGTATACGTTTACGCCTACCGCGGTGTAGGCGTACATTTTTATGAAGTAACATTGTAATGTATGGTGACTGCCGCTCCCGTACGAAAATCGATCCCTTCACCATAATGCATATTGAACTGTGACGGGCAGTGTAATTTATTAGCACTTGATTACGGTCACTCGCAATAAGGCTGGCGGGTACTATTGTTTATTCTGTGATCATGCTGGTTTTATTAATCTCTCACCGTCTATCATAACAAAGCTCACCTCACAGCGGCACGTGCACGAACCCTGACGTAACTAATAAGTGAATTGATCCTGTATTCATGAATAGAATTCATAACTACCCTCACGGACGCAAACTTGGATAGAGATGGTGTTCGGAACGTACCGACCGTCGATTCGAGTCGGTCCGTTTTACTTGTGTGTACCGGAGATCGGGGTGGAGCGTGGCTGCTTTAAGCCGAGGACCGAAAACTGTAGAATATTTTATTTTATCGGTTTTCTTTCAGATTACTGAAACAAATTTATCAAAAGCTGACGAAATCGAACCATTTCTATGTATGATCGATTGGCACGTGACGGGGTGTCTGGGACTGCAATTGGTAAATAGTTTTTTTGTGAGACGTATTACAAAATGCACCGTTAAATTTTAAGTATTTGCATTTTCGGGCATAAATCGAAAAAATAAAGCCGTAATTTTCAAGATATATATAAAATAAGTAAACCACACATTTTTTTTAACGATTTTTTTTTTTTTTTTTTCAATTTAACGAAATCCATTCTCCAACTTTCCCTGCTAAAGTTTTACGAAAATCTACTTTTGTAAATTGGAGGTAACAAGTGGATTTGTTGAGTTGAAACCGCTACATTCAATAAAAAATACAGATCTATTTAATACAGAAACTGAATTTTCTACAGATCTTACTAATTTATAGAAAAAGAATACCAAAAATGCAGTTTTCGATGCTTTGTTCGTCAAAAAATGTGATAGTACAGTTAATCGGTATGCGATTTCACAGCTCAAGTGTTAGTTAAAATTTGTGTAATAACGCACATGAAAAGAAAATAACAAGATGAAGGAAATAATACTTATTGTATACGTTTCATGTCAACACTCTCAATATTTTTATAGTATGCCTAAACAACAAAAATTAAGAATTTCTTGAATATCCTTAAGCTGTTTGGTTTTTCCCTACCGATGCTACTCTCAGTAAATATTTGTGTTTGGAAAACGCCAAGGAAAAATGTACGGCTCGGATAGTTTCTACTTGGACGGAAAAATAAAGGTGGACCGAAAAAATACCACATGGATTGGGTTTATTTATCGTTCTCAAAGATTATTTATGTCTATACGTTTACTTTTACATCAATATATATATATCATTAAATCTTATTATGAAGGCAATAAGATATACATAGTTTTAAAATAATAGATGTTATAAACGTTTCAACAAAAAATGGATTTTACTCCAGAAAATATGGAAAACAAGCTGGATAACAAGGTTTAAAACACTGGGCTGCAAATGTAACCTAAACTGTGCTTGCTATTTACGTTGATTATTTGCAAAAACTGCCCAAATTTACACAGATAATTTATATCTCCTATTAGGAGTTGTGATAAAAAATGCCGAATAAAACACGTCGTTATCCAGCACACATTTATTATTCCCATCAGCTGTCGTTCGTTAGCTGAATTTACAGCGCTGTAAGCTCTCTCCCTGACATACAGCCTGTCACAACCCCGCTGCTCGTTCAGCTCTAAAGCGCTTTTCGCTGGATTTTAACTAGCCATTTTGCGCGCTCTTTCGCTAGTGTTTTTATTTAGTTTGTGCATGAAGTTCGATTTGTGCATGGATGCTCAATTCACTAGTATGCGTTTGCAGATTCATTGGATGAAGTATCCGTTTGCTTTGCCGGAAGGTTATCAAGTGAAATTTAAATAATGGAATTACCAGTTTAAAATTTAGTTGAATTTACTCCAGTAATATGATTAAGATATCGTACTGCCCGTGTATCAGTTTTATTTAAAACAGTTGGCACCATACATAATATAATAATATATTTAGGACGGCGTACCCTTCTTATGCATTACCCGTAACTCTCGCGAACTTATAAAAAGCCTGACATTTTCAATAATGTAGCTCGTGAATCACGAACAAGATATGGGACACCGAGGCATCAGTAATGTCGAGGAGCGGTCCTCAATAAAGAGATCAATTTGTCTTCTTTGTGTCTCCTCTTAACTCATTGCCGCACTTCCTTTGACGATATAAAACAACATTTATTTGGAATACTTCGTTTGGCTGACTAACTTACTTCTAAAGATATACCAATTCATAAAGCAATTTTTTTATAAAATAAATGCGATAGGTCTAGAAAAACAAAAAATAGGCATTGCTGAAATCAGTTACGAATTTTAAAATGAATCCTCCGCAGAAACTCGAAGCGTGATTTCGCTCCGATGACTGAAGTGATCGATGCCGTGTGGCCGAACAAAGCGACTGGACGACCGGGGCAGTTCAGTTTAGCTTGGTACAACAGCTTAGGTAAATTGGCTGTACTAGATAGTAGTGAAGGGAACATTTCTTGGGGACGAATTTTCTCGATCTTGTCTTGTACCTTGTACACCATGTTCTATTACAGTATGACAACCATCGTCAGGCTATGTTAGAGTAAAGACAGAGCATCGGAATGTCTGACTCAGATTTAAACATCAGTTTCTGATTACAAATTGCAAAAATTTAAGAACAAATATCGAATATTAAGAATACGTCAGTTTTGTAACACGAGTAATCCTAAGCTAACGCTACATTTTGGTCACGTTACCGCCGGAATTCCTGTCAGTCCACATCTCAGCGCCGAGAAAAATGTCTAACCTCACTCCACTTTCCGTAACTTGATTTCCAACACCGACCGTGTAAGAATTATTCCGAACCGAACGTTTCCTCTGGGACAATTGTTGTATAGACATAAAAATGTGGATTTCGCAAATTCTTTAAAAGATTATGTTTTTCTGAACTTTTGTTATTCACACTTGCTTTTTTCATTGTTTGTCGCAAGATAAGTACCTAATACATAAAAAAACTAACTTCACTAAAACTGACTTCACTGGAAATTCCCTACCCGTAGATGTAAAATATTTTCTTCAAGTTTAAGGGATACTTTTGAAGTTATAGCCTATTCATAAAAAATACGGTATGTTAATATGGTACTGACACGTGGTCCTAAACTGTTGGTCTTTTGGAAAAACAGAGTCATACAACGGGTAATGGAGAGAGGTATGCTCGGAGTTTCTTTGCGCGATAAAATCCGAAACGTGGATATTCGCTAAAGAACCAGAGCCACCGACATAGCTATGAAAATTTGCAAGGAAAAGTTTTTTTTTATAAATAATAGGCTTGCGTTTGACCACCATCTCGCCTGATGCTAAGTGCGGTGATACGGTCTGCGTTGGAGTACGCCTGCCTAGAAGAAACCGATTCACTCGTGATTTGAAGACACCCAGATTGTAACTATCGGGAAACACCCACAAGCTCTCAGTTCAGTCAGCGAATTCCACAAGTGGCAATGGGCAGGCCACATCGCTCGAAGAACTGATAACCGATGGGGAAGAACGGCTATTGAGTGGAGACCATGAACCGGAAGACACAGCGTAGGGAGGCCTCTCACTAGCTAGACCGGCGACTTTGTGAAAGTTGCGGGCATCCATTGGATGCAGATGGCAGGCTTTCGTTCAGTGTGGAGGTTAAAGGGGGAGGCCTATGTTCAGCAGTGGAAGTCTTCTGGCTGATAATGATGATGATGATTGAAATATAATCTTAAAAATCAGTTTACAGTCGGCGAAGGTATCGCGTAACGTACACAAAAGACATACAAACGAATAGAGAACCTCCTTTTGTGATGTCGGTTGTAAATGAAACATTGATTGACAACTGTCAATCATTTATTTCTTTACAATGTTACCAAAATTACATTTCGACCATTTTGAAATACAATTTACTTGGTCAAATAATCGTAATATTTAAAAAAGATAATACACGATCTCGTTCAGAAGTGTATTTAGAACTCGCATCATCTGTTCAATAGGTATCTCTGTGAACGCCGTAATAGTGGAGTCGAGGCGTGACTGGACTTAACCGCTGGGATTCTCTAAACTCTCCACAGTGGATGGACTAGTATCTTTATAAATAACATATATCCAGAATATTTGCAATAACACTGTAGTAAAGAACCTTAGTTATATTATGAAAACTGACGTGGTTTTCGCACATTTTATTTATATTACACGGGAATTCCTCCCGTATAATTAAGCCGGTTACTCCGACTATAGTTTCAACCGCGTTGCACACGCGCGGCTGCGTCTCGCTTTGCACTACGTGAGTAATACCCGTGTAATATAAATAAAACCTTAGTTATGTTTATAGGCATGGAGTAGAAAAATTAGGGATTTTATAAAAAAAATAAGTTTAAATTTATACATGCCAGTCATTTTCACCTGTAAAAAGGTCGCTATCAGATGCCTTCATACTCAACGATCTTTTGAGTACTTAAAGATCGTTGTTCATAAATTATCAAACGATGGAACTCACACGAAGTTATATAATTACTGTACGTATTATTTTTAATATCTCTATCCTCCAATTTGTATCTCGACTAGAGCTTTGTCCGGTCGCCGAGACGAGAATGTGATCGTATGCTTTGTCTCCACCCTTGTGTGACGTCTTTCTTTAGTAAATACCGGCCCTAACTGGTTTTGCCCGGTTTTAACTTACTTGTATCTGGTTGAATCCGGCGACGCCGCCGGTGGTTGTGATTTTAACCGAGTTTGTTCCATTCGAGGTCTCCGCGGGTCTCCCCCAGTTGAGGAAAATATTGAATTTGTTCTGCGGAACAGGCTTTGTTGTACCTATTTTCGTATTCAATACATTTTGTCGGTTTTAAAAAGGACAATCTCCGGTGGATTTGTAGGGGTTGATTTATTTCAGGCTCGTTTTAACTTTTTTCTAAAACATGTTGTCGGTACATTTGTTCGTGACCTTTCTGAAAACAATTTCCCCTCTCCTGTGGTAGCTGCATTTTATTACTTGAAAAACTTTTCCTGTCGCTTAAAACAATGAGACATCGCACTTCCCCTCGCTAATGCAAATGGAAGTACTTTTACCCACAAACAAACCACATACTTAACTTGCAACCCTAAACCACGGTAATAAAGGTCAGAATCTTCTCGTTCAATTTGCGGTAACAGTGCAACAGCTCATCTGTCTTTGCAATACAAGTCCTATGTCTGCGTAGTAAGGTTCATTTTACTTTTATGTTGGTTTTATGTGCTTTATCTCCCGGGATTACCTTGACTTTTTACCGGCCGCTGGCGCTTGAGGGTGCTCAGTCAGACAGAGGGAGGAAATTGATTCCAGATATCTGCGGAGAAAAGGAAAAGTTCATTTTTCTCTCCAATTACGACTTTATGGCTTGTGTTTTTCACGAGCTTGGGTGGGGGGTCGTTGCATCGCTTCAACTCGTTCAAAAGCGAGATAGATAGACGCTATTGTGAACATCTCGGGTCGAACTTATACTTGATCAGCATAGGATCAAGGCTGAAGGCTTGGCAAGACAGAGAGAGGTCTAAACCGTTGAGGTGAAGATAAGGAAGATTGTACATTTTAAAACTATTATATTTAATGTGTTTGAAGACTAACCATTCCTTATTTCAAAACGAGTCTTCTATTTTCCCTCGTCTTCCGGATCTGACAGAGTACTTGCCACAGCAAATTAACTTAACAACTCCCGCAAATAAATTTAGGGAGCAAGGGCATAAAAAACTTGCTTCCGACATCAGACGATGTTACCGTTGTTAACAACCGTCAAGGAATAAATAAAAATACAAGAACAACTGTAAAATGAAGTAAAATCTCAAGTGTTTAACTCGACGAAAAGATAAACGCAAAGCAAAGATGAATGTTGCTTTAAAAGTTACTGGGTAGTACTTGGAGATTTTAATTAGGTTCTTGTCAAAGGCGAGAACAATGCTTTGATCAGATCCGACAGGAAAAGAAGATTCCGGCTTATTTACAAAAACTTTTTTTTTTGAGGCACTTACCAAAACAATTTGCGTTTGCAGCTAATTTCGTTCAGTTACTTTGATAGACGAAATTAATTTGAAACACTGCGGTAATTACATTACTGAAATATAAATAAGCTGTAAAAATATCTAGAATAGTAATCTAGAAAGAGGCGTGGCTACAAATCATTAAATAAAACGTTTGTGTATCATATTATACGAAACAATGTCATATTACCCGACATATTGGCAAAAATATCTGTTATCTGGTCGGAATTTCCTTTGTTGGCGCCAATGTTCAATATCTGCACCCACGCGTACACTCCTCTCTCTAAAAACAGATACACACTGCCTTGCGGTTACGGAATATCCTAGCACGTGACGTGCATAAACAGATCTTCAAATATATTCCATCTTTCTTACGGATACATAAATTATATATCACATATTGATTATATTGTCGATTTTGGGTTATTCGGTCCTTGAATTTGACCTCGTACATAGGCGACCTGTCTCTGATTAGATAATTGTAGCTCTAGTCTAGTATTACATCTACTCTACAAATGTTCTTAATCTTTAACAGTTTGTGGTTCTTCGCGACCGCGTCCGTAACTATCTTACACCTTATTGAATAATGGACCGCTGGGACCTGTGTGCTTTCGGGGAAACCGACTTGCGAAGGAAGGAATTTAGTAATATAACTAAACTTGAAGTAGTATCTTTCTTTCTATCTGAAGGATTACGGAATTAGGATGGTTTCACAGCTGTGAAAGAAAGAAAGAAAATAAATTTTATTCCACACCTTTACAAAAATTTATATCTAAAGAATACAATCAGTGTCGAACGGGTCCGTCTCAGCATTAATGCTGAAAGTCAAGGACTATCAGCGCCGGTTTTCAGACGAACCCTTGAGACACTGTGCGGAAACCCCCGCGGGTCGCCCGTACTACGGGAGATGGGATCTACGCGGAGGCAACTCTATCTTTTTTTTAATGCCATAGGTGGCAAACACGTAGACGGGCCGCCTGATGGAAAGCAGTCACCGTCGCCTATGGATACTTGTAACACCAGAAGCGTAACAAATACGTTGCGGACCTTTTTAGATTATTAAATCGCCTTTTGAAGAACCCCATGTTGTAGGTTCTCGATAACACCGTGGAAGGGCTTTCACATTTTGCAGATATTTCTTTTGTGTTATTCATAACATGTTTTAGTTTCCTTGTAAAATTGCTTCAAGCAGTTGCGGTCCCACCATGGCGCCGCAGAACTAGTTCGTAATCAAATGATACTCTTGCCCCGGTCGCGTGACGACTCGCTACTTCTTCCCTTGTTTACATAACGTTCAACTTTTGTTATGGAGCTGAAGAGTAGTCACAGGTTGAATCATAGACGCATTATTTCGTAGGGACATATCCACTGGTGGTACCGACTCAGTGAGGTGCAAAACAGTTCACCAGTGCAAACTCGGACTCAGAGTTTGATTTCTTGATTTTATTTGATTAGTAGAGAACCATGCTACATGTTACTTAGAAGAAATTTCGACAGATAGCGCTAATTTTTCAAGTAGGTACTAGACAACACAAATGTGAGCATATCCTTAATTTGAGATCTTTGAGATGAATAGACGTATATTTATATCTACATGTATGGTTAAACGACATCGCTAGACGAGCGACGACGGCCTCTTTGTCATTTGCCATGATATGCATTTATCGCAAGACCGTGTGAGAGTGACACTTTCGTGGAAGTTATAATAGATGAGAGATCATCTGAAGTAGAACTGCGTGCCGTCCCTTTGTCTTTAGGCATTACACTCTTGTAATTGACGATTTCTACCCATGTATACAGTAAACTAATAGAATAATCTATACATTCAAAAAATATCAGTTACATTATTATTAATCATTGACCTATATGTATTAATTTCTTTGTTATTTATTAATGGAAAATTTATCGTGATTAAGTTTTGAATGGAACTTTTTTTTGCCAACCACCCGTATTTGGTCAGCCCGTAAACGTGGTGTTTGTAACTGCACCGAAATATCGGGAGCTCCAACCACAACCTAATCACGGTAAATATGTGCTCCATCGTAGACCGCATCATCGCTTAACATCTGGCGAGTTAGCGGTCAAACGCAAGCTATATATATATAGCTTTATATAGCATTCTTTATATTATATATAAAAAACTGGTACTAATTATATAACTGTAGTGAACAACAGTGACAGCTAAAAAAAGTTTTAAATAATGCTGCGATATTCTACAATATTAAATTTAATCATTCGTATTTTAAGTCACTTCAAATTAAATGTCGTAACGAAAACCCCCGCCAAAGCCTCTCAAAAGTGGCACTTGAAAACATAAATGGAACCTGCACTTTATTTAGTTTTGGAACCTGGATACGTTTTTTGTGCAGGGAGGCTACCACAATCTCTTAGGACTTAAATTATTAAATCTTACTCGTCTCTTCACTCGCTCTACTTTCTGAAGAGAGAAGACCAGTTTTTTTAAAGATTGAAGTAAGAAGATGCTCTTCGTTCTTCAATAGGTACTCAATAAGTTTATTGCGACACATGTATGCATGCAGACCTTAAATAACATGGTTTTGTACATCTTAAATTACATGTAGTAATAGGTATGGCCCTGTTAGGGTATGGCAACAGAAAGAACGGAACGGTCTATTTGTAGACGTGGTGGTAGGTGTAGTAACATTTACCTTCATCATCATCTGTAGTCTTTTTATCCTACTGCTGAGTAAAGACCTTTCTCCATTGCTACGAGTATGCCATCTTTGCAGATCTGTCGGCTGCTACCCGGGTGTCAGGGTCGACCCGCAATTTAAACAATATTGTTGACCAATCTCGCTGCTTGAGTTTCAGCCATTCTTACCCTATAATTTATTAGCGACATCTTCATTAATGAGATATTTTCTTTGTCGGCAGGTAAGTCTCCACGAATCTACAACGACGGCGAACTTTGAAAGAAGGTATCCAGAAGTTTGCAATTAACGAAAGCCTGACATTTTCGCATTAAACTTACCTGAAGACTTTTAAATACCTGTCTACTTAGGCAAGCACTAAGTTTTTAAAGCTTTTCCAAGTTTTAACGTTTCGTGAACATGATTTAGTAGACATTTTGTTTGAGATAACTTTGAAGTCGTGTGTGCCATCGTTGTTAATAGGCATGTGCCTAATTTTTAATTTATTACGAATAACAGGCGTGGCGAAGGAAATAACTAAATACACATACTGAAAATAATAATTAAATTGGCTGATAAATCTCTGAGATATGAGCGTTTAAAGTTTTTGGTGGCGATAGAGAGCGAATGCTCTCTCCCTTTCTCGCAAAGCGTTTGTTAGTTTAAAATTTACATGGCGCGCGTACGGCTTGACGTCATCTCTGTCTAGCATAAAATGTATTATTGTTCACATTTTTGTATTCGTTGATGGCTTCTATTTATGATCCGCTTTTTTATGACATGTAAAATAAAAATTAGAACACAAGCGTATTATCGTGGATCTTTAACGTTCCTATTACACGGTCTAGTCGATAATTAATATTCAGTTAATTAACAGTGATGTTGCTGACGGAACTGTTTTGTCCAACCATCCCACGGACATCCTCCAAACCGAAGATACCACTTCCCTCTACAAATCCTCACCCTAATCTCCAAACACGCCACGTCCATCATCTGAATTAATGTTTCAGTAGTTACGAAAATAAATTCAGAGTTTTAAAGGGTTGTAAATAATTCTTCGCATACCCTCTTACAGAGTAATGCACGATGAAAATATTGACTGAAAATATATAAAATAGTTTAAACTTTAGCTGAGTGTTGCCTTTGTGCTCTTGGCATGTTGTTCTGGACACCCGTTTACGGAGAAAACACGAAAGTCTAACAAATAATAATATAAATAAACTTTAATTGGGGATTCTAGAATGCGATGTTTGTATGTCTATGGACTCCAAAACGGCGGGACCGACGGGACTTTCACTGGCAGATAGCTGATGATATATATAGCGTGGATTAATCCACGCGGGTGCAACCGCGGGGAGCAGCTAGTTGATAATGAAGATATAAACACACTCATTTGTGTAACAAATAAATCCAAATTAATTATAATAAAGAATAGTATTGGCAAATAACAGTGGCAACCTAGACCTCTGGATAATTTAATTTTAACGTGTCAATTCAGGACATGAATAACGCTAGAAACGGATCCCGTTATCGGTGGATACAATTCACCGGGATCAGTGGCTAATTCAAACCGACACCGGGATCCGTGGATACAAACCCCTTTTGCGTTGAATGACATTAAAGGTGCGTTCGGATAGGCTATGGTGGCATTTTTAGCATTGTCAAAATTGGCGTTGATGTAAAGCGTTCGGTTTGAGAATTTTGCAATTTTTGCCACTTTTGATCCATAACCTAAACGAACGCTACAGTCACCAGCGATGACGTCAAACACAGTAGTTCAAAGAGAATACAATCCGTAGTTGACCATAGATTTGTTGTAAAACGAGAAACTGACAGTCGCGCGCAAACAAAACACCAAAACACCGCGAAAAACAAACGTCAAAATCTTAATGTCAAAAAACGATCACAACGATCCCATGTCGCGAGGTGGGTCAAAAGTGGCAGATTACGGTGGCATTTTTAGCTGTTTTCGACCTATCCGAACGGTGAGCGAAAACAGTTAATAATGCCACTTTTGCACACACATTAACAAAACGAACGCTACATGTGATCATTATTGGCGTTTGTAACAGTTATTTTTGCCACCAAGGGGCTATCCGAACGCACCTTAAATATTATCTTTTTAATGTTTATGGGGACTAATCACGTATTATTTTATTTAGGTAAAAATATGTACCTTTCACTATTTATGTAATATTACGTGATAAGTCCCGATAAACATTTAAAATATGTGTTCAAATCGCGAATGTTTAAAAATTACTATTAAATATTATGTTCTCGTTTTTGGTTGTACATATCGCGGCAGCGCTGCAGCACCCCGTGAATAAATCGCACAATTAATTTACCATCCCCATCTGATCTGTACGTGGATTACATGATCTCGCGTGACCGATTTCTCTATAATCTGTCACCGATAGTTACACAGAAGTCACTGAACCAACTTTTCCACTAAATCCAGGGTTACAGTTTCACAGAAGCTCCGACGTATTGATCCGAGCTGAAGATAATATTGGTGTTATTTGGCCCAGCGTCGGAATTCCAATATCCAGCCGAGCCGTCGTATTCATTACGTTATGAAAATGTTGTACAAAAAGTATTTTAATTAACATTATGTCTGTGGGGCGCGACCGTTATACACCGTGTACGCAGTACCTAAACTGACAACAAAAAGCTTCACTTGCTTGTTCGTTTTTTAGGCAAGGCTGTCGATTAGACCGCCTAAAGGTTTCTAACTTGGTTTGGTACCTAAACAAAAATTATACTCTTAATTTTGATAGGTTACTCATTAAAGACTTCTCAGACTCGTCCTAAATAGATATAGAATTTGTTTAAAAAAAAGCCCATAACTTTAACGCTAAGCTAGTATCAGTCTAAACGACGAATAAGCATCGATAATGCTTAATTCGCTGATCCATCTATTATACTCAACAGTAGCGAAGACGGTAGCTGTGAATGATGATAAAATATGAGTGTGACATTGGTAGCAGCCTCTCTGCGACAACTGCGTGTGCGTGACAATAAAAGTGTGTAAGCTAAATCACTGTGTCTAGAATAGCGTGACCGCAGGCGAGCGAGGGCGGCTGATGACCAGCGGCCGAGGAGAGGGGGGGGGGGGGGGGGGGCTACTACAGATTGTTTCTGATTAACACTCGACGGCCTTCACTTTGACCCTACCCTAATTAATAAACTGTTAAGGGATACACGCCTTGTGCCGAATACTGAATTTATAGTTTCGGAATAGGAATTAGCTCTATCTACTAATTGGACTGATGAAACAATTGGCGGTAGACGCAAATAGTTACGTAATCGACTAAATGAAGCAGTATTTTATTGGATAAAGTGATCTCCTAAAGTTGTAGAAGCGCTTATAATATTGCAGTAGTTATCTGTATAGTTGGACGTATTGTTATGATTGTGTCCAGTTTATAACAAAATAATTGTGCTTTTCTACTCACTGCGAAATTGTGAAAACAACTTTTTAGTTAAGTTGAACTGAACAAACTAATCATATTTATTTGGGTCACAGGGGACTGTTTTGTTTACTCGTACATAGTGAATTTTATTTTATGAAGTCTAGTCAAAACAGCTGCTATAGGATACAAATAGTATAGGAGCGATACTGTCCGAGTAGTAGCATTCTGGCCACGAAGTTAAAAAGCAGTCTCACGCTAAAGGAAGCGGTTGTAACACGGCGTACAAGCTATCCACACTAAAACTAATTCAAAGTTCACGTTAACGAAGTTGCGGGTACAAATAGTCCACACTAAAATCTGACTCTAATTCCAAAAGGAGTAAAAACAATATGTTCCAATTACCCCACATTACAAACAAGAACTCGTCACAAAGAGCTGGTAAGTGTGTATAATAAAGCCAATATTTGTCCATGAAGCCCCGTGAGAGCAGCCAGTGTGCACAAGCTATTATGTCGAGAGGATCGAGTGGTGTGCGAACTCACGGAAAAATTCAATGTCCCGAGAGTGTTTGGAAAGGATTATAGCGGCCCGATTAATGGGAGAGAACTATTTATTGCCCGCGCGGTCTTGATCCTTTCACGGACGGTTTTGATACTTGTAAAGTGTGTTTAGAACCAGCTGCTCTCCGCGACATTATGGTTTTGCCCGTATTTTTCTGGGATACATTTTATATTAATCAAAGGTATACATGGAGGGTGAACGCAAAAAATTGCATCCGAACACGTTTAACCGAACCGAATAAACGTACTCTAAAAAAAACAAAACTTTTGAAAACGTTTGATTGGCGGATTAAACTTAATGTTGCAGGTGTTACCGATTCATTTATTTCTTTCCCACATATACATATTCAAACTAGCTGCGCACGGCGGTTTCACCCGCGTATTGATGAAAAATTCTGGTGCAGATGATGATGATACAATACAATACAACTTTATTACACACCGAAAATACAAATGAAACTGAAATGATGATGATGAAAAGCATATGATAGCCTATGTCACTCTCTGGCCCTTGAACATACCCATGCAAAAAATTAGGTCGATCCATTGCTCTGTTACTGCGTGAAAGAGGAACAAATAAACCAAAAAACCAACAAACAAACACACATTCGCGTTTACAATATTAGTATGATGTAGAGAATGAAAACTCACAGTATGAGTAATTCTTAAAAAACAGAGTATTATTCTGTTTGCTGGAAACTGTAAGAAACGTGGTTATTGGCCGCTTCCGCTCGCGGAACAATTGAACTGAGCCCCGAGCTGCCAATGTAAGCATACATTATTTCCTCGTGTGGTTCAGGGGTGCTTGTACTTATATTTATGACATTAAGGTTTGAGAATTGTGCCCACTTTTGTACTTGTGAGAATTCAGGTAGTTGGCATCACATTTCCTAGGTGATACCAGTCGGAACACTTTCTGTATTAAAATAACAATTTACTTATCCCACTTCTGACTTAATATTTGACTGTCCTTCTTGTGAGTAGATAATATAAATCTCAGACTAAGCGTTTAAGCTTATCGGTAGGTCTGTCGAATAGGTAAGTATTTTTACGTAATCACTAATATTATAAACGTTTGTTTGTTTGTTTGTTTGTAAATGTATATTTTGTCCGTAACTACTGAACGGATTTATATTAGGTTAAGTATTGAGGTCATTTGTACCCTAGCACATAGGCTACTTTTTATCCCGAAAAGATAATCGGTTCCTGTCTTGTTTCGAGTCGATGTTTCGTAAATTATTGTTTATGTTTAAATTTGGCCACTTCAATGGCACTCTCCGTGGCTTCATTCAGGTCGTCTAGTGTGCAGGTTGTAGGACACGCTGCACAGTCCATCAAGTGTGACATAGTCTGGGATAGTGGGTGAAACCGATAGCTCTGCTAGTTAAGTATAAAAAATTATTGTCCTTTCACTGTTGCTGTTAAAATTTCACACAAAGTACCTTACGTTGCGAAATGTTAGCTACTATAGATTTCGTACCTCGGCTTGAGACAGAAACCCCCCGGGATCTATAGGAATAGGCACCGAGAAGCCTCTCACTACAATACAATACAATACAAAACTCTTTATTAAAATACCACAAAACAAGGATAACATATAAACATTACAACAAACATATTATCTAGGCTTTATTTATTTATATTATCTAAGCACTAGCACTGCGCTGCAGCTCCGCCTGGGACAGTTGGGTTCTGGCCCGAAACCTTCCCCACCACAGAGAACCACACAGACTAACTGAATTGTTAGAAGGCTCTTGCTAGTACTTGAAGTAGGCAGGGCATACCGATGCCGTGTCCAAGTGGACGGCACCAGGGCCGCAGTGGCAACCCTGTGAGTGACGTCACACGGGCCGCGGGCGGCGCGCGACCTAAATTATTCAGATGGATCTCACGAGACACGTCATAGCGTTTGCTTTTCCGATCGCATACGTTCTGCTCTATAATGGAACTGTTTAAGGAGTTTATTAATGGCGCGGATGCTATTGTACACCTATCTAAACTACACTTAACTAAGTATTGTTGTATACTGTAGTAAGAATGGCGTTACTTTGTGTAGGCTCTTTGACCCGCCGTTTGACAGAGAGAAAGCGAGAGAAGTTCCATAAATTTTGTCGAGTGTCAATTATTTTTTTTTTTTTTTTTTAAACCGTTTTCTATGGAACCGCTGATTTTTTTTCGCGATTCCATGTTTAGTACCATTTTAAAAGTTGTTCATAATGATGAGTACAATGATCTCCTTTCGGCTTAGTACAGTATATTTGCCTAACCTTGTATATGTGGTCTTTTGATACAAAGTTATCTTATCTTAATGAAATCTGCAGAAACATTTAAAACCTGATGAATCTCGTTAGAACAGCAGAATCAAGACCCAGAAAATGAATAGACTTACTATACTCTCTTTTTTGCGCAGCACTTATCCGCTTCCTAATGTTGGTTCGTATGTCATCTTCTGTGACGTTAAGCCATCGCCGCTCTGCCAGCCACGAGTTCCCTAAACGTATATTAACATTCATGAATGAAAACCAAGCATTCCTACGAGATACTTTACGATTGTTATTTGTTGCTTCAAAAGATGATTTTTTCAAATTTTTTCGCAAACAGAATCAAACCCAGTTCTCATTCCTGAGTAATTTTTCATGACCAATAATTTATCAATACATCAAGTTGTTATTAGCATTCTTCCATTAAACTCTTGAATGAAAAGTATACAAAGGCTGAAGTGTGACGCTGCAGATTATCCCCATTTGCAAATGTCGCCGAGTGGCTTCAACTTTCGCCTTTCAAAGGCAGCTTAAAACTAACTTTAGCACTCGGGTAACAAGGGCTATTATCGAGTGACAAGTCGGTGGAAGTGTTTATGCGTTCGTCATTAGGAAAATGTCAAGTTGTCGTGTTTTGCGAAGAGTGGCGCCGACACTGAGATGACAACTGGGGGATGAAGCTAGTTGGTAATGTCAACGATGGATTTGATCTTGGCCTGTATTCTGGCTCACTTGTATCATAACAGTGATTCTCATTCTTGTGCGCATTCGATATTTGATCACTGTCTCTCTTATTAAATAAGAGAATAGAGATTTATTATTTATTTATTATTATTTTATTAGTAAGAGTATCGTCCTCGTCTAATATCCTAAATGAAATGGTTTTATAAAGTTGAAAGTTTTATCAATAATTTAAAAGGGATAGTCCTGATTTTTGGTGACCTAAATTTATATACAGCTTCAGTGAGTGTGAACAATTACTTTAATTATTTTATGTCTTTCTGCAATTTGGTGGATAACAATGCTATACCAAATTGTAATGAGAGGATGTTAGATGTCATACTTACTCGTAATAGCGCAGCTGCTAATGTTTATGTAGTAAGGGCAACTGACTCAATAGTTAAAATAGATCCTCATCACCCCCCTCTTGACGTCAATGTTAATATATTCTCTTCTAAACATGAGGACAAGTTGGAACCTAGTAATATTGATCTCTGTAAAGACTGGAACTTTAAAAAATGTGACTATGTTCTATTGCTTGAAATGATTTCTGATGTGTCGTGGAGCGATTTTGCGAAGCTTAACGATATTACTTTGTGTACCCAAAGTTTTTATAGCACTGTTTATCAAATTTTTAACATGTGTATTTCCAAGAAGCGTCGCTGTACTTCATCTGGTGCTCGGTATCCGGTCTGGTTCACTAGGTCTATCATAAATGACCTAAAACTCAAACTGAAGCTTCATCGGAATTGGAAGCGTACGGGTACTAAGGAGGCTTATGAGTTGTTCTCCGGGTTAAGGTCTGAGCTGAAAGCGCGCGTCTCAAACGCTCACGACTCTCACGTCTCTACCATAGAGCAGAATATCAAAACGAATCCACGAAAGTTCTGGAGTCACGTATCGGGCTTGCGCTCTAAGGGTGGATTCGAGCCAACTGTCACCTATAAGGGTAATACAATTAGCGGGGTACGGGCCTCGGAGGCGTTTGCAGACTTTTTCTCTAGTGTATTTTTATTGGACCAACCTAAATTAGACGCAGACAGCATTTCTAGTAGCGATTTGTCTCGCTCAAGTAATTACGTCCATATTGCTGAGGTATCGCCTGATGACGTAGCCGCGGGGATTCAGAAACTCAAACTTAATAGCTCTATTGGCCCCGACAGTATCCCGCCATGGCTTCTAAAAGAAGGCAAGATTTCTTTCGTATACCCTCTTTGTCATATGTTTAATCTGGTGTTGAGAAATGGAACGTATCCAGCGGAATGGAAGCTATCCCGAGTCACTCCAATCCCCAAAAGCTCGAATAAAACAGCTGTAGAAGAATATCGCCCAATAGCTATATTACCAACCCTGGCTAAAGTCTTTGAGCATGTGATCCATAAAAAGTTATACAGGCAGATTGAACCGTTCCTATGTAACGAGCAACATGGTTTCAGAAGTAAAAGATCTGTGAATACCAACTTACTGACCCTAGTTGACTATATCTCCTCCAGACTTGACCGTAGGTTGCAGGTGGATGTGTTATACTTTGACCTCCGGAAGGCGTTCGATAGGGTCGACAATGACATACTGTTGAAAAAGCTTAGTGCTCTGGGGTTCACCCCAGCCCTTCTCAGTTTCGTCGCAGATTACCTTCGCGATCGCCAACAGTTTGTCCGGCTTGGCCTGTACGATTCTCGACCCTATCACACGCGTTCCGGAGTGAATCAAGGATCAATTTTTGGACCTATGCTTTTTAACCTTATGATCAATGATCTTCCTACAGTTGTCAAGCACTCGCAATGTCTTTTGTATGCAGACGACTTGAAACTATTTCTAGAAATAAAAACGGTGGAAGACTGCTTAAGGTTGCAGCAAGACATTGACGCTATTTATCAGTGGGGCTTAGAAAACAAAATGGAATTTAACGTTTCAAAATGTTTCGAGATGACGTTCGGCCGAATGCGACATCCAATCGAGTTTAATTACAAATTAAATAATACTGTAATATCACGGTCTACTACTATTAAAGATTTGGGGGTCACATTCGACCGGACTCTTACTTTCAATGATCACATCACGGTAGTCGCTAAAGAATCTTTCCGACGACTAGGCTTTGTGTTACGGAACTCTAGAGACTTTCATAATACTGACGTTATCAAGCTCATTTTTAGTGCCCTTGTCCGGAGTAAGCTTGAAGCCAGCTCTTGTGTGTGGCACCCGCATGAGCATAAATACACCCTCATGTTGGAGAAGGTTCAAAAAGCCTTCCTCAGATACCTGTACAAACGGAGCTATGGGTACTACCCGTTTATGTATCCTACGGAATTTCTGCTCGGTTCCCTAGGGTACAACTCATTACAAGTGAGAAGATCCCACGACCAGCTAATGATGATGTGCAAGGTTATACGCGGTAAAGTTGATGCGCCAGATCTCAGTGAACAGCTCTGTCGTCTATACACTCCCGACAACTACTTTCGGTGCCGGAAACATAAGCTGTTTGCTGTACCGTGGTGTAGGACGGTAGCTCATGAGATGTCTCCGATACCGCGATCCCTTGCCACACTCAATGCGCTCCTTGATACCAATCCAGAATTTGATGTATTTGACGGCGCTTGGAGAGACATTATTGCACAGTGTTTGAATTATTGTGAGATGACGTCGAAAAGCATTGCGAAGTCGCTGTCACATAATATATAATATTTATGTACTTTTCATTTAATTAATTTTTATTGAATTTTAATCCAGGATTTTATGAATGTTGACATTTATCCAATTTTAATCTGACATTGTATGTGTTGACATTCATTTAATTGTTGATCTGAAATTGTATGTTTGACATTTATTTAATCTTAATTTGACTATTATCTGACTGAGTGTATTTAATCTCTTTAATTATTATTATTTTGCTTATTATAGGTAATCTTGTGACATTTGTTATGATTTTGTGTTTTTAAAAATGTTATTGATGTCATTAGTGTAAATCGTTTTTGTGCGGTGCTAATTTGAAATAAATAAATAAATAAATAAAAATAAAAATAAATGTAACGAGACATTCATTGCTTTCAGTTTAGTTTTGTCGCGTCAACATTAATCAATACTCAATAATTTATTGCACATTATGAAATTCACATATAGATGTTAAGTAGCATGTTTAAGGTAGGTATCACACAATGACTCTGATTTGGGTATGGCAACGAAGTGCGGAGCGGATTAATTTCTTCCATAATGAATTTGTCTTATTTGTCTAATTTTGCAAGCAGTATGTCTTTAAAAAACGTATACTGTAAAAATATATTGATATGCTCATTTTGTAATATTTTTGCACTGGTAGGTATTATATATTTTGGTGGTCATTGAATTTGGGCCGGAGCTATGCATTACTAATTTAGAGGTTGATAAGATGTAATAGGCCCTATTGAAATAGTTTCGATTATCAGCCATTTTCCTGAAACATTGTGGAACACACAACAACACATATACTAACAAATTTCGTTGGCTCACTGTATGTCATCAGTGATGACATACGGCACTGAAACGTGGTCTCTCACTATGGGCCCACTGATGTCTGGCTGGGAGTTCTGGCGTACTGGCGAGGATACGGATTCATTTCTTCTGGACAACAAAGAAATCAGTGGCGTCTACACTAACAATCAAAGGGTCAAGGTTTTATCTAAGAATTAGTCAACTGAAAGGACCTGCAAAGGATAAGTTCCCACGTCCTCAATGAGTACTTTGTATTCCAGTAAATTTTCAGCTTATTACCGTGTAAAATTTCAAAACAGTTATTTATCCATGCCTTTATTGTCCTGTTAACTATTCCTCTCAACCAATTGGAGTTGTAGAAACTTTAAAATGAAATGTATATTCTGTTCGAAACTGAAGGGCACGAGAGGGCTAGACTTTAACTTTCAAATTCGGCTAAATCTAGGCTTGTAGAGGAATCCACGTCTTGTCTAGTTGTTTACTCTTGTACTGAGAATGATAGGTGTTCGTAGCCATTGTAACACATCTTTAGTAAGTTTTGTTATTTAATGTACCTTGTTTGTGGTTAACGAATGTTTTGCTGTCAACGCTGTTAGTATGTGGGTTTTCACTTTTTTATACATTTACTAGCTTCGCCCCGCGGTTTCACCCGCGTTATATCCGGGATAAAAGTAGCATTTAAGTTACTCCTTATAACATCAGCTATCTGCCAGTGAAACATGAAAACAATGCGACAGCAACCTGCGATGCTTGGTAGCGACAGCAACCTCCTTTGACTTAGATGTTTTTTTTCTATGTTGTAATATATCAATGACTTCAATTCTTGTTCTTGTTGAGAAAAAATTAAAACACGAATGAAATCAAAGATTGATGTAAAACACCAAAAAATAAAATTCTCTAGCTTATAGATCCGATCGCTACCAAACTTTACATGATCACTCGCTGGGGTAATTTGAAGATTTTCTAAAACTTTCGTGTAAATCGGTCCAGCCGTTTCAGAGTCCATAGGAAACATAATATATACCTACATACACACATCGTTTTTTATGTATGTTACAGCCAAAGTGATTACTTAGCAATTAAACATAATGGCTAGACATTCTGCATAATGACTAAGTAGTGTAGACAAAGACGGTACAAAAGCCTCAATTGCAAGAACAAATAATAAATTTGTTTCACATTTTTATACCTATATAAATTGTATTATCTCTTTCTTTCGCTTTCTCTCTCTCGTAAAGTTCGTAGTTTTTTTTTTGTATTTTTTTAAACTAGAAACATTTTTCCTGAGCAATGTTTCTGTTCTATTGTGAAAAAGACCCAGGGGGCGCAGCCCAACAAGATGGACCGACCAAGTGTCACAAGAGCTCGGCACTAACATCTCTGACACGATGTGCCAGGCTGGACACCGTCAGATATGGAAGCAGATTTGTCGCCAGATCACAAATTCCCTCGCACGATCTAATTCCCTCGTGCCCATTTTTCTATCGGACTGCCAGAGCGGGCACGAAAAATCGTCACCGCTTTATGGTTGATATTCCGAAAACCCGTACGAAGTGCTTTGATTCCACATTTATTGTGCTAACTGCTAGTCTGGAATGCGCTGACTGAATGGATGTTCCCCGATGGTTACAATCTGGGTGTCTTCAAATCACGAGTGAATCGGTTTCTTCTAGGCAAGGGTGCTCCATCGTAGACCGCAACCTCGCTTGACACTTGGCAAGTTGAGGGACAAACGCAAGCCTATTCCTAAACAAACAAAAAAAAGAAACAGAATACTACTAGGTCCATGCTTCTGAAGCGCAACAGGTATGTTTGCAGAGGCACACATAGACGGTTTTTCAGTCATCATACGTATATGAATGGCCTCGCGTGCTCCAACGTAGACCGCATCATCGCTTTACATCAGGCGAGTTGGTGGTCAAACGCAAGCCTGTTATTTATGGTAAAAAAAAAGAAGATAGGGAGCATCACGACGCTCAGCACTGAGCAAACGAACCGAGGAGGAGGAAACCTCGTGGTACCGTCAGTGACACATACGTTTGCTTGTTAATGGCAGAACATTTATATGAGCGCTATTTGAAGATGAGTGTGGCGTTTTTGTAAAATTGTGTATCGGTTACCGTGAGAGCGATTCTCAATAGGTAGAGCTCGACTTGAACCTCTTAAATAAGCCATAACACCCATCGGCCCATCATCGGTTCAATTATGTAAATTTATTCCATAGCACCTATCCCGACTTGAGTAACGATGTTTGCTTCCCGGGGTGCTACCGCTAGCTCGGTCGGGTTGCGTGACTGTCACTTGTTTGCTCTCCTAACTTGTCTACAAATGTCAACAAATATACAGAAGTTATTATTTTCATTTCGTTAATGATATTGTTTGATGAACTTAATATATTGTGAAAAAGTTTACTAACTAGTCCTTTAGACCGCAGCTGATCTCCGTGTCAGAGTTTCTAGGCCTCCTGAAAGCCTCTGGCGTATGGCAAATCTATTGATATAATATAATATATGTATGTATATGTAATATATATATGTATGGCATAGAATAGAGAGAAAAATTCGCATAGTTTTATTCTTTATATTTATTACTTACGTTTTATTTTTCTAGATTGTCTTATGAAGTAAGAACGGGGTTCATAACAGTGGTGCTAACACGTTTATTGCGCACCAGTCTGAAGTCAGTCGCCTACTCGCACTTGGCCATTATTTATTATACTTTAGAGTGTGTACTATAATCATGCCAAGTATGACGCTTGTAAGTATTACCGTTTTTACATTAGAGCTGATACAAAAATAGGTCAAAAAAATACGTTTGTTGTATTTGTTACCTTTGGCCCCTTTCGTTTTGACTTTTTTTATTATTTCTTAGTTAATCCGCCGTAACATTACAAACGTATTTAAAACTTCAACTGGCTAACTATTACGGTTCGAAAGATATTTCTATCCGTATAATTTGTTTCATTACAATGACACTTGAATCCTGTCTAGTCAACTTGTGACATTATTTAAATACGTAACATAATTCAATAAGTGATATGAAACCACGTGACATTGAAAATAATGTTGAAATCAATGGTTGCATCCCGTAACAATTTGTGGGCTTCCTAACGAAAATTAGGTACTTATTGGCCGATTTAGAGGCTCTCGCGAGCGGCGGGCTTATTGGAGCCTGCGATGGAAACCAGACTGGTTCCACTTACTATCTTGAGCTTAAGTAACATTTGTGCTAAATTTAAATTTACGAATAAATGACTTTGACTTTGTTTTCTGTATCCTGTGTCTTCTCTCCACCCTAACCTGGCTTTGTATACTATTCATACCATAAAAGATGAAGCACGATTGTTTAGCCTGATTGGCGAGTCCTAGCGTCAAATTTTCTTGCCGCTCGAAAACTTACGACATGGTTTAATGATTAATGTAATAGAAGTAACAACGCATCTACAGTTTGATGTGTCCATCCCACTCGCGCTGCTTTCAAACGCACTATAATTAGCATCGTTGTCAAACGATTACTGAGAAGACAGGGTTACGCATATAGACTGTACTAATCTGAAAGGAGGTCACTGTTTTCATCATTATGAACAACTTTTACTTTGGAACCAACCATAAAATCTCGGGGGAAAATCTGCTATTTCATACATTTTGTCGAGTATCAATGACCGTTTTCTATGGAACAGCAGTTTTTTTTTTCGCGAGTATTGGTTTGGTCCCATAAATAAAAGTTGTTCATAATGACAATGACCTTTCGGCTTTGTACAGTCCATATGCGTAACCCTGTATACTCATGTCCGTATTATAATACCTTTACAATCTGACAAACCTCCCAATCCGTCAAAACTTGTTAAGGCCAAACAAATGATACAGTCATTAATTTGTCTCTACGCGTCCCAGAACTAAGTTTTACTTCTCTGATGTATCTATGATGAGTTTAGGGTGCAGAGAGATTAAAGCGGTACCTAAAGGCTTCTATACACTGAAAGCAGGTAAGGAGCTGCGCGGGTTAAGCGCGAACTCGCACGTTTTTGTCATACAAGAGACGATGTCACAGACTAGGTAAAGCTACTGCGTAGCCCAGACTTTGAAACAATTCAATCAATTGTCTAAGATGCGGGGTGAGGGTTGGCAATTCATGCCGCAATATTTTTTGCTACAACATGACTTAGCGCAGTTTTAAATAATTTTAATAGATAATTATAAGATGAGCGCAGAAACGTTAACGGATCGCAGGCTCGGTCGGTACTGACGTGACACTCAGTGCCTTCAGTGGGCGTGTCTTTACGTAAGACGTTTTCATCAGATATATTGACTGAACACGTTCGCCTTACATTAAATGTCTAGTTATAGGAAGTCTTTGGACGATTTGAACCACGATACATCATACATAAGTGTGAGTGCAGGAAGAGATACGCACGAGTCGGCGCCTGCCTTGAACTAAATAACGTAAACGACAAATTATAAAACTCCAGATCACTAACGTTTCTTTTTCATGTAAAATAAAACGAATTTACATTAAATTACAGTACAAAAAAACAAATGGCCATTATAAAATATTTAAAAAAATTAAAGCCAAAAACTGCTAGTTTCAATGGAAAAACCGAAAAACGTGTTTTAGAAGGCACTGTTTTAAGCTATCACGGTTGTTCACTAAAATTATATGATACCAACCTTACCACGGTAAATATCCCGTAAATAATCATATAACTTTAGTGTTTTAGGTCTGTATTTGCCTAATTTTATTAGTCTATGCAGTTAAGTTTACCAATCATGTTTCTAAAATAACATTAAACTTCTTTGTGTCCGCAACTATTTCTAACCCAAACATGAATTTGATAACGTTTGCTATAACCACGTAAATTAATGCAACGGAACCCAACTCTAAACCACTTAACTGTACAAACCATACAAGAAACACGAGTGCCGTGATCTTGCTGCTTCTGATCTGCTTTGGGTGAGCAGGAGGCTTTAAAACGGTACGTCTGTTTGAATAATACGAACTTTACTCATTTGGAGCTCGCATTGCGCCACAGAGCGGTTCCTCAGGGTCCGTAATTAAAAACTGGGGTTTTATCATCGCATACCTGCGTCGATCCCTAAGAAATGAATTGTACGAAATTAGGGAAAGGAAAATTTCTTTGTGCTCGGGTGTTTTATTCAAACCTTTTTGTAACACAATGAGGCCATACAACGTATATATAAAGCGATTGATTGAATACATTTTATATATAGGTATAACACTTACTTAATATGGGTAATCATCATCATCATTTCAGCCATAGGACATCCACTGCTGGATATAGACCTCCCCCACCGATCTCCAAAAGGACCGGTTGGAAGCGGCCTGCATCCAGCGTTTCCCTGCGGATAATAATACTACCAAGAATGTCATGACAGGCTGAAGCCTTACTATACGGATTCCTAGTTACTTAATTTTGGTACAAAACCCCAAGTATTTATCTTTTTAGACTTTTTTGCGTTAAGGGCGTAAAACTTGCCAACTCTGAATAATGATCAGGGAAACAACCGCAGGTGTTTTAAAGGTGTCTAGTGTCGCCCTCTGGTGGCGGCGGTCGGCGCGTTATTAGCGAATTAAAAACATCGCTCTTCAGTTCTGCTGTAGGTTGTTGTGTACAAATAAACATGAGCACGAGCGGGGACACAAGGTTTCCTGTTTCGAGAGATCGTTTGCTCGGACGCGGGGTGCATTTCCGGTGCTCTCTGAGAAGGAAATCGAATAAAGAATTCCTGGCTCCATCATTAGATCAGTTTTTTGTATTGTCATCCAGATTATACATACTTGCAAAGTTTTGATTGAAGTGGGTTAATATAGACATCGAAGATTTATCTACATAGTTAAAATACGTTGAAATTAAGGACTTTTAGCGGATTTTATCCCGTGTATTTTAAATATTTTTTTAACCCCGCACTATTCAACCTAATTAATTATTTGCCTCGGCGCAGAACACAAAGTGACTACTGCTTGGTCAAAAATCCTTGGCGGTACTTGTAACTAATTTCATTACATTTCTATAGACATCCGTCATCTCTACCTCTAGTCAGTGTCTAGTCGTTGGTTCACTCTTTATCTTTTATCGCATTTACAACGGGGAATGTTCCGTCTGAAGAACTGTTTGATCTAATACCGGCGTCGCGGTTTTATCATCGCACTAGCCGCCACCGCCTGAAAGTTCATCCACACATACTAGATCAGTGGAAATCGCACGCGCGAGATTCATGCGAGCTTTTTTGCCTCACACCTGGAAAATGTGGAATGAGCTACCTTCCGCGGTGTTTCCGAGAAGCTATAACATGGGGTTCTTCAAAAGGCGAATTAATATTCTTACAGTGTCGGCAACGTAGTTGTGATGCCTCTAGTGTTACAAGTATCCATTGGCGACGGTGACTGCTTACCATCAGGCGGCCCGTCTGCATAACTGCCACTTATGACATATAAAAAAAAAAAACCTGTGATCACGGATACAAATTGTTACGTCAGGGATTAATTAAACTTACACCTCTTTATGCATCGCGGGTTAATGAATTAAACTGTAAGTTCGCTTATGTCTGTACATTGAATATTAGAGTAGACGTCATGTTGTCGCTCCAACTAATCTCCCGCATTACCCCGCAGTCGGAGTCTCGTTTAATCCTGTCTGCATTAACTACATATATCGCACTTACATTAATGCTAATGTTTGTATGTAGAGTGTTTCTGGGGAGTACACATTTCGTCAAGTTACCTCATTTTGGGAAAGCATTCATTACCTTTGGCAAATGTTTGCTTGAACTTAAACTTCGTAACCGCTACATGGATTAAAATGAAATTTGGTGTTGAGGTAGCTTATGATAAGTCATATCTGGATATGTCTTGCACCCGGCGCATCCAAGTTCCACAGGTAGAAAAAAATGTACTTATCATTATATACCTGCGTCCTGCTTGCGAACGCGCGCTCTTGTTCTAAACTGAGCAGGTTACTTGCACCGCATGCAAGACGCATGCGGTTCCTACAGAAATATAATCCTTTGGAATATCGGATGAATCCGCTAGTCACAGCTAGTCATACCTGTCGTACGTAATTCCTAACAGATTGCGTTTTCCGCTACAGGCGTAGCGCGTCTACGTGCTACGGAGCTACGGCGCTACGAGCTACGCCTACGAGCTACGGATTAGATTAGAGTGATGTACGGTGACATTATTGCTCACGTTGTTGATGTTAGTTACATGAAGGCCACACAGACTTTTTTCTATACTAATATTATAAAGAGGAAAAATTTGATTGTTTGTTTGTTTGTTTGTTTGTTTGTTTGTTTGTTTGTTTGTTTGTTTGTTTGTTTGTTTGCATTGAATAGGCTCCGAAACTATTGAACCGATTTGAAAAATTCCTTCACTGTTGGGAAGCTACACTATCCCCGGTTAACATAGGCTATATTATATTTTCAAAAAAAATAAGGATCCTTACTAAAACTCCAATAATGTAACCCAAGGTGTAAAAAAATTAGATTTACAATTTTGACTTTGCGTGTTTGACAGTTCTAAGACAGGACAACGTCTGTCAGGTCAGCTAGTATTTTTTATTTTTACCTTGGACTAGGCTACCGTTTGACCGCGATCTCGCGAAGTCATGCATCTAGACTGATTTAGATCTGCGTTCGCACTCGCCACATAATCTTACCATATCTGCCTTGTATGTCTGATCTGAGAAATACACCGACTAAAGCCAGTCGTCTGTGATGGCCCGAAATGAAAAGGCTAATTCAGGTCGTGAGTTACGAGATTTAAAGCCATTCCAAGGCTCTAACGTGACTCATACAATTGCTATTTTGAGGACAAATTAAGACCTACAATTGTTCGTGTCATTTGAAACATGACAATGCTCAGTTTTAGTGGCGACCGGTAGAGTTAGCGAGTCTGCCTTAAAAGCAAGAGGTCTCGGGTTCGATTGCCGACCGGACCGATGGAGTAAGGAATTAAATATCTGCTCTGGGTCTGGGTGTAGTTAGTTGTCTGTCTTTGTGTTTGTTCCGTGACATCGCGACACACACATTTTTAGGGATTTTTGATAAGAAGATGTGAGTGTTAAGCGTTTATATTTATTATAATATTTTAAAACACGGGCACTATAATTACATTATACTATCTGATTCTCAAACTACCGTAAACTCGAGCTCACTTTAAAGAGAACATATATTTCTACCGTTTGGGCTTTCATCAATATTTAATTAGGCAGCCAATATGGGCCGGTCTCCTCTCGGAGTTTCCAACAGTTTCCCGTTTTTCCGTGAACGCGGATGCGATTATAACATTCTAATTAAGCTTTTGATTGATGGTTTTTTTTTTTTTCATTTTAGGGGATTATTGTTAGGGCGCCCGCCTTTTATGTAGTGATCATTAACTGCGCAGTGATTCCTGAATATCAGAGACTACTATTTTTCACAGTATTATTAATCCCAACAAAAACATATACTTGAAGAACGGGCCCAAGCTCAGCAAGTACCTTCGAGGAAAATAATTAAAGTCTAACCACACTTAGGTTAGATTTTATTGTCAAGTTTTACAAACATTTCTTAAGAGTATGTAAGAGTAGAATACGTCCGACGTCAGCTCAAATTCAAGTTTTGCCGGTGCGCGAAACAGTGACAAATGTTTGCAATCTACGCATCCAGGAAGGAGATACGCACAACTCGGCCGCCTTGAACTAAATAGCGTAAGCGACAAATTTTAAAACTCTAGATTATTCAAGAACTTATTTAATATTAAATAGATACGAAAACACAAAATACTAATTTTAAAATGCTATTAACTTATATGTATTAGAGAACTTACTTAGTGTAACGGTGTGCATTCAATAAAGTTAAGACGACTGGATCGGTCCGCCGTCTCAACTACTGCACAACCACTTCATCAAAACTCCGTGAGGATTCATTATAAATGGCTCCGAAACCGGTCGATCGTCTCGACCAATAAAAACATTATCGTGAGTGTAAGCCGGTGTTATAATAATTTACTTCACGACCACTTCTGCACACATGCACGCTAATTTCAGCCTTATATTTCACCACATAAAATACTCTATAAATATAAAAAAGAATCAGAGTCGGAAAGAAAATATGCATAGATATCACGCTGTACCGACCTTGTTTTATCACATCATAAGATGTTGGCATCGAGATACAATACATATAGAGTCACAATCGTGCCAAAAACGTCCGAACCAAAACTCGCCGCACGCTACCAATTGCGCAGAATTTTTGGTTAGTTACCAGGTAACTGCGATCCGACTACAACGCCGCGCGATGCCTGAGCTACGATGACATAGCGGACAACTAACGTTGAACACTATGCACGCGATATAACGTCTAAATTGGAGTAAATGTGGCATTGTGAACTACATAATTGATACAATGTATGTACAATGACGCTCGGACGTTTTTTGACTGTTTTCACTAAGAGATTGTGACTCTATAGGAACTATGGGTGTTAGGGGAAAAAAATCTGAAGCTGCTATGAAGATGAAATGTTTCGCGCTAATACCAGCCCTATTATGTACCAACAACAACACATAAGGTATCAGGAAGTCGAAAGTAGTTCACAAAGACAATAAATCATTCCTTACATAAATCATTGTTGCAGCCTACACATTGCACACTGCACACAGTAGGCCCTAGTTTATTAATGTAAGGGTAGGTACTGATGACTGACTTAATTTATTGTATAATGTTGACATTTTTAGTTTAATTATTTTAAATTTCAATTGGTAATAATTATTATTAGTGTAATGTGACTAGCTACTATTATTAATTTTTTCTATTTTTTCTATTGATATTATTTTTGTGATTTGTATGAGTCTATGTTACTTGGAAATAAATAAATTATTATTATTATATTAATAATGCAAGTGTTTCATGCTCATATAGACATGAAGTAAACACTTGAATGATGATTTTACCCGTAGTAAAAAATAAGAGAGTTGAACTTTTTCCGACCCCGATATCAAGAACGAGTTTAAGAAGAAATACAGCACTGTTGCTCCGCGGTTGTATAAAATTCTTAATGGAGAATATAACACTAAAAAGTACAATAATAACGAAATTAAAAAAATTATAACTACTTGGTTAAAGAAATTTGATTATAAAGGTATTGAAGATATGTTGGACAGTCTACGTATTTAATAAAATAAAATATAATGGATCAGTGAAACACTTAACCCTACTAAAAACACACAAACATGTTATAATATATATATATATATTTTTTATGAATATTTTTATTATTTTGTAAGTTGTGTTCTTTTTTTTTCTCTTTTTGGCTTTATAAATATTGATAAATTTATATAACAATTCTACATTCTAAATTATATCTTATGTTTTGTATTTTGCATGATATAACTGTTTGCTTTGGCATAATTATACTGTTATAATAAGAGAAGCCACTGGCACCCGAAACACAGTCCCAGACTAGTTCGGGAGCCTATGGAAAACCACGTTATGTAAAACTAAATTTATGTCAAAATAAATTACTTTTTGTTTGTTTGTTTGTTTGTTGATTTTGCTAAAGATATTGAAGTGGAAAAGTTTAAAAGATACGGATTTTCGTAATGGATACAATGCCATAATGCCACATTACGAAAACGTTGAGAAAAGATCTAGTCAAAAGTACCCGTAATCTACGAGCTTGTATGAAAACACTCACGAAAGATGTGTATCAGGATCGTAGCAAGTGGAAATTCTTTATTTCGCTTCCGTTCCGAACAAAAACTCATATTTTGATAACCTATCTGGTTGCAAGTCCTGTGATGGAGACGTTTATTAGTGCAACGGATTGGCGCTGGACTAGACCGAAAAAAGCAATAATCAATGCATTTGTGTTTCCGCAATCGCATAATAATCTCGTTAACAGTTTTATCACGTACGCTGTATAGTTGGCCTGCGTCCAATAAACGGACAAAAACACGGCCTTTTGTCACGGTCGAACTAATACTCGTGCCTCGATATACTTGCCGGAGTAATGAAGCGACAGGAGAGATTTGTTGAAGCGACTACGAAATAATAACCAACGAAGAGCATGTCAAGACACGCATATGGTAGGGTTCCGTAGCCAAAGCTTTTTATTTGTGGTTACATTCAGGTTTGTTTAGAAAATGTTAATCGAATGAAGCTCGATGTACCTAAATTTCAGAGATGAATCATCCCGACATAACATTTACCTACTTTTTATGGTGTAGTAAAAAGAAAATTACTTGGGAAAGATACTCTATTAATAGAACAATATCTATCTAGGTGTCTGATCAAAACTGACTGCTATCCCTTAAACGGATTATTTCCTTCATTTGGCCACCTTTACAAATAAGTTAGTCACTCTGTACCAGTGTTACACGATCCTCTTCCAGAATTTCGTTGGCCGAAAAATCCGGAAGATTTCGGTAAAAGTTTTAGTTTTTACATTCTTGTTTTTGTTTCCACAAAACTTGGCTTTTAATTTTCAAGTGTTTGATTTGAGTTATGCTTGGTGAGCTTGTTTTGTGAATATTGTTAAGGATTTGTTTCGAAAATTTGCTTTTTGCTGAACAGGTTGCCGCTAATCTGTACGTTGTTTACATAACGTCAATTTATGTACATACTTTTCATAAATCGTATAAATACCGAAATAATGTTAAAATTTAATTAATGTCTGTAACAATATGTGTTTACTTTCTTACTAGACCATGTTGGAGGTTTTTGGAATTGTTTCAGATTCATGCGTTTGCCGTGCGTTTCGAAATAAGTGCTACTAAAGTAGAGTTGATTTGCCACGGATTTGTTTGATGTATGTATTATAAAACTAAAATTATCTTTATATTTGCCTTTATACATATAAAAGGAGAGAGATTTCCGTACCGAGTTTCCGGAATCCATTACAAGCAAAGCGATAAACCCTACATTTAACAAGACACCCCTTCAAAACACGCAGCCGATTTACCAGGAACACATAACCTGCAAAGAGTACAAATCCGCGACGCGTTCCAACGTTTTTCACAGTTGAGCTACCTCTTTGTCTCTTAGCTAATACAGAGTGACGGCTCGCGCTTGGCTATGTGAGCGCTATTGTGTACCAGGCGTGTGAGATAACAGGCACAGTTTTAATGCGGGTTCTTCTAAAACTTAGAGCTTTCAGGTGACATAGGCTTGCCTAAATGGCTGCAAAATATTGTCTTTCTAATATTCTGATTGAACAACGATCAAAAATTAAAAACTTAAATATTTAATCGTGCATAAAAGACGAATAAAAACTTAAAATAATTAAATAATGACTAAACAGATAAAATTGAAATTTGAAATGTTAGTTAATTACTTTCATTATAACGTTGAAAAACTTTGGACAAATATGTATTCAATAATAAATTTCTACCATACTCATACTCATACTTTTTTATTATAGTTACATGTCACAGTGTATAAATTCTTATTATCGTTTACATAATGATCAAATATGAAAAAAAAAAACACGAAAAAAAATAAAAACATTCAAATAATACAAAAAAAAAACAATCAAAATTATTAAATTGCATAATGTCAAAATTAATTAAACAATTAGGATAAAAAAATAATATTAGTCAATAATAATAATAATTTAAAATGTCAGTTTTACATTAGCAAAATATTGTAAATAATTAATTAATGCCTATTCTACCTTAGGTAGAAAGTCATTCACCTTATAAAATGTTTGCTCAACAAGCCATTTCTTTGTTCTAAATTTAAATGAGTGTCGTGACGGTGCCTCCTTTATGTCGTCTGGGAGACGGTTGTAAACGTCCGTCGCCATTACGTGGACCTGCTTGGACATCTTTACTAGTCGGCGGGTGGGCGCGCGCAGCACCCGCTCACTGTGCGCGCTGGTCGCCCAGGCACGAATATTCATTCAGATGGTCTCGAGCGTACATGGCCGCTTCCAGAATTACCATTGATGGAAGAGTCAGTATCCTCATGGACCGAAACAGAGGCAGTGCCGATGTGTCCTGTGGCACTCTCACTATGGCTCTCACTGCTCTTTTTTGCATTCTAAAGGCACGCTCCCAATCAGCAGAACGCGCCCAGAACTCAACACCATATTGTAGCAGAGAGTGCACAGAAGCAAAATAACAACTTCGGACCATGCTCTTCGGCAAAATGGCTGAAAGTCGCCAAAGCGCAAAACAAGCACGCCCGATTTTATGGCACAGTCTGTCCACGTGGCTTATCCATGTGAGGGCACTGTCGATCTGGAAACCCAAGAATGTCGTATCGTTTACCTGGTCCATTTTCTCGCTTCCGACTACCACGGAGAGAGGTCTCTTTCGATGACCCGAGAGGTCATACCTAACGAAGTGCGTTTTGGTTAAGTTCAAGATCAAACCATTGAGTTTGAACCAATGATTGAGATCGGACGCCACTTGGTTCAGCTTTCGCTCTAATTGATCGTCAGTTGGAGCAGTTACCACTGCGGCGACATCATCGGCATACATCAGTACGTGGCCGTCCTTTATACCTACCTACCTACCTATTTATAGCATTTATCGAGAAAATAAAAATAAAAAGTTTAGCGTCTACTCGGTTTCTTTATTGGGAAAAGATTCGCCTTATTAAGTTGGTATTTTATTTCGCTACTTTGACATTATTTAATGATACTATCACATTTATTAAATTCCCAGAAATATCTGTAAAAGGCCGCATATTGGAGCTCAGCGAGACGGAAGCGACATCAGCGGTGGATGATTCTTTATGTTTGCATTTGTATGGAACCGTGTCCATTTAGAAATGAAGCTGCCGTCGCTGATTCCTTTACCCTGCTACCGCTGAGAACAAAAGGCGCCTTTAGAAACGTCATACAAAATAAATGAAAAAGTTTCCTCTTTTTTCGTCGGTTAAAACTTTTGAATAACTTCATTCACATTATCGTCTATTCAAAATATACTCAAACAAGAATCTAAATTAACTTTAATTTTCCGACCACCAAAATGTAATGTTATAGTTAGTCAGTTATGTGAGTGTGCAGTGAAGTGAACGCCGGCCAACCGTCGCTATGCTCGTCGTTACAATCGTTATTAAATGTTTGGGCGCGGTGCCAGGGCGGTTTACTTTATTTTCATTGCGCCGCGTAATTCTAGCAGTAAATATCACGGAATGGCCTGTTTCTACAATGATTTCTGATTTGTATCAGACGCACCGTAGGACGTCCACGCACATGATGGATGGACGACCTAAAAGAGACCGCAGGGAAAAGCTGGATGCAGGCCGCTTCCAACTGGCCCTTTTGGAAATAGATGGAGGAGGCCTATGTCCAGCAGTGGACGTCCTACGGCTGAAATGATGATGATGATGATTACATTACTATGTCTTGACACCGAGTGGAGACATATTCACTGCAAGACGCTAACGAGCGAGCGAAGTGGAGGGAACAGCAGGAAGGCAGATCCTGGCTCGAGCTGGTGTACTCACCACGTAGAAGAGTACTATAATATCTACAGTAACGTGTATCTATTATCTACAGTGTTTACAAGTACCTATACAATGACAATGACGTGGTTATTTCGACTTTGGTTTGAAATATTTCCATCAGGCGGCCCGACCGTTTGTTTGTCACTTATAGCATAAAAATATACTATGTGATATAATAGAAGACGATGTTAAAGCTTACCCTAGCAAGACTATTACTGCCGTGTAATTTCGCAGCAAGCTTTCTTCTGCAAGTTCTTGCTAGTCTATATATGAAGGCAGAGTCGAACGTAGTTGTTGATATTTAATCTGTGGCGCGGGTCTTTTTCAGTGTTACGTGTACGGATGAGGACAAACGTCTCAATCACAACAGTAACAACCCGGAACGATCTCAATTGCCATAAGGCTGTGCCGGGCCGGTGTGACGTCACACGCCCTCGCAGTGATTGATGACGTCACCAACAACACTACGACTCACTGAACGAGACTAGCCGCCATTACCCGTCTCGATTCTACCGTCAATCTAATATACAATTTCCTGCGACAGTGAACTGGCCATGATAAACTCATCATCAGCCAGGAGACGTCCACTGATGAACATAGACAATAACCAAACAAGACAAAAGAGAAAAAAAGAAATTGCGAGGAAAGAGATGAAAGTATATTTTTTCATTATTATCAGCCTATCACGTTCCCACTGCGGGCCCCAATCCGCCAGGTTGAACAAGTGCATGTTTGTGCATGTCTTTGAAAAATCAATAAACCCTAATTTTATTTTCATCCATGGAGAGGTTTTCGTTTTTATTTCTTCAGGTTCAGGGTTTCGTTTAGTTTGACCTTTCTGGAGCGCTAATTATAAACTAACACTGTGCGATAAGGGTGTAAAGTAAGTTAGGTTCGTGCACTGTTGTAGGTGCGTTCCTATGGAGATCCCGGAGCTCTCCGTCTAGCACAGAGGCAGGCCACCGAGGGGTTCTTAGTGGGTGCAATCTCACATAACTCGGCTACACTCCAATGCAGCTGAGTATCTTTTGAAGAATTCCATCCCGTCACCAAACAAAAGTCCAAGCACTGTGTTGGGTGCGTGATTGCGTGCCTATCTTAGCTCCCGGATCGTCGTCGTCGTCGGATCGTCTCTGTAGAAAAGTTCACGGAATAAATAATAGCAGGTTAGGTTAGGCTAATAGTTATTTTTTGTCTTCTGCATTAAATTTAAGTAAGTAATTTTCAGTGTGGAGTTTAAAGGGGGAGACCTATGTTCAGCAGTGGACGTCTTCTGGCTGATGATGACGATGATGATTAAATTTAATGGTGTGAACAATTAAGAGTTAATTCAAGGTTCAATACATGTAAATGAAGAGAAACTCTCGGAACATCTCAATACAATAAACTAAATCAATAAATATCTACCTACGCGCTCGAAACGCGTGCGCAGGCTTTTATTTTATTTTTATTTTATTTTATATAGTTAGGTACAAAAATAATCAGCAAACTATGCTTATAAACTTAAAAACGAGTAGGTATATATCGCATTACTACGCGTGAGAGCTTCTTTTGCTCTAACCGTTACAAAATTGCTGTCACTTTCGCTCTCGTTAGGTTTATGTAAACGCGCCTCAAGCTGAAGCCGGGCTCAAGAACATAGGCCCTGAAACCACAGTGAGACAGGCCTGCCACCACTAACACGGTTCATTCCTCAGGCTCAGGCTCCGTTCAGAGTCATCCTCATTTGTCTTTTTTCAACCCTTTTTTGATTTCCCAGATATATCTGAAAGGTCCGAGGGTCTGCATGTCCAATGTCCATCAAACACCAAGACATATCCCGCGGTGAACTAAATTATTTATGAAGGGCGACCCTCTCCGGCCGGTATTTGTTGGACCCTACTTACACGCAAGTGGTTCTGTGCCGATGATGGCATCTGTAAGTGAATGAATAGCTTTCCCCTTTCGCTTTTCTGGGTTTTTGATCTGGGAAGGTACATTTCGATTTACCATTGATATTGCTAGGTGCGGTCCTCCAGCGAACCATCTGCTTCTTCAATAAGAGTAGGTGATGCGCACATTCAGGTAGGGCAGTACTTAAAGTACTTAGGGCTCACCTTGGATGGACATTGGAGCTTTGACGAGCATTTCCGACGCTTGGCTCCTCGAATCAAAAGGGTAGCGGGTGCTCTGCATAGGTTACTACCCAACCTTAGAGGCCCACGCGAAGAAGTCCGCCGTCTTTACTGTGGAGTAATCAGGTCGATGGCTCTCTACGGCGCACCTGTATGGTCTAAAAGACTGGGCGTTAAACGCTGTAGAACTATGTTTAATAGTTTCCAGCGCATTATGGCCATCAGGGTAGCGCGAGGTTATCGCACCATATCTTTCGAGGCGGCGACTCTAATAGCCCGATTTCCACCATTAGACATCTTAGCAGACATGGACGCTCAGGTTTATGAGCGTTTACACCGAAGTCACGGACCCGAGCCCGTAAATGCCGCAGAAATAAGGAAGGAAGAGCACCGACGCGCATTCGAAAAATGGCACGAGCGGCTTTACGAGCCACAAAACGTTCGCCAACGTGCTGTCGGCGCTATTCTGCCCAGTTTTCAGGCCTGGCTGAAGAGGAAGGATCACGTCACATTTAGATTGACACAGGTTCTCACAGCACACGGCTGCTTTGGCGAGTACCTTCACAGGATTGGACGCGAACCAACGCCACAATGCCACCACTGCAGGGCTGTGGTAGATTCTGCTCAACACACACTTGAGGAATGCCCTGCGTGGAGTGCAGAGAGAGGGATACTCGTGAACAGGATCGGTCAGGACCTGTGTCTACCCAGCGTTGTGTCAGCAATGCTAGCAGACAGTTCTGCATGGAGGGCTGCGGTTGAATTTTGCGAAAGCGTACTTTCGCAAAAAGAAATCGCAGAGCGAGCTCGTGAAAGGGCAGACCCTGCACGAAGACGACGACGCCGGGTTGGCGGCAACGGCCACTCTAGCTCTTTAGCCCTGGCGCCGGGGCAATAGAATACGGCACCGGTAACCCCTGCCTGTAGTAAGAGGCTACTAAAAGGGGACCTCCGGGCTCGGGATGGTCAAAGTTGGGGCTTTGACCATCCACATAAGCGTGCCCAGGGAGAGAACGACAACGTTGTGTGACCAACGTTGTCGTGGGTGGAGGGGCTGAGACAACACGGTTGTCTCGGGAGGAGCCGTAGCGCAGTGCCGAGGGCTCCGGTGCGTTCCTCTGGAGATCTCGGAGCCCTCTTGTCAAGCACTAAGGCTGGTCACCGGGGGGGTTTTAGTGGGTATAATCCCACATAACCTGGCTGCACCCCAATGCAGCAGGGTATCTTTAGAAGATTTCCCCCTCGAAAAAAAAAAAAAAAAAAAAAAAAAAAAAAAGGTGCGGTCCTCCATTATCGTACCACGCTTCTAAACAAAGTTTCATATAGGTTGGTGGTTTATATAGGTTTGATACAGTTACGTCGGATATCTCAACTTTTATATTATACTAGCTGTCCGCCCCAGCTTCGCACGGTTCAGTAGTTTCCGAGCCTATTCAATGCAAACAAACAAACAAACAATCAAATCTTTCCTCTTTATAATATTAGTATAGACTAGCGGTCCGCCCCAGCTTCGCACGGGTATAGATTATAGCCTATGTCACCCGGGGATAGTATAGCTTCCCAACAGTGAAAGAATTTTTCTAATCGGTCCAGGGGCCTTACGGACAACTGCTATTACAGGCACCTAATCCACTCAGTTGGAAAATCACGCTACCGCAAACCGTATCTGGGCGCGATAAGGTTTGCGGTCGCGTGATTTTCCAACTGAGCGGATTAGGTGCCTGTAATAGCAGTTGTCCGTAAGGCCCCAGTACTTTTTGAGCCAATTCGTTACAAACATACTTACATACAAACTTAGAATAACTACACAAAGAAACCAAGTACATTCGCAAAATTTAAGCCATTAACCGGGGATAGTGTAGCTTCCCAACAGTGAAAGAATTATTCAAATCGGTTCAGTAGTTTCGGAGCCTATTCAATGCAAACAAACAAACAAACAAAAAATCTAATCTTTCCTCTTTATAATATTAGTATAGACAATAATATTACAAGAGCCACACACTGTTAGCGTTCACGTCTGCGGAAAGATAAAATTGTATGAAAATTACATTGACAATGACATAAGCATGAGAGAAATTATCTCAAGCTAAAGTCATTTTCATAAAATTTTATCTTTCCGCAGGCGCGTACTCTAACAGTGTGTGGCTCTTGTCTAGAGCCCCTGGCAGACGTCCTGTCTTAGAACTGTCAAAGTAAAAATAGTAAATCTTATTTTCTTACACCTTGGGTTACATTATTACAAAAAAAAAATAGGGATCCTTACTTTAAAGTAAGGATCCCTATTTTTTTTTTTTTAAATATAATATAGCCATGTTACCCAGGGGTGGCTAGTGTAGCTTCCCAACAGTGAAAGAATTTTTCAAATCGGTTTAGTAGTTTCGGAGCCTATTCAATGCAAACAAACAAACAATCAAATCTTTCCTCTTTAGAATATTAGTATAGATATATAATTATATTATAGTATATAGTATAGATATGTGTGTGCCTGATATGTGCCCTATATCAGGCACACACATATCTATACTATATACACATATCACGCAGAACAGATGGCCGATGGGGCCGAAAGGTTCTGGAATGGAGACCACGGACTGGTAAGCGCAGCGTAGGACGTCCACCCACAAGATGGACAGACGACCTAAAAGAGACCGCAGGGAAACGCTGGATGCAGGCCGCTTCCAACCGGCCCTTTTGGAGATCGATGGGGGAGGCCTATGTCCAGCAGTGGACGTCCTACGGCTGAAATGATGATGATGATATAGTATAGACGGATTAGTAAGTTGAAATGGCAGTGGGCAGGGCACATATCACGCAGAACAGATAGCCGATGGGGCCGAAAGGTTCTGGAATGGAGACCACGGACTGGTAAGCGCAGCGTAGGATGTCCACCCACAAGATGGACAGACGACCTAAATGAGACCGCAGGGAAACGCTGGATGCAGGCCGCTTCCAACCGGCCCTTTTGGAGATCGATGGGGGAGGCCTATGTCCAGCAGTGGACGTCCTACGGCTGAAATGATGATGATGATATAGTATAGACTATCACTACATAGTATAAAACAAAGTCGCCTCCCGCTGTCTGTCCGTCCCTATGTATGCATAGATCTATAAAACTACGCAACGGATTTTGATGCGGTTTTCATCATCAGTTAGATAATTTTTCACAGAAGGTTTATATATGTAACAAGAGCCCCGCCCTGGCTTCGCACGTAAGTTACACCCGTGCGAAGTCGGGCGGGCGGGTCGCTAGTAATATTATAAATGCGAAAGTGTGTTCGTTGGTTTGTTTGTCCTTCTTTCAAATAGCAACAGAGCAACGGATCGACATGATTTTTTGCATAGGCATAGTTCATGGGCTGGATAGTGACATAGGACGGAACTTATCACGGAAAAATTTATGCTTCCTCATGGATTGCTGACGCATGTGAAACCGCTGGGCGCAGCTAGTAAATATTCTTCAGATAGCGAGTTATTTGTAAATCTTGAGGAAACTACGAAATAAGGTCCTAGTGCTCTGTTGGCTAGTAGCAATCATTCTCAAGTCGAAAGTGCAACACGAAATTCGGCAGCATCATTTGAGAGCCAGTTCTCGATCCAGCTTAGATTAAATAATTAAAATTGCTTTCAAACTGCTTATGTGCGTTTTTCAAAAAGACACATTATACTCTTACTTGTTCCCAATTTATGAACAACTTATCCACACCAAATTTCATCAGAACAGGACGAGTAGTTACTGAACTCTGAAAATAAATATCCAAGTATTTTATACGAAAACGGCTTAAATCTTGAGTGCTTCAGTCCAGAGTAATAAAAATAACAGCGCAGGTTTGAATCACGCCCCCTTAAATTTCATCATCTGTAATCCACTTTTTTTTATAACGTTTTGCGGAAAGTACACAAAAAGTAGGATCTTTTTGTACAAGTTTAGGGTATGTTCCGAATCCTGCAGTGAATGCACGATTAGGGAAGTTTTTTGCGTATGTATGTACGGAGGGTCCGACTTGGAAGTTAGGACGTCATGATTGGCCATTTCACTGCTGCCGCGGAGGCGGGAGGAATCTGTAATTTAGGGACTCAAATATTGGATGTACCTACTTGTTTAATTATGCGATTTATGCTTAATTAAGATCTTTGTAACAAGGTTACATTCCGAAGCTACGTTTAAAGTGAATGTGATAAAACGTTGATAAAACTTAAAACCATGGACAGAAACTTGTTTTATAGTCTTATAACTGAAGTCTTACAGGCGGCAATTTTTTTTTAATGTGCCAGTCTTCTTAAGAACTATAAAGCCAAGCAAAAAAATATTCTAGTGCTATATTGTCCGCTGTTGGACACAGCCTGATCCTTGGGTAGGTTTGTTGATCTACAAATAAGTATTGGTTTCTCCTTTGTTAGTGTTAATTGCCTTAAAGTATATACTTACTGCATTTTATATATTCCTTTTGTATATGATTTGATCAACTCGCAACCGTTGTCCTTGTGTAGATACATACATGTCATCCAGCAGTGCAAGTACCGTTCTTTTATCGATCGTCAAATTGACAGTTGAGGTCGTCAAATTCGATAATATGCCATTTTTTCAGTACTCGCTGTGATCGATTCTATGACATTTTAGCGAATTTGACGATCGATAAATAACGGTACTTGCACTGCAGAATAGCCAAATGCTAAAAACAAATGAGTTCCCACCATAGTCACGTTTCAAATGCAAGGTCAAAACATGAATGTCATTGACCTTTGTCACCATATGATACCATTAATATAATGTGTAATACTATTCTAAAGTTTCCGGAATCAGCCATAAAGTTCAGTTTCAGTTAGAAAAGATTTTCACAATGTTCAGCATGTTTTTATCGTAATTTTATTGTACTTATCGACTTTTTGATAATGGCACGGTGACTTCAAACATGCTATAAACTATTTTTTTTTTGTTTCAAATAAATCTATTTAATTTCTCAGATCTAACATAACTGTTTAATTTTTTTCAGGTAAGTTCATCATTAGAACCTTTATAGTAAGTAAAAATTGGTTAAAAATAAAGAAAAAAAAAACATCCAAATAAACCTCTACAAAATTTTCTTTCGCCAGCGCCATCTAGGTAAATTGCTGAAAACTACGTCGCGAACAGTATCTCAAGTGGGTCCTCTTGTTTCCACTGAAACCTCAGGGAAGTGAGGGCGCTACGAGCAAGTAATCTGTAGGTCTCGTTTGCTGGTTCCGACAATTTCTGCCAGATGGCGGTAAAAACTGTTAGGTTTTTTAGTGTTAACTGTAATGGAGAGATGGACCAATCAATGGGAACAAGATAATTATTACATTTGATATGGGTTGTCAGATTTGCTTATACAACACGATCGTGGCTCCATAAACCAAATCATGTTGGTCGAACTGTAAGTAAGAAAGCGGCTCCTCGACTTGCACCTCCACGATTTCTGCTGTTTAATAGATTTTGGAGTCTATAATGCGTGGTGACGTTAGATTCGTCTTTATATCCGGAGGGTCCTGGGCTACATTTTGCTGTCGGTTTTTAGGGTTCCGTTACCCAAAGAATGTAAACGGGACCCTATTACTAAGCCAACGCTGTCTGTCCTTTTTTGTATTTTGGTAGTCAACAAAAGCAAGGGATATACAATAAAATCTGTATGCTTAACAAATTGCCGCAAGATATCCATAACCAAACTACATGCCAAGGATTTCAAATTAAACATTTCTTTGAGATGAACCCTGTTTACACACTAAATGAATTTATGAAAATGCGTCTAAATGAATCTTCATTCTTATGTGATTAGAATAGTATACTTAATTGACATTAATACAATAATTTTATAGCTATTATTTTAGATTTATTTCATGACATTAATTATTATAAGAATAAAAAAAAAATTTAATACTTATTTTATTGTTCCATAATATAATATATATCTTTTATACTGGAATGTTGTAATAAGACTTGCCTAATGTGACAATTTAGTTATAAGGCCAATAAATAATTCTATTCTATTCGATTCTATTCCATTCTATTTTATTCAGTTTATATGGTGGTACGGAACCCCCAGTGCGCGAGCCCGACTCGCACATGGCAGCTTTTTTCATGTAATAATATAATGGTCTCTGAGTCCGAAGGAGACGAAATGTTATTTATTTAGTTGTGGTACAAAACTCAAAATAAAAACACGTAGACGAAATCTTTGTTGCGAAGAGGGCCACCGTGTGTCACACGTAACTCGGTGCGAAATGAAAGGACACTCCAAGTGCCTCGCGACGCTCCTCCAGCTCTTTGTCAAGTCTGCGCGCCTGGTGCTATGAGATAGGAGCACTCGTTGGTTTCCTTGTTTGCCCGCGGCTTGGGTTGCAATTTTTGTGTTTTATTTTTGTAAAAAGCCAGTATAAAGAAGAATCTACCGAAGTAATACAAAGTTTAACTAATGTTTCTTAGACAAAAATAACGCAACCAACTTGCTTTAGTTTTTAAAGTGTTGTGTATTATCGTCAAGGTGGAGAAACGTGGGTTACTTAATTATTATAGGGTTCAGTTAATTCTTTATACCAATTTATTGCAATGCATTATTACGAAACCCAGTTTCGAACAGTGTGAAAATTCATACACCAATCACCGTATATGCCAATCGCCAGTAACTCGAAGTTAGAAAAGTAAAGGGCGGAAAACAATGTCGCGGACAACTAAAAGACAAATCTTCAATCCCATACTTGTAACATTCCTGAGCCAGTATCATCCCCTGTTTCAATAAGAAATGTCCGCCCGGGGGCAGGGGCTATTAAAATTAGTTTCCGAGTCAGAATTCAATTCTGCCCCCTTTGCCCCGGGCCTGGAGCGAGCCCCAGGGACGGGGGCGACCTTTGTTTTTTATCCAGGCCTAAAGGACGCCATTTTGAATCGTTGATAAGGTACAGATAATTACTGGCTATTGTTGGATGTTGTATTAAATGGCTGCCTTAGTGTTTTGTTGGAGTTAGTCTCGAATACTGTTAATTGAAAGGATGTCGATATTTTGAGCTCTATATAGACCTTAAAAAGTACTGGAATTGATGTCAACGCTAACGTTTATATTTTTTTACAACTCAATTCCTCTGTTTCATCTGCATTTCATTAGGCTAAAAAGTATTATTTGTGTACAGAGCACGTCCTATCTCCGAATAAATTCTGCTCAGCCGTAATGAAAAATCTGCGTGCCACCAAACACTCAAAGTAAAACATGCAAACCCACACCACTTTACGGCTTTATGGTTGATATTTCTAAAACCCGCACGAAGGGCTTTGATTCCACATTTATTTTGCGAACTGCTAATCTGTGGAATGCGCTTCCTGAATGGGTGTTTCCCGATAGATACAATCTGGATGTCTTCAAATAGCGAGTGAATCGGTTTCTTCTAGGCAAGCGTGCTCCATCGTAGACCGCATAATCCGTCATCGTTTAACATCAGGCAAGTTGGCGGTCAAACGCAAGATTATAATAAAAAAAGATATATACATAAATGCTCAATAATGCATTCTAAAAAACGGGCGTAAAATTAGATCATTATTATTAAGTCGTCAGCGAAAAAAGTTAATCCTATAACTTGATGTAACATTACATTACTGCAGCGGCAGACAACAGGAATTCTAAAGTTTTTTTTGACGTTTTCATTTATGTTCTAACGTAAATATGTGGGCCGAGATAAAATGAATTGGCGTCAATTACTTTAGGTAAGACCTTAAAGTCTTATTTCCGTCTTAATTGTGTCCAAACACAATAATAGTGATTATTGAAGAACAGGATACCAATTAATTATATTAACGCTGTTTCATAAGTTCAATTCTCCAAGCCCAACCTCGGCGAGCCGACATCCGTAGTTAGGCATTCCGCACCGTCTGTGGAGACCTCAGCTCAGTCTAAGCCGCTTACAAAGGGACTGTCGACCGGACGGAATGTCCGGAACCCAAACGTACAATTATCTACATACCTATTGTTGTAATTCATGAGCTCGCGCGGCTTACAATGTGCTAGTTTTCAACCTCTGGTAAACAAGGGAGATATGGAACGGTGATGTGGCGGTTGCGAACGCATCTGGCCTATATCAGGCTTGATGGCTTGAGACGAACTCACCCTGCTGACGACGTTGTCGCCCTTTTTTGCATGTGGACTATAAGTTAGCTCATTGTTGTCGCTACAAGTTTTTTAGTGTGCGTGAAAATTGTGTAAGTTGGCCGTCCTTATAGTGCTAACAGACGAGACGGACTTGGTTGACGAACCGCCGTCCAACCAACGGGAGAGAAAGGACGGCGGTCCGTCAACCAAATCCATACGTCTGTTAGTACTATTACAGTTTTTGCTCTTACAGTTTAGCGGTAAAGTGAAAACTGAAAATTTTATAAGAAAAACGGTTAAATTTAAAAAAGCTATGTAATGTGGACAATAAAATTTGAATAAATTCAGGCAGGTATTAATTAGTCGAAGTTTACATGGTTTTCTTACAAATTGAACTATTCAAATGAGCTATCCTGTGATATTTCCGAGTGACTGTAAGATGTAAATTTTCATAAGGGCTGTTTATAAAGTATTTAAAGGTTGGCAGCAACGTATCTGTGATGCCCCTGGTATTACATGTATTCATATGCGAATGTGGTCACTTACCATCAAGTAGTCCGTTAGCTTTTTTCCCATCGGTAGTTTTTTTTATAAATCTGGTTACACAACGTCTGGCTAGTTATTAGTACAATGTAGACGGATCGGCCCATTGGCTATTATAGCTGCTTTCTACTGTATACTCCACCCACGCTCGCTTATAAATTGCACCATCCAGGTCTGCTACAGTCACATAATTAGAATCTATCTAGCTATCGTAGTAGTACAATTACTTGCCTGATAAAATAAACCTCTATTTATGAACGAGGTCAACATCAGCTCCCAGAGGAAATGTGCCAGTTTTCACTATTTATTATGTGTATTTACTTGGTAATTTCAATCTTTCATAACAAAACGAAGCAACGGTTGGACGTGATTCTTAAAAGAGCGGGTTAGAGACACTAATAATACTTTGGGATATTCTACATCTCGAGAAACGAAACGTTCCATTGATATAGGATCCTGTGTAATCAGTGTCCACGCGGGACTATAACGTCCATTTTGTTTTGTAGACATAAAGTACAAAAAAGGTTCTGATTGGAGGCGCCGGGTATCGATCCCGGTACCTCTCGCATGCTAAGCGAGCGCTCTACCATCTGAGCTACGCCCCCGGTTGCCAAGTCTTCCGAATGTGCGGCACGGCTTCTCACAAATTAAATTCTGGTCACATAGCCCGAGGCAAGGGCCAGGCGACTTTAATAAAAACGTCCGCGTCTCGTATTACTTTTACTTTTATCTGGAGGTTATAGCTTATCCATAGTTCCGAGAGCCTCTCATCTTTGAACACAGATTATGTAATAGGAGCTTTTATATTTCAATACGAATCTCTCGTCGATGGTTTGACTGTTACTTTGGGACAAAGACTATGAACCCTGGTGACTAATGGTGCAACTTCCCCTCACGCGTGCGTTACTAGTTTATGTTATGTTAGTATGTACTGTTAGCTGCTAAGAGTACGTCAGTGTAGTTTGGATTTTTCGCAGAGAACGTAGGCAATACAAAATTAAGAAAAAATAAAGTTGTTGTGCTCTGGTATGGGAATAATAGCAAGACATTCAGCTGTATGCTTATATTTTCACAAGTAAGCTATTTTTTGTAGTAATTAGAGATTATAAAAGAGAGAACATTAAAAAAGCAACTGGAACCCGTTGATGTCTTTTGTTCCGTCCTGTTCTATTCATTGTAGTTTTGTAACTCTGTCTCGTTTTATCCTACCATAGTACGGTTCTATTAGACTTAGAATATATTCAAGATTATTTTTACAATAAGTGCTTGTGTTTTGTAACAATAGTGATGTGCTTCGTTTTGGATTTGTTTTCTCTTATATTTATAGACCACACAGAAAAACATAAGTGGATACAAGCAACTCAAGCCTAGAATGTAGTTCGCACACTCACACTCGCCGACATCAACCCGATAGAAAATATACAAAAAAGCTACTTTACGGCGGTGCTCGAGGCTATGCAATTTATAAATATATCTATTAGTCCTGAAATACTGAAAGTATGTCGACCACAAGTTAAATCACGCTAAATGTCGACCTATAAGTCAAACTTGGCAAATTGTTTCGTCTAACTTGACGTGCGTTTGATCGCGTATCGTTGTTCAAGTATGCCCATAAGGGTGAGCTACACTGACCACTTACATTACCTCGAAATGTGACCGCTGCCCTACCGTTGCAAATTCACCTTGACAGGTAAAAGTTTTTCGCCCCATTTGCCGTGCGATCACGTATTGTTCTTCCTGGCCCACGGAGCGACCTACATCCGCGCATGCATTATGTACTAGGCATTCAGAACGCGACAGGAGCTCCTTTGATCACGCTCACGGTGCTTCTGCCCCAGTTGGCAAGGGTTAAACTCTTTGTCGTGAGACAGCGCTTTTTGACGAATCTCTGCTGCCCTGTTTCTTGAAAGGACTTGTTTTTTTGGGATTGGTTATGATTTAACCAAGTTAAAATTCTTACGTACACAATTGCGAAATATATATTTTTTTTTATATAATCGTATCTTTAATCATTTGTCGGTAACCTTAGAAATGCAGGAATGACTAACGATATAGCAAAAATCATACTATCGAATGCCTTATATTTCAGTTTTGCGGAATTATTATTTATATTCCCTTGAAATCAAAATATATCAAATTCAAATTATTATCAAATTAAATTAATGAATATTTAGGGGCACCGTTCTTATGCATCTACCTAACTTACCTAACCTCTGCATTGAACACGTATATTTTATCAGAACAAAATTAATACGTACTTTGATGCATCTAATACGTTAACAATACCTAACTAGTCTGACGTAGCCGTCTGAAGTCGCTTCGCACCTTGATTCACCCTCAAAACGAGCACTCGCATCTCCGAGGTTTAAATATCTTCAATTAATTAATTCACTTCTTCGAACCTCTGCGGGCCTGGTACTGAAATCTTAATGTAGGTTAATTAACAGACTTTGTGAAATAACAGTGGTAGTTGAAGTGCAAAATATGGCGGTTAATTTGTACTTACTCTATTAACGGCTTGTTCTCTGGTTTAAGTTTTCGCATAATATTCACGGAAAAAGTATCTTATTATAAAAAATACCTATATCTTCAGCGTTAAACTACAATCTATCCCCATAACCTTAGCCGAACAGACGCTTAATCGGTTCTATACGTTACTGGCGTAATATGATATTCGTACAATACACATGTTCGCATTTACCACTTCTACGTTTTATTCTGTCGTCAAATAGCGCACTAATACAAACTAAGATACGTAACGAAGTCTATTCCCTATTCAAATCTAAAACATAATGACGTAATCTCGTCTCATCGTACACAAAGGTACCAGCTGGATCGTTCCGCACATTCCATGAATACAGACGTGCATTCCGTACTCTGTACTTATGCTGGCCGCACACCGAAGCTACACGCCACAAGCAAAATGTTGAAACAAACATATCGTGTCCACTGAGATTCCCTATTCTCAGTTTGATGTCAGCATGTTTCGCCGTTGATTGTAAATTGTAATGTAATTATTGTGACTGTTGTTGGAAATACTCCGTAAAATCAAACCTACGCGAACTTCAATTCACCCCCTGCTGGCTGAGAGACCGGTGCTATCATAATGGGGTTTCTAGCATCGGGGACCCATTTTTTTAGATAGAATAGATCTATGTCTGACCACTAACTCGCCTGATCCATTTGAATTAGGCGCCAGGTATGTGAATTGATCTCAAATCGCAACCGCTACAAATGAGTCCTTGGATAGTTTGCATGCTTGCGCGACGATATTATAATGGGTGCGCTAAATCTGACTGGCGCCACAGTTGTAAAATAAAAGTATTAGCGGTGTGCAGCCTGCCTTACACGGCTTTGTGCAGATAATTATACGGATGTAGACTTACGCGCTCCAAGAGCTTGCTTGCTTTGTGCAGTCGATAGCTAAATAGAATACTGGCGTTACTAATAAAAAATCCTTAGAATTATTAGCGTAATTAATTTGTGGATGATAATTAAAATCACACTAAAAATATGACTGAACCTAGTAACGGCTGGGTTCAGTCAGATTTGGTTTTCCAGAAAAATTTAGTGTAGGATAGAGATAAATATGCGGAGTGCGGTAAGTCATGCAGTTATTTGGGATACAATCTCAGTTTATCGGTAAGTCAAATCGCTAAACACACGCTACGCCGGTTTTTCCTTGAAATATTATATCGGGCCTCTATAAATTCCTCCTTGTTTATTCCAAATATAATTGTTTGCCGTCATAAATTACCTGAAAATGAAACTGTTTTCATAGAAAGCAATGATTTCCTTAGTAACAGAACCAATAATGTTGTCATTTCCATTTATAATGTATTGTTAGATAAAGTAGGTATAGGTAAAGTTCAAAGTTCTTACATGTCTGCCTTCAATCAATATCCAATTTTCCGAAGCTGTGCATTAATTGTGCGTTTTTTCTTCTGAAGTGGGGGGAACTTGGGAGATCCAATTTAAGTTTGCTTCAGCTTTCGGCGACTTTACCTTGCGCGAGGGCGTGCCGGGAGTTCCAGCGGTGTATAAAAAAATAAGCTAAAAACTTTTAGCACGGTAAAAAGTAGGTGCACTGTACGTATATTTGTATTTATTTAATCTACAACGATATCCCAATTACGAAAGGTTCTCGAATGGAGACCATGGACCGGTAAGCGCAGCGTAGGACGTCCACCCACAAGATGGACAGACGACCTAAAAGAGACCGCAGGATGCAGACCGCTTCCGACCGGCCCTTTTGGAGATCGTTGGGGGAGGAATATGTCCAGCAGTGAACGTCCTATGGCTGAAATTATGACGATGATGATGGATATCCCAATCTATGGAATGTTCAGTAGGTCGTGACGCAGTACGTCATTAAATCTTATAGTGTAAAATTTGGTCACTCGCAAAAAGTAATTTTAGCACAAAGCTACTTTCGCAAAACGTTTTTTTTCCCCGCCACCATTTCAACAGCGCAGTTCCGCTGTTGTATTTCCCTCTACTTACACCTTTTTTATGTTAACCTGTATTTTCCATCCGCTGGGCAAATGTCTCCCCCGATTCCTCTACTGGTCTCTGTCCCGGGCCAGCCTAATATTAGATACCACAGACCTATATCTAGTTCTGTGTTAGTGGCTATACTGTGAAGCGGCGATCTAGTACAGACTGTGAATGTCAGAACGTAGTCGTAAGACTACGTTCAATAAGATCGATAGCAATATTATATGCAAAATTAAGTAGTCGGTGTCTACTTACTGCTTACATTTCCTCCACGTTCGGGCATCCTCAAAACTTACAAATCCGCCCATAAGAATTTACTCACATTAATGGTAGGCTGTCGCTCCGCCCAGTATCTCGCCACACTTTTACAGTACGATTTCTTTCCAATTTCCAAAATTGCACCCCTTGGGAAGGCGCCTATACACGCCCGATGTATTGTTAAACGACTGATTGAATTCAACTACTTGAGCTATTTCTCACAAGAAGTACCTACATTATTTTGTTTTACTTTGTACCTGCTTCTTTTTTTGTTTCTGTTTCTTTTGATTCAAATTCGTAAATTGTCTTTCTAGTTCGCTTAATATTTATACTTAGACTAGCTGTACCCGCAACTTCGTTTGCGTGAACTATAAACTAGTCCCAACAAACGCCGCAAATTGCAGTAATATGTTACTAACAATATTGGCAGAGCTTTTCTGTTAACAATATTGTTAGAACTGATTGAACGATGCCTCTTTTGCATTCTTTATAAAAATAGGTGAATAATCATTAAATATTTTTACACTAAAACAGCGTAATCGGCTTCAATCGCCTCAGTTGTCGAGGTGACATGTACAAGAATATCGTCAAGGGCACTAAATTGACGAAGATACCACGAAATGCGCATTAAATATACCCTCTGTTTTTTTGAGTCAGTAAAAAAAAAAAACTAAAATGAAGGGTACCTAGTTCATAATTTTAATTCCAGATTAAGAAGATAGTTACCTAATTAGCTCGCCTATTATGTTCTGTCTTAAGTTTCCTGTGTGTTTCTGGCGTACAGAGCTCACAAAGGGTTCCAGCGTCAGTCACCTTTCTAAAGTTTCCATAATACGCTCACGTATACATTCAGCGGTCTAAAGGATCTTTCCACGTTGGTGGACAAGAAAACAACCGCGAGCTTCAACCAGGGATTAAAAATCAACAGAAGAACAACTTTAAATTGCTAGAGAAAAAATAATATAAAACGTATGATTGAGGATAAAGTTGCAAATTGTGCTTATTAATAAATAATATTATTATTTCAATTTCTTTTTTACGTGAGGCTATTTTATTTTTACGTTTTATAGTAGTTCTCCATCTGTCTCCCTATTCTTTGTCTATACCTCAACTTTACAGAACATTTGTAATGGCCGCCGGCAGAATCCTTAATTAAATTAAAATGTAACACTCAGTTCTGTACAAATGTTTCGTAAAAGTAATTCTCGGATGAAGCGTCTGAACTGTCGAACTTGCGGTAAACTTCCCCAACGAGAAGGCAGGTTGAACAACTTGCTAGAGTTATTCATAAATATACAAAGGGAATTATGTTTTGATTCAGAATATGATACTGGAATGAGTACTTAGTTTAGAAATTCATTCATGAAAATTATACAAGGCTATACAGAACGTGTGTACTAAGCCGAAAGACACTCATTGTACTGTAGGATAAACCCTAATATTGCGAAAAAATATGAATCAATATCGCAAATTTTCTTACACTAAAAACTAGCTGCGCCCCGCGGCTTCACCCGCATAGTGAAGAAAAATGGTGATGATGATGATGAAAAGCCTATGTCACTCTCTGGCTCTTGAACTATACCCATGCAAAAAATCAGGTCGATCCGTTGTTCCGTTGCAGCGTGAAAGAGGAACAAACAAACTTTCGCGTTTATAATATTAGTAGGAAGTAGGATATTACAAATTTTCTTACACTAAAAAGTAGTTGCGTAGATCAACTTGTAAAAAAAATTAGATTATTGTTATCGTAAAACCTCTACCACCGGCTGATCTGTTTAAAACTCTTTTATCTTCAAAAGACCGTTGTAGTTGGCAACACTTCGGCGAGGTGAGTGACGAGCTTTACAACTTCGGCGTAAAAAAGTCTAAAATCGAAACAGAGCCAAAAACTTAAATCCAGCTTTCCAACTGGTACAACTGAAGAGCCGATCCGAAAGTAATTTCCAAGTTTGTGGAGGAATCGCAACTCGAGGGCCCCGCCGGGGTCTCCAATCCGGGGCCCCGAGTCCGTCGGGGGCTAATCAGGGCCCCTGCTTCACGCCGCCTGGACTTTGAAGAGTTAGTAACACAGTTTTGAGTTCTATTTAGGAAGCAAATGATTTGACTAATTTATTGAGATCTTAAAATTTTTACTTTTCCAACTTTACTGATAATTGCGACAGCGACGTCAAAATAAAAGGAATCGTTTGTGGCGTTTTAGCTCACAAAGTAATGGACCGATTTTAATGAGGTTTTTTTAATTGAAGCTAGTTTTTTCTGCATGATTCTTAGCAATATTTTATAAAAATATGTCTAGGGGCATGACAGCCCACTTAACGCGGGCTCGAAACAGCGTAGTGCGGATAATGACGCGAACGTGAACCTAAACGCGCCGAGATACGGTTTGCGGTAGCGCAACTTTTCGCAATCACTTGAACAGAATCGCTTAAAACAGGCAGCCGTAAGGCCCCTGGTGTTTAAATTAAAGTCTTGTTTGAACTCTTTCGAAGTGGACGGGTATTTTTTAAACGCGTACATGTTCTGGTATCTACTTTGACTACTTAGGTGTTCTAACAAGTAAAAAACAAATTAGAAACACGTGATTAACAATCTCTTGATGTGGATTGTCGGAACACATGGATAGGTCAATAGCGACAGATTACTTGGGTGGTAGCTAGCAGAAGTAGCGTCCCTCACCACCGCGTAGTAAACATGCTGATGAAACGACTGGATTAAGCATTTCTGCACATAAATCTCTTAGTAGCAAACCGTCATCACCATGCATGAAGCCGTCTATATCTCTAGGTATTTATAAGATGCTTCCATGTGGGAACCCGTATATTGCATGCCTCGCGCGTGGCATGCTCCAGCGGGTAAGAGACGAGGATCCCAAGTCAGGTAGGATATTGAAATTGTTATACGAAGTATTGTGAGATATCGTCATTGTGATCGCAATTGGTATGACGTTTAACTTTGGAGTTTGCCAGCGTTGTTGAACTGTTTTGATTTCAAGCAAATGCATTTTATTTCAATATAAATTTAATTTGATTTTTTTTTACCAAGTTACGGTTAGTTAAACACAATCAGTTTTATTAAAGACTAGCTGACCTGACAGACGTTGTCCTGTCTTAGAACTGTCAAACACGCAAAGTTAAAATTATAAAGCTTATTTTTTTACACCTTGGGTTACATTATTGGAGTTTTAGTAAGGAAGTTATTTTGTTTGAAAATATAATATAGCCTATGTTAGCTATGTAGCTATGCCTATGTAGCTTCCCAACAGTGAAAGAATTTTTCAAATCGGTTCAGTAGTTTCGGAGCCTATTCAATGCAAACAAACAAACAAACAATCAAATCTTTCTTCTTTATAATATTAGTATAGATCACAGTTCCGAAACTGTCTAAGTTAGAAGTTCATCGATGTTTTTTAAGGTTTACTACGTATTTTACTAGTGAATTTTCTAGTTCAGTAAATTTTTACAGTTCAATGTCAGAGACTTGGTTTTAATCATAAATCTAGCAATAAATCTTCACTAAATCCCTATCTTCTAAAGACTTTCCATTACCTAAATCAGTCCCATTATCAAAATAAATTGGCAGCATCTATTAGGTCTGATTCGACTGCAGTAGACGTTAAAGGCACATAGTGGTATGTCTGGGCGCCTGGTACGTTGGTAATCCTTTCTCGCCCGCTGTGCTCCGGATAATTACTACGGAGAGTTATGGCCTGCTTTGTGTTGCTGCTGTCCTGGTAAATGTATCGAAATATATGAACGTTTAAACAAACAATGCGTCTAATTGCAGAGATTGTTTTTTTTTTTATAGAATCAAACGACGAGACGACAGAGACGCTTGCATGATGGTAAGCGTCCCTAGCTTTCAGAGCCCTTATTCACAAATTTCGTCATGACGGTTTTTGACAGCGTCACCTTACAAAATCTGTCAAAATTGAAATTTATCATTGTTAAACGTGGCATCGTTACGAAAAGGGATCCAGTTGCAGTACTCCCGATACCCACAAATAATATTTAATCTAATTCTCTTGTCCTGTAATTTACGAAACATTGCTTTTCAATCAGGAAATTTCGGTATGCTGGTATGTACCACCACCCCAAACGGACTCAATTTGTATTTAAATGTATATAAAGGCCCGATACCTCATAGTTTATAAGACGCTGGACCCGACGGATTACCGTCGCGTTCTTGCGTGTTCACCTATACACTACTAACGGTAAGCTAAATTACAGATAACGTACAGAGAGAACTTTTAGTAAAAATACCATATTCCGGGTAGGGAGAGATTTTTTTTTATTGCATTATATGCTTGCGTTTGACCGGTACCTCGCCTGTGGTTAAGCAGGCAATAAACAGATTCACTCGCGTTTTGAAGACACATAGCTACTGATAAAATGTTATAATCAGATTTTATTCTCTCAGTCAGACTGCCCTGTGGTGTGGACAATCTCAAACACACCCAAAAAAAATTAAGATAAAAAGCATATGTTACTCTCCGGCTCTTAAATTATCGTGCAACATCATCCGGTGTTCTTTTGCTGTTCGAAAGAAGGATAAAATTAACAAATACGATTCTGATTCACAATATTATTAGATAGTATAATAGGGAAGGTCGACGCCTAGGGTAGTGACTCGACCACAGCTGCCATGATGAAGAACAAATTGTGTAGTCGAAAATGGTAACACCAGTTTGGAGTTATGCTACATTACTTAGAAATGTTGACTGCGTGTATATAATGTGTTTTTCTGTGTCAAATAATTATAGTATCACATAATTATGACAAAAGTTGTTTGCAATTACATATTTACCCTGTTATAGATAAACGCTCGATAAGCTAATAGCGAGATACCACTAGCTCACTGGCTCATCACGAACTGACTCATCACGAAATCTCTAAAACTTCTTAACCTACGAAGCTGAGACAGTCCTTATGGGGTGTAGAGATCCGCTAAGAAAATATTTGCGAGGGGCCGAATTAAGGAGGCAAAACGGGCGTGAAAGTTTATGAAAATCTACGCGTACGAAGTCGCGGGCAAGAGCTAGTCTGTTGTCTAAAATGATCTGTCCATTTAACGCTGAAGAGAAATGTCACGCGTGAAAGCAAGACAACATAATTATTTATGATAAGTATCTACATTAATTCACACCGACAATTTTTTTTTAAAGTCACCGACATAGCCTATCCGATTAGCAAGTTGAAGTGGCAGAGGGCAGAGCGCATATCACGCAGAACAGATGGCCGATGGGGCCGAAAGGTTCTGGAATGGAGACCACGGACCGGTAAGCGCAGCGTGGGACGTCCACCCTTAAGATTGACAGATGCTCTAAAAGAGACCGCAGGGAAACCCTGGATGCAGGCCGCTTCCAACCGGCCCTTTTGGAGATCGATAGGGGAGGCCTATTTCCAGCAGTGGACGTCCTATGGCTGAAACGATGATGATGATGATAATGATGATGATCTGAATTAATTCATATAGACAATGATCCATACTTTTATCATTCAAGTCTTGTCAAAATCGTGCCTTATAAAGCTCAATATATTTAGTATGGAGTGACCGTTCCTTCGTTTCTGGTTGTTTGTATTCTAATACTAGTTGTTATAGGGGACTGCGGAGATTTTATCGTTATTGTTACGGTTCTCTGGAATTTACGAGCGAATGTTTTATACAAATATGAGTTTTTATAGAGGCCTTCGGTATCGTGGTCAAGTTGGGTTATTTGTTTGTTCTCATAAAATTTATTTCTTTTTTGATTGGGCTTGTTTTACGCGAATTAAATTATGTATCTTAACTTGAGGTCAATTTTATAGAATGGAGATGCAGTTTATTTGGTTTATTTTTTACTGGCTGCGCTACGCGGATTCACTCGCGTGGATTAATCCTCATATAATCAGCTATCTGCCAGTCCCGTCAAAGTAGGTTCAGCCGTTTTGCAGTCCATGGGGAACATACATACATGCACACATCGCCTTTTATATTATGAGGCGATGAATGTGTTCCGTTCACGAACCGGAAGACGCAGCGTAGGGAGGCCTCCCAGTAGACGGGCCGACAACATTGTGAGAGTCGCGGGCATCCAGTGGATGCCAAAAGGCAGGCTGTCGTTCAGTGTGGAGGTTAAAGGGGGAAGCCTATGTTCAGTAGTGGACGTCTACCGGCTGATGATGATGATGATAATGAATGCGTTCCGGCAGCACCACATGATACACAATTTTTTTCAGCTGAGTTAGTAGCTTGCTAGTACCATATTTATTAGTATTATTATTCTCACTCCAAGCATTTATTTGCGCTGACAGCTGCGATAGCATTGTAAAAAGCTGAATAAAAACATTTTCTTTCAAAATTTCACTGAATTATATAGTATAGTACCTGCTACAGTCTTAAGTTCAAAACTTAGCAAAAGTGTTTAGAATTTGTGGTATTCATTAGAGTAAATAAATTTTAAAACAGAGTTTACGCTTCGTATTTTCTTCTTGTTTGCATGCAAAACGTAAAAATAAGTGTTTTCATTTTGTACTTAGTCACTTACTCTATTTACCACAATATATAGACTCATCTAAATACAATCACCTCTTTCTTGTACTAATTGAAGCTACAAGCTACCTGTATCTCATTAATTTCACAGAAAACTATAATAATTATATTTATTACAAGACAGCGTCTGTTGAGAGCCAACTCTAACATAGCTTTATTAATGTGAGGATACGGTATGAACATCTAGCTGTAACCAAGAAATACAGTGATGAAATACATTCAATTATTACTATAACTGTCGGAGGGACACAGATTACCAAAACATTAGTTATCTATATTTATATCTATACTAATATTATAAAGAGGAAAGACTTGATTGTTTGTTTGTTTGTTTGCATTGAATAGGCTCCGAAACTACTGAACCGATTTGAAAAATTCTTCCACTGTTGGGAAGCTACACTGTCCCCGGGTGACATAGGCTATATTTTAATTTAAAAAAAATTTGGGATCCTTACTTATACTCCAGTTATAATTTTTTATTTTGAAATTTTTGTTAAATACCCGTGCGAGCCCGGGGCGGTCCGCTAGTCATTCTAATAAAAACGTGGACGTATCTTGTTTAAAAGAATCTGTTCAAACAAGGTAGATTTGTACTGTTTTGAACTATATAAAAGGCGATATGTGTATGTATGTATGTCACCCCTTGTGGATTCCGAAACGGCTTGACCGATTTTGACGAAATTTTCAGATAATCTTTAGATTAGCCCAGCGAGTGATCATGTGAAGTATGGTAGCGATCAAATAAACAGTTTTTTTATGTTGCAATACGTTCCCTACAAAAAAGTCAAACGAGGATGCATCGTTTTCATCTTTCACTAGCAGATAGCTGATGTTACAAGAAGTAACTTAGGCTCCTTTTATTCCGGATATAACACGGATGAAACCGCGGGGCGCAGCTATTTATCTATATTTCTTTTGCAGAAATGTTGACATAGTAAACTGAGCAATATTTAACTTTTAGATACATTCAAAATTATTTGCAGCGTGATTTGTAAAGTTTCTTACGATTAAGCATGGCTTCGAATTCCATAAGTAAGAAATTAGTCATGAACGTCGTCATCATCTTCAACCAAAATCAGTTCCCTGCTGAACGTAGGTTCTCCTATAGCGCACCACATAGACTCATTACCCAGGCCCTGCCCATTGCCTTACTTTCTCTCCATCAAACCAGCACTCCATCGAATACAGAATCTTAATATTTGGATGTACTTATATGCGTCAGTCGTTGAAATGTACAGTCAGCAATATTTCAACTCTACTCATAAATCCTCCGTTATATCGATAAGAAATAATCTGAAACCATAGATAGGTATTGGTCAGTAGTTTATTGGTGCCGTCTCATTAGCTTTGCCAATAAAATAATTGAGAGTTGGGGTAGCCTGGGGTTGGGCGGGTGGGGGTTGTCCCGGGACGCTACCGACTCCAGTGTACTGCCGCCCGCCCAGGCGCCCGCACGCGTGCCGCCCGCGCCATGTGACTCCGATACTGTCACATCACTGGTTCTGTGCTCATGTATGTGGTGATAACGGTGATAACCTTCCTCTCGGTCTATCTTTGAACGGCTCGGTTCAAATTATAAGTCGGTGTTCTGAATTGATTGAAGATGAATCGATATGTTTTGCGTGAACGTCCCGCGAGTTAATAGCAGGTTTATGTAAAAACAAGCTTCAGCACGTCACGTCGCAAGATAGATCATTGGGAGAGTAATGCGATCGCTGTTGGGTTCGGGCGACAATTCTCGATGTGGATAACACCTATCCGTCATGATAAGCTGGCTATACCGCAGGTCTATAAAACGCCAGGCTTACCAGAGGTAGTCAAAATAACGCACTGTGTGATCATTTACGATACATACGTCTAGTCTGATATGTAAACAGGATATTAAATTGCTCTATCGCACCGGTAAATTCGGTCTAAGTACTTATTTGTTCTGAAAGCTGCAATAACATAATAAAAAGTTGAATGAAAACCACAAACTCTGATCACTTTCGCTAGGTTTTTGAACGTAACACTGTAACAGGTACCCGATATACTGTGCAATATTAAAAGAAAATAATTTTATTCAGCTTTTTACAGTGTTATTGCCGCTATCAGAGCAAATAAATGCTTGGACCGAGGATAGGCGTTTAACTCACCCAGTTTGTTATTATGTATAATATTTTTTGAATTCTAGAAAGCATAGTAAAACCTACCTAGGTATCCATCAACTGTAATCGAATTATATTTGACTAAATGTTTTCCAGCAGAATATAGAATAGAGTAACAATATTAAATTCCTGTCTAGTACACGCATAACCTATATTACATTTCGAAGCATTTGATTTGTAGACATATTCGGCGTATCGCATCGATATAGCTAACTGTATTCTCGTCTAATTATGGATTCAATGTCGGAAATATTTAATATTCTGCCAATATCGGTGTCATCGCAGGATCGAGTCGGCAGGTGTCGGCCCTCACTCGATATTTGGGACGAGATGGCTTTTTCACAATTTAATCTGTCACACTGTCATTCGAACGGATAATATTGTATTTTGGGAAACCAGGGAAGCGGGAATATGGACAAGAAACGATTTTTTGCGGTTATATTGATGTTGGTGGTATTGGAAAGGGTTGGTATTAACGACTATCATGCAAGCTCGCACCATGATGTGTACAATCATGATTATAAAAAAAAATACGGGGTGGATAGTATCGCTAAACTACTATTTTTGCTTGAAAACGTCTCTCTCTCTCTCTATTTTCTGCTTACCTAACCTTTTAGAGCACCTCGATATCTAAAAACTACTCAAAAATAACTCTTGTTACCCTTTCCGTTGCAGAGTTATGACTAATTATTTGGTCGCGCAGAGTGAATTTCGAGGATCTTTTTAATCTTGATCGCCAATAACATATGTATCAATATGCTGTTATTTATATTAAAATAGCGCATGTAATGTTTTATAACACGGCATCCTGTTCATAATACATTATATTTTTATAAAATACTACCTGTTACCCGCGACTTCGTACGCGTAGACTTTCATATAAACTTTCAACCCCCTTTGTCATCCTTAATTCGGTCCTTTCGTAAAATCCTTTCTTAGCGGACCTCTAAACCCCATAAGGAATCTACCTGCCAAATTTCAGCTTCGTAGGTCAAGTGGTTTTCGAGATTTCGTGTTTAATGAGTGAATGAGTGAGTAGTTAAATGAATTTCGCTTTTATATATGTATAGATCTACATTAACGTTAAGTCCGTATAGCAACTAAATATAAAACATATTCTGGAGAATTCTACGTCGTTGTCAAATATAATAAGTTCCTCGTAATAATGCTTTCTTGAAACATGTAAATATGTAAATTACCGTTTATAACATGTATTGCCGGGAGCTAGCTCACCAATATTATGCTCAACGTGATTATGATGCTCTGGTTGGTACACACGCCATCTGAAACAAGGGTTATATATTAACTGGCTGCGCCCGGCGGCTGTACCTGCGAGAACACAGGAACACATGTCCGAGGCAAAGCTACCTTCATACCAATTCGTTCAGACGAATTGTAAATGCAGACTCAGTGGATTACAGATAAAAGTACAGTTGTAAAGGTAGACAACGCAACGTAGTACATAGTATTATTTATAAACAAATAAATTAAATTATTAAAAAAATAACCCAACAGCATTGTATAAAATTGTAAAGTAACAGTGGCGCGCTTGTTCCCTATCTATACCTACTCGTAGTAGATACAGATCTCTTCCATACCGCTTTATCTCGTACGCTACTGAGTACTCCAGTAGTGTTATATATTTTTGAAATATGTTGAGTGAGTTGTTGATAATGATGGTAATATTGACCTATTTAGCAAAGTTTACTTACGATGTTACCCTTAAAAAAAATCGCGGATGCCATCTTGAGTTCTTGTACTTACTCTATGTCACTCCCACTATTAAAACGATTCAAATGACACCTTACAAAACGAAATCCATTAAGTCGTTTAGACTGTAGGGCGTGGCAAAGAAACCTCATACATACTTACACTCCAACACATAACCTTCCTTCTTGCGCAGTCGGATAAAACAAAAGCTTCACAAGTACATTATGTTTATTATTTAAATTCAAAATAAGCACTCAAAAGCGTAATTTGTATTGCCAACCGCGACGTAGTACATGTTTGCAGACATACAAAATAAATCATTAAGGTAAATTGTATGCAAATTCAATTTTCATTGTGGAAATTCACCTCTCAAATGTATAACTATTATGGACCTCGTAAAATACGATGATTTTACCGCGCACTTAAATTCTATCAGGCACACGTAGACTTATTTCCGTTTCAAATCACGGTCACGGTTAATTTGACATCAGTATTGCTGGCAATAAAAACCAACCATTAAAGTAATTTTGCAATATACGCAAAAAAAATTGCTGATGTTTGTTTAAAAGAATTGACTTACGTAGTCCATCCAAATAAAATACCCATAGATAGTCACAATCTCTAAGAGAAAACAGTCAAAAACCGCCCGAGCGTCGTTGTACATCAATTATTAGCAATGCGTTAAAACAGCCATCTTCATGAAATAAGTGTCACTGGACGCCAGATTAACTTTTGTATATATATTTTTTTACCTCTAAGAAAAACAAGAGTATATTTTTTAGAAAACCAGAATACAAGTAGATGTAAAATAATAAGTTTAATTCCGGTGGCATGTAGCCCGGTGTGGAGCTGCGAGAGTGATGCCAGGCATTTGTCTGTGCGCCGTAATCAACAGATCTTTTTATCTTCGTTTAAGCCGGCCCTCGCTCCGCCGCTAGGCACAGAGTGGGACCTAGGACTCTATCGCTGGGCATTAAACACTAAAATTAAAAAAAAACTGGTCTCATTTTAGTTTATTTAGTGTGTTGTTGGTTGGTAAAATATTCGGTAAATGAACGGATAATTTTTAGCAACAGCAAACAAAAGTAATAGAACATTGTGTCTGTATTCCACGATCAGGTTATATTATACGATAAGTAAACCTGAATATAAGTATTATTTTCACGAATTTACTAGCTACTTCATCGAATTAGCCTTTGAACTTATTGATCCCATTACAAAACTTCCACGGTGTTATAACTTATACATATTCCTATTTATTTGCATTTACAATACCCCTCCTCGTCGATCCTTAATACGTGCCTGTCCGTGAGTAATGTCGCGGGGAATGAATCCGTCGACTGTTCTGCTGACCTTACACGGACCCTGAGGTCTATAGGAAGGGAGGGGGGATGTCATAAGGCTTTGTGATAGATGATATTATGTCGGATTATGGAGTATACAGGAAATCGGGAGTTTTATGGTAAATATTGAGGTCGCCCGTCCCCTGTGTGAGATTGCGCCTTTTGAATTTACGTAACAGTTCGTGCGTATACAAATATGAAGAAAGGAAATTGGGATAAAATATGAAATAAACGTATGTTTGAGATTAACTTTCGTGTGGCATGTCTGTTGTTATACAGGATCATTTGTTTACTATTACAGAATGGACAATTTGTGTACTGTTTTGCAGAGTCAACACGTGGACGTACCACATCTTTGCCAGTAATTCAACCGTCAAGCAGTAGTGTGAAAATATTACTTAAATATTAATAAGATTCCGGATTAAAGTTATCATCGCCTGATGTTAAGCAATGATGCTGTCTACGATGAAGCACGCCTGCCTACATGAAACCGATTCACACCCGGATTGTAACTATCGGGGAACACCCATTCAGGCAGCGCATTCCACAGAATAGCGGTTCGCACAATAAAAGTGGAAACAAAGCGCTTCGTACGGAGTTTTAGCATATCAACCATAGCGGTGTCGATTTTTCGTGCCCGCTCTGGCAGTCCAATAGAAAAATGGTCAGGAAAGAATTAGATCATTTAGAACCGATGCACACTCTCCGAAATGTATCCGATAAATAAATAAAAAATTGATAAAGAAATGTTTCAAATGTTTATCGGGACTTATCACGTATTATTTAATTTAGGTAAAAATATGTACCTTTCGCTCGACGTTTCGACCATGTTACAATGGCCGTGGTCACGAGCTGACTGAAAACTGCGGGTGAGTCCAACGAGAAGAGCGGGTGTTTTGTTCTCCTACCCGCACTTGATCTTGAAAAATCGCAGGGTTGTCACTACGACACACAACACTGACTGTATCGGTAAATGTCCTAGTACTTACACCGCAGTTTGTGCACTTGCTTACTATGGGATTCCACGACGCCACTAACTTAAATCCATCTTCCCGGTTGAAATTGTGATGTTTTCTAATTTCAACCGCTTCACGAACCATTCTAGAAAAATAATGTCGTTCAGTGGAGAGGACCTTCGGATCGTGGAGCTCGATCCAATGACCGGATCCCGCCTCAAGCAAATGTTCTGCAATAGCCGAGTTCTGTGTCTGGCGATTTTTGACGGCCGCGATATGTTCTTTGATCCTTTCTGCTATGGTACGCTTCGTTTGACCTATGTAGCTACCGCAGCTACAATCGACCTTGTACACACCAGGGGTCTGGAAAGGAATAACACCTTTCGGTGTCCTCACATGCCTCGCCAGCTTAGATAAGGGGGTATACACCGTCTTGATGGAGTACTGCTTCAGCAAGGTCTCTATCCGTTATCCGTTTCTCCTTTAACGTAAGGCATGAAAGCCGGCTGCCGCTCGACGTCAATCCCTCCCTTGTGACATCTGCGTCTCGCCTGCCCGCGTTTTGTCACACTATAGCCATTCCTTTTAAGTACCTCCTGAACATGCCATTTTTCAACCTCTACATGTTCAGGGTCACAGAGGGCGTCCGCTCTGTCCAACAGAGACCTAGCCACCGACTGTAAATGACGTGGGTGATGGTGTGACGTAGCGTGTAGGTATCTGTCCGTGTGCGTGGGTTTTCTATAAACCGAGTGAGCTAACGAGCCATCGGACCTCACCATCACTTTGACGTCCAGGAACGGCAAAGTTCTTTCCACCTACAGTTCATACGTAAACTTAATGTTAGCGTGAATCGAGTTGAGATGATTCACGAACTGGTCTACTGCCCGTCTATCTCCCTTTATAATGCAGAAAACGTCGTCCACATACCTTTTCCACATCTTCACCGCAGCTGACTGTAGATTTATGGACTTCTGGAAATGTTCCATCCAGATGTTTGCCAGCTCCGGTGCCACAGGACTACCCATTGCGACACCATCAATCTGGAGGTAGTGCTGTCCACGGTAAAGAAAGAAGTTCCCTTCTAGGCAATTCCTTAGTAAAACCATTAAGTTTTCTGGCAGGTGGTTCTCCTTCAACAAATCCCTGATGACCTCGAGACACTCCTTCACTGAACACGACAAACATTTAAAACATGTGTTCAAATCGCGAAAGTTTAAAAATTACTAGATAAAGAAATGTCTAAGTACATAAAGAGATTTAACATTTTTACTATCAAGCACTAAACCAAAGGTTGAATGGCCAGCCCTGGTGTCAGAGTACGTAGCTGGCAGTAGCACGCTGCCAGCATTTTTTAAATAGTTAATAATAGTTTTTATATCTGGCAAGTGCCTTCAGTTGCTATACAAAATGCAAGCTAACACTAAATAACCAAACTACAAAGCCTAGTATACAAAAACAGTAGAATTGTCCGTTGAAGGTGTAAAGAAACGCTGGCGCCCACTACCAACTGACATTATACCAGGGTTCCATATCGAACATGGAGTTACGTGCTGATTAGACAAATAGACGGACGTCACCAACCAAAACTGGGTCAGAGTTTAGAATGCAGGAGGTGGTTTGCGTGTAATCGTTCGTGACGAATTGCCCAATATACGCTGCGGACGGCGCATGTAGCGAGGGGAGGTCGGCCGGACCCGAGTGATGTATGTTGACGGATGCGGGCACGTGACGGACTCGCTGCCCTTACAACATAGATCCGTTCTTATTAGTAAAACAATCTCATACTCTCGTCTTCACACCCCCAGGTCGGCCTCTCAGTCGGCTCGGTGGAGACTATATAATCCATTTTGTCTCAAACAGAAAAAGTAATCATTTAATTCGTAAAACCATTTAACATGTCGTTCTCGTAAAAAAGAAAAAGAAAACTCAACATGTCTCGTCCCACTGCTTGCACTGGTGGCAAAGGCTATATAAAAATAATAGATAAATTATAATAATCAAAGACCGGGGAGAGTGGCATAAACAAAGGGAGGCCTATACCCAGCAGTGGGTCACTCAGGGCTGATGATGATGATGAGGTGTACTACGACTGTTCGATAAGATTTATAAGTCGTCATTAGTGTAGAATGCTTGCTCAACAATCGAGCGTTGTAGGCGTGATTTAAAGCATTGCAGCAGTGCTTTGCTAGAATTGCTACGCTTCGTATCCCTACGGCGTAGCCCCTCGTAGAGTGGCTACACGTCGTATATATTGCGTAGCGGAACGAATTCATGATACGGATAGAGAGATGAACTTAATTTATTTTTGTAATGTACTCGTATTAATATTAAGTTTTTAATGTTACATTCAAGGTTTTACTTTTCATCATCATTAGCAGCCTTTTGTGTTCCCACTGCTGGGACACATTCCTTCTCTCAAAGGGAGGGAGGATGGGCCTTAATCCACCATACTGGCCCAGAGCATATTGGTGATGCTATATCCCTCCTGATTGCCTCATGCCCATTTTTCTATCGGACTGCCAGAGCGAGCAAGAAAGATCAACACCGCTTTATGTTTGATGTTCCGAAAACCAGTACGAAGCGCTTTGATTCCACTTTTATTGGATTTCCGGGATTGGATATTCCTCATGATAGATAGAAACTCTTTATTGTGTACACCAGAAATAAAAAATACAAACAGATAGAAAACACTTAACAGGTAGTGCCACAAGTGGCGGCCTTATCGCTATAAGCGACGATGTTTCCCTTCACCGTTTTTGAGCATTGTCATTGAAACTGCACATAATTTATTTGGGTATTTAATAAGTCATTGGTGCAGGATTGAGGATCAAATCGGGTGCCGTCAGATTGTTAAGCCCACATACCACCGCTGGACCAAAATCGCTCTCGAAAAAAATAAAAATAAGTATTTCAAACATTAGTTCCACCGCAGAATAGTGACAGTATGTGTGCTGGTGTGTTCAATGAGTTGTGCTCAAGTGTTCCGTCGCGCTCGTTCCTCTAATTGGTTACAATTGACATCCCGCCTGATTACATTACATACACACCTGACGCGTGATACCTTGAATCTGACACTTGCGGGGAACTCGCTCCGTTGTTACATCTACAGGAAATTATATTATTTCGTTGTTGGTATAGTTTGGTGGCTATCTAACGGTGTATGGTGATACTCACAGAAATACTAAAGGAAATATAAAGTTAAACGCGAAATTATTCGCAATTTTTTTTTAAATGTTTATGAAGCTAAAACCACAGGGAAACGCTGGATGCAGGCCGCTTCCAACCGGCTCCTTTGGATATCGATGGGGGAGGCCTATAGATGTCCCGCAGTGGACGTCCTACGGCTGAAATGATGATGATGTTGAAGCTGTATATAAAATTTTAATTTCGCAGCTGTTAGAAATAAATTATTATCATGTCTACGGCAAATAATATCTACGTACTTTGTGTACTTTTATTTATTTACTTCACCCAGGAGGTCTGCTCCAGAACTTTTACATCTACCGTATATTTTTTTCGAAAAATCCTAGAGTGTATTATATTCATTTATTTCAAGGTCAATTGAAGGCCTCTGCCATTACTTTTCCTTGTGGGGCTTTAATTGACTGATGTCCGATCGCATCTCCTTTATTACCTGTTGTTTGAAGTAATAAGTACTCATAAACCTTTAATATTGGCTCTTTTCATATTAATATCTATTGATTTCTTTCGAAAACCTTTAGCCCGAATTTTATGAAATTAGTTATGTATAAGTATTAAAATAAATATTTTTTGAATAGTTAAATATTATTTTATTTTCAAATTGTCAACTCATATTGTTTTCTAACGTTGTTTCTTGAAAACATCATTTAATATTGCCTTCAAGTTTTTAGCATTTACTCAAACAATTATATTAGAAATTTGAATATTTTTCATTGCACACTCAGCTCCATCAACATATGCGAACTAGTTTTCGATAAAAATAAACATTGGTTTTTATTAATGATCAAATTTTTGGGCTTTCTTAAGACAGCTCTTTCTATCTTCATCATCATCATCATCATCATTTCAACCATAGGACGTCCACTGCTGGACATAGGCCTCCCCATCGATCTCCAAAAGGGCCGGTTGGAAGCGGCCTGCATCCAGTGTTTCCATGCGGTCTCTTTTAGGACGTCCTACGCTGCGCTTACCGGTCCGTGGTCTCCATTCGAGAACCTTTCGGCCCCATCGGCCATCTGTTCTGCGTCATATGTGCCCTGCCCACTGCCACTTCAGCTTGCTAATCCGGTGGGCTATGTCGGTGACTTTCGTTTGTCTACGGATCTCTTCATTTCGGATTTGATCTCGTAGAGAAACCCCGAGCATAGCCCTCTGCATAGCTCGTGCGACTTTGAGCTTGCTTATGAGACTTTCTATCTTACGGCCAAACTTTACTCTACAAATATTATTCTTGTTAGCGAATTATTATTTTCTCGTAAAATAAGTTTTAAAAACCAAGTTGTTAATCTCACCGTGTTTCGTTTTGTGTGCGCTAAGTTACGCCAAGTTGTGAAGTAAACATCTGCCGGCTGTTGTTGCTTAGTTACAACTTGCGTATTCACGCGTGGTTACCTACCAACTTTTCTGTGTTGATTTTTTAAACTTATGATTGAGTTTAAAAAAAAATATTATTTACGTGTTAAGAGTTTTATACTCTTTTGTGAAGTGAGCAGACGTACCCATTTTGGTAAGCGCCGCGCCTGACTATAACAAAACCAATAATTATGTCAAAATCCTATGCGGCACTGCACTAACAAAAGCATAAGCCAACAGCTACGACGAAAGCTATGTGCCAAGATGGTGAATGCATCATCGTAGTTTGTGAATCTCTATTTGAAACCCACACTACGAAGAAATTTTGAATGTGTGTTTTTGATGTATTCTGCATATTGCACACATTGGTATCAATTTGACGTTGACATTTTGAGTTTTTGTTCGACGTTGCCATATTAATAAAATAAATAATACAGATACCATATCAACAAACGAATGCAACATCGCTAGAATGGACTAAATGGTAATTAACTAATTCACAGCAACTAGTCTAATAACTCGTAACGAAAGTCAAAGCTACAATTTTATTTGCGAACTCGAAAAAAGTATCTAATATTGTAAAGTCCCCAGTTCCAAGAAAATGAACATTGGAACGGTAACAATTCATCATCTTATACAAATTGTTGCCGTTCATCTTACTTTTAGAACGATTTCGCAAACTGAGGATTTATCACAAGAATCATTACAATAATGTCCCTTTCCCTTATTAAAAAACTTGAATTTCTTCCCGCGTATAACTAACAAACTCCCGAAAAGACTTTCGACATAAAACCTTTATCTCGTTCTAAACGTTTGAAAATTCCGAAAAACGAATGTGGGGACAACTTTGGAAAACTTCACGCTCCGGGGGAAATGACGAGAAAAGAATGACTCTAAACTCGGGAACTCACAAACTTATTTTATTTGCACTTACATAAATATACTGACAGCTCTCCAGTCTACGAGGTAGATGTCAAAATTGAATAGCAGCGTGTAACTTGTCGCTCCGGACAAGTTTGACGATGAAATTCGAACTTCAACAAAGGATGATATTGATTCGATAGACAGTCTTGTTAAACGAATGTACAAGTTAGTACGAGCCTTTTCACAAGAAAAATAGAGTGGGTTTTACATTGAAATAAAATGTGGTTGAGGGTACAATGACAGACGTAGGTTATTGTGTTAGCAAATAATATATTTGTGACGAAAGATTTGATCACAGCTAAGTAAGTTTTATTACGTCGATTCGGTTGAGTAGTAATAAAATTACTTGAGTGGCGAAAATCTATCTATTACGAAATCTAAAAAAGTACTTGAAGCTGAAATTCATCAAGTAGATTGTAAGAGGTCCACTCAGAAAAGATTTTGCGAAAGAGCCGAATTAAGGGAGGCAAATGAAGGTTGCGAGATGCGAGCAACAGCTAGTTGAAATAAATAATTATTAAATAAAAACTCCTAAAATATTGGTCTCTTGATCAGAACGCACCACGCTGCGGTAAGAGTTACGCGATGTCGGACACTCAATTATATGAAAAAATGTCAAGAGTTATTCCGTCGAAGCATGCCGCTTACCGTGGCGTTGTGCGTTTCGATCATGAGAGCCCGGTTCAATCCCGTCTGTACACTCGACGAGGTAGCGAGTGTACAGCCGTGGTGATAGCTAGCGCTAGCTTGGATTGTTTGCAGTTCAGATCTCATAGTAACTGTTCGTTCGCCAAACAAGCGAAAACGTAGCTAAAAACGCCGCTAGCGACATTAATCGCGCCCGTTTACCCGGAACGCACTCTACATAATTAGAGTATCTCTATTTTACACGGCTTAACCCAAAATCCAGCGCTTTGTGTGCTTTTAATTCGTGCAGTCTCCACACGTCACTGGTTTCCGGTTGTAATTATACGTTTGAATGCAACCGGGACGGAGTCGGTTCTCTGCGGGTAATAAACGTGTGTTCGCTCAAATGATCTGCATGATCTAATTCCCTCCTGCCCATTTTTCTATCGAACTGCCAGAGCGGGCACAAAAAATCGTCACCGCTTTATGGTTGATATTCCGAAAACCCGTATGAAGCGCTTTGATTCCACATTTATTGTGCGAACTGCTAGTCTGTGGAATGCGCTGCCTGAATGGGTGTTCCCCGATGGTTACAATCTGAGTTTCTTCAAATCACGAGTGAATCGGTTTCTTTTAGGCATGCGTGCTCCAACGTAGACCACATCATCGCTTAACATCAGGCAAGATGGTGGTCAAACGCTAGCCTATTATTTATAAAATAAAATAAAATAAAAAAATGGTAATCGCGACTACACTACCCTACAGGGTTAGTGCGTCGTAACAGTGTTACGTTACACAACTAAATCTAGCGGCGAGTGACTTTTCTCGCCCTACTAAGTAACTACTGGTACGAAAGCTCGCGTTGTGTTATTTACTATTATTAGTATAGCTGACCCGACAGACGTTGTCCTGTCTGACAACTGTCAAACGCGCGAAGTTAGAATCGACAAGTTTTTAGAAATTTTGCAATTTTCTTAATTTATTCTTTCCGTAAGAACCTTCTACAAAGTATAAGAAAACTTTAAAAAAAAAATGAAATAAATAGGTTAAGTCGTTTTCAAGTTATGGCGTGAGCAAGGTAAATATGGATTCATTTTTATATATATAGTTCATAGTTATTTTATTAATATCAGAAAGATACATGTCAAATACAGGTTAAAAAAGAACTTAATATAATGATTACTATAAATAATTAGATACTATATATATGTCGGAGAACACCCGGTACTAGGATGTTTTTGAAGCTGTGACGTCATCAGTGCTGATGATACTATTTCCATCACTGGGTTCTACCATTGGAGATAAAACCTTAGCTGGCAGAACTACTCTCTTCTAAGTAACTTTGTAGTTTTTAGGCTGTACCAAACTGACTTATCACGGGGTAGGTTAAAGAAACACATTGAAAGTTCTCATAACTAACTATTTATCCTTTATTTCTGCATAGACCCTAAGAAGGTGCTCTATGCTAATGCTAATTTACCGCCACGTTCGTAAAACCCTAGACGCTTATAGAAGAAGGGCAAGAAACTACAGCGCCATCACTTTATCATAATTATTACAGAATAACACTTTTTCATAACACTTATTGAGCAATAAATAGTAGTTAACAAAATAGTAACAGCACTCTAAGTGCACTGGATATCGCTTCAAGCAAGACTGCCTGTTTCTGCACTTTGTACTGTGCTCGATGAATGCCTCAAACAGAATGAGCCTGGCTCCACAACAGCTCGCCATTTTATAACAAAGATGGCGTCATGTCGTTGTGTAGTCATAACACTGTTCATTAAAGATCTACAAATAACCTACTTTACAGTAGTTTATAACTTGTTAAATAATCTTAACTATTTACAGAACTTAGCTCTTATTAACACTTAAGCTAAACATTTAAATAATCGAAACAAGGCGCCATGATGTTCTTTTTGTAAATCGAATATCAAATCAGCTGTCTTTTAATGTAATCATTAACTAATGATTTTAAACCTAATGTTTATCGTTTACAAATCAAGACATGAATTTAGCAATAGATAACTTTACATTTAACTAAAGATTAAATAGTCTTGTGTCATTGTTTCCTGTCCGGAAAGAGAACAAAACATATTTTTACATTTTAGTCTTCCACAGTTAACTTTACGCTTAGAAAGGTAAACTAATTACATCAATCAGTTTGTAAACCTTTCTGCTCTTCATTTTAACGGACATTGTTGAATTCGACGTTATTATTTAGAAGCTTATATTGGTCTTGCGCCGACACGGCCATTCTGACAGGTGGTGCGTGCTCTGCACCAGCCACATCAGTCTGTTGTTAGTATTCTTGAGAAACTTGCTGCTGGTACTTAGGGGTGGATAAAGATTTGGTATTGAAATTTTCTAGAATGTTCTTGAAGTGTATAAAGTATTTCAGGGGTCTCGATGTGTCTAGAAGATTTTAGTACTGTACTGTCGGAGAGTGTTGGAGTATCGGAGTGAGTAGAAATGAAATGAAATTAAAATTAATCTGGGTGGTTCTCGGAGTGTCTTGATGTGTCTCGGAGTGTCTCGGAGGTTCTCGAAGTGTATCGGAGGGTCTCGGAGGTTCTCGAAGTGTAACGGAGGGTCTCGAAGAGTCTCGGAGGGTCTCGAAGTATCTAAAAATTAAAACGAGTTTCTCTGAGCTAGGTATCCATTCATAAGCACACTAACCCATAACTTATTTGTGGTCGGTGTTTCAGTTGTTTCAAAATAAGAAACTCAGCATGATTTCTATTGAATATCTTTTAATGATAACCGATTCCGATTATCAGTTATCAGCGGATATTTTTCACATCTTGACAATCATAAATGAATCAAGTTTAAAGTTTATGGAGGTAGGTAGAAGTTTACTGTACATGGAGAAGTAAGCGAAGATGTTGTAGTTAATGCTCCACGCATTGCAAATGTCCCTCGCATAACTGCAAGCTTTTATTTCTTATCGATAGGAACGATTTTATACTCTGCTATTGTTTGCATATAAAGCAGCTGGGCAATAGTTTGCTGTTGTGTCTACAGCCACTCGATGATGTCATGAATCATCGTCATCATTATTATTATACGAAAAGAATTCTGAAGGTACATCACCAGATTGTAATTGCAGCACCAGGTCCGCTGCAGGTCCACTCCTTAACTTGTCGCACCAGGCATTAATCGGTTTGATTTGGGGTAATCCATCCATGAGCATTAACACTGTTCTCGTGGGCGTGACTAGGATAATCTGAAACATAATAAACAGACAGAAGGATCATTGGATTCTATCCCACTTCTGATGTCGGAGAACACCCGGTACTAGGATGTTTTTGAAGCTGTGACGTCATCAGTGCTGATGATACTATTTCCATCACTGGGTTCTACCATTGGAGATAAAACCTTAGCTGGCAGAACTACTCTCTTCTAAGTAACTTTGTAGTTTTTAGGCTGTACCAAACTGACTTATCACGGGGTAGGTTAAAGAAACACATTGAAAGTTCTCATAACTAACTATTTATCCTTTATTTCTGCATAGACCCTAAGAAGGTGCTCTATGCTAATGCTAATTTACCGCCACGTTCGTAAAACCCTAGACGCTTATAGAAGAAGGGCAAGAAACTACAGCGCCATCACTTTATCATAATTATTACAGAATAACACTTTTTCATAACACTTATTGAGCAATAAATAGTAGTTAACAAAATAGTAACAGCACTCTAAGTGCACTGGATATCGCTTCAAGCAAGACTGCCTGTTTCTGCACTTTGTACTGTGCTCGATGAATGCCTCAAACAGAATGAGCCTGGCTCCACAACAGCTCGCCATTTTATAACAAAGATGGCGTCATGTCGTTGTGTAGTCATAACACTGTTCATTAAAGATCTACAAATAACCTACTTTACAGTAGTTTATAACTTGTTAAATAATCTTAACTATTTACAGAACTTAGCTCTTATTAACACTTAAGCTAAACATTTAAATAATCGAAACAAGGCGCCATGATGTTCTTTTTGTAAATCGAATATCAAATCAGCTGTCTTTTAATGTAATCATTAACTAATGATTTTAAACCTAATGTTTATCGTTTACAAATCAAGACATGAATTTAGCAATAGATAACTTTACATTTAACTAAAGATTAAATAGTCTTGTGTCATTGTTTCCTGTCCGGAAAGAGAACAAAACATATTTTTACATTTTAGTCTTCCACAGTTAACTTTACGCTTAGAAAGGTAAACTAATTACATCAATCAGTTTGTAAACCTTTCTGCTCTTCATTTTAACGGACATTGTTGAATTCGACGTTATTATTTAGAAGCTTATATTGGTCTTGCGCCGACATATAGATAGGCTTGCATTATACGTACAACAACTGAATTCATGCCATTTCAAACTTTGGATGTTTGATCTTGAACTTATAGTTAGTTAATAACGCGAACGCGCGTTGAATGATAAGATATGACATTATGTTTGGAGTTAGTATTTTGGATTGAGACTACTAAACTGTTTTATGACGAATCTCTAGTGTAATTCGGTGTAAAAGCGGAATCACACTAAAGCAGTGGTTCCCAATTAGTGGTACGCGTACCCCCAGGGGTACCCCAAGTTGCATCAAGAGGTACGCGCGGCAATCTCCTGACTAAGAGAAATTCTATGAAAGACGTCACACCACACCGTATGCAGTCCATTTTGTAGTCCGTCTGCAGTCCAACTGACTGCATACATCGTTTCATACTTTACTGGACCTCTCAAACTGAGTCTGCACCGGACCGGACTGCATTTGGTGAGCTTGAGCCGAGCTCGAGGGGTACGCGAATTTGAGGTCTTTCTTGAAGTGGTACGCAGGAAAAACTAATTGGGAACCACTGCACTAGAGATTCGACAGACAAACAGCTTTGAAGATGGACTTCCGCAAAGTATGTGTTAAAGGCGATGTGTTTATGTATGTATGTAGGTAGGTATGGACACCGAAACGGCTGGACCGATTTTGATGGGCCTTTCACTGCCAGATAGCTGATATTATAAGAAGTAATCCCCGCGGGCGAAACCGCGGAGTGCAGCTATTTATTTATAAAGTTTGAGTGAATATTTTGCCCTTCGTAAAGGATTGAACTCCAATACCGTGTGAGTTAATACCTAAAGACTTATCTCTTCCAGCGGGACGCACACTTGGTTCGCGAGCGCTATCATCTATTCATTCTTATTTGAGTGTAGTAAGTCTAGTTCATTTATCAATCTGTGCTGTCTGGTGTCGGCGTGAATCATCCTTGAATGCTGTCGGGCCGAAACGAATGGGACTAAATATACGCGAACTTGTTTGTGAAAATAGTAAAATATTAGAGTAGATATCTACTAGCAGTCAAGTGGGACGTCATGAGTTTGAAGCATTATAATTTGTAGCCAATTTTTTATGGTAAAGCTACTAATTTAACGCATAATTTCTCACAACAGCTTGCGCCTTCCATTCTTAAAAATCACGATTATCACCAGGAATCAGCTTTATTTCAATTACCAGGGGAGCATAATAGTGATTTAACGAGCGCGGCGGTGACGTCTCCGGAGCATGGCTACATGGATTAGTAGGCGTAGTCGAGTCGCGACGGGGGTGCTCATTACTTGATTGAGTAGCTAACTTTGATGGCAAACTGCTTCGGATTCAGGATTTAGATTGTACTGATTTATGATTAGAATGACTGTATAGTAATTGTATAATACATGTCATAAATATTAAGCAGATAAAATAAAAATATAAAAATTACTTCCATTAACAATCAACAGAAATAAGTTATCAGTTTACGTAAGCTAGAATAAAACATTGTAATTGAATAAAGTACGACTAAATTAGTAGTCACGTGATATTTAACGCGATTACTAGTTCAAATGGCAACATTCCTAAGTGGGAGGCCTTGTTGTTCAGCAGTGGACGCTTAATGGTTGATGACGAATGAACAAATGACTAGTTCAAATGTAGAAACCTACTATGAAAGTCAAAACAGTGAACTATGATTGAGTTTGATATTGACGTGGCAAATAAATTAAAACTTAATCTCGACTCTGATATTCTAGTATCTAAAAGTAGGTTATTTCTTACTTGCCTCTAAGATACGTCCTTAACTCAGACAGATAAAGCAACATCTGAGAAACAGAAGTCTCTCAGACTGCAGGTATCGCAACAAATTAACGCAAAATCTGTAACAATCCACACCAACGCTATCCTGACCGCAAAGTATGAGAACTCGGGTGTGCAAGGGGCCCCCATCGCGCCTCGGCGGCACTCGGTGCAAACACGCTCCGAAACACACCTATTTACATCGCGATGGGCCTGGAACGGTTATCGTGAAAGGAAGTCCGCAGTATCGACAGTAAGGGAAATAGACAATGATGGGTTTATTGATTGACATTTTAATATGTGTGAAAGAACGTGTGGTACCAATAATTTTCAAATTTACACTAGAACGCCGCGCTGCCTTTGATGAGAGTTAGCAAAATATACGAGCAAGCCATCATTCGTGAAATATGCTACTGTTTATATAGTGCATTTTTTATGAATAACATCTTAAACTCATTCATGAAATCTGTTTTTTTAATCATTTGTGGCTCATGCACGTTGTTTGTAGTTGATTAACTGACCGCTTTTGTATGAAGCGTAAGAAGCAGGGGGTGAAATAGAACGGAAGATATAAACAAATGGGGGAAAATGCAGCCTTAATTTACTACAAGCTGGCACAATTTAGAGAGGTGAGGATAGGGGGGTATCTTGAGATAAAAAGGGGGGGGGGGTTGAAATCTTAGCGTTAAACACCCTAACAATAGTCGTATTTCTGTATCGCAGAAAGATATGTCATCAAAAAACGATTGGTGCTGAGCTACCAGAAAAGGTTTTACGGAAAAATATTTATTTTACTTTGACTTTTTAACAAGTTTAAATTTTTAGTTTTTAATCACCGTAAGAGACTAGTGAGGTATAAAAAATACATTAATTAATTGAAATACACACATACATACATACATACGTACATGAATTAGTTATTGTATTGTTGTATTGTATTGTAAATAAAAGAAGAAGAAAAGGGAAAAAAATCTGAAAAATTCTGTACGTTCTTTCTCAGTGCGGAAATGTCGTAGCCCCTAAGAATTGAATGTAAACAAACGATTTACGCAAAAAATTATTAAAAAAAATGTAGTTTAGAAGTGCTTAATCACTTTGACAATAATTGTGAGTAATGCCAAGTCATTCCATTGGTTCAGAAGCACACCATGTCATAAGTACATTTGGAATATAATTACACCCGTGAAACATAACATGGGAAGAGATAGAACAACATACAAACGCAAACATGTCTGTCCTAAACAAACTTAAGAACACAACCAAAAGTCATCTTCACTTAGTTCTTATTCCCTAGTAATACGTTTGATATTTTCTGTATATTCTTGTGAGCATTAGCGATATCTAAGGGATGCTTTGTTCAAGAAATTATTATGTTTCTATAAGTAAAGCAGTAGGTACATATTGTTATAGTTTGGGTTTGCCAAGGGATAGGGATTTATCTGGTCTCAGGACAGCGACGCTTTTTGCTAAGAGCTGGCCTAGTATTAATAACAGGAATATTGAGCATCTGTTCTGTTTTTGGCGACTATTAGATAATCTTTTGTCTGTGGGTTCATGCTAGCTCGGTGCTGTATAATGGCCAGTGGGTCAATAGTAGGTTCCTATTTACGAAAATTTATTTAATCGAGGCAAATAAAACCTGTAGCGATGGACCCCTTGCCTGTATTTAGACGTTTTATGCAAACTATGGTCAACAAAGAATCGACGAAAGAGTTATATAAGTTTCAAAAAAAAATTGTCTATCTGAAATATATAATAATCTAGTTTTTATTTCTACTAATTATTATTATTTTAAGTTCTTGTTGGATCTTGTTGTCTGGAAATAAATATATTTTGATTAGAAATACAAAGTACGGGCACTACTAAATACTAAATAATTTGTTTCTGTTATTGACTATGTTTTTGGATTTTCATTCTTAGTTTAATTCAATAACATTCCGACGTATGCGTGTGATTGAACTCTAAATCAAACATTTTGCATTCGATGCATCATAAGGTCACCATTTTCTCTTATGATAAAAATGTATTTCGCTGTCGCTCCGTCGAGACTAGCTGATTTTACGGGACTCTGAATTGGCATACATAAATGTACAGTATAGTACGAAATTACGTCTTGTAGCCAAGTCAATTTAGTAGTTTCAGTCCCATGTGACTGGTCAAACGACGAAACATAGTTACTCTAGATATAGTTAACTTAAAACACTGTTTTAAACTATCACGGTTGTTCACTAAAGTTATATGATATCCCGATGGTTGTTATCCCGTAAATAATCATATAACTATAGTTAACTTAGTCGTATATGTTGTAGCTGTTGTACTTTGACTGTCCAGCAGTGTAATTGGTACATTTCTATAGGTTTCCATGTCCCACCCTTGTTACCATTTGGTGATCATAAATTGTATGGTTTAGTCGGCTACTCGTAAACAGTTCTGTTCGGATTTGTAGTAGGTAGTTAGTGAAATTACTGTATATGTAAGATTACCACGCTCGCTTATCATTAGGCGGCTGCTTTTTACGAAAAAAAGGCATATCCAACATTGAGATCCAATCACTATATAGTCACAAGTCTATATAGTTTCTCTCAGTGAAAAAAGTCAAAAAACGTCCGAGCGTCATTGTACATATACATTGTATCAATTATATACTTCACAATGCCACTTTTACTGCAATTTAGACGTTATGTCGCTTGCATAGTGTTCAACGTTAGTTGTCCGCTATGTCATCGTAGCTCAGGCATCGCGCGGCGTTGTAGTCGGATCGCGGTTACCTACAAGGTAACCAAAAAGTCTGCGCAATTCGTAGCTTGCGCCGAGTTTGGTTCGGACATTTTTTGGCACAATTGTAACTATATTTATTGTATCTCAATGATATCTAAGAACAGAGCAGCTCTGCACGGGGTTTTTGTCATGCGTAGTTCCACCTCGTACAAGGTAACCAAAAAGTCTGCGCAATTCGTAGCTTGCGCCGAGTTTGGTTCGGACATTTTTTGGCACGATTGTAACTATATTTATTGTATCTCAATGATATCCAAGAACAGAGCAGCTCTGCACGGGGTTTTTGTTATGCGTAGTTCCACCTCGTACAAGGTAACCAAAAAGTCTGCGCAATTCGTAGCTTGCGCCGAGTTTGGTTCGGACATTTTTTGGCACAATTGTAACTATATTTATTGTATCTCAATGATATCTAAGAACAGAGCAGCTCTGCACGGGGTTTTTGTCATGCGTAGTTCCACCTCGTACAAGGTAACCAAAAAGTCTGCGCAATTCGTAGCTTGCGCCGAGTTTGGTTCGGACATTTTTTGGCACGATTGTAACTATATTTATTGTATCTCAATGATATCCAAGAACAGAGCAGCTCTGCACGGGGTTTTTGTTATGCGTAGTTCCACCTCGTTATTCAAGTAAAATAATGTAAAGGCATTTTGATATCTGCCGTACAAGGTTACAAAATATTTGGTCATCAGATATTGTTATGTATTTTTTTAATATCATCAAATTTATTGACAAATACTTATCCCACTAACAGCAAAACCAAGGCGTGTGAAGAGTCGACAATTAAATGTCCGAGTCAATTCGCAATGATAATTACAAGTGCGAGTGGAATTAAATGTAGGAAAATAAACATTTTAAAAAGTCAAAACTATAAACAACGTACGTTCGTTGAATGAACGGAATACGTTTTCAAAATCGAATTAAAATAATTATGAAACCGCCAGAACAAAATAAGTTAAACATCAAATTTGATCTCTAATTATCTTAAAATCACAAGTTCCCTGAGTATTCGGAAGTAGCCGCTTGTAGATTAGTTTATAAATATTTCATCTGAAACTCAATATTGGATCTAACCAACGGTTCAACACGAAATATTAATTTGTAATTATTATCTGGCTATTGATATTAATACTTATGCTTGATTTAAAAAAAAATTGTAACGCAATTTTGTTGCTAGATATTACTTATTATTTTAATAAAATTTTGACATTTTAATATGAAATGAAAAAGGTGTACTTAAAAAGGTGTGAAATTTGTTAAACCAAGTATACAATCATTTCAAAAGTGTTTGTAAAGATGATACGTAAAATGATTTAGGCCTCAAAGAATTCACATTTATTTGAATGTGTTATGTTTGTGAAGCGTACGAGACGCAATCCCAACTTAAATATATACGTAACTCAGTTATGACGGGCATAAAGCATTGCTCGGCTTTTTGGTTCATTGTCAGAACTTTACTAGTGCCATAAAACGAATAAGTGAAAGGCGTATACGTAAAGAAGTCGCCATTTACGGCAGAATTTTATTTTTGTTGCAGAAAAAGAAGTGGAATGCATAAACAACGGCATTTTCATTGTTTTTGTTGCTCTGCTGCGTCGTCTACCGCAGTCGCTATTCACTAAAACCAAACATCCAGCCAAAACGTTCTTATAAAATGGTTTATTTATAATGATAAATATATTTTTCGGTAGCCGCATTTCTCAGTATTACGTATCCATTTAATAGGTGTACAAACACGCTTATAGGCATCGCGTATATAGCTATCTATAGGCATCGATTGAATGAGCCCTGATTGAGGCAGGAGCGATACCCGCGATCCTCCACAATGCGCCCAATCAGTCGGCAGCGAGTTTGTTTATCTCCTCGCGTTTCTGCGAGCCTGGTACGTACGTGAGCCACTTGACGTAACGGAAAGGGTTAATTAGGGATGAGTTTTGGGGAGAAAATTAGGATGAAAACGTTGCGTTTTTCCATATATGAATTGCCGTATTTATTTTGAAATGAGAATTATCTGTTAATTTTAAATAATGTTCAAATAAGGTGTTGCTTGTAGTCAAGTCCGAGATCATTATTAACAAATTATTGTAAAGTGGGATGAGGTACCTACCTACTAAGTCTATGTTTTATGTTGGACTTAGTTCTAAATTAGAACTACTAATATGGTGACATTTTTATTTAAATAATTTATGCTTTCCTGGAAGATCACATTTTAAGCGATAAGGTCGTCTGTTAAAAGCCTAGATAATATTTTTTTATTGTAATTTATGTTTTCCTTGTTTGTGGTGTTTTAAGTGGCGGCGATCACGCCGCGGCCAATCAGAAGACGCATCGATGTCTTCTCGATGAACGCGTTGGTTTGGCCCAGGCTTTATGCTTCGTGCGTGCACTATCTTCTTACAGCATTTTGTAATTTTTTTGAAGCAATCAAATTATTGAATGTACTTGAAATCTAACCAGAACGAATAAAGAAAATATACAAATATTCAGTAAACATTTATTTTGGTTCAAACAAGTTTACATACCTACATAAAAATCTATTCTAGTACAATTATTTTTTGTCTTCTTTATGGTTGAAAAATTTGTAAATGAAAATGACATATTTACTGAACATTTGTACCCAATGTTATTTTCGTTATACGTTCTGGTTAGATTTCACACAAGTACATTAAATCGATTTATATCTTCAAAAATGTTACGAGTACATGTAACAAAACACGACGCATAGACTCTTACATATAGTCGAACTAAAACTTAACGGATATACAAGGACCGACAACGCAATACCAGGAGTAAAGATAATGTAATTGAACAATCGATGTGTTTTCCAAATGTAATTTCTCTGTTAGACGTATGCCGCGTTCGATTTCGTGCGCTACACGTTAAATATGCAACAGCGATCGCATACAAAGCAGGGCCCAATGTTTCCAATGATTCTATTAAAAGGCAGCTCGCCCACTGATGAGAAAAGTCAACAGAGAAACAGAAAACAAGATAGGTATGTCACGCGCAACGTGTACGCACTACGCACCGATACTCGTACTAGGCTAAAGATGCGTGAGGGAAAAGCATGGAACAGATGAAACAAAGAGAAGATGACACGACAATATTTTTTACATCTCACTAGTTCGGAAAGGCTTTATTTATTGTTTAAAATCGGCGCTCAAATTTTTTTTATATCCGCAAGTGCCGAAACTAAATTCGAAAATCAAACGTGACGTAGATACTATTGTCTAAAATTCTCATTTTTCAGTACATAGCATCCCAAACTCTAAATAGCACCTCAAATAGTTTGATTCAAGGAGGTTACTACAGAGAAATACAATATTTTATGCTAATAGAAGGAGAATTTAATTTTCCTTCTAGTCCACTAGTGCACGACTATCGATGCGCATGTAGTGAAATACCTACTACTGTACGCTCTTGTGATCTGTTTCTCTGTTTTGAACATGGCGGCTCGGGCAAACACGCGCCCGCGCTAAGCATGTAAATCATATCGCCGGCCTATGGCCCATAAATACCGACAGAACACCCAAACCGACGCCATTTCAATGATAAATGTGCCGACATTCGATTTAATAATAACATTCGCCGGAACCACTGATGTGTTAAACAAAATCCGCAGGTGAACATGGAAGTATATTTGATAGTGGGCATGGCTGTGATGATATACACTCTAGTAACGGTGCTGCTCAACTGTGAGTGTTGGAAGCCAGAGTTTCAGAAGTGTCAGTGTGAAGAGTGCAAGTGTCTCTGCCAGAGTGCCAACGCGAAGTCTTCTGTGTTCTCCGTGTCCTCGCAACTCGACGTAGAGCGTGCGTAACTTAATCCCGGAGCCTATGGTGATGAGTGTTCCAAGTGAAGTGCCACGCTAGTTAACGAATCGAACTCGTGCCAAAACAAAATTGCTCACCAAAACATGCGATAGCATTCGCTCCAGCACTCGATTCCTGTGCCAAAATCGATAGTGATAATAGTCATCGCGTAGACGCCCGCTCTTATTAATAACGTAACTTGTGCCAAAACTATAAATTGAATTTTAGAAAAAGAACGATAAATGAATAGTCTATTTGCGTAAACGAGTGCCAAAGATTTTTAATTACAAAATCGTTTAGCCAGTGCCAATTTTCTTATCTAAAGTCTAAAAATATCGAGTCGGTCATCGATCAAAACGAATATTACAAGGACGACATAAACTAAATCCCCTTGAATCAAACACCATAAATGTCTCCAAGAACTATGAGTATTTGTTGAAAGCGGGGGCATGGACCCGCTGGCCCGCTTGATGGAAGGGGCCCCCCTGCCGGGTGTGCTGGGAGCGACGCGCGACGCCCGCCCTAGGGGCGCCCTGGTCCACGCCAGCCTGGCTGCCGCCCCTGCCATCGGCGACAAGAAAGGTCGCCATCTTACTGGGACCTTCTGCCTCACTGGAGACACCATGGAAGGGATCATACAGTGTTTGGTCTTCCTCAAGGCTTTTTCGGTAAGTACGTGAATCCGCTGGAGTTGGAGTTTTAATAATAATAATAATTTATTTATTTCCAAGTAACATAGACTCATACAAATCAAAAAAATAATATCAATAGAAAAAATTAATAATAGTAGCTAGTCACATTACATTAATAATAATTATTACCAATAGAAATTTAAAATAATTAAACTAAAAATGTCAACATTATACAATAAATTAAGTCAGTCATCAGTACCTACCCTTACATTAATAAACTAGGCCCTACTGTGTGCAGTGTGCAATGTGTAGGCTGCAACAATGATTCATGTAAGGGCAATCTAGCCTACCTGCTATCGCGGCCAGCATGCTGTTGTGGCTCCCCCGCACGCGCCGCACCAGTGACGTCGCTCGCTTGCGCATTGTGGTGTAGAAGCAATCCACGCGTGCGCACGCGAACATTGTCGACGCACTGCAATAGCGAGGGATATAGCGAGGGGTTTTGCCTCCGATACTTAAAATTGGTATCGATCTTGCGCTTTCTCACCGTCATATAAGGGAGTTGTCGGGACTTGTTCGCGCAAGATTCGAAGTTTAGTAATTAGTCTCGTTTCCAGAAACTGATGGCTACGTTTTCTGCATCAGGATATTAGGAATATTAACAAATTTCGTCGTGACTGTTTTAGACAGGTTTGTATACTAAATATGATTAATTGGTAAATCACAAGTTATGTTACGAAAGTTTAATTGTCGTTACGAAAAATGTGATGTGAATGTGACCCTGTTGCCTGAATGCCCTTGAACAATTTTCTTTAGAGTTTGACTGTCACCTTTGTAGATAAGCCACGCGCTTTTCTTCCAGAACTTCACTCTCGTCAGGTATCCATTCAAAAATATGAACGTGGTTAGATTATGGTCTCGGTGTGTTACCAGTTAATTCACCTTTATATTTGTTAAAACCAACAAAAACCCCCGTCCCCAAGGAATCGTAATAAGCTTTGATCCGTCGGCCCTTATTAAGTTTTAATACGCCTCCATCGCCTATCGGTTGTTAACCAAGGACGGTCTCCAACGATCTTAATTATTAATTGTTAGCATTTCTTAAACGCTCTACAAGAAGAGGATTAGACTTAAGACTGCCTTACTACGACCCTTAATTTCAGAGACGTAGAGTCGAATATGGCCCCGGAAATGAGACCATTGAGAGCACAAAGTACCAGAGGCTTAGCACAGACAAGGAGGTTTGTCAGTTATTAATGAACGAAGAAATTACGTCGGGAATTTACTCCGCCTATTAAGATAATGTTGTGCTCAAGTTGAACAACAGATAGATTTAGCGGAATACTTTGACATCTTTGAGTTGTTAGTCCTATTACTTGACTTACAATACCAGCTTTGTATCCGCGTTTGAACGCTGTCGTGTATTTTAATATATCTCTCAGGATTATATTTTAGGAGAATTAGGATGATGATTAAGAATTGCTTTCTTAACAAATTACAGATTATGTTTATTAAGTAATTGATGTTTATTTGTATGCCATGTTTTAAAAATAGTTGATACAGTTTTTGTTGTCAAAACGCGCCTCTACCAATGTAAAAAGAAACCTAATCCTTATTCAGACGAAATAGAAAAATGAAGAAGTGTGAATACAGTTTGTATGAATAACCAATAACGAAGCAATTCCCTCTTCAATACTCGAACAACAAATGACTTATTAATCACAGTGATGAATCGCGGCGCCACTCACACGTCTCCGCTACGTTGTAACGGACGTTATAATATAACCAGCGTTATAACGTGTGATATTAATTATCTGTGTCGATAACAGGCGTCCAATCAGCAGGGTTTTTATAGCTAATCGTGTGTTGAATTGATTCCTTGGTTTACGTATTAATGCGAAGCGAAATGAATGAAGGCAGTGTTAGGGGCCATTCTGTGAGACATAGTTTCTCTTTTCGTAATTTTGTTTAAACCATATTCAAGAAATTGTTTGTTACAAAGGACACATGAGTTTGTATCTATTTACTGTACTATTCGCATCAGCCAATATTATTCCATTTTATTGGGCCTTTCCCTTTGTACCCTATTTCTGAAGTCGACCCTTTCTTGCCCTGATTCAATAATTACATATATGTATTGCGGATTAACCCACTATTCCGTTCAGATTTTCTTCTCTGAGCTTTACGTCTTTCCAAGTTAAAGTACGCCAGCGAAAAGCAAGATGAATAATAAATAACACCCCCTTAAATAGGTCAGAGTTCTCGTTTATCAAAATGATCCTCGGAAAACCATTTTTAGGACGATCATGTTAAAATTCTCAAGGGATAAAAACGTGATGGGTACATTAAGTTTTCATGGTTATTATGGGACAAGCAACCACAAAGAGGTTGGTATAAAGCTGGACATTAAGCTGCAAAGAGCCTCTTGGGCAAGTGAGCGAGAAACGCCTCCCTCGGAACCGTTATAATTGAGTTAAGCTCTTTACGTTGCTGCTCACCTGATACTTTTTTCGAAACATTATATTTTTGTCACGCTTCTTGTTATGAAACTTGGAAATTTTCCGGAACACAGAAAATTCGCGCTTGCTCTGTATGAAGCTCGTTCTGTTGCGTCGCATGTTTCCAAATAATTTCTGCGGACTTTTTTACGTTTACCCAATGGTTATATTGTTTCTTTGTGTTCCTATAATTGTTGAATTATAAATTACTAGCAACGCACCCCAGCTTCGCACGGGTGTAGGTCTTATTTTTTTTACACCTTGGGTTACATTATTGGAGTTTTAGTAAGGATCCCTATATTTTTTTTTTATATAACATAACCTATGTCACCTGGGGATAGTGTAGCTTCCCAACAGTGAAAGAATTTTTCAAATCGGTTCAGTAGTTTCGGATCCTATTCAATGCAAACAAACAAACAATCAAATCTTTCCTCTTTATAATATTATTATAGTCATCATCATCATCATCATCAGCCAGAAGACGTCCACTGCTGAACATAGGCCTCCCCCTTTAACCTCCACACTGAACGACAGCCTGCCTTTTGCATCCACTGGATGCCAGCGACTCTTACTATGTCGTCGGTCCATCTAGTGGGAGGTCTACCTACGCTGCGTCTTCCGGTTCGTGGTCTCCACTCAAGAACCTTTCTTCCCCATCGGTTATCGGTTCTCCGAGCGATGTGGCCTGCCCATTGCCACTTCAACTTGCAAATTTTAACAGCTATGTCGGTGACTTTGGTTCTTTGGCGAATATCCACGTTTCGGATTCTATCGCGCAAAGAAACTCCGAGCATAGCTCTCTCCATTGCCCGCTGTGTGACTCTGAGTTTTTCCAAAAGGCCAACAGTTAAGGACCACGTCTCAGTACCATATGTCATCACTGGCAACACACACTGGTCAAAGACCCTTGTCTTTAGGCACTGTGGTATCTTGGACGAGAAGATGTCACGCAATTTCCCGAACGCTGCCCATCCGAGTTGGATTCTTCGGGCGACCTCTATTATAGTATTATAGTAGTTATTATAGTAGGTATATATTATTTTTGTGACGTGACGTAGATAAAACAAATATATGACTTCATTTTTAGGGTTCCATACCCAAAGGGTAAAAACGGGACCCTTATACTAAGCCTATGTCTGCTTGGCATGATTATAGTAACACACTCTAAAGTATAAAAATAAATAATATATGATGGCCAAGTGCGAGTCGGTGACAAATTTCTGTTCATTACCAAGTTATATCGAGCGTCACTAAAAAAATATTAACTACTAGCGGTCCGCCCCAGCTTCGCAAGGGGCTATAATCTATAGATTATAGCCTATGTCACCCGGGGATAGTGTAGCTTCCCAGCAGTGAAAGAATTTTTCAAATCGGTTCAGTAGTTTCGAAGCCTACTCAATGCAAACAAACAAATAAACAATCAAATCTTTCCTCTTTATAATATTAGTATAGATATGACGGCGTAGCAATTGCTTGGACTATTTTGGAAGGCATTAAGCCTGAACAAGTCGCTTTTTTTATTTATAATTATTGTATTTTGTGGTGGTACGAAACACTCAGTGCGCGAGCCCGACTCGCACTTGGCCGGTTTATTACACTCTTTATACTTCACTTGATTTATTAACGGCTAACTAACTAACAACGTTATCAAATCTTGGAAGTGTAAAATAACTTACTTCTAATTGTCGTATCGATTTGAGACTAGTATCTGTAATTTGGACGACAACGCAATAATTTGGTACTTACCATCAAACTGATAGCCAGCTGATAGCTGATAGCTGATAGCTGTGGGCCAGGAGGTGGATAGTGGAACTCTTCAATGGTGAATAAAACTGGCAGAGACATCTAGCGTCTAGTTATACGGCTAAAATCATGTACACATCTATGTAAAATAGAAAAGAAGAAGTAGAAAAACCTTGTATTGCCTTTAAGCTGGCAATATACGTTGACCATAGCTTGCTGAGCCTCAACCAAAGCGAGTGTAGGCAAATTAATGCATGCTGAGATTTCCGAGTGCTACTGTCTACAAGTTGCTCAAGTATCGGCCAATGCCGACCAAATGTGGACCGGTGACCCCACTCGGGTGACTGATCCAAAGTGAGACGAGTCGTGGCGATCTCGTATGCTGGAAAGGCACACCAAACGAGCCGTATACACGTTGGCGTTGGCCTGCACTCGGCCAGCCAGGCTAGTCGATGGCCTCGTGACCTGTATTGCCGACTTTTTTGTCTTAAGTTAAAAAGTTCGTGTAAACCAGTGACATTGTACATGCCCAGTACCATTTCGATCCATTTTACCCACTAAACACATTCACCTCTCATTGTGTTTGTTTATTATGGGCATGATTCCGACACATTTGTTTATTTCCGCAACAAAGATATCCGATTACAAATGTTTCTCTTTGAAACCTTTCAAACTCATATTTGCATAAAAAAATATGCAAATATTATCACAACAAAGGCGGCGAGTATTTGGTTCTGAAATGTAACACAGCCGTTTATGAATTTGGTCGTGACATAAGATTTATTTTTATTTTTTTTATTTTATAATTTTTTCATTTTAAATTTAAATGCAACTCCACGAACACCAGGTCCTTGACTTTTATTATACTTGACTATATAATTTTTAGGGTTCCGTACCCAAAAGGTTAAAACGGGACCCTATTACTAAGCCTACGATGTCTGCCTGTCTGTCTGTCCTACCTATTAACGGATGTATCTTTCGAACTGTGATAGCCAGTTGAAATTTTCACAGAATATGTAACGTTACGGCGGATTACATAAGAAATAAAAAAGTCAAAATATAAAAACCATAGGGCAAACCCCATACAACTAACGAATTCTTTAATGTTATGTTGTATTAGTTCTAATGTAAAAACAGTAATACGTACAAGCGTCAAATTTGGCATGATTATAGTACACACTCTAAAGTATAACAACAAATTATAAATTATGGCCAAGTTTGAGTCGGTGACAAATTTCTGTTCATTACCAAGTTATAATTGTGGTAAGGTTGTGGTGAGCTCCCGATATTTCGGCGCAGTTACATGCACCATGTTCACGGGAAGACTGAAGAATGTGGGTGGTTGGTCAAACATTTAAAAAGTAACAAGTATGTTAAAAACAAGTAATAACAGTAACAAGTAAGTTAGTAACTTACTTCTAAGTAAGTAAGTAAGTAAGTAACAGTTAAATACTATACGCAGTGACACAGTGAGTGTGTTTTGTCGGGACTTAGGTTAGAGTTCGAGTTCCAGTGATAACAGTAGCAAAAGACTAAGAAAGTGGGTAGATCGTTATGTCTGCACCTAACTTTTTAACTGTTCGACCAACCACCCGCATTCTTCAGTCTTCCCGTGAACATGGTGCATGTAACTGCGCTAAAATATCGGGAGCTCATTCCACAACTTTACCACGGTAAACATCCCGTAAATAATCATATAACACAAGTTATAATTGTGTTATACTCGAGTGTCACTGTAGCAAAAATGTTAACTATGTGACTGCGTATCAATTGCTTCGACTATTTTGGAAGGCGTTAAGCCTGAAAAATAACTGGTTGTATTTTGTAGGGGTACGGAACCCTCAATGCACGAGCCCGACTTGCACTTGGCCGGTTTTATTATTTCAAGTCACAATTAGGTTTCTTCCAATATTATATGCGGTCTACGGTAGAGCACGCTGCTCTATCGTGGACCACATAATCGCATACTATCCGCAGAGGTAGCAGTCAAACGCATCATCATTTCAGCCATAGGACGTCACTTGCTCAACATAGGTAAAGTCCCCCAAGTGAACCGCATGCTTGTTCTGAATACAATAATAAAAAAATATATAAACTAGCAATAACCTAAGCGATGAACTTATATGCGTTGTTTTCTGCACATGTGTCACGAACTTATTTCTTCTAAAGTTCCCGTATTGTACAAGTAATTTTCCTTCATTTCTTACATAGGTCACGTATTTTCGTGAAAAAATGTCATGAGAAAAAATTGCCTGTAAAGATATCACAGCTCGGGACGTGCGGGATGATGGTAGCACTTGCGTTTTACGTGATAACTTGACACATAATATGTAAAATTGTATGTATGTATGATAATTATACGACAAACGAACTGTTTGTACGACTAGGAAATTTAAAAAAGTATAAACAATTAGATTTTTTCATTGATCCTGTTAATTGAATTTCCACTTCCCCTGATGTCGGTATTTAACTTATTTATACTTCTAGTAACTTTTGTCATTAATCTAACTGTTAAAGCATTTTTAGTAAGAAAGCAAATTTTTTCACCTTCAATTCAAGATGGCTGCCAACGCTCACATAGCCCTGAAGTCGTTAGCACACAACTATATAATTTTTTTATAACAGAGTAGCGACATGCCAAGAATTGACAAATGGAAAGATGTTTCTTTGTATTTCGTCGATTTCGTTCAAAATCGTACTGTAGAAAATACGAATGATGTATTGGCGAAATCATACAAAGAAATTTACCTACTTTTATTAATACATATTATCATAACACAAATATGTTTTATTTGATATAAATAATTGCCTAGATAGTAAGCCACTTCCAAAAGTTTTTGAAGTCAATTTACTAAAAGTATTGCTGTCTAATAAACTACAATGAAATATTTTATGTAGTCAAATATATGGCAATTAAATCCTTCAGAATTGTGAATTTGCCTATAGCATTCCTCGAAGAGACGACTAAAAGCGCAAAAAGTATAAATATTAATAAAATTATAATAATAATAATAATAATAAAAAAAAAAATACCGCTGTCATCGAAAGTCCATTTTTTCACAGTTCAGTTTTATAAATTATTTTTTGCCATAAAGATTATCACAATCAACAAGATATTGCTATACAAAAGGAAAATAAACATAATAGATCATTGTACACCAGTTAAACAACCAAACAACCAACAAAATACATTAAAAATGAAGAAACGAAGAAAATTTTATTACTTTGACACATGTTGTCAAAATTTGGAAAATGAAAAATATATGAAATAACAAGGAAATACCAATAAATAATGATCACAAGATCACGGACGAAACAAGCGGACACAAAGAGCGCACGCCTTCCATCACCGCCCGCCTCGTCGTCGTCTCCGAGCACCTCGTCGGGTGAAGATGAGTACCACACCACCCGCGAGGCAAGCGGCTCGTCGAGCGACACGAGCGGGCCTGGGACACCGCCGCCACCTCCACCTGCGCGACGGGGACGTCCCCCGCTGCCGGCACGCTTGGGGCTTGTGGGGCATTCTGCCACACGCCCGGCCCCCGCTACCGGTGGTGTAGTGCGTCGCATGCGATGGTCTACAATAATGAATGAAGACTGCATGCGCGCCTATTACAGGGCTACAGAGGGAGGAACAAACTTGTCAGCGTATTGTGCCAGGATGCTGCCTTTGTTTCAGGCTCTTCAACCAACCATCACCGTGTCCGCCCAGCGACTATCGGATCAAGTGCGGGCTATCCACCGGTGTAAGCTGCTGGATGACTCTGTGCTTGATCGGCTCCGCCAGGAAGAACTACGTGCTCGCCCAATTCCTGTCTCGACGCGGGACCCGCCCGTCGCGTCGTCTGCCCCGACATTGGCGTCAGTGCCGGCGTCGGTGGTGACACTAGCGGCATTGGCGGATCCTGTAGTCGATGAGGGAGATTTGGCGAGTGGTGTTTCTGACCAGGTGAGAGAGCAACTGAGGGGGGCTTTGGAGGACGCGATTTCACAGTATCGGTTCACACCCGATTCTAGGCCGCGACTACCACGTTTGTCCACCCATAGGCGTAACTTGGCGTTAATGGGAGCCTTGAATGCTTTGCTAGCTCCATATTTGCGGGCTAGCGAAGATTTAGTTGATACTCACTCGATCTTGTACTGCGGTGCCATCGCGGCGTGTCGCGTTGCACGTGTTAAGTTCCCGGACACTAACCGTGCACCGCGAACCGCCGGGGGGGTACCCGCATGGCAAGTGCGGATCGAGCGGCGTATCAGCACGTTCAGGACTCTCTCATTGCAAAGCTAGTCTGCTTCAGGCGGGGGAATAATCGCCCCCGAGTCATGCGTTTCGTGACTCAGGCATTCGCTGGGACCGATATAAGGCCTCAGCACTATCTAGCCAATGTTACGGAACGCATCGACTATCTGAAGCAGAAAGTCTATGCATGGGCAAACCGTATTCGCCGCTACAGAGAGCGTGTGGATAGATATTGGCAAAATCGCCTCTTCCAAAGTGACCAAAGGAAGGTGTACCGAGGCTGGGAGGAAACTGACCAACGTGTGAGTGACGGGCAGCTGCCGGATGCAAGCGCCATGATTAATTTCTGGCGCGGTATCTGGTCGATGCCCGTCGAGCACACGGAGGGTGATTGGATGCGTGTTGTCGAGCGGGAATGCGAGTCAATCGAACCCATGGGGTCTATTTTAATAGACTCATTAGACGTTAGTTGTGCGATCCGTACGGCACAGAACTGGAAAAGTCCTGGGCCGGACGGGTTGCACAACTTCTGGATAAAATGGATTCGATGCTCGCATGACCGCTTGGCGACACAATTCCAAGAAGCCCTTGAGCTCGGTTCCCTTCCCAGCTTCATGACCACCGGTGTCACCTTCCTGCTCCATAAGTCCGGTAGTACCACGGAAGCCAAAAACTACAGACCCATCACGTGCTTGCCTACCATCTACAAGCTCCTTACATCCATTTTGAGAAATAAAATTAACGCGCACATTGTTGCGAACAACGTTTTGGCCCATGCTCAAAATGGATGTAGGGTTGGGTCCCGTGGTACTAAGGAGCTCCTCCTCATCGACACCGCCATTAGTCAGCAAGTCCGGCGTAACAAGGGAGCCCTTTCCGCTGCCTGGATTGACTATAAGAAGGCCTATGATTCAGTGCCTCATTCATGGCTAGAGAGGGTTTTAGAGTTGTATAAAATTGACTAGTTTTTTGGGCGCGGCTTCGCACGCGACGTGTTTTTTTTTTAACATTTAAGATAAAAAAAAAAAAAACAAAAAAAAAACATTGTATTTTCGAACAATCATTTTGTAGGTACATTCATCGTATCAAAATGGTTAATGCGACGCGTGACCAAAATGCTGGCGTGTTTGCCGCCAGCATGCTGGGTACGCTGCCAACTGGTAGTGGGCTTGAGCATTTGGATTGTCTTTAGACCTTCAAGTGTCTCAGTTCAAATGGGCAGTCTAACTGTATTTGTAGTGTTAGTACCTATATTGTTTAGTTCATAGGTAGGGTTCATTAGGGTAAGGCACACTTACCCTAAAAAATATATCTATTCATTGTATATTTTACCGGAAATTACCGGAAATGCATACACGGTATACGGCACGCTCACGCTCACAATCACGCCCACGCTCACACCCGTGCTCATAACCGCACCCACACCCACAATCGCACCCGCACTCGTACTCACACCCGCATTCTAACCCGCACTCACACCCGCATTCACACCCGCACTCACACCCGCATTCACACTTGTACCCCATTCAGATCCACACTCACATCTACACTCACATCCACACCCACACCCGCATCCATACCTGGACCCACACTCACTCCCCGCACTGACACCCTGCACTGACACCCCACTCTGACACCCCGCACTGACACCCTGCACTGACACCCCACTCTGACACCCCGCACTGACACCCCGCACTGACACCCGCACTGACACCAACATTCCCATCCGAACTTACACCCGCACTCACAACCCAACACCCGCACCCACACTCCCACACGCGCTCACGCCCGCGCTCACACCCGTACCCACAAACGCACCCACATCCGCACCCACACCCGCACCCTAACCCGCACCCACACTCAATTCCACACTCACACCCAGCACTTACACCCCGCACGACACCCGCTCACACACTCGCGCTCACAACCACGCTCAAACCCGCGCTCATACTCATACCCACACTCACGCCCCGCACAAACACCCCTTGCTCACACTCACGCTCACACTCACGCTCACACTCGTGCTCACATCCGCGCTCACATCCGCGCTCAATCCTGCGCTCATACCTATACTCACACCCACACTTACACCCCACACTCCCGCCCCGCACTCACACCCTGCACTCACACCGTTTGCTCACACCCGCGCTCAAACCTGCGCTCGTACCCACACTCACCACACCCACACTCACACCCCGCTCTCCCCCGCGCTCACATCCGCGCTCACACCCCGCACTTACACCCTTTGCTCACACTCACGCTCACACTCGCGCTCACATTCGCACTCAATCCCGAACTCAAACATAGACTCACACCCACACCCCACACTCCCACCCCGCACTGACACCCCGCACTGACACCCCGAACTGACACCCCGCACTGAAACCCCGCACTGACACCCCGCACTATCTCCCCGCACTAACACCACAGTGACACCCCGCACTGACTCCCCGCACTGACACCCCACACTGACACCCTGCACTGACACCCCACTCTGACCCCCGCACTCACACCCGCACTCACACTCATGCTCACACCCACCCTCACCCGCGCTCACACCCGCGCTAACACACACGCTCACATCTGCGCTAACACACACGCTCATATCCGCGCTCACACCCGCTCTCACACTCGCACTCAAACTCATGCTCACTCTCGCGCACACACACACACACACACCCACACCCAGCACTAACACCACGCACTCCACTCGCACGCACACCCGCGCTCACACCCGTAACCGCAATCGCACCCACACCCGTACCCGCAATCGCACCCACACCTAAACCCGCACCCTAACCCGCACCCATACTCAATTCCATACTCACACCCAGCACTTACACCCCGCACGACACCCGCACTCACACTCGCGCTCACACCCGCGCTCAAACCCGTGCTCAAACCCGCGCTCATACTCATACTCACACTCACACTGACGCCCCGCACTCACACCCCTTGCTCACACTCACGCTCACACTCGCGCTCCCATCCGCGCTCACATCCGCGCTCAATCCTGCGCTCATACCCATACTCACACCCACACTTACACCCCACACTCCCGCCCCGCACTCACACCCTGCACTCACACCGTTTGCTCACACCCGCGCTCAAACCCGTGCTCAAACCCGCGCTCATACTCATACTCACACTCACACTCACACTGACGCCCCGCACTCACACCCCTTGCTCACACTCACGCTCACACTCGCGCTCCCATCCGCGCTCACATCCGCGCTCAATCCTGCGCTCATACCCATACTCACACCCACACTTACACCCCACACTCCCGCCCCGCACTCACACCCTGCACTCACACCGTTTGCTCACACCCGCGCTCAAACCTGCGCTCGTACCCACACTCACCACACCCACACTCACACCCCGCTCTCCCCCGCGCTCACATCCGCGCTCACACCCCGCACTTACACCCTTTGCTCACACTCACGCTCACACTCGCGCTCACATTCGCACTCAATCCCGCGCTCAAACCCAGACTCACACCCACACTCACACCCCACACTCCCACCCCGCACTGACACCCCGCACTGACACCCCGAACTGACACCCCGCACTGAAACCCCGCACTGACACCCCGCACTATCTCCCCGCACTAACACCACAGAGACACCCCGCACTGACTCCCCGCACTGACACCCCACACTGACACCCCACTCTGACCCCCGCACTCACACCCGCGCTCACACTCATGCTCACACCCACCCTCACCCGCGCTCACACCCGCGCTAACACACACGCTCACATCCGCACTAACACACACGCTCATATCCGCGCTCACACCCGCTCTCACACTCGCACTCAAACTCATGCTCACTCTCGCGCACACACACACACCCACACCCAGCACTAACACCACGCACTCCACTCGCACGCACACCCGCGCTCACGCCCGCGCTCACACCCGTAACCGCAATCGCACCCACACCCGTACCCGCAATCGCACCCACACCTAAACCCGCACCCTAACCCGCACCCATACTCAATTCCATACTCACACCCAGCACTTACACCCCGCACGACACCCGCACCCACACTCGCGCTCACACCCGCGCTCAAACCCGCGCTCATACTCATACTCACACTCACACTGACGCCCCGCACTCACACCCCTTACTCACACTCACGCTCACACTCGCGCTCCCATCCGCGCTCACATCCGCGCTCAATCCTGCGCTCATACCCATACTCACACCCACACTTACACCTCACACTCCCACCCCGCACTCACACCCTGCACTCACACCGTTTGCTCACACCCGCGCTCGTACCCACACTCACCACACCCACACTCACACCCCGCTCTCACCCGCGCTCACATCTGCGCTCACACTCGCGCTCACATTCGCACTCGATCCCGCGCTCAAACCCATACTCACACCCCACACTCCCACCCCGCAATCACACCCCGCACTCACACCCCGCACTCACACCCACACCTGCCCACAGCGCTAATGAGAATCAACATGACACAAAATACCCATAAAAAATAAGATAAAATAAAATACTTTTTATTCATACCGTGTTGGTTCTCATTGGCGCTATTGGTATTATAATTCAGATCGCGCACTTAATATTGGTGAGTGGGTTAGTTCCGAATCCTTGCAAACGGGTGGCGGCGCTATTCAACTTGTATTTGTACCCTTTGACCTTCACATTCATTCATTATTTCAGGCGGTCATCCATCCAAGTAGGTACCTACCGACGCGCTCGACCTTCAGTGATCGTACGACAGACAACCGGTGGTGAACAGAAATTTGTCACCGACTCACACTTGGCCATTTTTGATTATTTTCTGTTTTACTTTAGATTGTGTAGGATTTATGATATATTCATGCCAAGCAATTTTGACGCTTGTACGTATTACCGTTTTTAGGGTTCCGTACCGAAAGAGGAAAACGGGACCCTATTACTAAGCTTACGATGTCTGTCTGTCTGTCTGTCTGTCTGTCTGTCTGTCTGTCAGTCTTTCTATCTGTCCGTCTGCCCGTTTGTCCGTTTGTCCGTCTGGCTGTCTGTCCCTTTCGCACCGTAATAGATAGCCAGTTGAAATGTTCACAGAATATGTAATGTTACGGCGAATTAACTAAGAAATTATAAAAAAAAAGTTAAAACAAAACAAAAATAAACGTATTTAAATTTTTTATGTCTTCACTTTTTATGATTCCATACGCAATGTGTGTAAATGGGACCCTATAGCTATGCCTACACTGTCAGTCTGTCTGTCTGTCTGTCTGTCTGTCTGTCTGTCTGTCTGTCTGTCTGTCCATCCATACTATGAATCAGACAACATGTCAAAGTTAGAAAAATAGTTAGCGCCACCTTACATATATTATTATAAGTAACGAAAATTGTCAAGCAGAAAATATCAATGTACGTAAATACAAATAAATCGGCCAAGTGCGAGTTGGGCTCGCGCACTGAGGGTTCCGTCCCACCACAAAATATACTAATATTATCAATTAAATAAAAAATAACTTCAAAATTAGTTAAATGTGGCATTTCGATTCGGTGAGAGAAATGATAAGGTCGTCCAAGTAACGAAATTACCAGTTTTAAGTTGGCAATGAACAAAAATTTGTCACCGACTCACACTTGGCCATTATTTATTTTTTGAAAGAAAAAGAAATTCAAATATCTGACTAAAAATTACGACAAATTTATCCAAGAACATTACAAATTAATTCAAAATAGGTCCAGTATTTTGGAAGTCACATAAACATAAATAAGTACTTACACATGAACATAATTATAACGCATTTATAATTATTATTATAATCAATTAATTAATAATTGGACAGTCGACTAAAAATATAATGATTTGACGGCGAGAGAAAAAAAACTATCTGCACAATCAAATAGCTGTCTCTGCCTAAAGTCAGACCAGCTTATCACAAATGTTGCAAATTAATTAAAAGTTTGTAAAAATTGTCATCGACCCGGTCTACCCAATAGGACTACAAACTGTATGAAATTTGAATTTCCCGCCGCATTGGTAAACACCACCTTATACGCAAATAGTACACCATTTTATAATTTTAAGCTAAGTAAATCTATTTAATCGTTTTGTTATTATGAAACGATACTAAAAGTAATATATCAAAAAAAAAAACTTATGAAAGTCCAGTTTAAAAGTTAGTTTAAATTTTTTTTAAACACGTGTATCTATTTAGAAATCAAATCGAGATACACATGTTTTTTTTTTTTTTTCAATATAAAAAATAGCTTTATCTGTCTACATTAAAAATGCATAAAAATTGTATACCTTCCCTTCATTTTTCTTTCACAAGGACGTGAAACTGCACGGACACATGATTTTGGTGCGTATTAAAAAAAAAGTATGGGAAGTATATTTTTTTTGCTGATTCAAAAATGCGCAGTACGGAAAATCAGGCGAACGTGAACTTTAACGCGCCACGATACGGTTATGCGGTTGCGCAATTTTGTCGCAATCACATAAACAGACTCGCATAAAACAGTTAGATGTAATGCCCCTGATGAGGAACCTAACACCTATACTCAATTAATATTTTTGTCGAGGATGTGTCTGTCGTGCGTGCGTGTCACACTTATGATCCGTGACAGTTACAAATAAAGCCAAGCCAAGTGCGAGTCGGGCTCGCGCACTGAGGGTTGTGTAGCACCACATAACTTGTTAGCTACTGAAGAACAAAAAACATTTGACAACGTTGCTTCACTTCGGTGATCGTACGAGATCCAGCGGTGAACCGAAATTATTCACTGACTCGCACTTGGCCATTATTTATTATTTGTTTCCATACAATAGTTTGAAGCTTGTACGTGTTTACCGTTTTTACATTAGAGCTAATACAAAAATACGTTAAAAAAATACGTTTGTTGTATGTGGACCACCATTTCGTTTTGACTTTTTGACATTTTTATTATTTCATAATTAATCCGCCGTAACATTACATATTCTGTGAAAATTTCAATTAGCTACCTATTACGGTTCAAAAGGTACAACCGTCAATAGGTAGGACAGACGGACAAACAGACAGACATCGTAGGCTTAGTAATAGGGTCCCTTTTTTACCGTTTAGGTACGGAACCCTAAAAATCCAATTGCAAAATAAAACACACCTAATTCAAGCCGTTTAAGTTTAACAATCTCCCTCCATATTGGGCAGTCGGGTAAAAACGTAGCTGTGATGTTAGACTACTAACTAAATTATACATACCTACTTACTAAATGTAGTACCTTATAGTTACGCGGGGCAATATTTACGGTTCCATACTATGGGTGTAAACGGGACCCTATTACTATGCCTACGCTGTCTGTCTGTCTGTCTGTCTGGCCGCCCTCCTATGAATCAAATACCATGTCAAAGAAAGAACAATAGTTGTTGATGCGGTTTTTTTAGATGGCTTACTAAAAACGATTGAAATAATAATTAAATAATACCTAATCAATTTTGAATGGTCTACGCGAGTTTAGGTGACTGCGGGAACATGACCCTTATGGCGCCGAGCGAGATATGGTTTTCATTTGAATCGGTTTGTACGGGTGCCCAGTGTTTGCGTACTACAGTCAGACCAACTTATCTTTTAACCCAAAAAACAAACAGATAAACCGTCACACATTGTAACAAAGTCTAAAAATAACAGCAAAGTGTGCTTTACATTAAAAAAAAAACCGGTAGGACAGAGCGCACAGGCAGGTACTTTTTTCCTTTCCAATGAGCCCTAAGTACAAACAACAATTAAATGAACTCTGGTACAACAACATTAAGGCTCATTTTATAAGCCCAAAATGTCAGGCAAATTGTCTTCACCTGTGAGCATCGCGTAAACAATGGCATAGAATAGTGTATAGTTACAGGGACAATATTTAATTGAATTGTAAATCGATTTAATCTATTTTTTATTATGAAACGATACTAAAAAAAATATTGTATCGTAAATTATGTATTTTTTCCTATAGTACTGTATCAAAATATTTTCTTATGAAAGTCCGGTACAAAAGTAACTTTCAAAAAATAAAAACACCTGAATTTCAAAATAGAATCGAGATACACATGTATTTTTTTTACATAAAAATAGCTTCATCTGTCTACATAAAAAATGCATTAAAAAAAATTATACCTTTCCTTCATTTTTTTCCACAATGGACTTTAAACGGCACAGACACATGATTTTGAATGGTATGAAAAAAATAATTTGTATGGGACGTGTATTTTTTTTTACATATTCAAAAAAGTATCAAAGTTCGTGACATTTTTTGTTCAACCACCACCCCCGTATCTATTATACTTTCTGAGGGAAGTACATGATGCGTCAGCGATGATCCATTTTCCGGTCACCTTGGTGACTTTTCATATTGGTAAAGTTGTTTTGTGCACAAAACTGAACATAAATGTGACCTTTTCATGATGTCTTCTCGGTCAGAGGTGTCCATTTGGATGTTAGAAAATATGCTTGTATGGGGGCCATCTTGAAAAATGGCGGAATTCAAAAACTAATATCAGAAATGGAATTGGGGACCTCGAAAACTCCCGGATGCCAAAAATCGACCCCATCGGACCATTTTGAAATTTGGCCGCCATTTTGAATCCGCCATTTTGGATTTTTTTTACCCCCACCGTGTAGCCCTCGTGACCACCTATGACATTTGGTCGAACGGGACCCCCTAATCTCTCATACTTTCAGAGATATGAGTGAATACATTTTGTATGGGAGAAGTGTTTTTTTGTATGGGAGCCATGTTTTTTTTGTATGTTTCAAAAAAGTCCCATTATACTGGTCAATTTTAGTTCAGACGCCACCCCCCTGACTGTTATAGTTTCCGGGGGAAGCTGGGTATGTATGGTGAAAATTCCACATTCAGGTAATTTCAGACTTTTCTCATACTCGACTCACTCGTGTCTATACTTTCACCGTACATTGTCTATACCCCCGATTGCTCCTTCTGGGAGATCAATGAGCGATAAATATGAAAAAAAAAAATTGTATGGGACGTGTATTTTTTTTTACACATTCAAAAAATTACCAAGATTCGTGACATTTTTTGTTCAACCACCACCCCCGTATCTATTATACTTTCTGAGGGAAGTACACAATGCGTCAGCGATGATCCATTTGCCGGTCACCTTGGTGACTTTTAATATTGATAAAGGTGATTTGTGCACAAAACTGAACATAAATGTGGACTTTTCATAAGTCTTCTCGGTCAAAGGTCCATTTGAATTTCAGAAAATATGCTTGTATGGGAGCCATGTTAAAAAATGGTGGAATTCAAAAATTTATTTCAGAAATGGAATCGGAGACCTCGAAAACTCCCGGATGCCAAAAATCATTCCCCTCAGACCATTTTGAAATTTGGCCGCCATTTTGAATCCGCCATTTTGGATTTTTTTTACCCCCACCGTGTAGCCCCCGTGACCCCCTATGACATTTGGTCGAACGGAACCCCCTCATCTCTTACGGTTTCAGAGATATGAGTGAATTCATTTTGTATGGGAGAAGTGTTTTTTTGTATGGGAGCCATGTTTTTTTTGTATGATTCAAAAAACTCCCAAGATATTGGTCAATTTTAGTTCAAACACCAACCCCCTGACTGTTATAGTTTCCGAGGGAAGCTGAGTGTGTATAGTGAAAATTCCACAATCAGGTAATTTCAGACTTTTCTCATACTCGACTTGATGTTGGCTATATTTTCATTGTACATTGTCTATACCCTAGATTGCTCCTTCTGGGAGATCAATTAGCATAGTATCTGGGTCAATAGTCAAAATAGTTACATTACAGCTTTATATAATATGAATGAATGAATGAATACAACTCTAAAATCATTCTTAGGCGCATGTATGAGGCAATGGACCACAGTCCTTCGTCAACCAGGTGGTGGGGATGGCGCCTTTGGCCCGCAGGACTTGTTAAGGATTGAGCGGGGCATATTCCAGGGCGACAGTTTTAGTCCATTGTGGTTTTGCCTAGCTCTGAACCCTCTCAGCACTCTGCTGAGGGATTCAGGACTAGGCTATCGACTTCGAAGAGATGGTCAAGTCATCTCTCACCTGCTGTACATGGACGATCTCAAGCTGTTCACACCGAAACGCCAAGACTTGGTGGAGCTGCTAAAAATCAGAGGTTTTTAGCAGTGCCATCAGGATGGAGTTCGGTGTAGACAAGTGTGCGGTCATGCATGTACAGCGAGGAAAAGTTGTGAATTCTCCAAATTTACAGCTTTCTGAGGTGATGACTCTCAGATCTCTCTCCGAGGCCGAGACCTATAAGTACCTCGGTATGTCAGAGTCGTTGGGTATATCGGTAGAGAACATCAAGAAATCGGTGAAGGAACGCTTCTTTTGTCGCCTTACAAAAGTACTTAACAGTCTTTTGTCTGGCGGCAACAAGGTGCGTGCCTTCAACGGTTGGGTGATGCCTTTGCTGATATACTCCTTTGGCATATTGAGGTGGACTCAAACTGAGCTGGACGCCCTGGACAGGAGGGTCCGTCAACTGCTCACATCACATCGCATGCTACACCCACGCTCGTCTGTTATGAGACTGTACATTCCGCGGAAGTGGGGGGGTCGAGGCTTTTTAAATGCCAAGAACCTACACAACCGCGAAGTGTGCAGTCTCAGGGATTTTTTCCGTAACAGCGAGAGTGGGATGCATCGTGATGTTGTGGCTGTTGACAGGGGCCTCACGGTGCTCTCCTTGGCAAACGAGAATTGGCGTAAACCATCGGTGCTGAGCATCGAAGATCGCAGGGATGTATGGAAGGGCAAGGAGCTGCACGGGCGGTTCTATCGGGCCTTAACAGGGCCCGATGTGGACTTGCTTGCGTCGGTGAACTGGCTACGATTCGGTGATCTCTTTGGGGAAACCGAGGGTTTTGCCTGTGCAATTGCGGACGAAGTTATCAAGACGAACAACTACCGGAAATATATCATGAAGGACGGTACGGTCGACATCTGTCGGGCATGCCACCGTCCCGGAGAATCTCTCCGTCATATCATTTCCGGTTGTTCGCATCTTGCTAACGGCGAGTACTTGCACAGGCATAACCTAGTGGCCAGGATCATCCACCAGCAACTTGCCCTTCGATATAGCCTTGTCGAGTCTGAGGTGCCGTACTACAAGTACGCACCAGCGCCAGTTCTCGAAAATGGTCGTGCTTTGCTCTATTGGGACCGCTCTATCATCACGGACAGGACTATTGTCGCCAATAAGCCTGATATCGTGTTGGTCGACCGATCCCAGCGCCGGGCAGTGCTCGTCGACATCACCATCCCTCATGACGAGAACCTCGTGAAGGCCGAGAAGGACAAACTCAGCAAGTACCTTGACTTAGCTCACGAGGTTACCGCCATGTGGGATGTTGACTCGACGATCATTGTCCCGATAGTAGTATCGGTGAACGGTCTTATAGCGAAGAGCCTCGACCAACATCTTAAGAGGCTCTCGCTAGATGGTTGGGTCAAGGGTCAGATGCAGAAGGCGGTAATCCTGGACACGGCACGTATTGTCAGGAGGTTCCTCACTCTGCAGCCCTAACCACCGGTAGCTTGGGCCCTGCCCCGCTGCCGGCGGCACTCTAGGTTTAGGTTTTTTTATAATATTTTGTTTTTATAGGAAATATTGTAAAAAAACGTAAATTTAAGAAGGAAAATAAATATCTGAATAATAATAATAAAAAAATAAAATAAAATAAAAAAATAATAAAATAATAAAATAATAAAATAAAAACGCTGTCACCGACTGACACAATTTTTTGCCGCAGTAAGAATTTTATTTTCTAATAATAGTCTAAATCGTTTTACAATATATTTTTACAACTAAAAACAAGAAACAACAAAAAGTTTAATAAATCACGCATAAAATACAGGATAAAATGGGATACAGAAATAAATACGCAGAACAGAAGAAACAGAATGACAGCAGTAATGTCATGTCAAAGTATTTGGAAGAAAAATTATAATGAAATAATATGGAAATAATATGATTACTCGGGCAAAAACAAGAGCAGCGGAATCAAACGCACGCCTTCCACCACCGCCCGCCTCGTCGTCGTCTCCGAGCACCTCGTCGGGTGAAGATGAGTACCACACCACCCGTGAGGCAAGTGGCTCGTCGAGCGACACGAGCGGGCCTGGGACACCGCCGCCACCTCCACCTGCGCGACGGGGACGTCCCCCGCTGCCGGCACGCTTGGGGCCTGTGGGGCATTCTGCCACACGCCCGGCCCCCGCTACCGGTGGTGTAGTGCGTCGCATGCGATGGTCTAGAATAATGAACGAAGACTGCATGCGCGCCTATTACAGGGCTACAGAGGGAGGAACAAACTTGTCAGCGTATTGTGCCAGGATGCTGCCTTTGTTTCAGGCTCTTCAACCAACCATCACCGTTTCCGCCCAGCGATTATCGGATCAAGTGCGGGCTATCCAACGGTGCAATATGTTGGATCAGTCTGTGCTTGATCGGCTCCGCCTGGAAGAAGTACGTACTCGCCCGACTCCTGCCTCGACGCGGAATCCGCCCGTCGCGTCGTCTGCCCCGACATTGGCGTCAGTGCCGGCGTCGGTGGGGACACTAGCGGCATTGGCTGATACCGCAGTCGATGAGGAAGATTTGGCGAGTGGTGTCTCCGACCAGGTAAAAGAGCAATTGAGGGGGGCTTTGGAAGACGCGATTTCACAGTATCGGTTCACATCCGATTCTAGGCCGCGATTACCACGTTTGCCCACCCATAGGCGTAACTTGGCGTTAATGGGAGCCCTGAATGCTTTGCTAGCTCCATATTTGAGGGCTAGCGAAGATTTAGTTGATACCCACTCGATCTTGTACTGCGGTGCCATCGCGGCGTGTCGCGTTGCACATGTTAAGTTCCCGGACACTAACCGTGCACCGCGAACCGCCGGGGGTGTGCCCGCATGGCAAGTGCGGATCGAGCGGCGTATCAACACGTTCAGGACTCTCATTGCAAAGCTAATCTGCTTCAGGCGGGGGAATAATCGCCCCCGAGTAATGCGTTTCGTGACTCAGGCATTCGCTGGGACCGATATCAGGCCCCAGCACTATCTAGCCAATGTCACGGAACGCATCGACTATCTGAAGCAGAAAGTCTATGCATGGGCAAACCGTATTCGCCGCTACAGAGAGCGTGTGGATAGATACTGGCAAAATCGCCTCTTCCAAAGTGACCAAAGGAAGGTGTACCGAGGCTGGGAGGAAACTGACCAACGTGTGAGTGACGGGCAGCGACCGGATGCAAACGCCATGATTAATTTCTGGCGCGGTATCTGGTCGGTGCCCGTCAATCACACGGAGGGTGATTGGATGCGTGTTGTCGAGCGGGAATGCGAGTCCATCGAACACATGGGGTCTATTTTAATAGACCCCGTTGACGTTAGTTGTGCGATCCGTATGGCACAGAACTGGAAAAGTCCTGGGCCAGACGGGATGCACAACTTCTGGATAAAATGGATTCGATGCTCGCATGACCGCTTGGCGACACAATTCCAAGAAGCCCTTGAGCTCGGTTCGCTTCCCAGCTTCATGACCACCGGTGTCACCTTCCTGCTCCATAAGTCCGGTAGTACCACGGAAGCCAAAAACTACAGACCCATCACGTGCTTGCCTACCATCTACAAGCTCCTTACATCCATTTTGAGAAATAAAATTAACGCACACATCGTTGCGAACAACGTTTTGGCCCATGCTCAAAATGGATGTAGGGTTGGGTCCCGTGGTACTAAGGAGCTCCTCCTCATCGACACGGCCATTAGCCAACAAGTCCGGCGAAACAGAGGAGCCCTCTCCGCTGCCTGGATTGACTATAAGAAGGCCTATGATTCAGTGCCTCATTCATGGCTAGAGAGGGTTTTAGAGTTGTATAAAATTGATACAACTCTAAAATCATTCTTATGCGCATGTATGAGGCAATGGACCACAGTCCTTCGTCAACCAGGTGGTGGGGACGGCACCTCTGGCCCGCAGGACTTGATAAGGATTGAGCGAGGCATATTCCAGGGTGACAGTTTTAGTCCATTGTGGTTTTGCCTGGCTCTGAATCCTCTCAGCACTCTGCTGAGGGATTCAGGACTAGGCTATCGACTTCGAAGAGATGGTCAAGTCATCTCCCACCTACTGTACATGGACGATCTCAAGCTGTTCACACCGAAACGCCAAGACTTGGTGGAGCTGCTAAAAATCACAGATGTTTTTAGCAGCGCCATCAGGATGGAGTTCGGTGTAGACAAGTGTGCGGTCATGCATGTACAGCAAGGGAAAGTTGTGAATTCTCCGAATTTACAGCTCTCTGAGGTGATGACTCTCAGATCTCTCTCCGAGGCCGAGACCTATAAGTACCTCGGTATGTCAGAGTCTTTGGGTATATCGGTAGAGAACATCAAAAAATCGGTGAAGGAACGCTTCTTTTGTCGCCTTACAAAAGTACTTAACAGTCTTTTGTCTGGCGGCAACAAGGTGCGTGCCTTCAACGGTTGGGTGATGCCTTTATTGATATACTCCTTTGGCATATTGAGGTGGACTCAAACTGAGCTGGACGCCCTGGACAGGAGGGTCCGTCAACTGCTCACATCACATCGCATGCTACACCCACGCTCGTCTGTTATGAGACTGTACATTCCGCGGAAGTGGGGGGGTCGAGGCTTTTTAAATGCCAAGAACCTACACAACCGCGAAGTGTGCAGTCTCAGGGATTTTTTCCGTAACAGCGAGAGTGGGATGCATCGTGATGTTGTGGCAGTTGACAGGGGCCTCACGCCGCTCTCCTTGGCAAACGAGAATTGGCGCAAACCATCGGTGCTGAGCATCGAAGACCGCAGGGACGTATGGAAGGGCAAGGAGCTGCACGGACGGTTCTATCGGGCCTTAACAGGGCCCGATGTGGACCTGCTTTCGTCGGTGAACTGGTTACGGTTCGGTGACCTCTTTGGGGAAACCGAGGGTTTTGCCTGTGCGATTGCGGACGAAGTTATCAAGACGAACAACTATCGGAAATATATCATGAAGGACGGTACGGTCGACATCTGTCGGGCATGCCACCGTCCCGGAGAGTCTCTCCGACATATAATTTCCGGTTGTTCGCATCTTGCTAACGGCGAGTACTTGCACAGGCACAACCAGGTGGCCAGGATCATCCACCAGCAACTTGCCCTTCGATACGGCCTTGTCGAGTCTGAGGTGCCGTACTATAAGTACGCACCAGCGCCAGTTCTTGAAAATGGTCGTGCTTTGCTCTATTGGGACCGCTCTATCATCACGGACAGGACTATTGTCGCCAATAAGCCTGATATCGTGTTGGTCGACCGATCCCAACGCCGGGCAGTGCTCGTCGATATCACCATCCCACATGACGAGAACCTCGTGAAGGCCGAGAAGGACAAACTCAGCAAGTACCTTGACTTGGCTCACGAGGTTACCGCCATGTGGGATGTTGACTCGACGTTCATTGTCCCGATAGTCGTATCGGTGAACGGTCTTATAGCGAAGAGCCTCGACCAACATCTTAAGAGGCTCTCGCTAGATGGTTGGGTCAAGGGTCAGATGCAGAAGGCGGTAATCCTGGACACGGCACGTATTGTCAGGAGGTTCCTCACTCTGCAGCCCTAACCACCGGTAGCTTGGGCCCTGCCCCGCTGCCGGCGGCACTCTAGGTTTAGGTTTTTTTATAATATTTTGTTTTTATAGGAAATATTGTAAAAAAACGTAAATTTAAGAAGGAAAATAAATATCTGAATAATAATAAAATATTTATTGACCAAAAGTTTTTAAAAATAGACAGTAACAATAATATTGTAAAGCTAGGCATAGGACATACAATGAGATGATTGTTATTTTGAACTGTGGAACTGGCTGGCACCCATACTAGTGATTAAACTGTGCTACAGGTGCCAGTGCTCTCCGCGTGAAGTACTAATTACAAAGAATAATATAATAATGCAGTTATACAATTAGAAGTTCTTATGAATTTGTGAAAAATTATGATATTAGGTTATTAGAATTGTATCAGCTACGGTAGAGTTGAGCAAATCTACTACGCTATGGCCAAAATAGAAAGGCCCTTCACAAAAGTTAGCAGCTTTAATTAATTTTAAATACAAAATTGGAGGAGAACGTTTAATTTTGAAACAATAGCAGCCACATTTCATCATAGCGATTGCGTCATTTTTCCTCCGTGCGGAATGAATGGCAGCTCTCTCGGCTGAATATTTCATTACTCCCCACCGTTCATGATTCCCTGGTACATTATTAACGAGCCCGTGCATGTAATAAGCACGACAAAGCAAGAAAATTTGTATTTTTGTTAGAGGAATTCTTATGGAATCCTTTGGCTGTACGCTCAAAGACTGTAGTACATTGATTTGACACTAAACAAAATAAGACACACACGATGTTGTTGTGTTATTTTTTTGTGTTTAGTATTTACATGTTATATAGGTAAATAGCGGCGCTTAAACACAACTACTAGATATTTAGCATTATAAAAGATCGCCTGTTGGTAAGCGGCGATGTGGTCGAAGATGAAGCACGCAGACTTAGAAGATACCTATTCACTCTGGCTATAATATTATAGCCTTGTGTAGTATTTTAATAAAAATGTATATAGTTGGTGATGATACTTTATTGTAAAGATTAGACAAAGTTTAGCGCAAACAAACGTCCCCCATTCAAAGCACACGCAGGTGATTAGTCGAGTTTTATTAAAATAATATTCCCGCAGAGAAATTCTGAGAACCAGAATCTGTTTTTACTGAAACTTTTTAATGCTCATGAATATCTTAGCAGAGAGTTGGATGTTTTATGCGATATTGAATGTGTAAAATAACTCATTAAAATTAATAAGACGAGATTGAAAACAAAGACTAATTTCGCTCGATTTTGTGATTAGAATTTTAATTAACAGATAAAATATTTATCAATAGTATAGGTATTTCCATTGCCTTTAAGGCAGAGATTTCCAATTTAACATCTTGCTTTCGTAATAACTTAGATTAAGTCAGAATTGTGAGAAATGGGACCTTGGACTTTCGTGTTAAAATTACATCCCAAATAAACCGAAGAGAGACAGACGCTAGCGCATAATAAATAAAGAATCCCAGAATAATCGTGAAATTTCGATTGCGTCCTCTCTCAGTTTATTTAAATGTCAGACGAAAAAAACACAATGTTACCGTTAAGATACTAGGGAATTAGCAATTCAGATTAGTCATTTAAATAACGGGGAGGACGTATCACACGTACCTACTTTGTAAATGGGGCTGGAGGGATTCACTGTTTAGAAGGAAAGTTACCTAGTTCATTTATTGATTATATTGAAATCACTTGACTGCACTAGTAAAGTGCCTACTAGTTGGCTTACTAAAGAGTTGGTATAGTACATTTCTGCAGCGGTTGGTAACAGAAGCATTAGTGGACAAACGTTAAAACGGCCAAGGCGTAGGCGAGGCCAGCATACGTTGGTCCATAAATGATCAGCTGTCGTCAAGGCTGAAACTTGAAACTTGAAACTCAATGAAACTTTTCTTAACATGGTGTGGATATTCATTCGTAGTTTTCGCATTTCATTAAAAAGGTCACACAATAAAAAAACATATCTATATGAGCATGGCTTGTAATATGAGCCAATCACAGAGAGAGTCTGCAAATTCTAAAAGAATCTCTGTGCCTTCGCCTCTTTTTAGTAGAAAAACATAATCAAAAGCTTTGCACATTGACTATTATGCGCTCGTGCAAAATAATAAGTGGAGACAATATACCACCTATTATTTACCAACGGTCGAGGCCTTTACACTTCACGAGGACACTTCCGTCTATGATGCATTCCATGTTGCTGAGGATAGAAGACGATGGAAAGATATCATCGGAGAGAGATTGATGGAAGGTGTTGGTCACGACCCTCACACATGAGGTGAGGAAGGTGGAAGGTGTTGATTGACCGGTCGAGGAGAGGTCAAAGATTCTAATGTGCTAGTCGGTGTTTCTGTTTGTTTATATATTTGTTCGACGATAACTTGCGTATCGTTTATCCAATTTTTAAGTTTGAATGTTAGTTAAACCTGTCCAGGGAGTGCAAAGATATGGGTCGCGAGGTCAAAGTTCGGACAAACAACTAGTTATAATGAGATCACAGTGATACAGGGAATGTAATGATACTTATCCAAATCTAGGAACCTACGAAAATCCAGGAAAACTGGATTTTTAACTGTAAGTAGAGCGCACAACGTAAAATAAAAGGACAAGATGAATCACAAACTTATCGTCAATTAAGACATCCTCCAATGCGTTTTTAATGGAGTAATCTCGGCCGTTCCCGTATACTTTACTTACAAATCGCTGTTTTCGGAGTTCTTTAAAGCAGATTAATGAATAAAACATCCCCTCGGAGGCAGGCTGGGTTTAGGCGTTTCAGGCGCTTGTGGGATTTTCCGGTCGCTGTTCAGATTTCACGCCAGATTTAGGGATAAGTGTTTATGTTTAATTTGTTAAGACGGATTTGACCAAAGTTTTTCTGACCGTGTATTTTATGAAAAGTTACTTTTGAAACAATGTTTAAAACTTTCATGTAGTTCATCACATTTAAACCTGAGTTACGTACCCACTACCTCGAATTTGTAAGTACGACGACCAAAATAATAATTAAACCAAAAATCATAGTTGGCGAGTAGGATTGGTACACAGTACCACTAATCATAATCTTTATAATTTCAGCCGTAGGACGTCCACTGCTGGACATAGGCCTCCCCCATCGATCTCCAAAAGGGCCGGTTGAAAGCGGCCTGCATCCAGCGTTTCTCTGCGGTCATCTGTCCATCTTGTGAGTGGACGTCTTACGCTGCGCTTACCGGTCCGTGGTCTCAATTAAAAAACATTTTGGTCCCATCGGCCATCTGTTCTGGGTGCTATGTGCCCTGCCCACTGCCACTTCAGCTTGCTCACCTGACCACCAGTACCATCCTCATAAATGAATATATCTTGACAGCTCTGCGTCTCTGGACAGTGAACAAATAACAATAAGTGAATCAGACGAGCTGTATAATTTTTTAAATATTAAATAATGGGCTTGCATTTGACCGCCACATCGGCTGAAGTTTAATCAAACGCCGCTAAAAACTACTAAATAATTATTTTGAAATTTTGGTTAATAGATTCAAGAAAAAGTAGATTGCAAGGATTTGAAAAAAACTTAAAATTTGATGTATTTATTATTTGCTTAAACATGATCAAAGAATCTTGGATAGAGAGAATATCAATCAATTTATTTTGATACAGTTTTATAATGAAATTGAATATTCGAGCAAGTTAATTTCTATGAGCTAAGTGGCCTAAGTGGCCAACTTCCAACCTCCAACATAACTCAATGATTGTTCCTCTAAAAAAATATTTTGAGAAAAAACAGGGAGCTGGAGTTTAACATGTCATCTTAAACAAGTTTAATCCAAATCTAGTTTAAATTGAATCGCGACCATCACCTCTTATTTACCTCTCATATAATAAATAGACGTTATAAGCATACCCTTATGTTGTAAGCTCGTAAAACTGCTATCAAGGCTCTTCTCCCCATCTGGTGCACTCGAAAGGGCTTGAGAAAATTTTAAACTCGTAACAGGCCAACACATTTAAAGTAAACTGTTGAGTGTTAGAGTAGCTCTTCTTTGTTACAGGGAATGGGGCCAGGGCTGCCATTTATACGATATATACATCAAATTAAATAAAACTTTTAGTTACACATTCACAGGGTCGCGGTCGGCGTGGTGTAAACTGGATCATGCCCTCCGCCGACAAAAGACGCCATTTGTAGTGGCACTTGCGACTTCTATCAAGCAGATAAAGCTTAATAAACTCGCCAAGTGAGAGTCGGGCTTGCGCACTGAGGGTTCCGTACTACCACAAAATACAAAAAGTAGTGCAAAAAGACAACATCAACGCCCTGGCGGTCAACCCATCCATGTACCGACCGCGCCCGACATTGTTTAACTTAATGGTCAACAGAAACTTGTCACCGACTTGCACTTGGCCATTATATATTATTTTGCTTTAGAATGTGTACTATACTTATGCCAAGTTTGACGCTTGTACGTATTACCGTTTTTACATTAGAGCAAATAAAAAAAAATAGGTTTAAAAAAAATGGTTGCTTTTGGATGAGGTTTGTTGCCCTTCACAACAAGCCCCCCTTCAGTTTTTACTTTTTGATTTATTATTATTTGTTAGTTAATCCGACATAACATTACATACCTACTTTGTGAAAATTTCAACTGGCTATCTATTATGGTTCGAAAGATACAGCCGGTAAAAGGCAGGACGGATAGACAGACAGACAACGTATAGACTTAGTAATAGGGTCCCGATTACACATTTTGGGTACGAAACCCTAAAAACTCAATTTTTCACCGCCTCGTGCCAAACAGGCACCTGAACTCACGCAAATCCCTCGGAGAGATCCCAAAGTTGTTGAACCATGTAAGATACAATTCGTGCACCGTATTCGGGGATTATAAACCTAAAAGACCGAACTATTTCAACTATTGTTGTCTGAATTTTGTGATAGCGTGTCAATAAAAAACAACTTGCAACTTGCCCTTTGCCTTTTCAATTCCTATTTCCTCCCAACGGTGGCATAAAAAGAATTTTACTGCCCGATGAAGTAGAGAAGCGAACGTGCGACAACCCTACTTGCGAAACATAGAGCCCTCCATTAGGCCGTCTCGGCGCTTCCGGTGTTTTCTTTCCGGCGCCATTCGAGCCCCTACCCCTTTCAATGGCCCCGATAAATGTATAACACAGGCTTGTGTCAGGGTATGACTGTGGACGTTTGACGTGCCACGAGGACAACGCGATACAATTAGCTTTGACCTGTATGCCTAGCTCGGGCCGTGGATAAATTGTATATCCACTGTTTTTATCCCGCGGGAAAGAGACAAACGTATCTATATTCTAGCTTTGTCGCGTCTAGGCGTGGATAAAACGGTGGAAAGTCTATTTGTCCACGGCCCGTGCTAGGGCTGCTGCAGTCTCAATCGCGTTTGAAGATGAATAGTACCATAGACAGTAAAGTTGTCCACAGTATAAGTGATTCCTTAATTACGGTTACTGTGGAGCTTTGCTCTAGACCTGTAGTTACTATAATGTACGTACGAAGAAGACCACCCTCCTCTTGGATTAAATGTTGCTTCATTATCATTATCAGCCAGCAGACGTCCACTACTGAAAATAATTTCCCCCTTTAACTTCCACATTGAACGACAGCCTGCCTTTTGCATCCAATTGATGCCCGCGACTCACACAATTTCGTCGGTCCACCAAGTGGGAGGCCTACCAACGCTGCGTCTTCCGGTTCGTGGTCTCCAGAACCTTGCTTTCCCATCGTATTAATGTTGCTTAAAGAAGCTCAATCAAACAGACCGACCGACAGTCCGAATTTTTTATTTGGCATAAAACCGTTCTAAATTTTAAATTCCGACAAGAAAGACCGACCCTAACAAATAAGACAAGGTTATATCAGGTTGGTCAGTGTCAGGAAGAAGATCAGTGTCTTTTAATTAAGTTTAGGTTCCTACTGTACTTTATTGGCTTACGTTTCTAAATCATTAGCTATTAAGTCAAAGCTTGATTTATTAACTAAAACTAGATTTATAGATATTCATCGGACAGTCTAATCCTACCTTTACAAAAGAGAATGAAAATCTTAATACTTAATACCTCCTTTGATAAGGCACCCCGTAATATGAACGGTTGGAGTACTCTTTAAATCTACTCAAATCCGTCTGGTATTAGACTTACAGGTATTATTGGGAGTCTAGAGGGATTATATCTCAACTGTTTAACTCTGACTTGGACTAACAAACTACGGGACTTGGATTGTTTGAGAAAAAAACAGGTTAAACAGGGCATGAATGAATGCAGAATGATGGCGTTAAAAATAATTTAATTACCAGTACGGTTGTGGATAAACACGTAGCTTATCGAAAATAATGTATGCCGTCTCTCTCTTACATCTTGAAATTATTTGCATTTTTTTAAATAGAAATTTTAAGAAAAGGAAATTGTGCATAGAATTTATATAATCGTCTATTAGTAACGTACGCTGACAGTAATTAATTCTTAACGCAACTATTTTTATGAAAGTCAAACGTTCTCAGTTTCTGGTAAGTGTAGCCAGAACTTGAGAGACGTGTCCCGCTTTTTTTCTTCCGGGACTATTCTAGGACCTCTCAATATTTAGACGCTAAGCTTCTGTCACTAGAAAAAGGGTTGGAGATAGTTTCCTAACAAGATCAGTCCTCTTGAAGAAGTTTTGTAGATGTCTAGAAAGTTTGGGCCCACGTTACGCACTTATATTCTTATCTAGAATCCTGGATACTTGGATAAGTTTAGTTACGTTGGTTGAAAGGTTTTCTATTTAGGTTTTGTAGTTTTTGGTATTAAAAAAGGGTGCCACTAGTCATATTTTATTAAAATTGGTACCATTTTATTCGAGCTAGTGCGGTGCCTCGTTCGCGATAGTAATATTGAAAGTAAATCCATTCGGAATGTGCCCATTAATGGCCCATGGGAAATCGGCGCCGCCTCCTCGGCAGCTCCGGGTTGAACGGGGTTCTATCGGTTCTGCACGTACGCTTGCAGTTTGATACTGATATTTGAACATTGTTGCTTTTTATTTTGCTCGGCTAGTAAATAAAAGGAATAAAGAATCAACTATAATGAAACACTGAAGATGAGTATTTGGCTAAAGGTCGCGGCAGAGCCCAAGCAAATGGGAAATAAGGCTCCCAAATGGCTTTAATCATGTCAAAGGCCTTTTACGTGAAAATCCTGCCACGTGAGCTGGCCCCCTAACTAGAAAGCGTATTGACACAAAGATTTTTGGAAATCCCTAAATCTTATACAAGAAAGATAGTAATTTGATAGAAATTCCTTCAGAAAATGAATGCAAATGTACCCGGGCTACCAAGTTAGCTGTAAATACAATCGAAATATTCCCTCCGGGAATTTTGAAGGAACTTTTAATGAAGTGCTTGAATACAGAATAGCTCCCATCGGGTCGTTGTATCGGTACCAGTCCGGTGTTAGGGAATCGGGACGATTGTGAAATAAATGACTGAATGGTACGGACCTCTCCGAAAGCAAACATTTTGTCTCTTGTCACATTTCGTCACCAAGTCAACAAGTTGTGTTTCTCTTGATTTTTAATGAAGTTCTTTGAGCTGTCCTAATTTAACTTTCCACCATTCTCCCCTAGGGGGCTCATTAAAATAGATTTGCACCAGTGTTCCACGAGTCGACCGTACGGCGCGATCTTCTTAAAGCTAGTTTGTTAACTACTGGCTCTACTCTTAAACCAAGATAAAAACAGTATTTGAAATTAAACTTGGTCCAAGTATTTATTTGTTCAGACAGCTGTAATAACCTTGTAAAAACTGAAAGAAAATCACGAATTCTGATCACTTTTGCTATCTATTTGAACGTAAGACAGTAGTAGGTACCCAAATATACTTCAGTGAAATATGAAAGAAAATGATTTTATTCAGTGTTACAATTTTATTGCAGCAGTTTGAGCAAATAAACGAATGGAAATAGTATAGTTGCCACTGTTGCACTAACGGCATCAATTAGTGTTTCTCATTCGCACGTTATTTACAGCGAGTAATGTAAACAGCTATCAAAAATTGTAATTGCCGTCCAAGTGGCGATGGAAGCCCTCCGCGAGTCAATACGCAATCAAAACGTCCGTGGCACGCCGGCGACGCAATATTACACAATTGAAGAGAGAAGAGAACTCCAGTGACGAAACTTGTTACTTATTTGTGACGAAAGGAAGCAGGTTTCTTCAGCCCATAGCTCAAGTCGGAGTAGCCGCTCTGGCGTCAGCGTTCTCTAATGTTATGTACGATAAACTTGACATTAACTTTTTCCTTTATTGATCTGTTTATGCTCTTCTTGGTCAGCAGTGTCCCCTATTCCCTTTCTTTCCCTTCTTGTGTGATAGTTTTTGAGCTATTTTAATTATTCATAATTTCTGTAAGTAGACAGTTTAAGCTAGAAAATCATTAGCATAGACTTTTACTTTCCTTGTAACAGATTTACCAAAGACAGTCGTATCCTCATCATGTGTTTTTCAATAAAGTATTGGTATTCTGTGTGAATAAACATAGATTTTTCTACTAAAGGGAATGTTAACATTTGTAAGAAGATAGACGACTGTATTCTCCATGCTACGCCCGCGGGTTCCGTACAAATATCCTTCCGACTCGTTTGAAGGATCTCAAAGTTGCCGCGGCTCCGTAATTTGATTTCAAAGCGGCCCCGATTTATCAACAGCCGCAGACGGCACCCAACTAATAACTAAATAGGACGGCGTAAGTGGCCGAAAATTGGTGATATTTTCTGCTGCTTCAGGCTGTTATTAGGGTGGAATTGGTAACATGGGCCTGCTAACTATGTCAATGATTGTATTGATGTTGCCACTGAACGCTCGATTTGTTGAGGACAATAGAACATGGTCTGTTGCAACACTAAACGTTATATAACAAGCAAACTTTTGGCATCTGTTGTTGTTTTTAGCACATGAAGTTTATTGGGAGGGCCAATAATCTGAAGGAGCACTATCATTTACCTTTACCTTTTTTTCATCTATCTTCTGTAGATAGAGCAAATAATTAAAAGAATGCTTAAAAGGTTGTGATAGTGTCAATTTAGCAATGTATTTATAAAACTGATTAATATTTGAGTCCCACACTAATTTAAGTTTTACTTTGTTTCAGGTACGAACACAGAATGTTACAAATGAATTAATGATACAAATAATTATTTTATATCGGTGTGGGTAAATGCAGATAACTATTTTACAGCTATGTTACGATACAAGCAACTCGTTGGCCTGATGGTAAGGCCCATAACAAAAAACAATATTTTCTAGCGTTAGGTCAATACACACAATAACCCGAACCTGGTCAAAAACTACCTACAATAGTTCTCGATTGTGAAGCACGCTCCAAAACATAACTGCCTCAATATTCAACAACCAACATGCTATTTTTAGAAGAGCATACATTTTGTCGTCGGTGACCAACGTGCCTAACTGAGTTTGAAATGCTCGATGCTGCCGCGTTCGCACGCGGGTTGCAAACATTCTAGCTGCAATAGAGCACGTTCGATTGTTGCTACAAACAAACCGTCTGCGACACTTGTGAGCCTAGTACAAACATGCTAATTTAAAAATAATATTTCTTCATTTGTGCATAATAAATCTAATTTGTGGCATTCTAGTCTGAGATATTCATTATTTTTTCTGTAAATAGTAGGTATTATAATACATATGTACCAACCTAAAATTGTTCTCAAAAAAGGGCGGAAGGTAGGAGTTGTCTATCTCTACTCCTACGCGTATCTAACTGAGGTTTTCCCCAATAAGAGGTAAATATATTCACAGCGTAAGTGTGTACTTTACGTGTCTCGCTAAAAATAGAAATAATGGAGTTACTACTTCAAAGAAAAGGGGAAAATAGTGATTCTGAGGAGTGTAGGGATATTTGGAAAAGCTTTTTTGTATTCATGAATATTTTGGTCCGTTAAGTTTACTCAGAATCAACACAAAAATCATAGGACTATTTATCTTGCTTTCTCTATTTTTCTCTTCCCCTTCCTCAATTATGGTAATCAGCTTCGGCGATAGAAGAAGCAAAGTAATAATAGAGTACTGTATTATTCCTTCTTTTCTTCAGGTGCCTCTCCACTACTGGAGGTTGTCCATCAGCTCAGCAAACTTCTCTTTGTCTTGTGTCAAGCGGAATAGTTGCGACGCTGGCTATGCTGGTCCATTCCCTGATGTTGCGAACCATGACTTCATTTCCATTATATATCTTTTAAAATTATATAATCACGTAAGAAGGAAGATCAAAAGATTTTTTTTATCAATATTTTGTAGTCATGGATTGGAATGCCTGCTAAAACTCTAAATTAAAATTGAATCTTTAAATAGTTCGCTGCCATATATTTTATTCCTTAAAAAATGTCGCTCGATCTTGACAAATACATGTTGAATTTATATCTGGTTGGAATATATTTTCCCTGAAAATTAAACCTCCACACCACAAATCGCAACGTAGAGATGAAACTGCGCGCAAATATAACTCTTAAATACTATATGATATGGTAGGTAATGAAGCGGCGAAAGTTCAATTTCAAATATTAATAACTTTTAAGATTGTTTCGCGGGAAGCACCAGAGAAGTAATATCGCCAAATTATTATTTGACATCAAATAACGTGTTCCGAAGTGTCATATTTCTGGGCAAATGTTAATTAAATTTGTATTTAAAAGATAATTGTACTCGACTTACGCATATTGTGGTTTGAAAACGGTAAAAGTGTTTTGGCTTTCAGTACGAACGAATAAACACGAGGACATGAATCGCGTGATAAGTTATTATGAACGTTATTTAATCACGTCTGTCATATACAGAAGAATAACATCTTGCAAAATCCTTACGCACACTTGTGGTTTGCATCATTTGGTGAAATGTTAGATGTAACATGTCTATAATAGGACAATTTTCTCCTGTGACTTGCAAGTACATTTTCGTTCAAACTAAGTACCTACTGTGAGAAGAGACTGGGTTTTGAAACACTTTTGCTAAACTAATTTTGGAAACTAGACGCTTCATGAAAAACGTCTCTTTTCTACAGTTTTTAGTCAAGTTAAGAAATACTAAAGTTAATGTTCTCGGTTGGTATCAAGAGGTTTAAAGCGCGAAAGCCTTATCCGGTGGATTGTTTGGCCAGGAGCTTTGGTTGTATCCCTAGTTATGGCTGGGCCAATCGTAAACTTAATTTTATGACGATTATTTAACTGAAGCGGTCATCAAAAGTTCGCAAGGGTGCCTTTTAGTTGACATTTTGTTCAGTACAAAGTTTTAGTAAAACGAAAAATGTTGCCAGATTTTTATGAGGATAATCGGTTTATTTTGTCAGCCCTCAGTGAGTACCGGAGGTTTGATTTTACTTAGAACCTTGTTTTTAGAACAAAGTTAAATCAAACACCTAGAACCTTTATACTTCTATGATATGCAGTCGCTGTCTCTGTTGGCGTTTGAAAACTTTCTTCTAGTCCTATGTATACCGACAGGTATTGCTTAATTTTCTTTTGTGAGTTTAATGAATCAAAGAGTATTTTTTTTGCAAAATCCCGGTTAATTGGGATCGATTCCATGCTGACATATTGCACAATGGTAAGCGACAGTGTTGTGTATCGTCTGGTCTGACTGTCTGTAAGTTTCTGTATGTGTCGTCCAATTTGGCAAGTCGTAACCGTTAGCGGTGCAGGAGTGCACGGCAAATTGAATGTGCTTTCGTTGTTTGGCGTCGTGCCGAGGATGGCAGGATCTACAGTACTCGCACTTGCACTTACAGTACTAACACATAACTACGTATCTGTCTGTTAGAACCTGCTGGTTCTTGCATTCAATGTGTGCTTCTGGCATAGAATATCTCGGGTAACTCAGAGAGGTTTTTTTTATATATTTAAGTACAAATGATAATAAAAAAGAGAGAGAGAGAGGTTTTGCACGGTAAATAAATTTGTCGTAGTTGTAAGTATGGTTGTACTTTTTTTTTTTGTTAAAATTTTCATTACCGTGGATGCAATGTCCTTTAGTCGTAATCTTAATCAGTTTACATAGTCTTAATAGCGTCAAACAAGTCATAGTCAAGCTAAGTAAGTCACGGTCAAGTCAAACTCATGCCCCTGTAAAGTGGTAGAGACTTTACAAGAGGCTCCTATGGAGTTTTGGAAAAAACACGAAAAGACACGTTTCATCTCGTTATATCACTTCCCCACACTCGAGCACGTTTACGAGCACTTAATGAATAATAATTCACCACTTAGTACACATTAACACTCGAAAATACACAAGTTTAGGAAAATAATCCAACGAGCCGACATGTTTTTTTTCCACGTTGGCGCCAAAACTCGCGACGATCGTTGTACTTTTAACTCCTAAAAGTGTTACCAGTGTCGGTGGGCTAACGTAATAAATAGTACTCATAGAACCTATCAATGTTTTTAACGGGTTGATAAACTTAGTCGATGTACTTGTACACGACACGTAGGCAGCTAAGCCGGTTATAGTAGGTTGCGTTGTTATTTCGTAAATTTCATAGCAATGTTAACTGTCTATGTCTATAACTACCTCTCCGGGCTGGCAAAGTACCGCCAACACCGCCAGTGTTGCACATGTCCATAGGCGGTTTCTGCTTGATGTTTGTGGACATAAATAATACCAGCTTTGATAGATTATTGCAGATTTATTCAAGTATTTAGTTTTAATGGAGGGGCACATAAAACACACGTCCTTGCAGGATAGCGATCAGGAGTGAAGAGAACGAACAAAACTTTTTTACTACAGACGACAAAACCTTACAGATTGCATTGCGTTTACATAGATATTATAAGCTGATCGCACAGATAATCAATTTCTAACACTGCTTACCATCAGGAGGACCGCAAACTTATACCTCCGCTCGTTTATTTAAAAAAAAGATATGGTTTTAAAGGACAAGCGAGTCTACTTGTGAGACTGCAAATGAAATGTTGGTGGTAGTTATTCGAAGGCACGCCAGCCCAGAGTCCCGCAACCTGGTGCTCGAGGCTTGGTTGTATTTTAGTGCATTACATCAAGCTATAGTTTACCACGTACTGATCGACGGTGGAAGCTTGCCTTCAGTTTCCTATTTGCAATTATATTTATTATTTATTTCCTATTTGTAAGGTTTTAAGAATTTCTTGTCAGAAGTCGTCACTGTAAGTGTAAAGGGAACATTCACTGTTGTAAATTTTTTTTAAAATTATTTTTAAACGTTCTGATTAACTTCCCTTCTATGTTAACAACTGTTGTTAGTCGATTTTAATTTACTTCTAATACTATCGATCGTACTACGTATCGATTCGAGTCTTTGCAAGTTGGTATATGTAATCCGAATGACAATACAATAATTTGGTACTATTGAACTGATTTAAAGATGGAACCAAGAGGTGAATAGTGGAACTTTTCAATAGCTATCACAATACATAATTCAACTTGTATAAAAATATAACCCGTTACAATTATAGTATTGATATGAAGTAGGCAAGTATGTCAAATTAAAAACTTATACACAAAATGTTATTACAGTAAGTCATAATATTAAATTAATTATTAAACTTTATCCGTTGATGATGTTGATATAAAACAAACATAAATGTAAATCACATGAATATTTGCCGTGGGTGGGAATCGAACCCACGTCTAGCGCACAAGGCAGGTTCCCTTCCAACTAGGCCAAAAGGGCAGTCAAGTACCGTGAATACTTTAAAATGTTGTCGCAAAAAAGGTGGTCTCTGATATTGTTCATGGCCTTTATAAGTGTCACGTGTGTGAGGGCCTCATCCGTCATGGTGACGACATGGCAAGATGGATCGCCTCAGGGCAGTTTTAGATTTACTATTGTTTTCTTTGTACTTTTTGTTGTGGCTTGTACTCGTAAAGCTGGCCTTCATGACCAAATCTTTTAAACAATGTTTTATTTGTTGTATTAGCACAGAAGTTACTATAGAAAAGGTAGAATCATGTGCTCAATTGTGTGCATGAGCGATGGAGAGGGCTATGCTCGGAGTTTCTCTACGAGATCGAATCAACAATTAAGAGATCCGTAGAGGAACGAAAGTTACCCGGTGAAAGTTATAACCCACCGGATTAGCAAGTGGAAGTGGCAGTGGGCAGGGCACATAGCACGCAGAACAGATGACCGATGGGCCGAAAGATTCTCCAATGGAGACCACGGACCGGCGCAGCGTAGGACGTCCACTTCAGATGACCTAAAAAGACCGCAGGGAGACGCTGGACGCATGCTGCTTCCAACCGGCCCTTTTGGAGATCCTATCCCTATATCCAGCAGTGGACGTCATATGGCTGAAATGATGATGATGATGTGATCAAAATTATTTCCAAAGTTATTGTCTCAATGATTTTCTAAACGATAAATAAGTAATCCTGTAGGTATTCCCGTGTAATATAAATAAAATGTGATAAAAAGTAGTTGATTTGTCTTCACGCTGATATTTTGATAACCTTAAATACTTGGTTAGCGTAGCGAAAAGTAGGTTGATAAGAGCACAACACACTGTGCTCTTGTTTTTGGAATGGAAAATATAATTTTAATATTATGTTTAATATCTTTCGAACTTCTATGATTAATTTATGATTAAACGAACTAAGTGAAGTTCTATCATAATTATCCGTAGCACCTCGTACGAAGAGATAAGTATCCTGAAATAAATATATTATTTACACATGTAGTACCGCATAGTTGCCACCGCTCGTGCACTATTGTTGAGAGTTAGTAGAATAAAAGAATTTGTAGATGGCCACCCACATCCGCCATCTTGCCCTTCCCGCTAGTCGCACCCTTCATTTAGTTTAGAGTATCGTTACAGTTGCGTGATATTACCGGAAGTTTATTCGGGTAACATAAGCTAGCTATGGGATGGGTGGGTGATTGATACTTATCTCTTCGTACGAGGTGCTACGGATAATTATGATAGAACTTCACTTAGTTCGTTTAATCATAAATTATCCTTGCACCTCGTACTCGAGATAAGTATCCTGAAATAAATATATTATTTACACATGTAGAGGTTGAGAGTTATTTTCGGCAATATCACCGCTGGTATAGAAAAGAAATGACTGGTTAAGTACAAGTACCGGTCTTTTTTAGACGCATAATCAATCGCTTATGTGCTTCTCTCATAATTATAACATTTATAATCAGTAGGAAATCACATAATGAACCTATCTTATCTATGCATTAGTACAGAGAAATCTTATTAAATTATCTTTGTGAGTATCTCACTTAATTTAATTATGGTTAAATACTGCTCTAGCTAACGAAGTTTGATCATTGTCAATCAAAATTGATTTTTGATACTTAGAAGCGACCTAAAGTGGCCGAAGTGCCACTCCACCCTGCTGTCTTTCTAATGACGTCGATGTTGACACCCAATTGGTTTCTTGGAGCTCTGGAGGTAGACGCGTGTTGGGTGGAGTGTGCTTTGAATATGTAGATATCAATGCCCCAATCTTTAAGTGTGGCCTTTATCCACCGACTAATTGTTTGCGTAGTCACCTCTTTGTGCGATTTCTTAAAAGCGATGATAAGCTTATTGTTTCTATGAAATGAGGCTGTTTGGTGAATGTACGACATTACCGTTTTAGCTGGAGTTATCTCAGGTCTTTCGTTGAAAAAAAAAAAAAAAAGGATGTGAAGAACAGGTTGGTTTATGCCTGCTTTTGAGGTTTTGATTAAATCGGGTATTATAAAATTCATTTGTGCTGCTGTGTATTAACGGTAACGTGTAATAACTGTTTATATTTATTGTATGTATTGTCTGTACTTTTTGTGCAGTTGTAAGGGCTAATAAAGTGCCACATTTTTTTGTAAGTCTTTCAAGAGGAAGCGTTTCGTTAGGGTACCATTTACTCAAGAAGTCTAGTACCTGTGACGTGTCCCAAGTCACGTTGTACGACGGGACGAATACTACAGACTCATTTATAAAACCTTTTTATTCTGACGTCTGTGGAAATGTGTGAACCTATCAGTAGGGATAATGCCCCCCTATAGCTATTGAGTGTACCGTATTGGACAACGGACTGAAAAATTTGCGTAAAAAATACAGAACTGTGGGTACGGAAGCTTCAAAGATGTCGCGATCGTTTTGTAAACAGAAACTACCATCGTTTTAAGCATACGTCGTATTGTTTAATAGAGTTATTACTCAGGGATGCCAGCATGATGTCAAATGATGATGGGGGCACACTTCGCCTCAGCAGTGCCGTCCGCACAAGACTCTGGCAGCCAGGGTAAGCCTGCTGTAAATCTTGCCCTTGCTGGAATGCGAGACAATGATATTTTCATTGTGTTTGAGAATAACCAGATCTGATATGAGAAGTTGTCTAAATACAGGATACGTGGCCTACGCAGCCCTGCTGCGTAGGCCACATAGGGATCACTACGATGCCCTTTAATTGCCTGTTCTGTCCTGATTTTCCGCAGGGTTTTCAGGATGATTGAGAACGGCGGAAATGCATAGAAAAACCACGACGACTAGTTTATTGTAAAAACGTCGACATTAAACGCATCCGGGTCTTTCTGCCAAGAAACATATAAATCGCATTTTTATTAATAGGTCGATTTGAGGGTTGCCCGAACTTATTTTTATGCTTCTAAACGCATTATCTCCCTGTTCCAACTCGATATCAGGCGATGTGAGCGTCGTGATTCCTTGTCTGCTATTGCGTCGTCAACTGACTTAATGTATGAAGCAACTATAATGATTCTAAGTTGTTCGCACCACTGCCAAAGGCTTTTTGCTATTTCAGTTAGGTGGGGAATTTGAGTTCCACCCATTCTATGTATGTAGCTAATAGCAATGGAGTTATCTATACGCATTAGTATTTGGCAATCCGTATAGTTTTTAGCGAAAATTTTGAGGGTAATGAATGCCGCTAACAGTTCGAGTTGATTAATATGAAGTTTTTGTTCTTCGCTAGACCACGGACCACTGGCAGTTTGTTCCCCGCATGCAGCCCCCCCCACCCCGTTGTTGAGGCGTCAGAATACAACACTAACCTGTAGTTGTCATCTCTTATCTTTTTTACTGCGCGGGGGATATTTTGCAGCCACCATTCAAGGTCTGCGTCCACTCGTCCAGTGTGTTAGGGATTTTCATAGTCGTCGTGACTTAGTAAGTTGAGGTATTTACAACGCTCTAGTTATTTTGTGTACAGCCATCCGTACTCGATGGCGGGGCAAGCGGACACTAATAGACCCAGTAGTTGTGCAAATTGTGTTATTTTGCATGATCTAAGATTCATGTTTTTTTTTTTTTTTTTTTTAAATTTCTCATGATAATCTCTCTCGTTTATTAGGTAGTTTGACGTTCAGTTCATGTGAGATAAGATGAAGTGGAAGGAGTCAAGACGCTCTTATTGAATTTAACTATAAATCATAAGCTTGAGAGCAATTTGTTTGTAATTTGTACTTTATCTAGGCAGTTTTTAAACGAATCAGACATTAGGTATATATCGTCGACATATATACTGGAAAGGTAACCCGTGGACCGTTGTAGTTTTAAAACAGGTTTCATTGTTTTGGTGAACAAAAAGGTTGGCAAAGGCTGTTTGGTGCTGTGTTTAAACCAATAGCAAGTGCGTTAAATTCATCTAGAATATTACTAACCTTTCTAGATTGTTCAGATAGCCCGTTGCTCAAGTTGGTGGTGAATCCGCCCGCCCTCCGAGCTTGGGGGCGTGGGTTCGACTCTCATCTGGGACAACCATTTATGTGATGAGCACCTGTGTCTGTTCTATATCTGGCTGCCAATATCAATTCAAGTATCCATTCTAAATTATATATGTATGCATACCAGTCTCCGGCAGCCATATCACAAGCGTTGCCCAGTTTGGGGTCAGCTGATGACCGTGTGTGCAAGAAATGTCCCGAATATTTATTTTCATTATATATATATTTTTTGTATTTTTAGCAAGAGGTAAGGCACCTTTGAGATCTATTGTTGCCATTAGGCAATCTTTGGATACCATTTTTAAGACCATACGTAAATCTTCGATCTTAAAATGGTCAATTTTAATATGTTTATTCTTTTTAAATTTTGAATAAACCGTATTTTCCCGTTTCGTTTAGGTCTTAAAAATACGCTAGATACGAATTGGAAAGGTTCGCATTCTGAAACAGCACCGATAGTTCGGATATGGTTTTGTTGAACTGTAATAGTTCTTTATGTGTAAAGTTTGATAATCCGCCTGCTATATTATAGCAGGCGGATTAGTTAGGCAGACGACTAGAGAAGTCTAGTTTGTAGCCTGAGATCCAAGACAGGATTGTTTTGTCGTTGGTGATTTGTTTCCACTGGTAGAATGCTAAGCGATCTGCATATTTTACCTCTTCTAAGTCCGGTGATGGTTGTTGGTGTTCCTCTGCGGCTGCGATGACGTTCTGTGTTGTTTGGCGGGCTGACTCTGGTGAGAGGCAGGCTGTTGACTCTTCTGTGATGGCGCCGGCGGTTTCCGAAAAGGAGCCGCCGGGGCTTTCGCGTTTAGATTATTGTGGCTGTTTTTTATTTCAGCACTGGAATTGGAAACAGCTTTTGCTGTCTTTAGTGTGTCAGGTAAATTTTCTCCGAACAAAAACTTGTCTATTTTGGAGGACATTATTTCTGTCTTCACGTCTTTTTTTAGTACAGACATACTGAACATTCTTCTAGTGACAGAGGCTGAGTGCTGAATGACACACAGAAGCCTGCACGCATCCATAAGTTTCTTTAACCCACCAAATGCGTTACGCACTGCATGTCGGCGTAAGCGAAAAGTGCTCCGACGCGCGTATTGTTTGTAAGAAGATTTATACACAATACCAATGGTATATAATATTATGCACGTATTTTATACTTATGTTTTTTTATTTTTATTTTTTATTATTATTATTATCTGAAATGTAGGTAGGTAGAATCTGTCTGAAGAAGAAAATATATATATTTCAGAGTGCGAATATGTTATGTATAACGTGTGTTATTTATTGAGCACCTGGAATGTGGTGAGGCAGTCCGATAACAGCTCGAGTACATTCTTTAGTGGTAGGCATTTTTAGCATATGCGATGAGGCAGTCCATAGATCAGCTCGATTTGCGTTTGCTTTAACATGCCAAGTTTATAAAAGCGCAACTTTAGTGAGGGTAGAAAAAAAATAAAATGCGGTGAGGCAGTCCCAAGATCAGCTCGATTGCATTTTATCAAGAGATATTAATTTCATTTGTTTTGTTTTATTTTATTTTAAGGAGGTAATAAATAAAATGCCGTGAGACAGTCCAAAGATCAGCTCGAGTGCATTTTGTTATAAGAAATTAATATTGAAATTAAAGAAAGTATAAATAAAATGCGGTGAGGCAGTCCAAAGATCAGCTCGAGTGCATTTTATAAGAATAAAAAACATATTTCGGATATAGTAAAGAAAGGGTTTAGGTACATAAAATGCGGTGAGGCAGTCCAAAGATCAGCTCGAGTGCATTTTATAAGAATAAAAAACATATTTCGGATATAGTAAAGAAAGGGTTTAGGTACATAAAATGCGGTGAGGCAGTCCAAAGATCAGCTCGAGTGCATTTTATAAGAATATAAAAAACATACTTCGGATATAGTAATGAAAGGGTTTAGGTACATAAAATGCGGTGAGGCAGCCCAAAGATCAGCTCGAATGCATTTTTCCTACGAAAACCGATACCGCTGTGGAAGGCTTGTAATAAATAAGTAGGTACATGCCTTCGATAATCTTGGAGTTTATGCTCGACGATGATGACGTCGATTCCTTCCGTTTAAGCGCTTGTTTCAGTTTCTTTTTTAACTTTTTTATTTGATCACTAATAAGGTCGAGATCACTATCACGTTTGCGTTTTGGCATTACTGGTTTTTTCTTTAAGCCTAGGGGGTAAGTGCGAAAAATAGTGTTGAACGGTTGAGCACTAAACTGCGAATGGAGGGTGCGACTAGCGGGAAGGGCAAGATGGCGGATGTGGGTGGCCATCTACAAATTCTTTTATTCTACTAACTCTCAACAATAGTGCACGAGCGGTGGCAACTATGCGGTACTACATGTGTAAATAATATATTTATTTCAGGATACTTATCTCGAGTACGAGGTGCAAGGATAATTGGCAAATCGGTCGCAAAGGTATATTCATTAAAGTTGATGTCCCACTTCCATCGCTCTTTGATCCCCCTTAATCATCTCTATAACTATCATTATCGATCTCGCTGCCCTCGTTTAATCCAATTTCTCACGGTGTCCCACGACCCGGAACTTTCCCTTCGTTTTGTTCCCTGCTATGAAGGTAACGACCTAGAGCCTCCAGTTTCACCCGAAATATACAGTTTTGTTGAATTTGAAGATACTGATATCAGCGGGGTAGTTTTTTCAAAATTTATGTAGGTACATGTTTTTCAATGACAAAGTGCTTTCTGTTTCAAGTTTGTCGTCAACGTGCTTCCTAGTACTTTTAAGATTTTTTACAAGGAATATGTTTTTATAAGGACAAAAGCTATTGCGAATACGAGTTGGCTCATGTAAAAGAAGGTTTTTCGCCATAGTATCCTGTATCTGACTGTATTAAATGGCGCAAACAGTTTCATTTGCTAGTTTGCTTGCCAATGCTGATGCTTAAGTAGTTTTATATTGATGGTGGCCGTGGCAGAAAAACCCCGCGTCATCAATATCCCGCGCAGCGTCACGATCACGCAGAGCTATCATATTTCATGGAGCTAATGTGCCTCTACTAATTCTTGGCGAGATTTTTAAGTTTAATAAATGTCCACGGCGCTTGGTCCGATCTAGACTGTGAATTGGCGACTATTTCTAGAACAATCAACGCGAGAGCTACGAGTGACCGAAATATTAGGAGGAGGTGATATATTAGGAGAATCAGCACGAAAGCGCATTAAATTTGCCCAATGTGCCTCTAACGGAGGCTAAAAGCACATTGAGGTTATGGCCCTCGCGAACCCAACGGTAGTAGGAAAAAATATCGAATTGTAAGCGCGACAACTAACTAAATGATTATAGTAAAGAAATTTACAAAATTTTGTATCCTCCTGTTCTGGTTCTGCAATTCCTCGACCTCGTGCGTGACAAACATTACTCCGAAATATTTTTTTACAAAGCATGTCTGTTCTTTCTACAAAGCGTGTAAAAAGCCGTTTGTACTGTAACAAAAGGACAAAAAACAGTAGGAATTTCGTTTGTAAGAGAGTTTCTGGTTTTTTATTACAAAACATAATACGACCACCACGTACGTAGTAGCTTTATCTAGTCTGCGACCCCACGTATCCGTGTCTCTTGCTATTGATAAATTTTGGAAAAATAAAATTATGTTTTGTTATACAAAAGTAGGCAGCAACATTTCTTTTAACCACCTGCTCGACAATGTCCATTGTATCATGCAAACCTAACCTAAAGTAACTGGATTTCATTATTCCCTCTACGCAAATCAATAACATTGTACCGGTTTTATTTTTAATGTTTGTATTTGGTTTCAGGCGGTTGCTGGTCATTGATGTGATTAATTTGAAACCTAATTATTATAAAGTTATATGATTATTTACGGGATATTTACCGTGGTAAGGTTGTGGAATGAGCTCCCGATATTCTTCAGTGCTTTCTTCAGTCTTCCCGTGAACATGGTGCATGTAACTGCGCCGAAATATCGGGAGCTCATTCCACAACCTTACCACGGTAAATATCCCGTAAATAATCATATAACTTTAGTGAACAACCGTGATAGTTTAAAACAGTGTTCTAATTATTATAAATTTATTTTGCTATAGACACCAACCAAAAAGATTTTATTCGAAAATCGAACTGGCTGGCTGTAACTACTTCAACTTCGATAAACTTAAAACTAAAATGTTAAAATTCTATAAATAAAATTATTCATATTTAAGCCAATGGCGAAATAAATTCTCAAAAATTTCAGCCAGATAGTCCAAAGCTAGATTGTAAAGATATTTTATTTATATTACACGGGAATTACTCACGTAAGTTTAAGCCGCTCACTCCGACTATAGTCAATATGTCGCTAAAGTCATTATTTTAAGAAATACATTCTTACTCCGTAAATTGCGATCCGATTTTATCCGCCGTAAATCGCATTTTAATTCGTGGCCCACATTAACCATGTTTCCTCACTTCATCAAAACTTCGGGTCATCATCGTCTTGTTTTATAATAGCCTGAAATAAATGAATTTGAATTTGAATCATCTTCAACACAATGATAAAAAATAATAATGTGGCCAACAAAGATTTTGTACATATTAGATCGTTGGTGGCTATTCTGTGCGTTTAATTAACTCAAAAAAAAATCGTTATTCAATGAGCGCAGACTGCTTTATCCCCTTGGTGAATAATGTGCTATTATTTCAGTATCCAGTGGACTTCACCAAAAGTGTAAGGGTAGCTAGTGCAATGCAGTGCGTAGGATTTTGTCGATAAAACTGCGCAAATAAAATTCTGCAAATATATATTTTATTTGAGTTCAGTTTTGTTTGAACTTGTTCATTTTTAGGGTTCCGTACCTCAAAAGGAAAAAACGGAACCCTTATAGGATCACTTCGTTGTCCGTCTGTCTGTCTGTCTGTCTGTCTGTCTGTCCGTCTGTCAAGACCCTTTTTCTCAAGAACGCGTAAAGGTAGCAAGTTGAAATTTATACTAAATACTTGGGCCTATGGTTTCTTTCGGCTGTAAAAAAATAAAAGTTGTAAGTCAAAGCAATCAAAAGATATGAACGTTTATGTCGTATATTTTGCGATTTCACAGGGGAATCAAAACCTATAGGGTACTTCCCGTTGACCTAGAATCATTAAATTTGGCAAGAGGCAAGGTCTCACAGCACATATATAGGAATAAATCCTAAAGTTATAAATTTGAAGGTACATCATTTAAAAATTATTATTTTGCAATTACAAACTTACATTTTGTAGTTGGAATGTATGGAAGAACCTTATTGTCAACTACAAACTTAAGTTTGTCTTTCAATATTTTAACTTTAGTTAGTTTTTTTTTTGGTCTCGCACTCTGAGGTTTCCGTCTAACGGAACCCTCAGAGCACGAGTCCTACTCGTACTTGTTTTATATAGGACCTGCATTACCTTCTGCTTACATGCTTTCCTAGTATTAATAATAACCGTGTGTAAGTAATATTACGCTAGGTGACGCAAAGCTTTGAGCCTCGTAAGCTTTTATAAGTCCTGGCGCGCAACCTCTGAAATCTGCTCATTAGTGGTAATGAGATTGTGTTAAGAATAAAATAATATTCCGCCAGATCTTCCGGAAAATTAACGAAAATCGAGTTTGCTTAGCGTGGAAAAGAAGAAAAAAATATTTAAAAGAGCGTCACTGAAATACCAGACCTACTTTATAACATAATATATCTAACTATTGAAATATTGTATGTCCAAAGCGAAGCTGTTGAGACTAAACCTATTTTAAGAACTTACATATATGTACACAGTGTTACAATAAATGGATTCTGATTCTGATTCTGAACTTATCATAGCGATCGTGAAACCATCGAACATAGAAATAATTATGTATTGCTTACTATTAAGCTCGTGGTGCTGTTATCTATACTTCTATGCTAATATTATAAAAAGGAAAGATTTGTTTGTTTGTTTGTTTGCATTGAATAGACTCCGAAATTGCTGAACCGATTTGAAAAATTATTTTACTGTTGGGAAGCTACGCTATCCCCGGGTAACATAGGCTATATTATATTTTAAAAAAAATAGGGATCCTTACTAAAATAATGTAACCCAAGGTGTAAAAAAATAAGATTAACAATTTTGACTTCGCGCGTTTGACAGTTCTAAGACAGGACAACGTCTGTCAGGTCAGCTAGTTAATTATAAATCTGTACGGCCAATCTACTAGGATCTGATGAACGTGGATGACATTCAAGTTACAGCTTTGCTATCATTGTTGTGCTCTCTCTAATCTTAACACGACAGACAAGACAGTATGTAGGTAGCTGTAATGATCAGGTAGCGGAATCTAGTGGCAAAACAATTGAAGGGTAATGGAGATGGATTTTAATCGAGTATTTGAGCTTACGAGCTTTTTAGTTTTGGACTGCATTGCTAAATTAGCTGCACCCGCTATTTCACCGGCGTAAACAACGATGAAAAATATCCTAAGTTTTATTCCAGGACCTAAAAAGTATATATATATCAAATTTCATTCAAATCCGCTAAGCCGTTTCGGAATGAAGAAGTAACTAACATCACTCACGGAAAAGGAATGGAGATAGCTTATACGCTGGATACATAGGGTACTTATCACCACTATCATCAATATTTATCATTGTCCACGCGGGTGAAACAGCGGGCCAAGCACACAATCGCAGCAGCAAGTGGCGCAGCAGTTACACAGTTTAAAACTAAAAAGTATCGATATCATTTATACTCGATAAAAAACAATGACCCATCTCTTAAACATTTCAATTGTTTTACTATGACGTTCCGCTTTCTGGTAATGATAGATAGAAAAATATGAATCAAATGTCACTCGTACGCTCTGTTTATTTATTATTTTCTCCATGTTTTCGTAAGCCGTTATTGGAAGATTTGAGCGCACGTCAAAAGAGTCGCGCCTTTAACAGAATTGACGTCTTTTTGAGCAGAAACGGCTTTTCTCTTTGTTTAGACGTAAATGATTTTGTTTAGAATGTTATTAAGTAAAATAAGGAGTGAAGTGAACACATATTACATAAATAAAACACTCTTGAAAATAACTTTATTTTAGGCAAAAGAGGTCTACGATATCATCACCATCGCGGGTCGAACCTAGATTCTATTAATGCAGGACCGAGGCAGATAGCAATAGAGTCCTATACCCAGCAGTGGGAAAGAATGGCTAATAATTGAATCCACTGCATTCGAACTAGAAAGAAACTGTTTGAAATGCCAGTGGCTTCTCACAATCGTTTGGGAAGTACCAAGTAGAAACTTTACTTATATTTATTTGAGCACTAACATTGTGTAGGTTCGTTAATTACGTCTCAATAAACGTTGATATTGAACCTAACTCAAACTCAATGCCACCATAGTTTTAGATAATAGTTAACATGCGACGATAGGTGACAAGGGGTGAACGAGTATCTTGATTACTATTTGCGTGATATGAGATTGGATTCATTGACGATTTATCGTAATTTTCGTATTGTCCTCCTTGTTTCCTGAGAACTACGTAATCTAGGCATCTTAAAGGCTAGAGTGAAAAGATTTCTTCTAGATCAACGTGTTCCATCCTCGGCCACGCCGTCGCTTACCACCAGGCGAGTTGGAGGCCAAACGTAGATCTATTATGTATAAAATAAAAACTGTTACTAGTAGGTTTTTTAGAATATTATTTCAGAGTATATGACGCCATTTTGCGGCGTCCACGCGTCTTGTCAATCGGTAAGTTTTCGTAGTGATGTGCTACGCCGCTATTGCTGTGACGGCCGTTTCGGCTAGTAGTACTTCTAGTAGTGTTTGTACTGATAAACTCGACGAGTTGAGCACAGTCGGGAAATTTGGGACATTTTTGCACACACGGTTATCTGACCCCAAACTAAGCAAAGCTTGTACTATGCCTGCCAGAGACTGATATACATAGATACATACTAATGTTTAAATACATACTTAAATAGACATTACCTAACACCCAGATATAGAAATGTTCATCGCATGAATGTTTGTCCTAGGTGGGAATCGAACCCACGCCCCCAGCGCAAAATGCACTACCCACTGGACCAACGGGGCTATCAAACAGTACGTGTGGTTCTGACCTAACCGAAGACCTGGCATTGTCCGTTGCCGCTCGCTTCTTGGAAACAGCGGCACATCCGTCACGCTGACAGCGCGAGCGATGCACTCAGCTCGTAGGAACGCGTCGTCGTATTACGCGCTCTCTCTCGCTCGCATAATCCGGCAATCCCGGAGCAACATAGAAGCTGCACATTCATCAAGCTGCCAGCTCGGTACACGGTGCGGTGACGCTGGAATGGAGCCGGGACATAGCTGGACCATTAAGACTCGTATCTAGGAACCCTGCAGCTATTTGTTTTGTTTCGCATGTTTGGGAAATATAATAAAGTTTGTAACTATTGTTCGCAGTTTTGGCGCCTACGTGAAAATACATGTGGCCTCATTGTATTATTTTCCTAAATTTGTGTTATTTATAATGGTGGATTATTGTTTATTAAGTGTTCGTGAACGTGCTCGAGTGTGGGTAGGTGATATAATGAGGTGAAATATGTATTTTCTTGATGTTTCCAAAACTCCACAGAAGCGCCTAGTGAAGTCTCTGCCACTATAATAGGGCTTGACTGGGACTTGACCGTGACTTACTTTGACTTGTTTTTGACTATGACTATGACTTGTTAGACAATAATATAACATAAAACTTAAAAAATCTCAATACTTGCCTGACACTGGCAAATGCACAAGACGTGAGACGCCATATAAAAACAAACTATTGTCAGTTGCTGAGAAATGGTTTTGGTCGCATTTGTGAACATACGAGCAAACGTAGATTTGTTCACATTTTCGTTTCTAGAAACGGCCTAAAAGCGTAATTCCCATCATAGCCCGTAAAAGTTACCCACATTTCCTAACCCTTTACGTTACCTTGCAGGACCATTTTTTCCCTTCAATATTTCCTGTCACTTTGTTGATAAATTGTTCCTCGCTTATGTTGTATTGAAGACTCGTTAGTCGGGGCCCAGGAGGAGCGAACTCTCGAGAAGTTTCCACTGTAACTTTGTATGTAAATCCTGTTCTCGATAATTTGGTTTATCCTCAAAGTTTGTACACAAAAATGCGAGAATATGTTAGCGTAAGAACACGTTTCGCTCTTTCAAGATTTCTCTTTGAAGGTATAACATGGAATCTGTTTATACCTAAATACATTGCGTTGAGAAAGTACAATATACAAATAGAAATACCTATGTGCCAAGTAGGTGTAATGAACATGGATGAGGCGCTGATATCGCACGGTTACAACAAGTAATCTGTGTCATTACTATGTTTGTTTCTTTTTAACACTAATAAGATAATGTAATGTCAGCCATATTTCCTTTTTGGCAATAAACATTATGGAATGGATCTAAACTATGTCGCACGTAGATTAAACCCAAAATGTTGAATATAAATCTATGCCTAAATGTTTAAAAAAACTACTAATATATTGTGAAAATATGGATACATTATTGTTCATTTTATTGAGTGAGATCGACACTCAATTCCAATAAATTAAAATCTCATTCGGGATACGTAAAACTCTTCGGTTTTTTTTTATAACTGTGACAGTTTTAGTATTAGCTTGTATATTTTGTGTAGTTAGTTGTGTAAAGGCACTAAACTTGTGTTACGCGACATTTTCGCATTGCGAAAAAGATTTAAAAAAAAAAATGCTAATTCTAACACTAAAATACGATTAGACTGCCCATATGGTCTGTTGAAGGTCTAAAGACAATCCAAATGTTCAAGCCCACTATCAGTTGGCAGCGTACCCAGTGTGCTGGCGGCATTAACACGCTGAATGGCAATGCTTATGGGGGATACATTGTATTTCAGATTATATTTACGCTTATGTTAGAAGACGTATTTTAAGCGCCTTTTTTAATGTAATCTGAAATAGAACTGTATCTTATCGTATTGTTTTTGCTCAATATAAAAATAAAATAACAATTTCTAGAAAAATCATAAATACCTGATTTCCCAAAACTAACCTGTATCACCTCTTGGTACTAAGGCGACATAAACTAGCAGAGGTATCATATTTATAACCTCCCGGCGGTCTCAGATTATCTGGTTTTATTTATGTGACGAGGGTGTTTTTGATGAGGGATGGCGTGCCGTTGTGTGTAATTTACGTGCTCTAAATCTCCCACAGGTTGCTGCGACCCTGGTATCTGATCGGCGCTGTAATAAGTTTTCTGAGGTGAAATTGTGTTTGAGCTAATTTATTTTTATTTTTACTCATCCTACGTACATTATTCCATTGTTTTTTTTCTTTGACAGCTGGTTTTTCTGCAGAGGTTTTTTTTTGTTTAGACTTGTGTTTACACGAAATGTCTAGTAATCTCCAGAATAAACTCTCAAAAACAGACAAATTTCCAATCACACTCGTTGGCCGAGTGGGTAACTCGTAGCGACGCTGCAGAACGCCGGTGACAATGTACGGCCATGGCTAAATATACTGCACACACTGTATTAGTTTGGGCGGCCTGTGCGTTTCTATTGTTAACGATTTCACTGGATGTGACAGTGTTCATTTTGCCTATATACGCTAGATCGTCATTTAGATTATCATGTCGTCCTCGGGGATGCGCATCAGTTATTAAAACCACGGAGATACCAATGTTATAATACCTTTTCTTTAATTTTCTGTTTCCCACTCCGCCGAGGCTAGATTTTGCCTTTCAGTTTATTATTGATCATTATTTACTAACTTTTGTCTCGTACTTTATTCTCTTATGTCCCGGTGTATCGTTGTTGCGCCAGAGCTTCAGTAACTGGCTTGACTACAGAGAGGAAACACAAGTTTATCTTGAATTATAAACAAACTAAATCCCTATCATCATACCTCTTCCATATAAGCATCATCTGTGTCTGTTCCGGCCTCGTCCATTCATCACCCCGAGTTGTCGGATTATATCAGAGCCCGACTGTCGACAAACGCAGCGCTAACCGGATCAGATTACGTAACTAGTACCTAATGCTAGCTCTGAACTATTTGGTCTGTGATGTTGAAAACATAGTTTTCTATATCCTTTCGTACTTATTTTGGAAAATATTTACTGCATAAGTGCATAATATTATATCTAACATAAGTGTATGCAGTGACGCGCAGGACTCTGAAAACCCTAGATAGACGGTATTTCTGTTAGTCTCTTGTAGAGGGGATCCTTACTCGTACTTCTATTGTACATTTTTCCATTGAATTATTGGCTTGCGTTTGACCGACAGTTTGCTTGATGTTAAACGATCATGCGGTCTACAATGCATTCATAATTTAGTATCTGCAGGACCAATCTAAAAAGTTTGCAGGGCCTTTTTGCATTCGATACTGACTCCAACTAGACGTGGACTTCATTTTGATGTTAGTATACGTGGCTGCGACGTCCAGACCTCTGGGCGGGTGTCCCAAACGCGGCTCTAACGGGATTAGGTCCGTACGTGAGTACTGCGGTACGACATGTAGGTCAGCTCGTTCCGTATCATGGGTCTAATCCGACACGATATGCCTGGATTTATTAACTATACGCATTGTATGGTCGCTTTTGGGACACAAAGAGCTGATTATTGATATAGGCAACGTTTAGATAACCATAGTATAATATTTATGTTTCCAAACGCTCTGTGGCACCTGTATTACCTGTGACACCAGCTGAATGTACTATTCAGAAGAAAACACGTAGAAATATCTCAAGGTTTATAGCTAAGTACACCTCCCAATTTGTACAGTCAGACTTGTTTAGTTTTGCTTTATTTTACTTAAATTAACTTATTTTTAAAAATTAAGTTAAATAAACACATTATTTTTATTAACACTTATTTTTTAGTTTTGTTTTACTTGTTTAGTTATCAAATACGAAGCGTTTTTATGCCGGCCCTGGCCGTCAGATAGGAAAATGATTCCCCATGATGGAATCAGATCACGCAGATCCGATGCACTCTCCTAAATGAATTCGATAGACTAGTAACTTTGTGCCGATGTTCAAGACTAAGAAGCTTAGTCTCAACTAGGGATTCGTTGCTGATGAGCTTTTTGGTACGTTTAACGTCTCAAGTTGGTATTTGGCTGATCCATTCCAAAACGCGGGAAGTACTCCATGCACAGCCGTGCATGGAGTACATGTGCTTGGTACTATAAAAGCTACAGTTCCGACGTGACGTACCGTCACACTTGGAGCTTTTAGGCAGGCAGTTTTGTCTTCAATATAGGAGCTGAACTGATACTGCCGACCGAACTCGACAGATATTTTCTCTTTTTCCTGTCTATCTATCAAAACGAGTCCAGATCAGTTCAGATACTTTCAGAGCTATCAAGTTACTCGACACGTCCAGAACAAGAAATTCACAGGCGTGGTTCGGAGATACTACCATTAAGCAAGTACTCCATAATGGGTTAAAACAAAAGCCATTATCTCGTGGCAGTCCATCAGTATCACGTCTCGGTGTCGTGCCGTCTTCGTTTACCGCATCGTCATACGAACCGCGATCAATCATCCTGGAGAATACCCTAGTAAACCAGGTAATCACGAGGTACTTACCGATCATATCCTGCACTCCCGCCAGACATTTTGGTATTTTCCTACTTATTGTATTTTGTTATTTAATAATATTCTTGCGTTTTACCGCCAACTCGCCTGATGTTAAGCGATGATGCGGTCTACGGTGGAGCACGCTTGCCTAGAAGAAACCGATTCACTCGTGATTTGAAGACACCCAGATTTGTCTACTCGTAAACAAAAAGTTTTGAAGCTCCAGGAGTTTAACAATTATTTACTTCTGTTAATTTACATCCATAATTGTGTAATGTATATTCCTAGTAGGGTTTCTGCTCGAGAATTCTCAAGAAATTTGGAGGAGTGTCCTTCTCAAGGAATTGCAATCCGGAAATATGGACCGGAAATCCGGCGGATCCGGCACCAATATACCGGATCCGGTGTTAGCAATTTGTGACAAAATAATAGCGCTGTTGCATGATTATGATTACGTACGTTACGCGTGGTGTGTGTGCAACTGTGCATTCGTTCGAATTGTTTGCTACGATCCTTTTTTTTTCAAAATCAAATTTTTTTTTTTTTTGGTACGATAATATTAAAATAATCATTACTCAAAATAATTATTTATCGTGAAGTTGACTAAATTCAAGAGTTAAAATTATAATACAAACTCTTTATTGTGATTAGTGTGCCATTCATTAGACAGATTCATCAAAATTCTAATCATGATGGCGTCTGTCATAAATATGAGACTTGTTTGGTAGCATTTTAAATACTTTAATAACTATTGTAATCTCAATTCTCATTTTAATGGTTGATGGTTGATATTCCGAAAACCCGTACGAAGCGCTTTGATTCCACTTGTATAGTGCGAACTGCTAGTCTTTGAAATGCGCACTAGTTCCCCGATAGTTACAATCTGGGTGTCTTCAAATTACGAGTGAATCGGTTTCTTCTAGGCAAGCGTGCTTCATCGTAGATCAGGCGTGTTGACAGACAAACGCAATACTATATTTACTAAATTAATTAAATAAATAAAACTCGCTAATCATTTACTAAGAAAAGTTGTTTCAGAACAGTCTCACTGTGGGCTTATTAGAAGGATATTGTTACTCATATTAATGATAATTCGCACCAACTTTATTTTCACACCTAAAATGAGTTGAGTAGGACGCCATACCACCACCACCCTGTCGGATCCGCTAACCGTGACAATATCTCTGCTTATCCAATGAAACAACGGACTGACATAACGCGGCCGGATGCCTTTAGAATACTCCGCTGAGCACAAGATTTATGATACTATATAAATCTATACATATTGTACAATCGAGTGAGATTATACAGAAGGACGGATTACGGTTACGTTCCCTGAGGAGTCACGAATCAGGTTTTATGGTTCTGTACATAAAAACTGATTCGTGACTCTTCGATAATGAACAGCGCAGATAACTAAAAAAAACTGGACAAGTGCGAGTCGGGCTTGCGCACTGAGGGTTCCGTACCAACAGCCAACACTATAAAAAGTAGTGTAAAAAGATAACATCGAGCCCAGGCGGTCACCTATTTAAGTACCGACCGCGCTAGACGTTGCTTAACTTTGGTAAACAGAAATTTGTCACTGACTTGCACTTGGCCATTATTTATTATGTGTTGTTTTATTTTAGAGAGTGTACTGTTATCATGCCCAGTTTGGTGCTTTTATGTATTACCGTTTTTACATTAGAGCAAATACAAAAATAAGTAAAAAAATACGTTTGTTGCATATTTGTTAATCCTTTAGTTTTACTTTATTCTTATTTTTTAGTTAATACGCCGTAATACATAGCCAGTTGAAATTTCAACTGGCTATCTATTGCGGTTCTAAAGATACAGGCGTTAAAAGGTAGGACTAACAGACAGCGTAGGCTTAGTAATAGGGTCCCGTTTACACCCTTCGGATACGGAACCCTAAAAAGGAATATGAAAACATCACTGTTTTAAACTATCACGGTTGTTCACTAAAGTTATATGATTATTAAAACACGGTAAATATCCCGTAAATAATCATATAACTTTAATGAAAACATCAATTTTATATTTTGTAACTTGTAAAGGTATCAAGTATTTTTGTAGACGACGCAGGCAATGCCACGGGGTAGACGTAGATCCAATACGGGGTTGTTTTCTGATGAATATGTATCAAGTTTTCTTATCTTTTCATGAATGAATGAACTCGAGTGGGCGTCTGAAATGACAAAGATGTTACACAGATCGATAAGCATCTAAAAATAGAGATTTAGCTGTGATCATCCCTTTGCTAAGCAAACAGTTTCGGGAAGCGACTTTTGTAGATTGGAAGTGGGCTTGAACTTTACTAATGCCTCTACTATTTAACCGTGTTATCACTGCGTGTTATCTCTGCTATCTCGTTCTTAAATTTTCACGGTAAAGTATTCTCCTAAGTTGACTATAATAACATTTGATTGCGAACAAATGCCTTAAATCAATATAAGAAAGATCTTCAATAAAAATTGAAAAAATAAATTATAGTAAAAAATATTTTATTTTTTAAAATAATTTTAATTCATTTTAAATAAACAAAAAAAAAACAGGTTTGTAACAAACAAAAATTGTGTAGGTAAAAAATTGGTTGTTTTTAAATTATCGTGTATTTCAATCCAGTATTTCAGAAACGAGACCCTAGGATAACACCGTTTTTGAAGTGAAAACTTTTTAGCCGTGTTGAGTTATTTTTTTGTAGAAGCAAAACTTATGGGTTCGCGTCACCGACACGCTAATGTGATGTATTAGTTTTCATTTAAAGATTCGATTAAAGATAGATTAACTCTTTTTTGTTCACACCATTAAATTTGATACAGAAGACAAAAAACGCTTAGAAACTAGTGTAACAACTGGCGGCCTTACTGAATGCCTCTTTTTCTTGGTTCTTTAAAGTCCTCCATCAATTTAAGATTTGATCAGCGGGTACGATTTCGCATAATTTTTTCTAAATTGCGGACTCGATACCCTGCTTGACTTAACCTGAGCTACTTAATTACAACCGTTTTATCTATTCAAGTTTGGTAGTTAGTCAGAGATTGTACGGTACGTATGGAGATATGTTACGGTTAGGTAATGAAATTGTTGTTTGTCTAAATAGGCATTCAACGTGACATGGATCAAAAACATGAAGCGAGCAAGCAGTATAACAGCTCTTCGCTGAAGAGTGCCGTTGCCGCGTCTAGACGCAAGGGCTCTCCAACTGAACAGGCCTTCGCGTCTTCGCGAAGCTGCCCAATTACTGACGTGTTTGTTCACTGTCACGTATCTTATGAGTGCACCAGGAGTTACCATCATCAACCGTTTTCTGCCTTCTGCTAAGTATAATTATGTCTCCTCTTCTCTTGCACGCCATCTTTTCCGGTCTTGTTCCTCCGCTCTGACTACCGTAAAGCTAAATTGGCCACATTTAGTATTAAGCCCAAACATGGTAGTTGATGCTCAAAGATTAGGGTTAGACCATTAAACCTTTCCACTTCAAATGCGTCGAGATATTAACTCCAAACGTCCAAGTTACCAGGCAATTATGACTAGGAACTACCGTATGTGTACCAGGCAATCAGTAAGCCGTAGAGTGAACCCGCCGTTACTCTGCTCATAAGCTCACATGTCGAACAAATCCTGCTCGTTTAGATTATGCTCATTGTTATGGGATCGGCATTATTTTGATGTGAACCTTATTCTACGAATTGAACTGTGTAATTCAACTTTATTTCTTCATCGATAAGGGCTGTTTTACCTCGGAAAGAAAGTTTCATGGGTGTAATTCCATCATGAAAATTTCAAATCAGATGAGACCCTACCATTATGGCCATAAGGTATATTTCGGCTGTACTCTTATTGACATAGCCTTGTTTATTTTGCTTTGAAATGTATCAGAACCATCTTTAGTATTCAGTCTATATGGTTTATTTTCTTTTGCATCAAATGAAGGTTATTTAGTTGATTTAAGTTTAAAATTGCTTTATTTGATGTGAATTACGGTTTATTTTTGTTCATGGTCTGAACACCGTGCTGCATCGCCAGATTGGCTACGGCTGAATTTTTCATTATTAATGCTCTCCGACGCGGGCTACTGCCTTGTGTTTTCAGGATTATGCTTGTACTCGTTTTCGATGTTGCTTATGATTTCCTTTATCCTGGTAATCTGATTACGGAATGATTGGTTTGGGGTCGGACATTCAAAACATAATGTAAACAAGCTTATTTTTTCATTAATATTTATGAAGTAGGAATGGGTAGGCAGACACCTTTTATCGTATATGATGTTAATGCTTTTCTTAAACAGGGTTTCGTTTGTATCTTGACTACAGTTGGTTTTTTAATAGTTCAGTTACTTAATTTAATACAACATTAGTTAAACATTGACAAGGCCACATAATCTCCATAGAAATGCGATTTTGAAATGGGGCATTTATATTTCTGAACAAAAGTTTGTTTTCAAGTAGAAAGAACGGCCAGCGAACATGTGCCAAAAAAAAACAACATTTTAACCACAACGAGTGTACGAGACGTTTGAAACAAGGTGTAACCTACTTCCTTGAAACAGACGAAACATGAAACAGATCGCGGTAGTTTCCCGATCCCTATCCCAATTCATAAATAAGTATATCCGGCGGAAGTGTTCGCAACAGTGAAGATATAACTCGATTGGCAGAGTCGAGGGCGTAAATCAATCCTGGTCGACGAATGAAGTCTCCGCTTCCGATAGTAGGACCTGTATGAGGCTTTACTTTTTTTGTCTGTACTCTTCTAAGATTATTTTTTTAATTTTTTCCTTGTAGCAGTTATAATTATCTATACTGTATATCAAATGGACATTGGGCAAAAATGTATGGAGTTTAGACCAACTGTCCACCACCAAGCATGCTTCATGGATTATGAATATAGGTCCTACTCTCTGCATTATGTTATATCTGTATTATCATAGGGATGCCATCAAGACGCTTATGCGTTGCTGTATAGGGCTTCGAAGAAATCACAGTTATGCAAAAAAATATTTATGTCATCCATAACTAACACCCAGTTTCTGAAAGCTTGTTGAATTTAATCTATTGTCAAAACTTTTGTCAAGTGACTTGATCGGCTGTTGTTTTTTCGTTCAACCAATCACGTCAGTTGAGATGAGATTTAACAATGTGTTAGCTAGTTTTTGTGTTGATCAGCCTATCAAAAACCTGGTGTTATTCTCACAACGCTTCATTAAAACTCGCTGAACCATTCGTTGTGAACGGACAGGAAACCACCGACGAAACCGAAACTAGTTTACACAATGGTTATAAAAAGTACAGCGAAACATGTTTGGCGAATTTTTTTAAAGTAAACCTGCACCCAACTGTGGGTTCCGTTTTCCAGCGGAACCTTTAAAAATGTAGATTGGAAGGAAGCAACTTTTTTGATGATTTTTCCCCGACCCAGTTGCAGTAGTCCCGAATTTTTCGTTTCTATGAAACGCCAATACAAAGGTGCTTTTTGCGAGACCGCTGTTACTAATCAGCGTGGTCTATCTTCCGCAAGCAGAGGATTAATCATAAAAGTTTGGTCGATAACTGAATTACATCCAGCCTGTCTATCAGAGATGAATTATTGCTTTATTTGCTGTTTTTGGTAGCTATACATTTCTAGGGAAAATGGCCACGAAAATTGAATTGGCATGCAGTTTAAATAATAATCACTGATAATATTTATGATAGGTAGCGTTCATATGCTTCCATATTAAATTCAAAATGTTCGGGACATTTTTGCACACACGGTCTTCAGGCCCCAAACTGTGCAAAGCTTGTATTATGGCTGCCAGAGACTGATATACATACATATATAATCATATAACTTTAGTGAACAACCGTGGTAGTTTAAAACAGTGTTATACAGATATATTTTTAAATACATACTTAAATAGATATTAACAACCAGATATAGAACAAACACAAATGTTTATCACATGAATGTTTTTCCTAGGTGGGAGTCGGACCCACGCCCCCAAGTGCAGAAGGCAGGTTCACTACCAACTGGACCAACGGGGCAGTATTTTTTTATTGTTTAGCAGAACAAGCCTCTTTTTCCAAGTTTTGCTCCGTGTCAAAACGTAACTGACGACAAATGGCTTCAAATACGTCTTAATTAGTTTAATCTTCTTTTACAGGATTATACGTTTTCTCTCCTTCGTGAGCTTCTAAAATAACAAAAAGTTGTTCGACTTAGCCAAGATACCATCAGAGATTATGGTAATCCCGGCTCGGTACTAGAGCAGACTCAAACTGAAAGAGGTCAGCACAAACAACCCAAAAAAGTTAACTGAGCAATTACCACGCGACAAACGACTGCCCACTGCGAGGGAAAAGAAATAGCTTCAGTTCTGTTAGCCTATTTTGGCCGAATGAACAGAAATGGGATATTTTATTCTGCCAATATTACGAAATTTAGGTTTAATTTTCGATTTCGTATCTCCCGTATAAGATGTCGTCATCACGACTTAAGAACGCGTAAACATGTTGAGTGTGTTAAGAGCGAGACGAGACACGCATATGATATGGTTCCGTCATATTAGACACCTACCTAACCTAGTATGTTTCCATACTGCATAGTTTAAAATATTGGTTTTAGAACTAGAATTAGACTTTTCCCAAATTAGAGATGTAACTTTTTTAAATGTTTGCTCTAAGAGAAAACTGCTTGGGAAACATTATTTGATATGATTATTTTACGGAAGGTCGTTGACCTTTGAGCTGGAACGTATTGAATTTATTACAGTTCTACCGCTATAACTCAAAAAGTTGTAATCACAAAATGTTCGAAATAATTTATACATAATTATATTAAAACACTGTTTTATGTTGTTGTTATAATTATATTATTTTTATACTTATTAAATTGAGATCTATACCATAACAGTAATTGTGCAAAAATTTTTTTTTATCCGTCCTACAAGAAACCTTTATAAGTCTGTCCATCTGTCCGTCCACCCTAATTATTCAGAACTTTGTTTTTCTATAGTTATTAAGTTACCTTAAAATAAATGCATAAGTGATTCTAGTATTGACATGCGTCGCAACTAAGCACCTCAATATTTTTGAAAGAAAATGCTGGTGCAATGGCCTCGGCGCCTTCTCGATACACTAGCCGAATCTGGCAGTTGATCGCACTATCTGGGCAGGGTGGGAGACCCTGTGCCCAGGAGTGGGAAAATATATAAACATACCTACATATTTGTTCGTGATAGTCCCATGTATTGTGTATGCCGAGTGCACACAAGGGCAGTGAAACAGGCGGACCCGGCAGGCTGGTCCAATGTAATTATGCACAAGGAGGGTCGTCTAAAGCCCATGTGGGATTAATATACTTGTGTATAGACCCGGTGGGCCGCGGTCACTGCCGTGCTCATATTACAGGCACTGATTGTACTCGTAGCTTCTTCATTAAATTGTTTCTTTTTTTAAAAGCTTTTATTTAACTTGCCCTGTTAGATGCTGTTAGTATGGGACAAATATTGCACCTGAATGTTAGATACGAGCAAGACTGTTTAAAAAAAGGTATTTTTAAATAATACATTTTTGTATATTATGGATTTAACACTTCGGAGCCCGGCCTTGTAAACGTGAACTATTGATTTAGTTTTTGTATAGTAATAATATGAAAAAATCCCCAGTTACAGAGCTCTTCGTGAAACAAAATACAATATTTGTACTAATACAAGAATACCAAACCAGAATATGGATTATAGTTTGTGTTATATCCGTTAAGGTGCTATTCAGAATGGTGCAGAATTTAAGACGTATATTACCTTAAGCACTATATTCAGCGTCTTTAAAAATTGATCCGTACACGCGGTCTTAAAGTCAACCATGTATATTTAACGGGTGGAGCTGACCTCCGCTTCAATATTTAGGGTACAAGTTGAGGTGAAGTTACGTAAATCGGCCCTTTGGGTACTTCGGAGTGTGGCCACCGACCCCAGCCGAGTCTTGGTTACACTATCAACGGCCATTATATAACATTTCAGGATATTACAGGATCGCTTACAGATGCTGATATTATAGCAGTAGATATTTCCTCTCGTCAGTCTTTTGAAATAGACTCTTCAGTCATACACTGTCCTATAGCAAGTTTTAAATGTGAAAAACTAAAAATGATTCGCAAGAAGTAAAGCGTAATTTGAATAAGAGATAATGTTGATTTGCCAGCCACGATAAAATAAAATCCGTATTAGTTTAAGAAAAACTATATTGATAGGTATGTTTTATTATAATATCTGATTTATCCACATTTTGAAACTGGACCACGGAACCTGTCTTTCTTTATACAAGACCCGGTTTTAGTAAAGGCAGGCCAATCAAACGGTAAAAATCAACGTAGTTAATAATGAATAAATTTGATTTAAGGTGAGACAGCGGCGCCTAACACACCCAACTAAACCAAGTACCAAAACTTGAAATATATATCTTCTTAATATCTTCTTATTTTTCGATCTTACTACTTTTATATAAGCAAAGTATGTCGCCAAACTTGATATCAAACTCACCATTAGCCCTCCCTAACTCCTTCATGCAGTCTTCCCGTGAACATGGTGCATGTAACTGCGTCGAAATATCGGGAGCTCCTTCAACAACCTTACCACGGTAAATATCCCGTAAATAATCATATAGCTGTCCTCATTAGCTGTTATCATATTGAATTTATGATTCATCCCAGTTCCTAATCCTTACCTGAAGTTACCATCGAAGTTCGCTCGAATAGTCAAATGCAGGAACCGTGTCCGAAGGTAAAACGGGAGATTTCCAATAGTTCTGTAACTGGATATTGTTCCATTACCCCTCTTTTACCCGCGTAATGGGTAGGGGTGGGGATTAAACTTGCAACTTGCAGTAAGCCGGTGGGTGAAATTGTTTGCTTAGACGCGGCTCATGATCGAAATGGACTTTTTGTATTGATAAATGGGCTGGCATAGTCATAGACTTGGAAGTCCTGCTAACTGCTACTGTTTAATAACTGTCGACGCATCTATGTGTTGTATTTGACGTATTCGAGGTCTTTGTTAATAGTGAAGTCTATGAGATGTCATAGCGACAAATCCATCAACCGACGTTTTAAGAAAAATGCGTTGTATATTGGTGCAACTGAAGTTTTTCTAGTACGTACTTTAAAATTCAGTTTTTTTACGAATAATAATAGGTTTGATTTTGCTCGCCCACTCGCCCGATGTTAAGCGATGATGCGGTCTACGATGGAGCACGCTTGTCTAGAAGAAATGTGTATTTACCTTTCATGACGTTTAAGTCGCGTTGCGCGTCATCTTTAATTTTACTATTAGGTAAGTATATAGTGCGATTTGAAATAGTTGTCAGATAGTGAATGGTAGGTATGGTAACGTATCAATCTGCTCTCTCTCGTTGTCCCCCAGACTCACACACTGGGGTTCCCCGGCGGAACCGATACTATTAGCATATCATCGACTGCCATTACATTAGCCATCTCTGAGCCGAGGAAAATGGATAAAAAGAAAGAAAGGGTATTTTCTGGCTCGCAACGGGGATTCCCATATTAGATTATGGCGTTTTATTTTAGAATGAATAGAAATGCATTTGCTCAAAGATTTATGTGCGGTTTATAGAATCATTATAGCATAAGAGGAAAGGAATTATGAATTTAGGAATTATGCATCCTAAATATGTAAATATCTATATATATTTGGGTGAAAATTTGTGGGAAGGTAGTAGGGACTTTTCGTCAGCATCATCACCATTTTTCATCACTACGCGGGTGAATCTGCCGGGCGCAGCTAGTTTTAAATATAGTGTACTAGCGACCCGCCTCGGCTTCGCACGGGTGTACCGGGGCGGGTCGCTAGTTATATATAAATAAACCTTTCGTGAAAAAGTATGAAAACCTTTATTTTATACTAACACTTTTACTTTTTTACATAGAGAAACTTGACTTTTGACTTTTTTTATAGAGAAGCGTTTTGCATAAGGCTGTAACGATCAATTTTTTTTAAAGTGGCTTATGCGCCTCGCTTCGACATGATTGCTAACATTGGTCTCGACTCTCGCTCAGTAAGTTAGAACAGCTCGACACAGTTACAGGGATTGACTCGGCAGTTCATCAATAAAGAGTCAACAGTAGCCCATCCAATATTGACGTCAGTTTCAGGAGTTGAACGAAAACGTTAAATATTCATTCATTTGGCTCGGAGCACGTTTCATGATAACGTTGCGAAAAAAAGGCTTCGTCCAATAAAAATCATATTTTTCGTCGACTGGTTTCGGCGAATTTCCTTCATTAGCAAAAAACCTGTTTTTATTTTGTCGTATAGTTAGAATGGTTACTTATTCCGGAATTTCCGATTGTTTATTAATACTGCCAGGCAAATGGGAAGCATGTACGATTTTTTCGAGAATGACGTTGATTAAGCTTACTCGGATATTTTAAAATAAATTTACGGAAAATGTATTGAAGCAGTTTTTCCTGTTTTATCATAAGATCCTTTTTAGGGTTCCGTACCCAAAGGGTAAAAATGGGACCCTATTACTACACCTACGATGTCTGTCTGCCTGTCTGTCTGTCCGTCCGTCCGCCTGTCCTACCTATTAATGGCTGTATCTTTCGAACCGTAATAAATAGCCAGTTGAAATTGTCGCAGAATATGTGATGTTATGGCGGATTGATTGAGAAATAATAAAAAACTCTAATAGTAAAAACGAAATGGGGGTCCCCATACAACAAACATATTTTTTGCGTATTTTTGTATTGGCTCTAATGTAAAAACGATAATACGTACAAGCGTCAAACTTGGCATGATTATAGTACACTACGTTGGGCGTCGTCAAGTACTATAATATTTCAAATGAAGTATGATAATTATTTCACAATTAAAACAAGTCACAGTCATACGTCTAAAATTCCGGTCACAGACCAGTTCCAGTCATGCTTCTAGTAAAGTGGTGGGCTTCTACGGAGTTTTGGTAACAACGCGAACATGCACGTACTATAGAACACATTAACACGTGAAAGAACACATTCTTTATAAAATCATTCAAAGATGCGTTATTATTTTTTACCGTTGGCGCCAAAACTACATTTATTGTATTGTTTGTAACTTTGTTATTTATCATATTTATTAGACTTTTTATGGTAGGCAAAGAGGCTTTTTTTAATAAATTTACTGGGAAAGAAAGGAAAGTCGTCTATTGGTTGGCTCTAGCGTTACAACATTAGAATGAATGAATGAATATAGTGTATTCAATACCTCTAAAATATCTAATAATCTCATCACGTCCTCGTATAAATCAAATCAAATCTCATCAATATCAAACTCCCCGGTACCTGCGAAGCAAAAAATACTGCAAAACTTAATATTTCTTCGCCGTGGGGTAAATTAGAAAAGTTGTGCAAGTTATCGAGTGGAACCCCGAGATTTGCGCCGTTTATCGCTTTAATAATGAGCCTAATCTACAAGCCGCCGACGGGTGTTTAACTTCAGTCCAGATCTCTAAATAGGCAGTAGTGAGGCCCAAACAGAAGGAGAAATTTGACGGATTTTTTGCAGACATTATCCTAGCCTAGCCAAGGATATTGCACATCGCATCGCCAAACTACTATGGGCTAGCAATAGTCCATAGAAGTTTGTTGTTCTATCTCGATGGCCCCTTTAATGATTAGTATTTTCATCCCATGTTCAGCCACTGCTGCCCCACGTTAGGAGTGGCCAATGACGTTTGTATAGAATAGACACCGAGTTTATCTACTTTTTGTGTCAATGTTCTGCTCTAAGTAGGAGGAATTATTTTACTCATGCATTAAATTTAACATAAAGTCAGATCATGGCCATCTTAGAAATAACAGATCAGACGTAAATACAAGAAATTTCTAAAACACTGTTTTAAACTATCACGGTTGTTCACTAAAGTTATATGATTATTTTCAGTCTTCCCGTGAACATGGTGCATGTAACTGCGCCGAAATATCGGGAGCTCATTCCACAACCATACCACGGTAAATATCCCGTAAATAATCATATAAAATTAAGAAATTTCTAATATCACTATAAAAGTGTAAATTATAAAACTATGGAAGCAATTGATTGTGATTGGAAGCATTCGTTTTTTTCAAGTATGTAAAAAATGTAGCCCCCTTTTTATTAATACAAATTGACGCGCTTGCAGTATCTACATCTGCAAATGTCTGTGGAAGTGGCCTTATATTTGGTATTAGTATATATTAGTTACAGCCATTAAAAAGAGGGACTTGTATTATAAACCCTGGTCAAAGTAGGGGGTTTTCTACTCACCATCGTCAGTCAGTTCAGATTCTAAATTTTTCTAAAAGAACATAATTTATAATCCGGTCTGAGTGCGAACGGGCGCGGCCGGATATTTATCGCATCTCTACTCTTCTACAAAGTTTTCATCTTTAACGAAATTAAAACCCATTTTTCGTCCTAATATTCCCATTTCTGGTCGTAATGTAAAGGAAATTTTCGCCCGATTTCTTCGCCTAAAAGCAAAAGGAAAAAAATATTAATTACATCCTTTTAATTTCCTCTTTTTTGGAAGCCCTCCGTTGTTTAATATCTGTGTTCTGCGTCCACGTTCGGGACAATGACGTGGCGACGCAAAATGGGTCCGTCGCCGGGACTAATTAAATTACCATTTAAGAAGTGAGTATAGAGTAGGTACAAATGAGTTTGTGTATTTCTGTATTGGGATGTCGTCCACTACGCGCAAGCAAAGATGCGCATCCATAGCAAAGAAGGTATTTATTGTTAACAAATCTTCCTCGATTTCAATACTAAGATATCGATTCACTCAATAACGCCCGAACAAACTTCAAAATTTTTTGTCATTGAATTTTTCACTTACAAAAGACTTTCATCCTGGATTCTGGAAAACGAAAAATTCACATGTTAATAGTATTTCTTCATCAGTCGTACAGTACGAAATAATTTTAACTATGGTATTGTTCATTACACGGTGTGAGTGGAATAACAACCTTTCGAAAAAGGACGGACAGCGCCCCTTGTCAGTTAATTTAATTTGCCCCTAGAATTATGCGGAAAGTAGAGTCCCTGACGAGATGCTTTATATCTTTGTGCATTTGTACTCCTGATGTTCCTGGGGACAACACGAGAAACATTGAGGACAAGGAGAAAAATTATGTCCAAAATGGGAGAAAGCTTCATTAGCAATCAGTTATGTTGTTTTCTATGGAAGTGACAACAGAAGTTTTAGTTTTAGCCATGCTCTTCTAGTTACAGCTTTTAAAGCACTATGTTACTTGCTTTGAAAACGATGATTTCAAAACGACAGCTTGGGTATTCCTTAAGTTAGATTGATTCACGAGGCTAGCCAACTATTAGCTCTTGTTTTTGTTTCTGATTTCATAACTGAAAAAAACAAAACTCGTAAAAAATATTGTAAGGAACCGCGAGCAACTAAGCCCAAATTTAAATTGCACTATGGAAATAAGAATTATTATGGGACGCGTACTAGGAGATGGATAGTGCCAAGATTGTGTAATGATCTGCCGGAGGAGTTTGAGGAGCAGTTTAGGACCAGGTTTGGATATAAGGTTGCCTTGAAGAAGTTGCTGTTGGATAGAATGACTTCGTAGATAAATTATTATAGTAGTCGACAAGTGCTTCGTTCTAACCAACGGTAAGTTTTAATTCAATTTTGGTGTTGTATTGTTGTTCATATTCTTTCTTTGTTGCGGGGTCTTGGCGCTGTCCATTCCTGGTGTTCCCATGATAACTCTGTTGCCACATATATTTATTTATATCCAATATTATAATTAGGTATATTATTAGTATGTCCAAAATGTTGTGTTCCTACTCGTTGATGATGAAATTGTGTAAAGAGAGTAGATGTCTGCCTACACACTGCTATGCAGTTTGGCAGTGTTGTGTTATAATAACATGTATGTTAGACAATAAGATAAATAATAAATAAATAAAAATAAAAAATAAAACTGAACAAATAGGTTTGCGCTTGAACGCCACCTGATGTAAAGTGATGAAACTAGACACGAAAAGCTGCGCAAACTTTTAATGATCTATAATTATTTGTTTGAGAAGGTAAAAACTTAAAGGCGGAGAGTACTATGTGATAAAATGAAATAGTAAGTGAGAATTCGCACATCTAATATTCGGGAAACAATTTCACACACATTAATTTATCTCATTACCGAGTTTGGGCAAAAAGTTGGTAATCAAGAGCAAGTCGGATGAGCGAACAACTCGCAAACTTCGCTTCCAGAGTGGAAGTCGTTTACCTAAAACGGAAATTAAGAAATTTATCCATAGATGTTTATAAATAAACTTTAGTAATTTAACTTTTGCGATTTTGAAATAGATAGTAACAGTCGCCAAGCGAAAGTTATTATTGTCATTAAATTTTGGGGAATTTCATTGTCATGTTAGTTTTATATTACGGTTCTTTTGTATGATATTTGAACGATTGATTGTAACCCATCGAGGTTAGATGAGACGTAGATAGAGATGTTCACTAAAAAAGCTAAACAAATAATTATAATCCCCAAGTTTTTATTTAAATTATGGTCGTACCAACCAAATAATTTTTATGAATAGTAAGAATGTGATACGACACATTTTTACTGCTCATCGCTTATTCTCTTAAATTCGTCTTTTACACCGTCAAATTACCTTGGAAGCAATCCGTTGTAATATCCGCCCTCTTCCTGCTTCCCTTAGAAATAAAACAGAAGTGTCGGCACCCGACGCCGACGGGTGTCGATGGGAAATGATTCCCATCTCCACGGGGCAGGTAGTGCGATCACTTCCACGATGATATCGATATCTTCAAATAAATATATTTTGCAGCAAAGTCAGTTTTTATTGTTTTTAGCCGCACAATTATACTGTGCAAACAAACGGTAGTGTAGTGCACAAATTCGATGTAATTTTTAGTTTTATTTTGTTGCCCGCGACTTGTACGCGTATTCATCAACACGTCATATAAAATGTAATCCCCCAATTGGCCCCCTTGATTCGGCCCTTTTACAAAATCCACGGACCTCCTTGTAGGTCCGAGTTTCCGAGTAGTTTCAGAGATTTCATGATGAGTCAGTCAGATAATGTTATTTCGCTTTTATGTATATTTTATTAGTATGTTTTGTTATATTACATGTTGACGTAACAACGGCAATAAAGCGCCGCGCCGTGCAGGATTGTGAACTTGAACTTGTTTTTTTTATTTGGCTATTTTGGGTTGCGTTTACAACTATATAAACTTTTCATTTACCGTGAATTTACGATTAGTTTCAGGAACAAAGCTTCGCTTGCTTTGCTTCTGTAAAATGAACTTATTATTAACAACGTAGAGATTTAAAGTCTCTTTTTCATGTGATGTGCCATTGATTTCCCAAATACGACCTAATAAGATAATTTACGCTCAGTCGCTTTTAAAGCGCACCGTAAATATTTAATACGTTTTTTTATTTACTCTTCCTAATCTTTCGACAACGTCGTTAATTCCGGCGAGCAAATAAACCGAGTGAGAAGCCGACAAAAATGTTAAGTTCGGATCTGCTCAGCGAGATGTGTTGGGTTGGTTTCTGAGTAGTCGACATTTCGTAACTTATGCGGCAATTATATGTTAATCGTGCACTATCATAGACGATACAGTAGTTTGCCCGCCGTAACCACTTCGTCATAAACAAAACAATTCAGCTTTACTTACTGCACTGTTTATACAAGTTCGTGCGGTAAGGGTGAAATTAGCCAAACGGAGTCCATTATACTCACCATTATGAACAACTTTTACTATGGGACAAAAAAAAAAAAAAAAAACAAGTTGTTCATATAACATTGGGCATTATGAACCCCTTTCGACAAAATGAAAAATACATTTAAAAAAAGAAAAATTTCAAATGTTTTTTTAATTGTTTAATTAATGTTCTCATGATGGATGATTTTATGAAGAAAAAAAGTTTTTTACCATTGAATCGAAAATACTCGACCTTAGGCACTGTGAACTTAAAATGAAGCTAATGAGTTTTTGAGCTGAAGGTAACATCGCAAGAAACCCCTTTCATAAACTCACATCACATGTGTTTTTGTCATCCTAATTACTTGAAAGTGGTCGTCTTAAATTTGACCCCGCTCATGTTCACATTTATGTAACCCCGAACGTAAAATAGGGCATACCTCCCCGTTTCTATAGCGATAGAATTATACGAGGTTTTATTCAGCGAGTGCGAATTATTCACATCTGCGATCTGACAGCAAAAGTTAGATGAGTTCCGGGATGTGGGACCTACTCGTACTCGTGAATAATTGGAAACAGGCGCGTGTTTGGTTCGCACAACTCTCACGGTACATGTTTTCCTGGTCCTTGGTACATTCAAGCGATACATGCCAGCTGATATTTGTTTGCTCTCATTCCCAGTAAAGGTACCATTCCACCAAAACAATATTCAGCACATTTGTTGTGGCTTCCTTTTGGGCTCGGTTGAGGTGTTCAAAGAACGGCATATTGCAGTGCCTGAATCTAAGTAGCCCGAGTTTTAAATTGTGGTTGACACTGCAATTCACTGAATAGATTCAGTCCTATAATGTGTGTAGATGAAGTTCATTCGTCCAAAAATTATCAAAGACGCAGCGAGTAGTAAACTACAGCGTAGAAAAGTACACTAGAATTAAAAAAAAATATTTTTTAATTATTGGACGAATGTAATATTCCTGAAGCCGCACCAGAAGTTGAAAGAACAACGTGCGGTTCTTATAAGGCGCCGGCAAAACCGCGGGACGTGGCTAGTTGATTTTAACTTGATTTAGCTAGTTTTTAGGGTTCCGTACACAAAGGGTAAAAATTGGACCCTATTACTAAGCCTACGGTATCTATCCATCTGTCCGTCTGTCCTACCTTTAAACGGCTGTATCTTTCGAACCGTAATAGATAGCCAGTTGAAATCAATCACAGAATATGTAACGATACGGCGGATTAACTAACAAATAATAAAAAAGTTAAAAAGAATTAATCCTTTTGGAGATCGTTGGCGGAGACCTATGTCCAGCAGTGGACGTCCTATGGCTGAAATGATGATGATGATGATGAAAAAAGAAAGGGGGGTCCCCCATACAACAAATGCATTTTTGTATTAGCTCTAATGTATAAATTTAACACGCAATTTAGCACAGTGTTGGACCCTTGTCACCACACGTGGCGCTCCCCACGTGACTCACGCCCCTCAGGTGATGAAAGTTCGAGGCAGTTTGCCGGATATAAGCTTTATTACACAAGCAACAAGTCAAACATTGTTTAATTGGAATTTGATACGTTCATCAACTCCCAACAATATATTGAAATAGGCCCACCGAAAATGTAAAAATGTAAAGTTCAAAGATATGATCTGTAGATAGAACATCACGGCAATAAGAGTATTTAAATACTGTCCGAGAATAAGGTAAAACTTAATTTAATAAGAAAGTAAGACGACGAAAAAAAAAAACATCTAGGTCATCCCTTACCAGACTTAAAAAGCGTCAAGGTCTGACCATGCTAGACATTTGGTATTCCAAACAGCTTGTAACTCCTAAAGTATGCCCTGTAAGGCCTCGGCTATTCAGCTGAAAGGGCTCTGAGGTGAGAATTGAATGTAGAGGGCGCCTTTAGAATCTCGGCTTGACCTCAAGCGAGATTGTGTGTTTTGATCGGGGTGCTATGCTAATGTTGCTTTAATTGTTATACCTACTTATGAATGTGACAATATTTGGGTGATCATTTCTCGTTACCGCTAAAGTTACCTAATAGTCTGTAGAAACCTGTACATTGTACAATCTGTGAATACACGCAAGATGAAATAGCTGCTGTCGCGTTCATGGTACGCAGTATAAAATATGATAGATGTAGTGACTATAGATGGACCGACGACATCGTGAGAGTCGCTGGCATCCTGTGGATGCAGATGGCAGGCGATCGTTCAGTGTGAAGTTCTTAGCGAGGCCTATGTTCAGCAGTGGACGTCTTCTTACTGATAATCACGATGATTATGAATATAATATATTGAGGAAGTAAAAAACTGCTTACTCTTATACCAAGGCACATCACAATGTGAACATTGGTCATCCAAAAGAGTAAAGTTTTTAAACAAAATGAAACGATTTAGTTTCTGAAAGAATCAGTACGTGACCGGAATGCTGGCCTGTATTTTGGGCAGAAAGTTAGCCTCGCAATCCAGCTAAGCAACGCGGCCAGTTTGTTGGTCCGTTGCCATCTATAGGCCTATGTTGCCTATATATTATTTAAAAAAAATGGTACGTATCGGATCTTCATACCACACTGACTTTTCGGTGAAGGAAACCATCGTGAGGAAAGAATACGTACGAAGAAATTCAATGGCGTATGTGAATCCACCAACCTGCAACTGGGCGAATATGGCAGCGTGGTGAATATGGCCCAATTGCCCTTTCAGGTTTAAGTCCAGCCGTGGACTATTAAAAGGCTGATTATGCTACTATGTAATCTGGGATGTAAAATACGCGCCGTGAAGTTTCCGTAACGTAAAGGACGAGGTCCCCAAGGTCTGATTACAAAGATTTTATTAATGGGTCGAGTTCCTTTATTTTATGGTCGCCGAATTAATAAGGCGCCCTTTACAGCTCGTTGTTACGTCTTTTTTTCATTCCGTCCCATGTTTACTACTTTTTTATTATGAGAGCCGAGGCGAAGAGTCACCTGTTCGTTTTCATTGGTATTTTTCTACCATTATAATCCGACCGATGGACCGATTTTAATTTTAATTTTCAGGCAATCTTTAGATTAGCCCAGCGACTGATCCTGAGGAGTTTGCTAGCCATCAGACAAAAAAAATTTTTTTTAGGTGTTTTATTCAATGACAGTTTTAAACATCAACCGTCTTACTACAAAAGATTTAAGAACGCTTTACACATGTGTTTAGCATATTTTTCGCAGTGAAACAATTGCTAAACACATGTCTAAAGCGTTCTTAAATCTTTTGTGGTAAGACGGCTATGGTTTTATGGTCTGTCTAATATAAGATGATAAATTTGACAAGTCACGCCCATGAAGTTTCTTAGTTTTTCCGGTAAATTGTACTACAAATAATGTCGTACTTCATTGACGGCTACCGCCCACTTAGTGAAGTGCCACGCATAATGAATAACCACAGATTATTAAAAATCGGTTTCAAATTAAAATAAATCGAACAAATAAAAATGTATGTATAGGTAACTATATTATTATTTTTAGTAAATATTAAAGTTATTTGCAATTACCTATGGTGCAATTACTAACAAAAAAACTAGTCTAACTATAGGTAGGTCCAACTTCAAGAAAGAGGTCAATCGGCGAATCTAACTCGGCTGGGCAGCGTCAGCGTTCGGTAAACTTCGCAACGTCTTCTCGTCCAAAATACCCGTAATTTAAGTCTTCGACCAATGTGTGTTACCAGTGATGACATACGGCACTGAAACGTGGTCTCTCACTATGGTCTGCATAAACAACCTCAAAGTCGCACAACGAGCTATGGAGAGGGCTCGGGGTTTCTCTACAAGATCTAATCAGAAATGAGGAGATCCAAAGACGGAACGAAAGTCACCGACATAGCCCGCCGGATTAGCTAGTTGAAGTGGGGTCGAAAGGTTCTGGAATGGAGACCACGGACCGGTAAGCGCAGCGTAGGACGTCCACCCACAAGATGGACGGATGATCTAAAAGACACCGCAGGGAAACGCTGGATGCAGGCTGCTTCCAACCGGCCCTTTTGGAGATCGATGGGAGACCTATGTCCAGCAGTGACGTCCTATGGCTGAAACGATGACTGATGATGAAAAAAACTATTAAACAAATTATTTGATTTTTAGGGTTCCGTACCCAAAGGATAAAAACGGGACCCTATTACTAATGAAAATGAAAATAAAAGTGAGTTTTTATCAATTCCAAGTTCTATGAGAATAATAATTATCGATTATCGAATAGGTTCATTAGCGATTATACACTACCTCATCCTTACTGAGAGCTGTCAAATTTATCAACTTATATTAGACAGACCATAATATTTTCCCTAAAACAAACAAGAACAAGAATTGAAGTCAATACATTGACATATTACAATATAGAAAAAAAAAACATCTATGTCAAATGAGGTTGCTGTCGCTGCCAAGGAGGTTCCCGGAAAGTTTATATTTTCAAATTGGCTTGCCTTTGATCGCTTGATGTTAAGCGATGGAGTACGATTGCCTAGAAGAAACCAATTCACTTGAACACCAGATTGCAACTATCGGCGAACACCCATTCTAGCAGCGTATTCCACAGTCTATAACGCTTCGCACAATAAAAGTGGAAACACAAGATTATAAAGTACCTAATTAAAAAAAATAAAAATGCTGGCTACTAAAGTAATTAATTGTGTGTAAATGGATTAGAATTTGGGATGGGATTTAGAAAATCAATTAGGCCCTATAATTTTCTCATACAACTGAGCCAAGCAAGATATCCTTGTGTTTGTCTCCCCTGCTATGTTAGTACACGAGTCCCATAGGCGCCCGCCCGCGCCGGTCGGACCCTAGTCTTCAATTTGCCGGTTTACAAGTAAAGGTATTAATTTAAATTCGGGCTCGGCCACCATCGCCCGCGTTCATGAAATATTGTGTATTTTCGGGTGGTAGAGGGCCTGTTTTGAGAGCTGCAAGAAGGGAATATGTAGTTATTTTTATAAGAAAATATTTGTATTCAAACAATAATTATCAGTATCATGTGTACTTTTGACCGCTTTTTGTGTGTTATGATTAGTGCCAATCTATAATTTTTTTTTTGTTTATTTTTTTCGCCTTAGTTTTTCGTCGTGGTTTTAGCGTGCAATCTTTCGTAACAACACTTCCGCGAGAGACTAACTAGGATGTTAAAACAAGTTTTGTATAAACGACCCATGTCACCATGTAAGTTTCAGTCGCATACCTTCCGCAGTGCGCCACTGTTACGTGATGCTGTTACCCTGGTAAACGTGGCAGCTGTTTGAAATTCCACCGGCCTGATGTTTGCGCCTGCTATAAAAATTGTGAAACCTTGTTTGAATATTTTAAATGTCCGCTTTGTATAAATGGAGGCATATTTTCGTAAAATGTTTTTGGTACAGTTCCCTCTTGAAGTGCAATACTGAAGTGACGATAATTTTTAGCAAACTCAAGTTATGGAATATATTATGCTTCCTAGCTTAGCTACGTATCTTATTATGACAAATGAGGTTTATATCATTGTGTCTAAATAAAAAAAATGTGCAAGATTATTAAATAATAATTATGACTCGATGTGTTTCCCAATATCTGATGGAATATCGCATTCATTCATTCATTCGTGGGTTCGATTCCCATCTAGGACAAACATTTGTGTGATGAACATTTGTGTTTGTTCTATATCTGGTTGTTAATATCTATTTAAGTATGTATTTAAAACTATATATGTATGTATATCAGTCTCTGGCAGCCATATCACAAGCTTTGCTTAGTTTGGGGTCAGATGACCGTGTGTGAAAAAAATCCCGAATATTTATTTTATTTTTATTATTATTATAAGTCAACGTTTTCTCCAGTCTCCACAACTGAACAAATAGTGCACACGTATTAAATTGTTTTTTTAAGCCACCTATAAAAGAGCGATAATCTTCAACGGCTGAACAGAATTTCTCGAATCTTAGCTAAGAACACTCGATTAAGTCGACTATCAACAAAACAAACAACAAAAGAACAACAAAAAAAAAACTTAATCTATATTGGTTCAACTGTTTGGGGACTACGATGTCACAGAGATACACACGTGAAACTTATAACAACCCTCTGTTTGCGTCGGGGGTTAAAAATCGTCAACTGAAATTCTGAAATGAAAATTTAGCATTAGACATAGGTAAATAAGTTTAGATCTGTAGTTACTTACATTCCAATTATTATAAGTATTCAGCAAGTTCTCCCTTGAAGTCTTTTATTGAAGTTCAGAGATAGGTTATTCAATAGTTGATTAAATTTCCAATTGGAAAGGTAATTTTATTGCATTCAACAATTTATTTTCTGAAGTCTTGTGGAATTCAGAGATTGGTAGACCTATTTAATAGTGGATTAAATTTCCATTTGGAAGCAGCGAAATTATTTCGCTGATTGGAAAAGTTATTTATTTGCATTCAATATTTTTTTTTCTATGATGTGTTTTGTTTGAGTTGTGAAATTGGTTAATTTAATATTGTGTTTTTTATTAGGCCACCAAATTTGCCGTGCTTGCATTATCAAGTGATAAGATCACTGATCACTGATAAGATTTAATATCATGTGATAATGTTAAACACCCGATGCAAAAAGAGGGGTGTTATAAGATTAACGTGTGTAACTGAGTGTGACTCCCAATGGAGCCACGATGTGCCACAGTACGAGGCACCGTGGACACGGCTAAACTGATTTTGAGTTAAACAAACTCTTCTTAAACTAAGTAAACATCATAAAAACGGCCAATGTGGATAAATATGCAATAAAAGTACCAGGAGATCATAGATTAATAATGGTCGCATTCGCAATTTGGCACCCTATATAGATGCTTTGGGGGCGAGTTGCACGACTGCACTATAGGAGATCACACGACACACGGAGATCTGGTCACAGATTGTGTTAAAGTTTAATATTCGTGATAAATTTTCGGCCTAAGTCTGGTGACGCCCCGTAACGTTCATGTCGTATTATGAATGGGCCTCTCTCTAGCATGGATGTATAAATCATTAACATAGAATTTTACAAGATTTCATTTATGTTCTAATAAATATGACCTTTTAAAGAGTCACGTCAGGCCAACCTAGAAGCCAACAGCCAAATATATTATGTCGTATCAGAAAGAATTTACTTTCAATTCTTATCGTTCAATGTCATTAAACAATTAAATTGTCAATTACCTATGTTGAGCGAACGTACCTGAGTATAATTCCATCATGCGTACACGCCTGATCGCCCGAGAGACACCCGCAGATTAGCAACGAGTCGCCGTTGCGTAATGGTTCCGTGATTGGATTGCCGCCTCCTCTCCTCTCTACTCGCCTGGTATCTATTGAGTTAATTTACTGGGCACGATCGAGCGTTATCCTTGAGTAGTCCTCGAGCTTATGAGACCCTGCTTCAATGCTTTTAGAAAGTAATTGAATTATGAGGAAAGTAAATAAGTCTTTTCGCGCTTCGTCCTTGCTTAGTAAAACTTTTAATTCAGCGATTCGTTCTTTTGTATTACATAAATAATGTCAGATAATTTAAAACACTTACGAGTAAATTATAAAAATGCAAATCTAAAAAGCCCAGCTCAATTCAAGCAAAAACATTTTAGCAAAATAAATAAGAGTACGGTTACTTTACCCTTGTTTTACGGACATATTAATCCGGCCGATGAATGGCAGGCCGCGATTTGGACGCGGATGAAATATACACGGTTGAAATTTTTGCGGATGAAAATATACCCGAGAGAAATGTTGCCTTTCCCTATGCGTACGGCACTCCGCTTGCACGTTCGTTATAGGGTATAGGCGTCAAAACTGTCAAGTAACTAGAGTTTGAGAGATTGTTTCGCTCACGATTCTGAGTTACTGTGGCTTCGCATGGGAAATAAATAATTGACGCAGTATTGACGTTCCCAATTGTTGGTGAGAGTATAGGTACAGACGGAATACTTGGCGCGGGCACTTTTTGTGAAATTATTAAAGAAATCATATTTGCGTTGACTTATCACCACGGAGACATCCATATCCAAATGAATATATCTCTTAAAATCATAAGAGCGCCGGTTATTAGAGATTAAAGTATTGTATGATTCGATATGGTCTACAATATCTCGATCAAATATTTTTTATTTATTTTTACGCTTGGTGTTCATGTCAAATTTGATTTTGTTTTACAGTGAAAAGTTATGCGTCAGGGATACTAGTAAAAGGGTGACAATGCCATCGCCTTTTTCTCGTTCTCGATCGACTTTAGGCAAGAAACACATAACGAATATTTTTTTTTGTGTTTAGTAAAACAGAATAATTTAGTGCGTAATTTGTTCTACCTCTGTAATTTGTTCCTTATCAAATCTAGAACAAACGAATAAGATGGGGAACGCTCATTTAATGCAAAAAAAAAAGGTTACGTCTTCGACGGCATCGTTCCCCATCTGATAAGCGGCGTAAAACGAGGGCTTATTCTGAGACGGGCACGTTACCCGAGAAAAATACACCCGGATGAAAATATACCCGGATAGAGATTCTGCCGCTTGTTCCACCCGGTTCCACGATTCTAATCTGGCAGAAATTGCCGAATTACCTGCCGGAAAAGATACCGGCGCCGGATATTGAAGTAAGGCCGAATTAAATTTGTCATATTCTCTGCGATGTTGAACTTTTCGTGAATGATCTTGGAAGGAAGAAGCGTTATTTATCAAAGATTATTTTATAATGGAAATTAATACTGAATGTACGTTTTAGTCGACTTTTAATTATTAAGTATTCAACATGACTTTTTTACTCAACCTATTTGTTAAATAAACAAAGCACTGGAATAATGAAAAAAAAAAAAAACTAATATTTAAAAATAGTATTGTGTACGCTACAAGTGATCACAATCCCTGGGATATTGACGACCGGTATGGCTCAGTGGTAGCACAGGCTAAATCCATACAGTCGTCTTACGAAGCCGTCTCGACAGCAATTGTGCGGGGTGTGAAGGGCGCGACGTAAAGATATTACGAAAACCCGTACGAAGCGCTTTGATACACATTTATTGTGCGAACCGCTAGACTGTGGAATGCGCTGCCAGATAGTTACAATCTGGGTGTATTCAAATCACGAGTGAATCGGTTTCTTCTAGGCAAGCGTGCTCCAACGTAGACAACATCATCGCTTAACATCAGGCGTGATGGTGATCAAACGCAAGCCTATTAATTATAAAAAAGTGGGTGGGTATGGTGGTACCAAGCTGCAAAACTCAATGGGAGAAAAATTCTATTTATATTCCCTGCTGGGCACATGTTTGTAAATATATGTTGAATATAATTAAACATCTGACTCGCCAAACTCTCAGTGACGCATCCAATCTGCCCGCCCCCTTATTTACGCAATAAAAAAATGAAAAACACTGTCAATGGATAACTGGCTAAACAACTACACATACCCAACAAAATAAAGGAGTCAAGCGAGCACGAACATTGTATTGCTTTTAACAATGTAGATCGAATTTAAAACATGACGGGTCATAAAAGTGTAAAACATAGGAAGTAAAATGCGCGAGCGAAGTAAGTGCAATTTTTTCAGCTGTTGATTCTAGGTTACGTGCGCGACCAGGGAGTACAAATCAGAAGAAATAGAAATGCGCGATTTGGTTTACCAATTTTTCTTTGATGAACATCCGATTAATGGCATCATGCTGAGTTAGGGCCGGTTTGTGACAAAAAAATAATAATTATAATTATTTTTAATTTGATTAAATTTTCCATGTATATTGTGTTATTGTATTGTTTGCCACAAATAAATAATGTACGGAACTAATGTACTAATGGTACTAATGTACGGAAAAAAAGCACGCCGCGCCGCCGCCACCGCCGTATGAAACTCTCCACCTACTGCGTCTCCCTACCCCACGCCATTTGTAGTTAAGTGATTATAGTTATCCAACAGGGATCATTATATTCATTCCCATAAAGCTAATGTGTTAATGCATAGTCTAAGCTATCTCCATACCAAATCAATCCAACCGTTAACAAAGATACAACAACCCTCACATCTTGCAAAGCTGAAGATTTCATACCGTCCCGTTTTACCGCTCCTTTATTCCGCGGACCTGCAAGGTGTGGAAACTTTCCCCGAAAGGTTTTCCCGCCGAGCTTCAACATGAAGAATTTCAAAAAGCGTGTCTACAACTGCCTCTCCGGGCTGCCAAAGCACCGTCAACACCGCTAGTGTTGCAGGAGTCCATAGGCGGCGGTTCCTGCTTACCATCAGGCGGACTGTACGCCTGTTTGCCACTCTTTTTATTGTTAACAATACTTATATTTAAGCTTTAGAATTCTTTAGTTTAATTATATTTAGTATAATGTCTCAATTGATATTGGAACAACAACCGGCTACGTGGTCTGACTCGCGGGTAATTTTGAGACTGCCAATCATAGACGCCGACAGTGGCGCCGCCGGTGCATGTGATTGCTTGCTTGAATAGCTAATCGCAGGCACCGGCGTTCGCGCCGTCTGGGCATGAACAATGGCGATAAGGAGTCGTATAAAACGATGAAGAGTCAGACCACTAGCTCTCTGTTCTGTTTCGTACTTCGTGGCTTCACGTTCATTTAGTTGTTGAAGAAGTTAATTATCCACTATAATAATTGTAATAATATAATATAAAGTGAAATATAGAGGTGAAATGAACCATGTTAGTACAGTTTTATTACTTAAATCCTATCCCTGCCAGTGTAAGTGTAGGTAGAAACAGTGGTCCAACCAGATTATGCATCACAAAATACTGGGTGTGCCATTATTATATTAACAAAAAACCAACAACATCATGCATATTTATCAAATGAATTACATAGATTCATTTTTCATTTTTGTTTATTTATGGGGAACAAACTTTCTTACACACAGTTTTTATCCCGGAAAATGAATGATACCTGTATACTACACAGGACTACTCGGTACTATTAATTGTATAGGATAGCCGGCGAAACCACAGGGACTGCCAGTGTTTAATAAATTATAAAATAAATAAACTATAAAAGGAATAAAATACCCACAGGTACTTACAGATATTGAACTGTGGTTCCCGTTGGATATCGGGTAAAACGGTGAATTGTATTTAATATTTACTAAATTTGTGAAACTTAAATGTGAGTAATTCACTGGACCGCGGTCGATAATCATTAAAATTCCACGCCGTGCGGGGCCATAAACCGAGCGGGTCGGTCCCGACATACCAGCGTGATATACGCGGCCCCGGACGACTTTATGACCGGCCGCTCGGATGGAATATCATAATAAGCTATAATTACACTTATAGTACAACTGTATAGTGTCGGGCGTCCGCAGCTCACCACCACTGCACTGCACGCGACATGGTTGCGTCAATTGCAAACAACGTGTGTTTTCTTGCATTTGCTGCGAAGTAGGTAAGTAGGCGAAGTAGGTCTTTCACGTAGGTACGTCCAGGACACAGGAAAGTTCGCAGGGCGTCCACGTGACTATTAAGTTTCAACCAATTTATTAAATTTGCCACAAGAGCAAATTATTGATATTAACTGGTCAATGTGATGAATTTATTATTTCTAGTTTGTATTAATAATAACTTATAAACATTAATAGTTTTCAATTTATTACACAAAAGTAATTAATCTTCACAACTCAAGTTAATATATAAAGCGTATCGTACCTACAAACAGTGAAACGAAATCCGTTTCGCATTTCCCTTCTATTAGGAGTTCGGTCAAGAGACCGCAGTTCACAAAGCAGTTTTATCTGTCACAATGCCGTACTAACTCATTGTTAATCTACGGCGAACCGTTAATTTAGGAAACAAAGGCGACGCGGATTCCGGACAAACGGGATGACGGACGGAGCCCGGATTATGGACTTACGGCGAGATTGAACCGATGCGCTGTTACGCTGTTGTATCGGTACTACTGTAGTAGCTTTTCAGCTGCCTGTAAGCCTGTACTTAGCTTCGGTTTGCGCTAACTTGTATCCCGGCGTGAAGTGATGAGTGTTGAAGTGAATCAGAATACTCTAGTTGTTTATCATTTAAAATGACTATCTTCCGGGCTTGGTTTCAGAAATGCAAACCAACAAGTATCTATATAACCGGTATGCGAATGTTGATAAGATAAGCTAGCTTTTCTGTCTATGAACTTGGTAGGTACCTACTTCTCATCGGTTTGCGCTTGTATTGTTTAATCCTGACATGAAGTGATTGTGGCAGTCTACTTGGTTGCCATCTAAACATAACAATTTTTCGACTTTAATTTGGGATAATGCAAGCTGCCGGCAGCGCAAGTACTGACCCGTTTTTTATTGTTATAACATTTTCTAATTATTAGCAGGTCGATTCTTTCTAGTTAGTAATTTTGATATGACATATCTGTACTGTACAGTGTACACTGGACAAGTATGAAGATAAAATGACTTCCACATGGACGGACCATTCCACCCTCCACCAAAAATCGACCACCTCGTTCTTGTAAGGGATGTTTGTCCTACAAAAGGGATGTAACCGTACTAGAAAGGGTCTGGCCGTCACTGAAGGTTGCAGCGATCTGTCCGACCGACCGCCCGCGACGGCGACGACACGCTGTGATGAATATAACTGTCGACTGTTAACGGATAATACCACGGACGAAAGAAGTAGATGGATCAATTTCTTTAATAATTAATTCTAATACTGTTACGCATTATATTTTATCTGAAATCTCGCAATTTACATAATTTTTTTGTTTTTTTTTTTTGTTGCGTTTATCCTGCCCATAGCCTGATGTTAAGCGATGATACGGATTACGATGGAGCACGTTAAACACCCAGATAGTAACTATCGATGGAACACACATTCCACAGTTTAACAGCTCGCACAAAAAAAGTGGAATCAAAACTCTTCGTTCTTGATATTATACATAAGTCATGGTTTTTGTGATAGTTTTTACGCACTTTAAGTATTGTGGAGTATTAGATCGTATTGATTTCTTATGTTTTGATAATTATACGTTGAAATTGAACATTTTTAAGGATTTTATCGCGTGTATTTTACATAAACAATAATAATGGAAAAAAAAGTTAATAATAAAAACAAAAGAGAGTAATAAAATACAAAGAACCTATGCGTGAGTTGTCTACTACTACATAGTTTTGAAGAACTGACTTTATCTACTTGTATGGTCCGATCGGCCCGAACGCCAATGTGACAGTCGAATAATCTGTCGCACAGCGTCCAAGCAAAAGGCGTAATAAAAGTCAGTCACGAAACAAATAGGGGTGAGACGGGTCGCAAAAAAGGGACGCTAGGGTTACAAAAAGGGTGGTAAAAAGGTGGTAAACTGTGAAGGAGTGAACCCTTTGGGTGCCAATTAAAAAGTGCGACCTTTCGTGCGGACAGGAGTAATGTGTGAGAGTGTAATCGCTGACATGACTTGTCCGGTGGTAAACCAGATATGTGATTGGCCGTACGTCGGCCCTTCATTACATGCGCGTGTTTGGACAGTATGCTCGTTCTGATGATTATTTAAGGTTTTGCTGTATGGTTAAATATTATCATCGTAGATCATCCTATCGTAGGTATCATCCTATATTAACTATCTAAGTTACTATATCGTCACTTCATCGAGTTTCAGGGCGTCCTATACGCTACGCCTGTTGCGGTCAGATCGTTGGACGTATATTTAGCCCTCTCCATAGCTCTTTGTGCGACTTTGAGCTTGTTTATGAGGCCCATAGTGAGAGACCACGTTTCAGTGCCGTATGTCATCACTGGCTACACTTATTGGTCGAAGACTTTCGTCTTAAGGCACGGGTATTTTGGATGAGATGACGTTGGGAAGTTTACCAAACGCTGCTCAGCCGTTGGATTCGCCGATTGTCCTCTTTCTTGAAGTTGCCTAGTTCGACTGTTAATAGACGTACGCGTCAACCGCGTCGCTTCGTTTACCTACAACACACAATCTGTGTTGTAGGTAAACGAACTCAATTGTTGTATGTAGCTACAACAATTAAGATACCTACATTGTGCCATAGATTGGCCGGCGACAAACACCGATGATCGTCCGTCGCCGCCCATTAGCCCCGTGCCAATGTCCATTCTGCCTGTGTAAAGCTCGCTGCTACTACTACATGTTTCTACCGTACCGTATTCCAAAACAAATTGTTTGAAAGTGAAACAAAGAGTTGACGTGAAATGTGTACTTACCTTGATTAAAATACACTCATAACACTAATCATAAACATCTCTTGTACTCGCGTGTATAAAATATTCAAGTAATATTGTAATTGTGAATGTTTTTGTGATTATAGCAATGGCATTGTCATCCATATTTCCATATATTTTAATGCCAAATTTTCTGAACAACAGACGTCAAAATTTACGTTTCACCTTTGATTTAGCTAGTATCAACTATGCGGCTCAAGTAACCTTTCTGCATTTCCTGACTCGCTTATTATTTACGCCATATACAGCCAGTAGGTTATGCCGTGTCCGCGAATACGTTGTCTCTCACTTCATTTCAATTAAAATGAAAGAGGCTAATAATCGCGTGCGCTCGCGATCGCCAGGTCTGTACGAAGCTTTACTCTGTGTGGTGAAACGACACGGGTTGTTATGAATGTAGTCAAAAGTGGCTCACACAATTTTTTCTTTAATGTAAAAGATCGTGCTTACAGCTTCCCATCTGCATCTACATCTATGTACCTCACCTCAAATATTAAGTATTAGTTACGATATATTGCTAACAAATATTTTTTTTGTCGTTAACTGGATAAATTTTTATAGCTCTACGCTTTTTTGCATCAATTCCATGAACATAAATTGCATGCCAGGTACGCACAGACACATACCTCGGTTAGCTTTGATCTGTTTGTGTGGTCGCCATCGCCCAGGGTTAGCTGCCGTGAAATTACATCTCTTTGACTGACATGATCTCCCGGTTACACTCTTTGATGTCAAACATTTTTGTAAAAATGTTTTCTTTTACGTTATGAAAACTATCATCTGCACAGTTTTATGGCTTACCTCTTGTAAGAATACTCCTTTCAGTTGGTAGACATAAACTCTTATACGTAGGTATATTCTTTACTTGTACTTCAATAATAATTAGCACTTTAAATCTAGGTACACTAGGGTAGAGTAAAAATGTACAATATTGAAGGTGCTTACTGCACCGCTGCTCAGACTAGAATGCCCCGCCTCACTCTTGCCTTCAACAAGCCATGACGTTTCCCTTTCCCCTTTCCGTTATAACGACAGTTGGAAACGACTAATTTCAAATAAAGTACAAGGAAGTCAAATTAAGTACTTGCTAATTCAATAACCATATTAGAAACCTTACACTCTTAATGGTTATAGCAATATTTACATCGTTCGTACAAGGCTTCGTAATCACCGAAATTGTTGGCTATTGTACTTTGCACCAAGTGAAATTTTAGTTGCCACACGAATATTTGGAGTTAAACATTTTCAACGTCCTCAACTACATCCATCATACATTAAATTACAGTAAATCACATCTTTCACTCGGCGATATCCTCGTAACCCAGCGACGCGGGGTGGTAAATCAATTTACCAGGATCGAGCCGAGGTCCTAAATTCGATTCCCGCCCGAGGCGGCGATATGTTACCTTTCGGAAACGAGGCTAACCGTCTCGGGTGACGCGAATTCGATAAACGAAAAGTACTTTTTAGAATTTTCTGTTGTGTTGAGACGGGTGGTTCCTTTTAAAACTAAGTAATGCGGAGCAAGAATTTCGTTAAATAAGACGCCAAGATTTTGACGAAATGTATGCTCTCCCATGTCGCACTATTTACTTTGTCATATCATAAGGTAACTGTAAATCTGTCAAGTCGGTTAGCATCTGTTAATCCACGTTTTGTTCTACAAAAACATTTTTGCTTCTTACAAAATCCTGAGCAACACAAACAAAACCATGTGTGTAGAAACGTATCCATTGTACCGGAGCGGCAGCAAGCTAAGGAGTGTAACAATAGGGCGGATTCGATGGGTCGAAGAGAAAAGGGTGTAACTTGCTATTCAAATTAAATGAGTCGTGCGGTTACAAGCGAAGTCAGGATTAAGACTAATGGTGTACAAGATTTATACGCTGTTAATGATTGTTGGCTGTTAATTGTCCTGGGATCGAGACAAGAGTTATTGATGTTGCTATTTTTAATATTAGTATTAAAGGCATAGACCATCGTTTATTTGTGATATAAAAAATACTATAAAACCAGCGAAATTATAAGTATTCGCTGTATACAACGTTTAAAATAAAACAAAACGAAAATAAAATAAACTTCAATTGTTTTTTATATAACTACCTACTGTTGGAGGACTGCCCTCAACATTCAATTCACTTTAAAAGTATTCAAAATAATATTTTGAGCGTCTAGACTTAATCGACTTTCCACACCCAAATGTACATTTATAGTTCTTTGGTAAGCAATAATTTTCTTTTATATTAGGACCACTTTTTGTTGTGTATTTTGTTACAGTCGAATTTTAAAAGACAATAATTAAAAATCAAATATATTACTAGTGAAAATTTACAAAATAGTTTGGTTTATATTTAGCTGTGAATATGTTTACATATGTGCAACATAACAAAGCAAAAGACAAATCTCCTCGGGCAAGATTGAAGAACAAAGGATCAAGAATAAGGCCCGAGGGTCACAAACACATTCCTACCATTGTATTACCCTTAGATACTTGCCACTTATAGAACTATCTAAAAGTGGAGCGGCGAAGCTACGTTTGTTATTGTTTCGTCTCGGGGAGAGCCAGTAACAGTTGTTGAGGTTCTCATGGCAGCAACCGATCGGGTAATGGTGCACTTCTCAGCGAAGGTAGTTACGAAAATATTGGTTAAAAATAGAGCGAGGGAACTTTCATGGATGGAGAAATACACGTGGATTTTCGTAGGTGTGTCGTACGTACCTATTTGGTAGAATGGGAATATTAGTTCAATTCAATGCTCATGAAACTGAACTATTAGGTAATATCTAAGAATACCTAGATAAAATTAAAATTAAAAAACTTCGTCAATATCAGATGTTGTTATACTTGGAAACTGGAGAAAATCTATTAAATAACTGCAAATGCAAGTATGCATTTGCGAGCGCACTACCAAAATGCTGTTTGCTTCCTAACTCTGATTTTTCTCAACAAAATGTTCAAACTAGACTTCAGGAAGTTTGCAAACAATGTACCAGGAGTTCATAGTTCATCTGGAGTTCGACACGTAAAGTTGGACGTGACGAGGCCGAAGTTGTGAACGAATCCGCGATAACTTGCGTCTGGTGTTACTTTTTTGTCACATTTTGACCTTTCAGTTTGGTGCGAACTACTCGTTAAAGTTTGTGACAAGAAATATTCTACGTGTCGCGTCGCGTCACAGAAAAGTTTATTTTTATTTTTATTTAAACGAAACGTCAGGAATTCGATATCATTTAGCAACTGCGATACGGGCAAAGAACTTTGAGACCTAACCCAAAAAGATAAGGTCTAAGTTCTTTGGATGCGGAGTTCGACGCGTTGACATAAAATTAAGAATGTTCAATCAAGGTTCTGTCATAATGCCTGGCGACAGATTTTTCTTTCTCATTTCCGTTCTATTTACTTCTCTTTTCTGTGCGTCGTGTGCATGTAGACTTAAGAATACATTTGAAATTATTTTACAGCCGTCGATAGCTTACAAGTTAACATGGAAAGAACAATTTTATAAGGATTCCTTGTAGGTTTTACGTAAATCCTAAAATTGACTTCATTCGTCATAATGATGTTACAATCGATTCTCTGCAATTTCTGCTATACATTTCCGCAGACTCTCTGAAAACAGAAAGCTTTCACCACCTACTGTGTGTATGTTAATGACACCTAGGCTCACGCTAGGACGTGCGCACACTAACATCACACACAAAAAACTAAACTAGCATTGCTCATCAGTATTCGTCTGCAAGTACGCACGAATGGGTCCAAATGCTAATCAAATTCTTGTTTTTGTTCTGCCGACCTTTTGCCTAATTTAACGAGGCCGTCCTATGTAAACTCAGCTTTAGGATGTTTGCTGCGGTCTCCTGAGAGCCTGGTAAGTGAGTACCAGGAGGTCAGAGCGGAGGTGTGTTTGCTTTGGCCATGTTTTCTGAAGAAGCGAGGTCAATCGACCGGACACACTTGGTTCCGCGATCCCGGTAGGTACTCTTATATAGAGCGTTTTTTTAAATGCCCAAACTTTATATTCGGCAGTGATAACAGGCATTGATATTCAATACTATAAATACACTGTACTCAGATAATTTCGTATTTTTAGTTATAAATAAGCTTGTTTGTTCCTCACACAACTTGGGAAACCGCTCCTATTGGTACAGCAGACATTTTGACACTCTCCAGTCAATGTAAAACAACCTTTATAGATAGAAGACAAGTGTGATGCGGAAGTAGGCATGAAGCCAATATAAGCCTATGTAGGGGTAGCCTATATACTCACACAGTCATTTCCCGCAGAGTTCTGAAGAATATCGAATGAGGCGCAGGAAGTACGAATATATTTTGTCTCATTATTCAAATGTCGAAGGAAACCACTTCTCGAAACAAAACAAAAATCCGGAAACCGAACACCAATTACGGTTTCCGTCGATTGGGCAAACAGCTCTGATAATTTCTGTAACGAACGCGAAAAGAAAAATAACGAAGACATGCCGAATACTTTATTTTGCATAAAATTCTGCGGAGTGAATAACTCTTAAAAATGAAGATCTTTAGACAATTCTGGTAGAAGAGCTGAGATAATGAATGTGTATCGGTCATTTTGTGATAACAATAAAAAAGCCAATTGAAACATGAATCGCATATAATTATGGACCCTCAACGAATTGTCTGTTAAGGCGGCTCTTCCCGTCCGCAGTTCTCACGCTCGCGCATTTGCACATTATTGAAGATATAAAATCATTAAATGTGAATCATCGAGATACAATACATATAGAAGCACAATCGTGCCAAAAAAATGTCCGAACCAAAACTCGCACGCTACGAATTGCGCAGACTTTTTGGTAGTAACAAAGTAACCGCGATCCGACTACAACGCCGCGCAATGCCAGAGCTAACGATGACATAGCGGACAACTAACGTTGAACACTATGCAAGCGACATAACGTCTAAATTGGAGTAAATGTGGCATTGTGAACTATATAATTGATACAATGTATGTACAATGACATTTGGTACTGTTTTCACTGAGGTTACTTCTACTGAGGAATTGTATCTCGATGGCATGCAAGGATGCAAATTCACGCCATGCCAAACAAAGTTTTGCAGATGATCATAATAAAAAAAATAAAAAAAAAAACGATATTTTAATTTGACGAAGTAACAGACAAATTAAAATATATTTAATAGAAATTTTCTTTGTTAGACAGCAAAACATGGGTTTTGTTTATATATCTTCAATATTGTATAAAAGTGAGAGCGAGAGAGCTGCAGATGAGAACAGCCCCCGTTAAGATACAAATCATATTCTTACGTTACGTTTGTTCTGCTAGCATAATATTATTATCAAACTTGTGCTGTGACATAACTAAATAAAAAAATTATCAGCCCTAATGTCATAATACCTCCTGCCTCCTTCTACTCAATCAAGGACATGCTATAAAGAAGAAAAAAAAAATACTCAAAATAATCAGAAAAAAGTTTCTTATGTAAAATTGTTATTGATGAAGTAAAAGCGGGACTTTTCAAGTTTTGAACACATTTTGAAGTTGAGTCTATCACAGGTCTACGTAACGCGGCTATTTCAGTGCTACGCCGCGCGCCGTAGGCGTTGCGTAGGTGTTCTACGAAAACAAAGTAGACAATACATTACGTAGTTAAAGTACGTATTAGGTATATAACTAAACATATTGTTTTCTGATGATACATACAGATGAGCTCGATCGAATTAAAATGCCCCAAATTATGTTTGTAGGTGGTCTAGGCCCAATCTGTAGGTAGCGATGTAGCTAGGTTAGCTCACTAGTTAGCGAGACCACAGTTTTCTATACCACAAATAAATCTGCGTCAAAAAAAAAGTAACACTTAGAAATTATGTTTGACTTTTTTGAAAGTCTTTTCTGACCGATTTAAAAAAAGGAGCGAGCTTCTCAGTTCTATCCGTTTTTTACTATTTTTATGTAAAGAGAATAGGAGAAGCTATAAGCTTAATTTGGTTACTTTCATTTCAAAACATAAATCCGAAGTAAATGTCAAAAGCGCCCTTTCAAATAATGTTAAATTAACCAAAAAGCGAAATTGTGCGATAATCGTAATTACGGCAACCCTCTGCGGTCTTGTGGGGCGCATTTGTCATTTCACATTTATTATTTTCATAAATTATATGTCGCCGAAGATTCGTGCCTAATTTGGTTCATTTAGGATAATTTATCTGCCTCAGAACACGACCGGTCCCCTCGCTTTACCACCCGTAATCTTACAGGAACCGTAAATAGTTGTAGAGTATAGAGAAGGTAGCCTATGTGATAATTCAGGCTATGAGCGCACCACATCAAACATTCAGAGAAGTTCACCCATATGGAGTTGCGAGTTAAGAATATTCCACTTGATTTACAAACGTTAGGCATTTATACAATATGTTACCTAACTTACAAACAATTACTTACCAGCAGTGACTACAATCAAGTTAACATTGTGTTTTGTCCAATATTCAATACGTAGACATTTTGGAGAAAACGCTACTTCATGTAACGAAGTAAATGAAATGTTAAACCCGCGAAGCGAAGCAGCAAATGGATTCAATACTCAAAGATATTTTTGATAAAAGCGAAAGATCGTCAATAAGTGTAATATCAGAGTCAGCGACTACGTTCGGAAAAATTCGCTCCCCTAAATCATCGTTGGCAGCGAAATGAAGGAATTTTTGCCGCGCAAGCACTTTCCTACTCCTTTGTGTAGTGGCCAAGACGGCGGTACGTGGCCGGACCAGTAAGGGATCCGTGATATGGTTTATCCATTAACAGAACCACACCAAGCAGTGACCAGTCTCTGGCAGCCATTTCACAAGCTTTGCTTAGTTTGGGGTCAGAATGATGACCGTGTGTGCAAAAAATGTCCCGAATTAAAACGCTTTTTTTACAAATCTCCATCACTCGTGCTTGGACACCAAGAGCGATAATTTGCCGAATAATAAGGTAATCAGTTAGACTAAGCTTTATTATTAATCTTAATATATGGTATATAACTCTCCAATATAATATATCTTAAAACTATAAATAAATATTCGGGACATTTTTGCACACACGGTCATCTGACCCCAAACTAAGCAAAGCTTGTGATATGGCTGCCAGAGACTGATATACATACATACATAATATATAGTTTTAAATACATACCAAAATAGATATTAGCAACCTATGTATTGTATTGTAGGTAATTCTCTATACACATGGTATAATGACTAATTGCATGGATGCAATTTAATACAAAAGTCCGCAACAACCTTACTGCCCTCATTCTGTATTGTCCGAGTTTCTTTCAATTAAGACGCGTGAATCGGCATTTAGTTTTATACTTGTTCTTTCTGGAGGCAGCCATTAGTTTCCTTTAGAAGCCACTTTTCTGCTGCGGCCAGAGCGAAATACTACGGACTCGGTATTTCTTCTCGTAGCTGAATTGGCACTACTATCTTCTGTGTACTAAAATTCGAAAGTTGTCTGTAATGATTCGCTTTTTAGGGTTTCGTAGTACTTACTACAAGAAACCCTTAAAGTTCGTTTCGTCTATCCGTCCCAATATTTTTGAACTTTCTTACTTTTACAGTTATTGAAATAAGTGCATGAAACTTTGCACAATTATAGTTTTAGTATAGATCTCAATTGTAACGTATAAAAAATGGGTGGCTCTGGTACTGTGAAATGTTAGAAAGAAAGAAATTATTTTTTCGCTGCTTCGTGTGGTTTATCATTGAATAGGACTTTTAAAATGAAGAGACGGTTTTATACATAAATTTTTATCAAGTGTATCCTTTGCAAAATATGGCCCGCCAAAGTGCATGTAAGTTTAAGTTATGGGTTCTGTGCGGTAAACCAAGAGAAGGTCATGCTTGGGATGAAATGCGTGAAAGTCGTTGAATCTTTAAATCTCGACTGAAGTGGTGTCAGAATAACAGCGAACAGATAAAGATGGACATTCTCGCATCTCAGCATTCCAAACAAGATTTTAGTAGCTTTTGGAAAACCACCAATAAGTTAAACCATAGACCAAGCTTGCCTGTGAGCGTCAATGGATTAAATGACTCGAAATGTATAACAGACATGTTTAAGGACCACTTTACTGTAAAATCGCCTTTGGGGCGGTCACAGCCTGTCAGTGTGGGCGGACTTCATGGGCAGGAGATGAATACTAGATTCTCGGCAAACGATGTCAGAAAAGTTATTAAATCGATGTCGCGCGGAAAGTCTCCTGGCCATGACAGCCTGAGCATTGAACACCTAAAGCATGCGGGCGTGCACCTGCCAAGAGTTCTTGCTATGTTTTACACGTTTTGTATGGGACACTCGTACTTACCAGCAGATATGATGAAGACTGTAGTGGTGCCAATTGTAAAGAGCAAAACAGGTGACATATGTGACGATAATAACTACAGACCAATTTCACTGGCAACTATAGTCGCAAAGGTGCTTGACAGTTTGCTTAGCACTCAGCTTGATAAGTCCTTGAATGTTCATGACAACCAATTAGGATTCAAATCTGGTCTCTCTACAGAAGCAGCTATTTTGTGTTTGAAGCAGACGATCAAGTACTACACCGATCGTGGCACGCCAATCTATGCATGTTTCCTTGACTTATCGAAAGCGTTTGACATGGTTAGCTATGATGTCTTGTGGCAAAAATTTAATGACTTGACTATGCCTGAAGAACTAGCACATATCTTCAAGTACTGGTATTTGAATCAGGTCAACGTTGTTCGGTGGTCAACTGCGCTATCGGACCCATACAGGTTGGAATGTGGGGTGAGACAGGGGGGGGCTGACTTCCCCAAATCTCTTTAACTTGTACTTGAACGCACTAATAGAGAAGCTCAGCAGTACACGTGTCGGCTGCCATATTGATGGAGTTTGTCTCAATAATATTAGCTACGCGGACGACATGGTGCTGCTGAGTGCCTCGGTCTGTGGGCTGACCAAACTGTTAGGCTTGTGTGAACAGTACGCACAGCGTCATGGTTTGCTCTATAATGCAAAAAAGAGCGAATGCATGGTCTTTCGGGCCAGAGGGAAATGTCCGGATACTATACCAGCCATTCGTTTAAACGATACCATACTTAAAAGGGTCGAACAATTCAAGTATCTCGGACATTTAGTAACCTCTGACCTGAAAGACGATGCAGATGTGGAGAGGGAGCGAAGGGCGTTGTCTGTGAGGGCTGATATGATTGCCCGCAGGTTGTTCGAGGGACGTCAAAGTTACTCTTTTTAGAGCATTTTGTACGTCCTTCTACACGAGCAGCCTGTGGGTGTCATATACGTAGAAACAGTACAATGCCCTTCGTGTGCAGTACAATAATGCGTTTAGGGTGTTGATGGGGCTGCCTCGTGCTTGCAGCGCGTCAGGGATGTTCGCCGAGTCACGCGTCGATTGTTTCTACACGACCATGCGAAAACGGTGCACGTCCCTGGCGCGCAGGGTCTGGGCCAGCCCCAACACCATCCCAAACGTATTTGCAAATAGGTTTGACTGTCAGTACATAAACCATGGTGGTAAGGTGTTTCGGAAGACACGTAAAAATTAGTCAATGCAGCCATAGTCGCAGAGATCTTAAAAGTGTTTTCAGGACTTTGTTGTGCTCTTGGTAGAGCGGCCGTGATCGCCACAGATTAAATAACATTACTCCAAATTCTAACGTTCAACGTGGAGAAAAAAGTTCGTCCGAAGTCCGCGCCTCGTGTTGGTCCCGTCAAAACCGGAAGTGAGTGCCAAGACGTAATTAGGAAAGTTTCACAGGAAACGGTAAAATTGCATCTCCCTCTAAACTGTTTTAAGCTAGTTTTCTCTAGAAAAGTAAATTTTGAAAAGTTTTTCGTTCGTTTTCCCTGTGTTTATATTTGACTTTGAGTTTATAAAATTTGTAATATTTGATCACTCCAATCAGTTAAAAAAAGAAACCACTCTCGTAACCGCGATTTATTCCTTCTTCCAATCCAGATCCAGCCAATAGAAGGCGCCAATAAAAATCAACATTTTTATAACGTGCTCACGACGCGTACATTTCAATACATTTTGATACATTTCGTGAAACTCTTTAATGGCATCCCACCACGTCGAATTGAGACCGTTGAGTGCTTTGTTTCGCTCAAAGTAGTCGTGTTTTTAAAATGCTTATAAAATGGAAAAGTGAAATTCCAGGGCATCTAAATTTACGAATCTGGTGTAGTTTTCACGTATTTTGTTTTTATTGCACGGGAATCACTAACTCAACATTAGGTTGGATATTACGATTATTTAGTTTTAATCGCCTCCAGCATATTTGCGGGCGTAATGTAATTTTTTGTGATTTTAAGCGGTGATAAGTTTGTTGCGGTGTCCAGACCAAAAAACTTCTTAGTCTGGAACACTGCCGAAGGGTAGTGAGTCTGTAAATTTTCTACAGAATTACTTTCGTAGAATATGCATCGGCTACACGACCTTATCCTACCATCCTCTTTCTAGTACAGAACAAGTAGAAAGACTGCTCACTACGAGCTAAAACACATGCACACGGCACGATATCGCATCCTGATGCGCAGGATTTCACCCGCAGTTACCATGACATGGTGTCGTGCCGTGCATCGCACCACGATACGACCTCGTGTCTATCTCGGCAATGAACGTCGTTGTTTTTACAAGCTTTTATTTAGCTTGCTTTGTTAGTGTGGGATAAATCTTGCAACTGTATTTGAGACCACTCATCCTCAATATTGAACTTAAATTTGGCATACTTATGTAAGTTCGGTGACAATGCAATGTTATGGTGCCATCGAGCTGGTCTGATGATGGAAACAGAAGGTGGCCATAGGAACTCCTAAACGAAACGACGTAACCCCGTCGAGTTTGGATTCGTTGGATTTGTCTTCTCAAGCACTTTGGTTCTAGATGTTAAGTTCAATACGGATCACGCCCCAAGATGGCGGACAAAATGTTCTTATGTACCATCATGATATGGGTATCAAATGAAAGGGTTTACTGAGAATAATACTAAAATGTTAGTTTTAATAGAGTATTTTTGAATTACTAATAAAGTTATTTACGAAGTTTATTTACGATGCGACGTGTCTTAACTTGACGCAACGTCCTCGCGCCGTGTGAAGAGAAGAGAGATATAATCTTGGTGTTTCCAGGTCAGAGTGAATAGGCATCTTATAAGTTGCGTATAAATAAGTAGCGTGTTTCACCTTCGACCACATCGTCGCTTAGCAAGAGGCGTGTTGGTGGTCAATAATGGCCACGTTGAATTGCAACACAATTTTTTGAGCAAGGTTGAGGCCTACATTAAATTTTATCACTAGATCTTTTATTAGTCTAGTGATGGACGTAGGCCTACCCCAAAAAGGGTGATTGGGCTATATCCACTACGCTGGCCCACTTGTGAGTTGGTGGATTCACATACGCCATTGACTTAGGTACTTCTCCGTACGTATGTAGGTTTCCTCGCGGTGTTTTTTCCTTCTCCGAAAAGCCAGTGGTATGAAAATCTGTACATAAACTCCAAAGAGCTCATTGGTACGGGCCCGGGATTTGAACCCGCGACTTTATGCTGTCGTCTAGCGGTCTCCCAAATAGGTTACCACGACTTTGATTAGACGCGGTAATAAATCTTCAAATATATATTTTTAATAACGACATATATACATTGTAGCCTGAATTAGGATAGATTATTTTAGCCTTAAAAAAATGTGGGAGATCTGGAAAATTGCAGGTAAATCCGCGGGCGGAGCTGGTGCTACTCAATTCACAACGGCTTGCATTCTCCATTTATATTCACGATCTGGAAATCCCAAAAGCATTGATCGATTTAAATTCCGAATGGAATCGCGTACATATTCTCGTGCCGGGATCGGCTTGAAGCCAACTATCAATCTAGCGACGGTATCGACATCGACTAGAAAATCTACAAAGAGAAAGCTACGAACACAAAGCTATAGGTATTTCACTGCGTGCGAACTACGAAGAGTGATTATGAAGATGTGCAGTGCTTATAATATCTTAATTATTGTCAAGTGGGAGGTCAGTCCAGGTTTTATATTATACACCGATGATGGGTTCACGTACGAAAATGCGTGAAAAATTGTCGTACTTAGATTAGTACTTCGCAAAAAGGTACCTAGTTTTCAGCCCGCACGATTGTTTCTCTGTAGATTTCCTACACGGGAGTATCGGGAGGATGCAAGGCCACGTTAGATAATTATGCTTTAAAGTTAAGAGCTTGTTTCAAGAACGAAACAGTATTCGTTTATTCTAATGTTGATTTTTCAGTTATTTTAGTTAAAAGTAACTATTTAACTATTGCGATTTGAACACGTTTAAACGTCGATGTTGGTTTAAAGTTGCGATTAAGTTACTTTTTTAGGGTTCCGTACCCGAAGAGTAAAAACGGGACCGTATTACTAAGCCTACGATGTCTGTCAGTCTGTCTGTCTGTCCTGCCTATTAACGGCTGTATCTTTAGAGCCGTAATAGATAGCCAGTTGAAATTTTCACAGAATATGTAATGTTACGGCGGATGACAACAAATAATCAAAAAAGTAAAAAAAATACGAAAGGGCCATAAACCCCCAAACAACAAACGTATTTAATTTGCGTATTTTTGTATTAGCTCTAATGTAAAAACGGTAATACTTACAAGCGTCAAACTTAACATGATTATAGCACACACTCTAAAGTATAACAACAAATAATAAAAAATGGTCAAGTGCGAGTCGGTGACAAGTTTCTGTTCATTACCAAGTTATAACTGGTAATTTCGTTATTGAATTTTGTGGTGGTACGGGAACCCTCAGTGCACGAGCCCGACTCGCACTTGGCCGGTTTATTTTCAGTTAGTTACTAGAGGTTTAGTAGTTGTATTAGTGTCGTAATAGAGACAGAAATAATTACTGTAAGCAATTTTTTTTTCTCCTGTTTCACACTACCCAAGCAAGGCTCTTCTAGTTTCTTTCAACCTATTTCTATCCTGGGCTAGCTCCTTCACAAGCTCTTTTCAAAGAGGTCGTTGCTTTACCGCTTCGGCAAGCGTCCTCGACGTTTTCTGCTGTTGCTCTTTTTAATATTACAATATTTCCACCAAATTTATATTTAGATTCTCTTCTTCAATATTGACAATGCGTAAGACACGGTAATGGTTATATCTACTCAAGGGTCATACGGCCCTAGTATTCCAATGCGGACTGATACGTGACCAACCGTCATTCGAAATTGTTTCCATAGAATAGATGCTGTGAAAGGTATACCATCAGATAAGACGACGGGGTAAATATACCCGTCTGTGAATCTTCCAAAATTAATTAATCTCGTCATTTGTAGTGATTCGGAGAAATCTGACAAATGGCAAATGGCGGACGGATTGCTTGGAAGGTCCCTGGCTGAAAATTAAATATTAAGCAGTAATAATTATGATATCTCTGGACCATCAACAAAATAGGAAGACGAAAGAGACTGGAAGGAGGCTCTTTGGCTATCCACTTACAAAGGATAAATAAATAATTATCTTTCTAAGACCTTCTATTGCAAAAGGATGTAAAACTAATGTAGCTCTGACGTAGCATAATTAATGAAGTATGCGTGTAATATGTTAAGGCATGTTGTTTGTTTTGTAAGTATCATATTTCTGAAATTTTACGTTTCGAAGATGAGTGTAAATTGCCTTAACATCCGTCATTGAAATAACTTCCTATATCAAGCACTCACTTCATACCGTCGTACATACGGTACTTGTACAGATCTCCGCTTCCTTTATGGTTCCCTAGTATTAAACGGGACTATAAAGAGAAACTTTCCATGACAAAATATTTGGTCAGTAAGGACTAAGCAAAAGCAGCAATTTTTGCCAAATTTTTATACCAACATCATAAAACATAACTCGGAAAAAATCCTTTTACAAAATCTTGGAACATATTTTTAAATTTGGATATCTATAAAGTAGTTTAACAAATAGAATTTGTTGTAAGTAACCAACAAAACTCGTATTTACAGAGTAACTATTTTCATCTCGGCTCCAGCATCTGCCACAATGGCTCGTGTGAAAAGGATGTCCGGCGGCGCATTGGAATGGCTAAAAGCGCCATGTCTCAGCTTCAGAAGATATGGAAAACAGAGGGATAAAGCTGAAAACTAAAATCAGACTAGTTCGGACCCTGATTTTTTCCATTTTCCTGTATGGAGCTGAGACATGGACGCTAAAAGCAGCAGATCGAGGGCGCATTGATTCATTCGAAATGTGGTGCTGGAGGAGAATGCTGAGAATACCATGGACAGCTCATCGGACCAACGCATCGATATTAAATCAACTCAAGATCTCTACTAGATTGTCTACCATTTGTCTCAAGCGAATATTGGAGTATTTCGGCCATATTGCCAGGAAAGACAACGACAATCTAGAAAAGTTAATAGTAACGATGCGTTGGTCTGACTAGATTCCTACCACCCTAGACACGATATACGATGTATACGAGTATACGATGCGCTGCATGTCGCCGAGGATAGGGGAAGATGGCGTAAAATCATAAAGGAGAGACTGATGGGGGGGGGGGTGGGGGTCACGACCCTCAGACATGAGGAGCACGACGCGAGGAGGAGGAGGATTTTCATCTCAATCATTCCTAGAAGTTTGAAGATGTTAGTTAGTGTTATTATGTACTTTTAGTACTTATGTAACAATTACTGGGGTCCCATACTGTATCCATGGATGCCTGGAAAACCTCTAGGGGTTCTTGTCAATAAAATTCTCGAGTCGACCGAAAACTTGGGCCATTTACGTCAGTTCGACGTAATTGAGAAGCTTCTGGAGGCGTTTTGGTAAATTTAATTACAAAATTCCTAGTTTATGAGTCGTCTCGCGGTAAACGATATTGATCAAAACTTATTGGAGGGATAGTTTAAACTATTGTTATTAACATTGGTTATTTTCGGAATGTTTGAGGTCCATTCAAGTGAAAGGGAAATTTCAACAAAATGTGGTTTTGGAATGTTGGATTAAATTAAACGAAATTTGGGTAAGTATACAATATGTTTAATTTACTGATGGTTGGAATGTTTGTGTACTACAGCAAAACAAAGTGAATCAAAGATCTCATAAACGACCGCGGGGTAGTGCCTATCATTTACCAATTTATTGTTTCCTCCTGTCTAAGAATTCTTCACATAGCTGCCAGGCTCCGTATAAAATGGCCACAAGATCTTCAAATAAAACATTTAATTCCGTGAGACGAGAGCGGAACTATCGGTCTTCGAGAACAGTAGACGTAAATCATTTCTGAACGCGGCTTCGCTCATCCAACCGTATCACTCACTGAATGTACGCTCTCATCAGATGCGATAATTAAAAAACTTTCATGATTCCACCTTTCTCGCTCACTCACGGCTGTTTACACTACAACGGCAGAAAGGGACCGCTATCATTTTCGCAAGCAATTTTGTGAGAATTGGTGACTAGAGGAATACAAAGTTTAGCTTTTATTGTTCCTTTGGGATTTTTATGTGTTTGGTTTTATTGAATTGAGTCTTTTGTTGGAACTGAGCCGAGATACGTTTCGAAGATTGCGAGAGTTTACTATTGATGCAGTCGTGGACGGAATACACAGGCGCACAGTGAGACTAAAATCGAGTTTCATAAACCTCTTTTAGTCGCTGGCTCAAAGCGAAACGCGGCTATGATGATTATCAGTCACTTTCTAAACAATCTGTCCATGAGTTGCATTATGAATGACGTCACTGACCGTGGTGTTGCTTGGTCAAGACCTGTGGTCAGATTCTCAGATCAAACAAAATATATCTATACTAATATTATAAAGAGGAAAGATTTGATTGTTTGTTTGTTTGCATTGAATAGACGCCGAAACTACTGAACCGATTTGAAAAATTATTTCACTGTTGGGAAGCCACCCTATCCCCGGATGACATAGGCTATAATCTATACCCGTGCGAAGCTGGGGCGGACCGCTAGTAAATAAATAAAAATATATATAAATAAATAACATATAATAAAATAAATATATAATATGGTATGGTGGCGTGGCGGGGTGCAGTAAATACATAAGGGTGTTTTGACCTCCTACCCTCATTAGGTCTTGCATAAACGTAAGGTTATCAGTACGGCACACAACACTGATATCAACTTACTTGGAACCTCCAACGCGGTACAAGCATTTGCATAAGACGGGATTCCACGCCGCGAATAACCTAAAGCCATCTTCCCGGTTGTAGTTACGGCAGTTATGATTTCAACCCCTTCACGAGCCGATCTTGAGTTGTAAAGTCGCGATAGTAACAAAGCGAGAGCATTATAAGATAGCGATACGAATGCTTTGAAGTTGTGGTACCGAGGTTACATTTTCACTGGGTTTTTTTTGTCTGTATTAAAAAAATAAGTTAATCCTTCCCATAAACATTATATTATACAAATTTACCAATGTATTGTTTGTCTCTGGAATTGGCTGGCGCTTGAACAAGTAATAAAATTACCATCACCGGCGCCAGACCAGAGCCCTCCGTGTTAAGCACTATTAGGTTTAATTCGATTCAATCAAAATTATAACATAGTATTAAAAAACTGGCGTACATTTTGGAATATTCACTAAGAATTTGAATATTTATTTGTATTTTACTGTGGAAATCCCATCGGGCAAACGGATTGTATATATAGATAAAAACGCAAGTACACGCCCTATGAGAACGTTTGATATTAGTAAAGCTTAAAACCAAATAGTGTGTTAATATTCCGCTCACCTGTGCTTTACCTATAATGGCTCGTTTCCATATTTTCTCTATCACATCGGCTTGTCTCGATCGATGGTGGTGCGGCACCAACGTGGACGGAATACCGATCCCTGCAAAGTTATCGTAGAGATTGGCTAACTACCTCTTGGTTTTGTCTTCATTGGATGTTACACGGAACAAATACTTGATGTGTGCTATCGTTTTTAATTAGTTGTGGGTTTTATTCAGAAACGTTTAACAAGCAATATTTGAGTAAAATGTGACGTGACCTTCGTCTACATGAAATTAACAAATCACATAAAAAATTAAACCGTCCAAGTGCGAGTTAGGCTCGCGCACTGAGGATTCCGTACCACCACCTAACTTGTTTGCTACAAAAGTACAAAAAAATAGTGCAAAAAGACAAAATCCCATCAACGTCCAGGCGGTCCAAGTACCGGCCGCGCCAGAAGTTGCTTCACTTCGGTGATCGTACGAGAACCGGTGGTGAATAGAAATTTGACACAGGGCCCTTATTTATTAATTGCTGTTACACTTTAAAGTGTGTACTATAATCATCACAAGTTTGACGTTTGTACGTATTACTGTTTTTACATTAGAACTAATACAAAAATACGTTTGTTGTATGGAGAGAGACCCTCATTTCGTTTTTACTTTTTGGCTTTTTTATTATTGTTTAATTAATCCGCCGTACCGTTACTTATTCTGCAAAAATTTCAACTGACTATCTATTACGGTTCGAAAGATACATCCGTTAATAGGTAGGACAGACGTTCAAACGGACGGACAGAAAGACAGACAGACAGAAATCGTGGGCTAGTAATAGGGTCCCGTTTTTACCCTTTGGGACGGAACAAGTTACAAGTTTCATCAAAATCAGAAAAATTGTTTCCGATAAATGTAACCAGTATACTTTTCTGTTTAAATTATGAAAAATACTTTTCATATTTTTATTCTTATCTGTGAAAAGTATGAATTATTCTCAAAAAAATACTTGTAAAACAAACTACTCGTATACTTACTGCATTTATAATTTATATTCCGCATTTATAATAGGTATGATGAATCGCATGATACGCTCTAGCGCACGTACCGACCAGGATCAGATACGATGCTTACAGATAAAGTTGCCTTGAACGGTGACACAACATAAGACTTTGATGTCATTACTGTTATATTGTTCTCTTTGAAGACATGACAAATTTCGCTAAATAAACTCCGAACAAACTGCTCCAAATGACCCAAATTCGGTTTAATTTAATCTGTAAACTTTTACCTGTCTCTGTAATCCAGTTCTGAAATCTCGCTTCCGAAACAAACAAGTTCATTTATTATCTTCGCACCCCCCCTACCCCCTACCCCTTACTCCGTTCACCCTCTGTTGTCTCTTTACTGTTCATTAACTCAGTTATACACTGATATATTCTGCAATTATGTGTTTTATGTTCACCTAGTACTAGGACTATTGCTTTTTATAGGCTACTAGCGACCTGGCCCCCGTCTATGACTAGTCCGGTCAAGCTGTAGAGGCCAAAAGGCCAACAGTAAAAGTCAATATAAAAAAAAGGCCCCTGTCTACGCACGGGTGTACTTTGTATTATTTGTAAACTAGCTGAGCCCCGCGGTTTCACCCGCATGGTGATGAAAATTGGTGATGATGATGATGATAAAAAGCCTATGTGTTAATCCAGAGTATAAGCTATCTCCATACCAAATTTCATCTAAATCGGTTTAGTAGTTTCGGCGGTGACTTCAGCCAAACATACACACTTACACACAAACTTCCGCATTAATAATAATTTTCTACAAACAATTTTACGCTTTTACAAAAAACTGCGACCACTAAAGTATTTGATTGATTGTTAGGATAAGACACTTTTTTTTTTAAATAAAAATATCTTCTATCGAATCGAATGAAGTTGATTCAATCCATTGAAGGGAACGTAAAAACGGGTGTTTTTTAGGAAAGTTTAATTTTTTTTTCTATCTAGCCAAATTTCAAGAACATTTATTAAACATAAAGAAATAATGGCAATTAATCGATTTTGTAAGGTCTACTTTTGAATATTCATGATGTCGAATCGTCAAATTTGAAGCATATTTTGTCTCCGATTGGGGCAATGCCAACCTGGTCAAGGTCAATGCCGCTAAGACCCATGTGTGTCTGTTTTTCGCCAAATGGACGCCGTTCCAACTGGCTCCTTCTTTCCGGGATATGTATCCATTCCGATAACTAACCGGCTTGGGCTTTTGGGCGTTTCTCTGTCTTCTACCCTCAACTTTGGCTCCTATATTGAGGACAAGGCTCAATTGGCTGCCAAAAATCTGAGTATTCTATCGAGGGTGCGTTGGTACTTCACGTCGGAACAGTTGCTTTCACTGGATGCTTTCGTGCATGGAGTACTGCTCTCACCTTTGGGATGGATCAGCTAAATACCAGCTTGGGGCGTTAGAGTCTATTGAGAAGCATGCCAAGAGGCTCATCAGCAACGAATCCCTGGTTCAGACTAAGCTCGGCAGCATCGACGCAAAGTTGCTAGTCTATCGATTTTTTATCGTATACATTTCGGAGAGTGTGCATCGGATCTACATGATCTAATTGCCTCCTGCCCATTTTTCTATCGGACTGCCAGAGTGGGCATACCAAAAATCGACACCGATCTATGGTTGATATTCCGAAAACCCGTACAAAGCGCTTTAATTCCATTTTTATTGTGCGAACTCCTAGTCTTTGGAATGGGTGTTCCCCGATAGTTACAATCTGGGTGTCTTTAAATCACGAGTGAATCGGTTTCTTCTAGGCAAGCGTGCTTCTCCGTAGACCGCATCGTCGCTTTACATCAGGCGAGTTGGCGGTCAAAGGCAAACCTATTACTAAATAATAATAAAAAAGAAAAAAAAACTTGTTTGTCAATATCTTTACATTAATTTAGATTACAATTAATACTTGGACACAAATGTGTAATACTTTATTTTGTAATGAAATAAAGATTTTATCCAAAGACCGGTTATTGGTACTGTCAGTTAGTGAACACCGTCCCTCAGACAGGAGGTAGAGTTTCAAGAGGCGCCGCGCCGTCGGGGCGTCAGCGTCGGCGTGTGACGTCACGACGACTTCACCACACTGGGACCTTGCGCACAGGCTTTACTCGAAAATACATTTAGGTACTACCAGTTTTTTTTGGAGTGAAAACTTCTAGAGGCACGTTGGGCTCTTTTTGGGATGGGGGAAAAGCACTTAACTTGCGTGACCGTCACGCTCAGAGAGTCGTTCGGGTAAAGTCGGCTCGAGTCGACTAAGGGAGCGAGAAAGATATAGTCAACCTTAATGAATTTTTAACTTCTGTCCTGTGGTCTTAAACACACACTTCTTTTTTAAGATAATCATATGATTTTTTAAATGTTACAATATATTTTGAAGGCTTTTGATCGACCCAAAAACTAGGGCTAATGTACTATCTATGATATTTTGTAATGATACCAACTCTTTGTTCTCGAAACGCACACACGAGTCGGTATTATTCCGGCGCCGATTCCAATGAGTTCACGCACTTGATATAACTCATGAACGCGCGGCGCCGCGACGCAAATCTAATGCTGAGAAATTGGTTGCTAACTTAGTAGATGCATTGTATTATTGGATTCCATGAGCAAAAATCGACAATGTCGGTCTTGCGATTAAATATATATATATATATTTTATATTATCGATAGAGTAAATGTAGTACGTAGGTATAGATGAAGGATTGAGGGTTCGATCACCGCGATAAGTCAAATGTTTTTAGTTTTGTTTGTGATTGTATATGAGTAGGTGAAAATGATGAATAGGAAATATGTTTTTCTATACTAATATTATAAAGAGGAAAGATTTGATTGTTTGTTTGTTTGTTTGTTTGCATTGAATAGGCTCCGAAACTACTGAACCGATTTGAAAAATTCTTTCACTGTTTGAAAGCTACTCTATCCCCGGGTGACATAGGCTATAATCTATACCCGTGCGAAGCTGGGGCGGACCGCTAGTATTTTATATAGCTCTGTTTGTTTCGCGGCAACAAAACAAAAAATAACGACTGGTTTAGATCATCCCACAACGAGTTAATATATATATATACATATATATATTTTAATTATAAATAGGCTTGCGCTTGGCCGCCAACTCGCCTGATGAAACGCAAGCCTATTAAAGAAAGAAAGGTTTTTAATGTCATAATTTCTTTCTTTCTTTCTATATACACACGGTAAACTTATTACACCCCTCTTTGCGTCGGGGCTTAAAAATACTTATAGCACATTCAATATAAAAAGAATCATTAAATAGGTTTACAATTGACGAAGATAACATACACACAAAAACATACAGTGAAATTGATAACCTCCTTTTTTGAAGTAGGTTGAAAACGGAGTCCCTTAAGTACTTAGTATAATTACAAGTATGGTGAAATACTCTACGTGACGTCAGTGTGGCATTTTTATAGTTCATGCCCTAAAGAGATAATATGCAACTGCCTGTTTCCCCTGAGTCTAGGATATCTAGGTCTTGCGCAGAGTTGTTTTGAATAATGCGGGTGGCAGGTGGCTGTTTGTGCACTAGGATGGAAATGAAGGGGAAGTTTTTAAATCAGTAAATATGTTGGCAAAATCGATTTTATTTTGAACTATATTTAATACTAGTAGGCCGCCCCGTCTTCGCACGGGTATAGATATATAGCCTACGTCAACCGAGGATAGTGTAGCTTCCCAACAGTGAAAAAAAAATTCAAATCTGTTCAGTAGTTTCGAAGCCTATTCAATGCAAACAAACAAACAATCAAATCTTTCCTCTTTATAATATCAGTATAGACTAACAGCGAGTTGCGGTTTCACCCGCCTGGATTACTTCTTATAACATCAGCTATCTGCCAGTGAAAGTCCCATCAAAGTTTGGTCCAGTTTCAGTAGTTCGTGAGTCCATATCGACATTCGAGGGAACATACGTACACACACACACATCGCCTTTTATATATAAAAAGATGTATTTGTTACTAATTGACTTTATGAATAAAATAACTAAGATTACGAGCCTACTTAAGAGCCATTAGACATCTGATACCTACGCATCCGTTGCGGTTTTTAATCAGAGAAGCCATTTTTTCATATAAAAAGTAAGCAAAATTTAGCATTCACTTGCTCTGTTTTGTTATGTGACGAGAAAAAACTAGCAAACAGAAGCGAACACAATATAAATATCTAGCAAGTCTCCAGGGAAGCCAAGATTTTTGGATAAATTGCCAATTTCATAGATTATACAAAGCTTTAAAGGTCCTATGACTAACTTACAATAGTTATGGTACTAGGAATTCAGCTACCTAGGGTAAGTATGTAAGTTGCGAATGAAATAAATAAAACAACTTTTAATGTATCTAGATTTTTAGAGTACTTGTTTGAATGATCTGAGGCCACGCCCATGGTCAACATTGCTGTAAGCTACTAAGATTAGGTTCTGTGACTCCTTGTACGATATTTTACATTCAAAATTGATAAGGGGTATGTAAATGGTCTGGTAGGAATCAATAGAACGATATTGTTAAGTAGTTTTCGTGTTACAACTCTCTTGGCTCGTATATCATTTGTAACTGAATTTCAGCATAACAACTCTGGGACGAAACATCAGTCTTAAATTAAAAACAGGTCAGAAACGTCCGAACTGTCAAGATTTCGAAGGAAACTTTGCTAATCTTTAACACGTTGAATTAATTAAAAGTTGTGCGACTCATTAAGTTGGCCTCGAGCGATGATGTTGGAAAAAAGTTGGCGCCCTTCGCGCAAACTTCGCCTGATCTACTTAAAACAATTTCGGAGAGGTTATGTTGTCGAGACAGGTATTAAACAGAGTTTTAAGATGATTTTGCAAAGTATCAGGAGTTGAGACTTCGAATGCTCTTTTAACGTTGTTTAAAATCTACTTAAAGCGTGGCCAGGAAGAACGTTTCGGCAAGTTCCTCGAGTGTCCTATTTCCTGATATATTTTGATCCCGTCGATATCTAGCGAACTTATGTAGGTACCTACTACGTAAAAAAATAAACAAACTCCTCGTATACGCGCATGTACATTTCAAATAAACCCAAACTCAATCGGTCTGCCATTTGCACTTAAAAAGTTCCAGTGAGTAGTTACTGTCCGTCTCGATCTGCTCAGCTCCGAAGCTCCTGTAATTATGTTCTAATTGTATTTGAAACCACACATATTTGTCAAATTTCAACTCGATCAGAGATATAAGCTTGTTAGAACGTATAGCTCTGGTTAATGGTATAATCGATTAAATCAAGACCATTAATGTAATGACAGAGAACTCATTAAAGGAATCCAAAATCTATTGTTAGATAATGCCTCTTTGAAGGGGCCGCGTTACGTTTAGTTGTTCATCTATGACTATAGACTCTGTCTAAACAGCCTTTACACGACATGTCTAGACATTGTCGTGTTGAGAAAAAAGCCATTTCAATGTCCTTATATAGCTTGGAGTTTTTATTTATATTACCTACGTATCCGACTTTGTAGAAGTACATACATCTACCTTATCTGAAGAATCCAGGGTTGTCGCCGCAGTAGATGAAAACTTAATCTACACACTCTGATGACTCTGACACACTGAAATCATAAATGGGACTCTGCTAAATCTGGTATCCATCCCAGCTATGTTTGCACTCGTTTTAAATTAAAGGAGTGCTTCTATGAAATGGAGGAGTTCCTAAAGAAAATGTCATGTCGTTTTTATGCTTATGATTTGGCTGGTTAATGGATTTATAGTGTTTAAATGGTGTTTAATTAATTATTGGTGTAAGTTCTTTGACATAATTTGTAAATTAATGCAATTTTGCACGCCCTTGCCCTTGGGGCTGTTAATGGATGTACGTGTGATATTTTAAGACCTTTTATACCCATTGGCAAGCAAATAAAAACTTTGACTTTGACTTTGAAAGTCTTTCTGTCTAATGTACGTAATTTTTGGTGTGAATAGTTTATCTACCAATTTGCACAGAAATAGCTAGAGTACGAGAGAGACAGGATACTTTTTGTCCCGGAAAAAACTACCCATTCCCATGGGTATCCCCATCATCCTCGGGGGTGAAACTGCAGAGCGCAACTTCTAGTTCTATTTACTCAACTTCAGATGGAATAATTTATTTTGTAGCTCCAGGAGATAACTTACAATACTATGACTGTGTATACTATTATACCAGAAATTAAGAATCATCCAACAGGCTCGTTACAGATTATAACATTTGCTAGTAGGTAATTATAGGACAATATTAATTTCGATTCCGAAACCCGGTACAACCTAAATAACATACTGGTGTCAAGTTAAATTGACATATCAATTACGTAGGATCAAGGAAACTGATGAATTAATGTTATAAATTAACTGCTGAGAACGTACCTACTCTGCTAACATTTGACTTAGAAGATTACGCAATGTTGATGACGTCAGATGTGATTGGTAAGATGTTGGATGGTTTGATAGGTGTTTGAGGAATCAGACTATAGGTTCCTTTATATCATATAATCAGACTATAGACCTCAAGTTCAAAGTTATCTATTAGCAGGACGGTACAATCGTGGATCCTAGAGATCAGTTTTGATTGTCTGTTCTTTAAGTAAGACTAATTATAATTATTTTTAATGACAGAAAAAAATATGTACAATGTACACACTGGAATAACAAATTAAATCCAAAAAACTAATCTATTAAACCGCTATCAGTGAAAATTGTTCCCAAAATAATATCTAATATACTTACTTGTTGTAGTAAAATTATAGAAATTTTGCAAACAACATTCCTATCATATAATTTGAATAATTTGCACCAGGCGCACATACACCGCAAGGAGCCGATTGGGCCAATATATGACACGTAAGGTGGTTGACAACGCGGCTATATTAAATTAACATGAGGGAACGCTGTCGTCTTGGTTCTTGCGGAATGGCGCAAATTGGAGTCGGTTGCCTTCACAGCGTTTATTGTCGCCTAGTACTTGTGTGAAGTTGAATGAAGAAATCGATCGTGAATACAGGAATAATTTATAATGCTTTCCTTTGATGTAAATTACTTTGAGCAAAAACATCTTGACTGTAGAAAATATTGCTAATAGCATAAATACTAAACGATGTTTTAACGACATCGTTTAAATTGCTAATGTGCAACACGGCATGATGCATGTTTTAGTTCAGAGACGGAAAGTAAATAGCTAAATTTTTGTCACTAGTTACACAACTAAGAAAAATTTACATGTTTTTGATCAAATATTTTGTTATTGCTTGTCAAAATAGAAAGCTACGGAAATTACTTTGTAGGTTTCAAGTTAGCTGCCAAATTCAGGTGATAACTCATAACGATGCTTACGATACTATTCACTACATAATTTCACTTGAATACAGAAATATATTTTATGTTCTTAAGTGATTATTCTACACATATTAAAAGTAAGTAACCAAAATAATAAGTAGATATAACCAAGTAAATCAAGAACTATCGTGCCACCAAATCGTTATTTGGTTAGTTAATTAACCAATTAATGAATTCAGCTGGGAAATCCTTCAAACACGAATTGAATCAGCATTTTGGCGAATATCTCTCTCAAATACGATAATGAACCTGATATTCATATTTGGTCGATCAAGAATACATTTAAACTGTAGTGTTCAGAACTGCAATTCCACTGTTTCTCCTAACTAGGCTAAGTTTTAATTTGTTATTGTTGTTCGAAAGGTGAACCTATGACTTGCAAATTAATTTATAAGTATGTATAGCTACACTTGCATAGCTAGTATACATAGCTAGCCGTTAAGCTTAGCTCAGTAGTTAAGTCATTATAAAAAAGCCATAGTGCAAACAAAAAAGAAACATCAAACAAAGTTAAAATATTGAAAGAAAAACTTTATAGTGGACAATAAGGTTCTTCCATACATACCAACTACGAAATGTAAGTTTATAATAGCGACACATTTGTTTTGTTTATTATGTATATTTGTTTTGTTTAATTTAATTTGATTATTCTGACTTTATTTTATTTTATATTTTGTGTGATTTTGTTAATTATGGTATGGGTCGCGTAGCCCGAAATAAATGAATTTGAATTTCAATAAAAAAAAAATAACTTCAAATTATCAACTTTCGGATTTTTTCCTTTATATGTGCTGTGAGACCTTATGTCTTGCCAAATTTCATGATTCTAGTAGGTCAATGGGAAGTACCTTTTATACCACTAAAAGAGACAGTAGATCCGAGTATTTGAGAATAATTTCAACTTAATACCTCTTCGCGTTTCTGAGAAAAGCGTCTTGACAGACAGACGGACAACACATGATCCTATGAGGGTTCCGTTTTTTCCTTTTGAGGTACGGAACCCAAAAAGGAAAGATTCTGGCCTCTTTGTACGCAGAGATAAGTTCCTTCACTGCCACTACACATCACACGTCACGTAGTTTCCTCGAATCAGGCCCCTTATTATGGATGATTCTGATCGTGATCGCGATCGCGTGCCATCTCACTTACGCTCGTGGTGCGAGTAAATAGATGCGAACGGGACGGCATGCAATCTCGATCCCGATCAAAGAACCATAATAAGGCAGCAGCTCATACATCACATAGATACTAGCAAGCAACTAAGCAAGCAACTCCAAGAGCTCTTTAACGCTACCTAATACCACTATTTGATTCTTAATAGCCATGTGTCCTAATGTTTAATTTATTACAAATAACAGGCTTAGCGATTAATATTACTGAATACATTACACATAGGTACTAAAAATAAATTAATTTGGCTGATAAATCTCTGAGGTATTATTTTAAAGTTTTAGGTGGGTATAGAGAGGTGATACTATGTATCTTTCTCGTAAAGCGTGTGTTAGGCGCGCAGTATAGCATTTGTATAGCTCGCCTGAGTCGTGACGTCATAACTCAGTATAGTGCGCTCTCTGTCAAGCATGAAATTTAAATACTTATAACTTAGTTATTTTTGAACTAATTATAATTTTGTTTTCTTTGATGTGCTCTATTTATGATCAGCTTTAGTCATCATGCCTATTGCTGAGATTTCGTTGCCAGTGTAAACACCACTCCGGGGTAAGGAATACGAGGCGTAATTGTGCCGGTGGTTTAATATTTATTTACGAGAGATATCATCGGTGCAGTGCATTTGGCTCCGAGCCAGGCTCGCTGAGGTCCCGTGACGGTGCAGTGGAAGCCAGTGATCGATTCGCTCCATACAATATTCTAAAATATGGAAATTGCTGAGAATCAGGAGTTAAGTTGTTCCCAAGAGTGGAAGAGCTGATGCTTTGTAGCTAAATGTAGGTGGTCTTGTTTATCGAGAATTGATATTTGCTAGATGTTTTTGGACAAAGACTAAGCAGTGAAGAGAAGCCGTATTATGATTATGAATAAACTTGACCATTTAATACTTCCGCTATGATGTTCCGTTGGTCTACAAGACCATAATTACCATTACAAAAAAAATTGTATGTATGAAATTAAAGGAGACAAAAATAGGCCGCCAATTACGATTTTTCCTCGAACAATTTTCTTCAAATAATGGACACATTATCGACCACGTTTGAAAACTAACATTTCTACAAAAACTTTCCGTAACCTTCAGTACCTTCCTGCACTGTTCTGTTGGCCTGGTGCCCCGGCAGGCCTGCAGGCGCTTGGCCCGCTGCCCCGCCTGGATTTAGCCGGATTTTTCCAGATATATATGCCCGCGTTTGGAGAATAAACTGCCGGGAAATCGAGTTACAAATCGAAAATTGAAAATGAAAAAAATACAATATATTATATTTGGTGTCTACAAACGTCAAAGAACTAAAACTGATTTATCTTTTGTTTACAGGTATGTAGTAGCTGAGAGCGGTCCTTGACAGATTTGTGAGTTAAACACCCTGTACCAGACATAATCAATTCACTTCATCAAAACTCGCGTGAGGATGACTCCGAAACAGGTCGATCGTCTCGACCGATAAAACATCATCGTGAGTGCAAGCCGGTTATAATAATGTATAATCAATTCAAAAATTAACAGAACTTTAGCAAAAGCTTTTAACTGTCACGTTGTATATTATACGAATATGTAGCTAAATTTGAAACAATCACCTTAGTGCCGGGCGTGTCGTATATCATCTGCCGCAACGGACAGGAACTGGATGCAGAGAGCTGAAGAGCCAGCTCGCGGCAGCACACGAGTACACTGTAAAAATGTTCTATTGCCATTACGCTATAGATTGAATATGGTCGCAAAAACTGAAACTGAAGCTGAAACTGGTGTAACAGAAGCTCTACAATACTACCCGAACATTCAGCAAATAGAAACAGAATGAAAATTTCGTGCTAATATAAAGAAGTCTTTTATCTAAATCTATCTACAAAATATTAGATTGTTTTACCCATAACCGCAGAGATTATGATAGTTATGATGATAGTTCTAAGTTGGAAATAAAATAAATAAAATAAAAATTACGAATACTAATACTAATAAAGAGGACCGAGAAAGTCGTTAATAATTATATCTTATTACATAGTTTTATTCATTAATTTAATAATAATTCACACATTCCACGAAGCCCCTATGCAGCTGAATATGTTAATTGCTATTACCCTTCATACTATTGTTTGACGTTTTGTTTTTAGGGAGACACAGAATATTAATAGCTATTTATAAATTCGGAATTGATGTAATTTTTGACAAGTCCTTGTAGAAGTGTTAATACTATTATAAATTTGTAATATCTCTGTTACGCAATTGCATGATAATAAATATTATTATATTTTATTTATTAGGAGAGCCCTACGTAGTGATGGTTAATAGGCCGATAATGATAATAACTCATCGATTACAACATACTCCTCTTTAAGTCTTAAAAAAAAACTTGGTTCTGGTTCTTCACTAATCAACAGTAAACATTTATCTTAGTGACGTCACTATATCCATCTAAAATTCTAGACCTTATCGTGATTGCCTCCGGATATCTTACTCGTAAGGCTAGTTCTCAAGTGGGCAACCGATTTCCTGCATGAATAACACATGAGCACGACTGTACGTCTCACTTCGACTGCTTCATACTCCGGCCAGCTGCCAAATACTAATCCATTAGATGGAGAGTCCAGATAGTGGGCAGAGAACACGCGAGTGGAGCTGGTGAAGAAGCATCATTTTGACACACGATTTTTGTACAGCATGCAATATTTTTACTCGACTCGGGACTGCTTCAAAAGTAGTTTTTTTTTATTAGGGTTTCGTAGATTCCATCTTTTTCAAGTTTTATATAGCAGATAAGTGTATTTATAACTAAACTATTACTTGTCAACGCTAAACCGATCTACGTCTCTTTTCATATCAATATGAAAACAAGAGATGGCTTCGACTAAAACTAACTATCGCTTACATCAGGCGAATTGGGGAGAAAACGCAAGCCAATTATTAAATAAATTAAAAAATACTGCAAGTCTTTTGTCGGTATGTGAAAAAGGCAAGACTACAACTTTAGAACTATTAGTCGATGTCTGTAGGTGGGTACGACTGTAGACTGTTGTGTCGGGAATGTTCCGCTCGTTTTGTAACCTTAGCTATTATGAAACCACATTCAAATTGCTGTCAAGTCTATAATCAAATCCAGCTGATGTATGGCTCTGGCCTAAACTGGACAGGATATACCATCGATGCGGGTTCAAACTCCGTCGTTACACTAAGCGCTTTCTAATGGTGTTCGGCAAGAGTCTGCAAGTCTTGCAATTCGATAGCGTTGAGGTGGTGCGGGCTTAGGAGCTCGTTAGTCCGACTTTCTGCATGCTAAACTTCTACGGGAATTTAAATTTAAGTTGTTGTCAACGGAGATTGGAGATACGTTGTTTGTGTAGACATTGTTAGCATTGTTCTTGTTCAACTATTATTAATTTATTAGTTTGTTAGTTTATTTATTATTTATCCCAAAGCTGGGGCATATTTAGCTCAAAAATAAAGCCTGTGGCAGCATTGCCACAGCATTCTGGGCACCCAGGAAATGATTGATCAGTTTCATATTACATAATTTTAAGTTTAATTTTTTTGTAATATTCAGTACTCTCAGTGGCAACCCCAAAAATATCTTTACTGTGCTGGCAACGATGTCACTAGCAAATATTTCAGAAAAATAAAAAATAAAACCTTATTAAAAATCTATCAGGGCGCCTGGTTATTGCGAGGCGTGACCAAAATGCTGGCGTGCTTCTGGCTCAACGCATAAGCATTGACAATCAGCGTGGTAATGCCGCGAGCATGCTGGGTACGCTGCCAACTGGTAGTGAGACTGCAAAGTTTGATATTTGTAAACAGACGTAAATTTAACGATAACTTAGACCTATATCCAACATTACGAGAGACAGCTTCATATTAAAACTTGGATAACTGAACACACACTACATAGAGCTTTGTGGTTTTATCGAGAAGCCTAACAGAAATACACCTAGACTAGGTTAGTCATTAACAGTAGTTCAACGTTTGAGTATGCTCTTTTAACTTTGCCTCTTCCGTCCGTATATTTAAGGCTCCTTTGACCTTGCACTTGTGGCATAAAACTACACAAGGACGCAGGACCGCATAACAACAAAAGGAGGCTGTTTTACACGTGAAGCCTGACGCTATGTCATACCCGCATTTAACTAGCTGAATGGCATGAAGGCTCATGTGGAAAGGCAATCCGGAACGCGCGTCATGACTTTATTTTTTATTTAGTAGCCTTTGTGTTTTTTTGGCAAGCTTTGCCAGTTTGAAAGCTTGTAACCATAGCTTTGCCGCTTTGAAAGTTCAAATCCTTTGATTTCCGTGAGTAGGGACGTGTAGTACCTAGACCTGATTGCTGTCTCATCTCTAGTAGAGTTGAAACAGGTTTGAAATTCAGCTTGTATCTTGTCTGTCAGCTACAATAACAGTGTGGCAGTTTATGTTTTATTATTTAATAATAGGCTTGCGTTTGACCGCCAACTCGCCTGATGTTAAGCGATGATGCGGTCTACGATGAACTAAGTTTGTCTAGAACAAACCGACTCACTTGTGATTTGAAGACACCCAAATTGTAACTATCGGAGAACAAATTGTAAAGCTGACTGATTTCAATGCTAGATGCAACATTCAATGATAAGGTTTCAAGGTTTCTTGTGAATAAAGTTTGATTTGTAACTTTGCGCAACAACAACTAGTGTTACACTAATTCTCATGATAAAAGAGAGTTTGTATAATTGTGTGCCAATATTAGTTTTTATAGAACCGTTTTTTATAGAATTTTATGCATAGAATTATACATTTTATTGCATAACCTAACCCATAGAACTATTCGATCTAAAAAAAAAATATGTGCTGCATGAGTACGAGATATTTTCAACTATACCTACTAGGACCTCATAAAGCAACGTATCTATATATAGATCCGCCCGTTCACGTCCCGTGCCGGCTACGTTCCGGTGACGGTATTGATGGCCGGATGCCGGCTGTGTGCGCCGGACCGGCACCGGATGCGGCGCTGTGTCGGCGCTGTGTGCTGCCGTCTTTACTACACGCGAATGGGTTGCGGTCTGGGAAATAAAATGTATTTGAAAATACCTTATCAAGTCTTAAAAAACTGTAGCAATCAAATGACTGGTACATCATAACATTTTCGTGAGTATTTGTTCTTCTAGATAAATAGATAGGTAGAAACTCTTTATTCTGTACACCAGAAATAAAAATTACAAACAGATAGAAAACACTTACGAGCTACTGCCACAAGTGGCGGCCTTATCGCTAAAGGAAGACCTCTTCCAGACAACTATTATTCTTCTATTCGGGGTAGAGAGGAATCCAACAAATCAAAGATCATGAAAATCGGTTCTGCCGTTCTTGAGTTATAAATGGTGTAACTAATTCTTTGTTTTATAGAATATATAATAAATAATATATATACTCGTAGATACTAAGTTTGCTTCTGTTACACAATTATTGTAATCAGTACCTAATTTTTCATACGTCAATACCTACCTCACCCCGCTCTCGCTGTCAGAGTGGTGGGCTGATGATATTTTGTCAGCTCCAAATTTTTATGCAACGGTTGTCGAGGCGAGCAAGTCACTCACCCGATGGTAAGCGCCACGTTTGCCCATAATAGTCCAGTGCTACCCAGAGTTCAGAACTTCCATAGATCATAACCCTGCGCTTGTCACAGTAACAGGTTAAAGTAACTATTTCAATAGATATCCGGGCAAGTTACCTATAACGTACGTAATATATGTAGTAACTACGCCTACGTAACTTCGATTGCAACGCCACAGTTGTAACTGAGAGCTTACAAAAGGTTAGCCAATTTAAATAAAAAAATCTCCTGTAAGCCAAACTGTTCCAGATTCTTCTCCAAAGGTTTTCAAATTATTAGTTAGTACGGTTTTCAGTATAAGACAGGCGACAGTTTACAAACGATAGTTGTCGTCTGAACCCAGCACGCCCTATCCGGAGTCTCATCATTAAACCTGACGTAATCCGCAACTTTCATGACGGAGGAGCTATTTTCCGCAAGATTACCGGCCGGTTCCGGACCGGCTGCCGGCCCGGCCCGGGTGCCTACCGATGGTAAGCCGTGAGGACGGTTGTGTTACTATTGAACTTATCATAAAAACAATTATTTGATAGGTAAATAATCAAAGTATTGTGACTCGGTAAAAAAACAAACCAAATGAACTCAAATTCGAGGACCTAGTATCCATTGGAGAAGTCCACTATCTACCTCCAGAACAGTTGGATGGTACCAAACTGTTGTATTGTCATCCGAATAAAATATTAATTACGAATTACATTTCCTTAATTTGTTTATTAAATAAAAATTACAAGTAAAATAAAAACTATCTTAAATTTTTGACTAAAACATAAACTAATCTAAAACTAAAACTAATCTAACAAGCCGCTACCAGTGGGCAGCGTTCCTAAAATGCTGGCAGCATTGCCACGTTGTATGGCAATGCTTAGTCTTTGGGCAAAATAAAGGCCAGCATTTTGGTCACGAGTTGCTTCGACCAGTCGCCCTGATAGGTCTTTAAATATTCGATGGACTCCTGGTCCCCACGGACCAAGCGACTCAACACCAAAATACTCAAATATATACCCGCTATCTAGGGTACTATATTTGCGCCTTTTGAGGTTCTCAGCTGATTCAGCCGCCACTGGCCAGCCTTATAAAATAAAATATAAAAATAAAAATAATAAGCGTGGTTTATTTACTATAATAGTCACTAGCTTTCGCCTTTAAAATTAACATTGAACCACCTTTGTGGCCCTCTAATTTTGTCCCCTTCGCAAAATCTTTCCTCTACACCACATATTAAATCTACCTGCAAAATTGTAGCTTCAAATAGTTTTCAAGATCGTGATGAGTCAGCAAGTGGTATTTCGCTTTTATGTACATTTACCATTCAGTAGTAACATTTTACAGGTACGTTAGAACTTACGTATCTGTAAAATGTTACTTCATTCCTCAGTTTTCCTACAGCAGTTATACACCGAAACAATCGAATGTTTCTATTGAAATGACCTTATCATCAGAGAATGCTTATTTTCCTCGAGTGATGATGATACACCGCCGCCCCCGGTGTAGGCTAGTTCTGGGCCGGACGTTGCCCGGCTCCCGGCTGCGTTTGACAGTAAGTGCACCTCCTGGTTTAACGTCGCTGTTCCGCGCCTGATGCTACCCTCTTCGCTCTTTGTCCTGAGTTTCTTTATGCTTGTCGGAAATAGTAAAATTAAACGTGTGTAAGGGATTCTTGTTTGAATGAACGTAATTTAGGCAGAATTTAGTGATCAATTTAATTCAATTCATTTATTTCGGGTCTTAGGTATTAATATACACTTGACGACGTCATTTACAGGATAAAAATTACAATTTAAAATTAAAATGACACGATCTGTAAACGACACCTAGATAGATAGTCTGATACAAAGCGCCAAAAATTTCAGTTTATGCAAACAAGAACCAGGCTATCATAAGTTTATCCATGTATGGATTGTAGAAATATCGTTCAATCAATATATAACAAAAAAATATATTTATACATATTAATAATAATTTTTAATAATTTCTAATTTATTATCTCTTATGTAAAGACATCGAATGTTTGTTTTCCAATTACTATTTATCAATCCAGGCCCTAGTTGGTGTTGCAACGGGGCATTTACACAATTTCTAGTTTGTATTAGTGAAAATATGTTTTTTGGCTTTTGTGTTCATCTAACTGTTTATCTTATATCTACTGTATTAATTAGCAGCTGTATGTTTTCCTTGTAAAATAAAATAAAATAAAAATTGCATATTTCAGTAAATAATTTGAGTCTAACATTTGTCTCAAAAATGGTTGATAATAATATGTAAATTATTTAAAGCAGCGTTAGTAGGCCTCCCACTAGATGGACCGACGACATTGTGAGAGTCGCGGGCAGCCAGTGGATGCAAAAGGCAGGCTGTCGTTCAGTGTGGAGGTTAAAGGGGGAGGCCTATGTTCAGCAGTGGACGTCTTCTGCTGATGATGATGATGGTGAATTATTTAAAAACATACTTCAAATTTGCCCTTGATTAAATTGGCATCCTTTTTAGTCTCTTTTAACATTATCTACGTATATATACGCATTACAATGTGCAAAGAAATTTAATTACGTTTTTTCTAAGACAGCACAGTGCTAGAATTACTGACAAAAAAATACTCCTAATTGGTGTGTCTGGTGTCCTGTGGTTGGCTCGTAGCCATAGTCCGTTTTTATTCTATAAATAATTTTAATTTGAATACTAATGTAATAATTTCCAAAATTTCGTTGCTAGGCAACATTTTCTAATCATAATGAAATGTGAAAATTACCCCAAAATGTGTATTTAAATTTACGTAAATATACTCGTAACATTCGAGAAAATTACTATACAGCTTGTGTGTTCCATTTTTCAGAGTTTATTATTTACATTAATTACAAAGCATAGGGATATTATATACATTTTATCGATAAAACTATAAAACTATTACTACTAAAAATATATACAGAGAAAGTAAGAAAATAACCTAGGTGAACAAATCGCCACCATGCGGCAAGGTCCCCAGAATGCTGGCAGCATTGCCCCGCTGGATTGCGAGGCTTCATTTTTGAGTGAAATATGCCCCAGCTCTGGTCTCCCCCGAGGCGAGAACCAATCTGGTCGAAATGTCCTTACAAAATTACTATACAAGCATTGGTGATAGGCATTTATGTACTCAGATATGCCTCAGCTACGCGACGGGTCACATTTTAAGGCGCCGTGACTAGCTGACTTTTATGTTTTTGAGGGGGTGAAGCAGAGGCAGTGGCGGCCGACTACAGCGGGGCGCACCGCGTGAATCTCGCAGAAACGTGACGACCTTCACCTATACACAGCTAAAGACAAGTAATTTCGTCGGTCCACAGCAAAGCTCTGTTGGCCTAGTGGTCTGGCACCGCGCTGGTAAACCACGAATGCCCGGTTCAAATCTAGTACTATGTAGATATTTTTGGACTAAATTTTTTATCATAACATTACGCATTATGCAAAGGGACCCTCCCTTTGCATAATGCGTAGGTATAAAAGTCGTACTACTACACGCGCACGGCCCAGACGCACACAGCGACGGGACGACGGAGAACAAACAAACCATAATTCAACCAAACCAACTTGCTAGTTTTAATTATTAAAATTTACTTTCGTCGTACGTTTCAATATTTTATGTTTCTTTTTTGCACCAAATATTTTACCTATTATATTATAGTTTATTCTTACTCCTGGTATGATTCTACTAACTTGATGGTAGAGTTCGGAGACTGCTAAAACTGCTAAATAGGGAAAGCGAGATAAGTCAAGGTTGGGCTCGTTTTTTTAGTCTTAGTGAAAATTGTTAGTCAAGGAATGATTTGACTGAGCTGATGGTGGATTTCGGAGACCGCTACTGGAACTGCTAGACGGAAAGAGATAGAAGTGTCGAGTTTGGACTCGTTTCATTAGTCGTGATGAGATCTTCTTCTAGGAATATTTTGACTGACCTGATCGAGGACTTCAGAGACTGCTACTGGAACTGCTAGACGGATATAGATAGAATGGTCAAGTTTGGGCTCGTTTCATTATTCGTGATGAGATCTTCTTCTAGGAATATTTTGACTGACCTGATCGAGAACTTCAGAGACTGCTACTGGAACTGCTAGACGGATAGAGATAGAATGGTCGAGTTTGGGCTCGTTTCATTAGTCGTGATGAGATCTTCTAGGAATATTTTGACTGACCTGATCGAGAACTTCAGAGACTGCTACTGGAACTGCTAGACGGATAGAGATAGAATGGTCGAGTTTGGGCTCGTTTAATTAGTAGTGATGAGATCTTCTTCTAGGAATATTTTGACTGACCTGATCGAGGATTTCGGGGACTGCTACTGGAACTGCTAGACGGATAGAGCTAGAAGTGTCGAAAAAAAAAGTGTCGAGCCCAAACTCGACACTTCTATCTCTTTCCGTCTAGCAGTTCCAGTAGCGGTCTCCGAAATCCTCGATCAGGTCAGTCAAAATATTCCTAGAAGAAGATCTCATCACAACTAATGAAACGATCCCAAACTCAACACTTCTAGCTCTATCCGTCTAGCAGATCCACTAGCAGTCTCCGAATACCTCTATCAGGTCAGTCAAAATATTTCTGGAAGAAGATCTCATCACGACTAATGAAACAAGCCCAAACTTGACACTTCTAGCTCTATCCGTCTAGCAGTTCCAGTAGCAGTCTCCGAAGTCCTCGATCAGGTCACTCAAAATATTCCCAGAAGAAAACCTCATCACGACTAATGAAACGAGCCCAAACTTGAAACTTCTAGCTCTATCCGTCTAGCAGTTCCAGTAGCGGTCTCCGAAATCCTCTATCAGGTCAGTCAAAATATTCCTGGAAGAAGATCTCATCACGACTAATGAAACGAGCCCAAACTTGACCATTCTATCTCTATCCGTCTAGCAGTTCCAGTAGCAGTCTCCGAAGTCCTAGATCAGGTCAGTCAAAATATTCCTAGAAGAAGATCTCATCACGACTAATGAAACGAGTCCAAACTCGACACTTCTATCTCTTTGCGTCTAGCAGTTCCAGTAGCGGTCTCCGAAATCCTCGATCAGGTCAGTCAAAATATTCCTGGAAGAAGATCTCATCACAACTAATGAAACGATCCCAAACTCGACGCTCCTATCTCTTTCCGTCTAGCAGTTCCAGTAGCAGTCTCCGAAATCCTCGATCAGGTCAGTCAAAATATTTCTGGAAGAAGATCTCATCACGACTAATGAAACAAGCCCAAACTCGACACTTCTAGCTCTATCCGTCAACAGTTCCACTAGCTGGCTCCGAAATCCTCGATCAGGTCAGTCAAAATATTCGTGGAAGAAGATCTCATCACGACTAATAAAACGAGCCCAAACTCGACGCTCCTATCTCTTTCCGTCTAGCAGTTCCAGTAGCAGTCTCCGAAATCCTCGATCAGGTCAGTCAAAATATTCGTGGAAGAAGATCTCATCACGACTAATAAAACGAGCCCAAACTCGACGCTCCTATCTCTTTCCGTCTAGCAGTTCCAGTAGCAGTCTCCGAAATCCTCGATCAGGTCAGTCAAAATATTTCTGGAAGAAGATCTCATCACGACTAATGAAACAAGCCCAAACTCGACACTTCTAGCTCTATCCGTCTAGCAGTTCCACTAGCTGGCTCCGAAATCCTCGATCAGGTCAGTCAAAATATTCGTGGAAGAAGATCTCATCACGACTAATAAAACGAGCCCAAACTCGACACTTCTAGCTCTATCCGTCTAGCAGTTCCGTAGCAGACTCCGAAGTCCTCGATCAGGTCAGTCAAAATATTCCTGGAAGAAGATCTCATCACGACTAATGAAACGAGCCCAAACTTGACCATTCTATCTCTATCCGTCTAGCAGTTCCAGTAGCAGTCTCCGAAGTCCTAGATCAGGTCAGTCAAAATATTCCTAGAAGAAGATCTCATCACGACTAATGAAACGAGTCCAAACTCGACACTTCTATCTCTTTGCGTCTAGCAGTTCCAGTAGCGGTCTCCGAAATCCTCGATCAGGTCAGTCAAAATATTCCTGGAAGAAGATCTCATCACGACTAATAAAACGAGCCCAAACTCGACGCTCCTATCTCTTTCCGTCTAGCAGTTCCAGTAGCAGTCTCCGAAATCCTCGATCAGGTCAGTCAAAATATTTCTGGAAGAAGATCTCATCACGACTAATGAAACAAGCCCAAACTCGACACTTCTAGCTCTATCCGTCTAGCAGTTCCACTAGCTGGCTCCGAAATCCTCGATCAGGTCAGTCAAAATATTCGTGGAAGAAGATCTCATCACGACTAATAAAACGAGCCCAAACTCGACACTTCTAGCTCTATCCGTCTAGCAGTTCCGTAGCAGACTCCGAAGTCCTCGATCAGGTCAGTTAATCCGTTTCTGGAGAAAGTAACATCATGACTTACCAAACTAGCTCAAACTAAACTAAACTAAAAATTGGTGCTAATGATGACGATGATGATGAAAAGCAGCATTTTATTCCTCTCGTTACAACATCAGCTATCTGAGAGTGAAAATCCCATCAAAATCAGTTCAGCCATTTTGGAGTTTATACGTAATATCATCATCATCATCATCAGCCTTCATAGGGAACATACATACATCGCTTTTTATATGTATATAGAAGAAAGATATACTCAAAGAAGACTGTAACACCTTTTTAGGGTTCCGTAGAATTACAAGGAACCCATATAAGTTCGTTCTGCCCATCCGTCTGTCTGTCTGTCCATCCCAAGTTGTTTAGGACTTCCTAACCATTATAGTAGACTAACTGCACCCCGCGCATTCACCTGCGTAGTAATGAAAAAATTGTGATGATGATGATGATGAAAAGTTGCTCGAATTTTTTTCAACATCAGCTATCTTACAGTGAAAATCCCATCAAAATCGGTCCTGCAGTTTTCGAGTCTATAAAGAACATTACAGACATACGCACACGACGAAATATTTCAAAAACATTATAAAAATAAAATGGAAATGTGAGAATTGAACCCGGAGCCTACTGAGTCACAGGAACTAATCCATTGCGTCAACCACTCTTCTGATTGAACTATGACGCAAGCGGTGAAATTATGCTTCTAATCTATAAAATAATATAAATGTACAAAGAAATCGTCACAAAATGTAATTTTCATTCGCCTGCCTGTTTAGTACTAAGTACTTACTTGAAGCCTGACCAAAGGAAGTAAGGGTGAGACCAACTTGTAAATTTTACGCGTAAATTACGTACTTCTCAAGATATCAACTGGAATGTCTAATTAAACTGGACGGAAAGCTATTTTGTATGATAACGTCGCTGACTGTCCACTTTGTGTGACCTCTGCAAATGCTCGAGACTCTTTTTTTGTGGTACATCGACCACCGATACTTGGAAGTAATTATTATTATGCATCTCCACTGATGTCACTCCACCCTCCTGCCCCGCGCAAACCGTGAAGACTAGGTCCGGAATGCAACTACACCGAAACCGTATCACTATGTAATGAATCCCTGAACGTTCAAAGAAGAATGTAACACCTTTTTAGGGTTCCGTAGAACTACAAGGAACCCATATAAGTTCCTTCTGTCCATCCGTCTGTCTGTATGTCCATTCCAAGTTGTATAGAACTTTCTAACCTTTATAGTATCGTAATAGAGTCCTAAAGGGTCGGCAACATATTTGTGATGCTTCTGGTGTTACAAGTATCCATAGGCGACGATGACTGCTTACCATCAGGTAGCCCGTCTGCTTGTTTGCCACCTATGCCACATAAAAAAACCGGACAAGTACGAGTAGTCTCGTGCTCTGAGGGTTCCGTTAGACGGAACCCTCAGAGGACGAGACCAAAAAGAAAAACTAACTGAAGTTAAAATATTGAAATACAAACTTAAGTTTGTAGTTGACAATAAGGTTATTCCATACATTCCAACTACAAAATGTAAGTTTGTAATAGCAAAATAATTATTTTTAAATGATATAACTTCAAATTTATAACTTTCGGATTTATTCCTATATATGTGCAATGAGACCTTGCCTCTTGCCAAATTTCATGATTCTAGGTCAACGGGAAGTACCCTATAGGTTTAGATTCCCTTGTGAAATCGCAAAATATACGACATAAACGTTCATATCTTTTGATTGCTTTGACTTACAACTTTTATTTTTTACAGCCGAAAGAAACCGTAGGCCCAAGTATTTAGTATAAATTTCAACTTGATACCTTTACGCGTTCTTGAGAAAAAGGGTATTGACAGACGGACAGACAGACGGACAACGAAGTGATCTTATAAGGGTTCCGTTTTATCCTTTTGAGGTACGGGACCCTAAAAAAGTAGACTAACTGTGCTCTGCGGGTTCACCTGCGAAGTAATGAAAAAATGGTGATGATGATGATGATAAAAAGATGCCAATTTTTTTTCTCCTCGTAGAATCAGCTATCTGACAGTGAAAATCCCGTCAATAACGGCCCTACCATTTTCGAGTAAAGAACATTACACACATGCATACAAACACAAACACAAACATACACACACCCACGCACGCACGAACATGACGAATTATTTTAAAAACATAAGAAAAATTACAAAAATTAAAATTATTGGTGACTATGAGATTTGAACCCGGAGCTTACTCACAGAGTCGCAGAGAACTTATCCATTGCGTCAAACCATTCGGCCAACTGGACTATGACGATTGTGGTGAAATTATCCTTCGTAAACTAATATATACAAACAAATCGTTACAAAATGTAATTTTCATTCGCCTGCCTTTTTAGTACTTATAATGCAAGAAAACATTGCAGATAAGGTAGGTACTTACTTTACAACTTACGTCAAGGTGTTTTTGTGTCATAAAGTTGAGATTATATTTTGGAGCGGTTAGCGGAACAAAGCGACACACGTCCGTCTAGCAGCGCGCCTCAGCGGTCTCTGTCACATCGCGTAAAAATAAAAGAGAAGTGAAAAGGCGCCGCGGCGGCACGACGTTTCGTTCGACACGTTCGAGCCAATTTATGATTAAATTAATTAATAGATAGAAAAATTGAATTTTAATCAAAAAATAAAATTAATGATGTTATTTGTTACAATATTTAACATCATTCTTGTAAATTTTGTAAAGATTTGTTCATTAATAGTCGAGATAACATTGTATGCGTTTAGGTAAATTTCAAGGTTAGAGGTTATTTCATGATTTTTTTCTATCGAGAAAATTTATCGGAAACGTGTTTTGGAACTAATGGTACACTCAGAAATATGATCAAGATTACCACATATTTTTTTTACTGCTTTAAAATGAATATATTGTCTCAAAAAAAATTTCTGTGAAGCCTTTTTTGTCTGAAAGACCGCCTTAACATCTGTCCATATATGCCTCTGTTGGCGACTTTTGCAGTAACGTACTATTGACATGAGTCGCAGGTCGAAAGCCTGAATTCAATAATACCCTTGTATAGTTTAGTATTCCATTTCGCTGGCAGTACGAAAGTACTTCCGTTCCTTTACATTGTACTTCCGTCAATATTGCATCCGTTGGTGGACAAAAGCAGTATTGTTGGCTTGCTTTTCGATTATTTGAACAATGTATTATTATATCGGGTAGGACTGAATTCTGCGCGATGCTGTTATCAATTTCTTCTCAGCGTCATGCAGACTTTCTTCGAGAAACATGTTGTAATTTAGCTATGTGAAGACATAATATTTATCAAATTGCTGGGGCTACAATTATAATTAAATTTAATACACTTACTGATGAAACTATTTAAATCGGCCAACAAAGATAAGTATAATAGTTAAAAGTTTTTGTTCGGATTAGGAAGAGATGCTCTGTCCCTTTCTTGCTTTCAATCAGCAATGAATCCCTAGTTCAGACTAAGCTTTTTAGTCTTGAGCATCAGCTCAAAGTAGCTATCGGTTTTTTATGGAATACATTTCGATAAGCGTGCATGATCTAATTCCCTCCTGCCCATTTTTCTATCGGACTGCTAGACTAGGCACGAAAAATCGACACCGCTTTATGGCATACGCAATATGATTGATATCTCGAAAAACCCGTACCAAGCGCTTTGATTGCACTTTTATTGTGCGAACTGCAAGTCTGGAGTGGAATTGGAATGCGCTGCTTGAATGGTGCCCCAACAGTTACAATCTGGGTGTCTTCAAAACACGAGTAAATCGGTTTCATCGGTCGCAAGTACGTTTTTGTATTTAAAGGTATTCACACAGCTATACCAGGCCATCATAGCCGGCATGGAGTGCTTGCATTGTCGTCCATATTGCGTTTATTCGACGGCGCGCGACAATGCACCCCTCGCTTCTTTGTTCGAGCTTCGTTTGCTTATTTAGTATGGAATGCATCGACGGCGCCTTTCATTCTATTCAATTTTCATATAACGATAATAAATGTACCATCGACGTGGCCAAGAATATATCAGGTAGAAATGTTCATTTCCTTTTAAAATTGTGTAGGTATCGTAGTAGAAATCAAGCAGGTGGACAGCGATACCGGCATCAATATTGCATGACGTAGTCTCCAGGCCGCTAGCTTCTCTTTGTTGCTGCGCTTCTGGTAAACTGATACCTTATTGCTTGTATTTATTTCACAAAACATTTTTTCCATTGCGACCGTTCTGTTCTATTTCAAAACTATGGAAAACATCTGAATAACCCGCATTCGTATGTTGTATTTAAAGATGACTTTTAATCGCCGAAAAAACAGTCAAGCTTTCCTAAAACGAAAATAATTGTTTTTTTTTGCATATATTAGTGCGTTTAATTAGTATCGTCTAATGGCAGTTATCTTGCAAGCAGATTTTAGCAGGACCTTATGTTTTTTTTTTCTCGCTACCTAACACACTTGTTCATGTTTTAATGGTGCCATTTGGTAGAGATCGTGAGATTCAGGATACTATCCATATCCTGAATCTCACGATCTCTACCGAAATGTGGAAATGTGAAAGTGGCACCAAATAGCAAAATATTACATTAGACACGGTAGTCTAATTTACTAAGCGAGTTATAAATCGCAGCACTAAATATAACTTAGTGTAATGCCTGTTTAAATGTAACTTACGTTGGTATAATAACATAGATATAAACAGCTTAAATTAACATTTTCTATCCAAAACAAGGAGTGCCAAATATTATTCCAACACTCTCCCAATAGCAATCCAAATTTAAAACGCAAGTCAATCCCGCAAATTTTCAAACTTCCGTAATTTATTATGCTAAATAATAATTGCCCTTTTCTTGGACAGGAAAAAATCTTTTAGTGAGTTTTCCTTTAGTCATAAAACTTCGGCCGGGGGGAGGTATCTGTCAATTAACTGTCTATAATTACTTGGGATCTTCTGCTTGCAAGTTAATTACGGTAGGTATTTGCTGGAGTTATGTCGGACACAATGGGGATTGAGGGTGATTTAATTTGTATGGGCGGAGGGTGGTAGTGTTGTCGCGCGGCCTGATAAAGCCTGTGATCAATAATTATATTGTTCTGGCTCGCGGCTTTACCTGCAAATACACTTTCGCATTTATAATATTACTGTGATCTACCTTATACTGCTATACTTATTACCTTGAATTTCACTTTTATCTTTCCACTAGCGACCCGCCCGCCCGGCTTTGCACGGGCGTAATTTACGCGCGAAGCCGGGACGGCTCGCTTATTATATACCATATATCAACCTTCCGTGAAAAATTATCTAACTGATGTTGAAAACCGCATCAAAATCCGTTGCGTGGTTTAGGAGTTAGCGGCCATACAGACAGACATGATGACTATGTAGAGATAACAAATGTTCTTTTTGTGAACATGCACACTCAATAACATGGATGCCAACTTAGGAGACGAGAAAAACGACAAAGTTATCATAAACGTAATTTTTTTTAATGATATTTTTTAGTTACGGTTGCAGTTCGTAAAAAAAGAAAACATTTACTACTTTATTTATTTGGACGTATTGTTTAATTTACAATAAAATTATAGAAATTATTTTCTAATTACATTAATAACATGATATTTTGCTATCGTCATTGTCATACAATAAATAATTTGTAAGTGTAATTTAAATCTATATTTTAAAAATATAATATTTACGGTATTAATACTATGCGATTTCTTTAGATTTGTACGCCTTACTTAATTGTGTTAATAACTCATTATTGTACACGTACGTTTTTGAATGTGTATGATTTACTCGTGATTTGTGCAAATAAATTATTTGTGCCTATTTTACTATGTTGCCATCCATATACATAAATATGACATATTTATTGTAAATAATATGTGACATTTGACAGTACATACAAATGTTAAACACTGTTTTAAGCTGTCACGGTTGTTCACTAAAGTTATATGATTATTTACGTTTTTTTTTTTTTTCAAATGTTACTATACATAATGCAAGCTAACACTAACACTACAAATATAGTTAGACTGCCCATAATCCGTTGATGGTCTAAAGACAATACAAATGCACAAGCTCACTATCAGTTGGCAGCGTATCCAGCATGCTGGCGGCATTACCACGCTGAATGGCAATGCTTATATGACTGACATTGACTATTGATTATTTATGTATTTCATTCTGTATTCGATTATTAAATTTTCAGACTTTTTCGGACTTTATTAAGACTTAGTCTCGTTTTCCCTTCACTATGACGGTTCAGTTAACAAAGGTGTTTAATTAGAGGCTCTACTGAGACTCTACAACTTGCGGACTTAATTAGCAAGTTATGTGACCCGGGTATAGTATGGATCTATCTACACAGTGGTTGTTATTAATTTTATCGACTGCCACTTTCGAATGAGCTTCATAGTTGTTAAGACCAACGAAACTAACATAACAAACGTATAACATAAAATGCCGAGACATGAGGGCATGAGTTTTTTAGAAAAAAATACCTGTCTGAACAGTTGCTTTCATTGTATCAAGCACAAGTTCGATTGTGCATCAAGTACTGCTCGCACCTTTGTGATGGATCAGTCCAGATTAGGGCGTTGGAGTCCATTGTGCTATTTGCCAAGACGCTCATCAGCAACGAATGCTTAGTTCAGACTAAGCTCTTAGTCTCGAATATCGACGCAAATTTGCTAGTCTATCAGTTTTTTCTACATACATTTCGGAGAATGTGCATCAGATTTGCATGATCTAATTCTTTCCTGCCCATTTTTCTATCAGACGGTCAGGGCGGACACGAAAAGGCGACACCGCTCCACGGTTGATATTCCGAAAACCCGTACGAAGCGTTTTGATACCACTTTTATTGTGCGAACCGTTCGACTGTGGAATACACTGCCAGAATGAGTGTTCCCCGATAGTTAAAATCTGGTTGTCTTCAAGTCGCGAATTAATATTTCTTCTAGACAAGCGTGCTCCATCGTAGGCCGCATCATCTCTGAACATCAGGTGAAGCGAAGGTCAAAGGCAGGTCATTTAAAAAAATAAAAATAAAAAACATCAGATGCGTACTCGTATATAATGTATTAGAAATATTATATATGATAAAGATAAAGAGTTATGAGAAAACGTTTTACATTTTACTGGTCCCCAATTAAATGTAAGAAATCATAAATATTGAATACTAGCAGACCTGACAGACGTTGTCCTGTCTTAGAACTGTCAAACACGCAAAGTCAACATTACAAATCTTATTTTTTACACCTTGGGTTACATTATTGGAGTTTTAGTAAGGATCCCTATTTATTTTGAAAATATAATATAGCCTATGTTAACCGGAGATAGTGTAGCTTCCCAACAGTGAAAGAATTTTTCAAATCGGTTCAGTAGTTTCGGAGCCTATTCAATGCAAACAAACAAACAAACAAACAATCAAATCTTTCCTCTTTATAATATTAGTATAGATAGAGTACCTTTTTGTTAAAAGGCCAACTTCGACTACAACAGTTGGTACCAAAAAGCCAAACAATAGATTCATGGTGACATTTCTTAAATTCTACCAGGGTAATATAAACGCAGTATAGTCCAAACAAAATAAGCACTGCAGTGTGGGAGCCGTAGTTTTATAGGGAAGAGCCATCGAAAAGGACAACAAATATATTGTTATTTTATTACATTTAAAAGGGTCGTCAATGGCTTTATTCATGAAATGGTTTTTATGTGAAAGTTCACCCTTAATTCGTAGACGTAAACAAAGCTTTATTATCAATGGGAAACTGGGGACAAAGGCTTAAAACAACATTGGTTTTATGTCAAAAGTCAGGTACAATTAACAGATCGGCAGATTTTATTGGTATTTCCGCAATGGAATGGCAGGCGTGTTTGTTTAGCAGCGGTTAAATTGAATGCTGTGTTTTCTACGTAGTGTTGCAATGAAGAGGTTTGGCCGAATAACAGTAATTTCAAAAGTATATGTTTATCTGAATATTTGCGTCCCTGTATGTTTAGAAAGTACCAATAAAACAGAAGTGCGAGTTGGGCTCACGCACTGAGGGTTCCGTACAACCACATAATTTTTTTAAACTACTAATCTCCAAAAAAATTGTGCAAAAATACAACATTGCGCCCAGGCGGTCACCTATCCAAGTCCCGACCGCGCCCTACGTTGCCTTACTTCGGTGATCGTACGAGAAACAGAGGAGAACATAAATTTGACACCGACTCGCACTTGGCCAATATTTAATTTGCTGTTTTACTTAAGAGTGTATATTATGATCATCCCAAGTTGTGCGTATTACCGTTTTTACACTAGCAAGAGGAAACACGAAAACACGTTTTTTAAATGGGGACCCCTCCTTATAATTTTAATTATTGACTTTAATATTATTTCTTAGTTAATCCGCCGTAAAATTACATATTTTGTGAAAATTTTAACTGGCTATCTATTACGTTTTGTAAGATACAGCCGTTAAAAGGTAGGACAGACAAACTGAAGCGTATATAGGCTTAGCTATAGGGGTTACACCCTTTGGGTACGGAATCCTAAAAAAATTGCGTCATTAGACATAATTTCTACTTACTACGTGGCTGGAAATGAAAAGCTGAAGATAGAAGTAGACTAAGGTAGGCTGATAATTATGGCGATGATGATGACGATAATGATGTCGCCTCGCTCTCAAAAACGATGACCACTCACGATGGGGATGCCATGTAGTTCTGCAAAGGCAAAGCTCAGTTTAGTGTCCAAGTATATTTCTTACCAGATTCAGAAATCTCCATTTGATCAAGCAAAATAGAATCTGGTGAATGTGGAATACATGACCAGAAGAGATCCGTAGACCACCGCAAAGAAAATCTTATACCCAGTAATTAAATGCCGTTGATTGATTTAAAATGTTACAAAAATGCTACACCTAACTGTTACAACAATATTTGTTTATATTAGCGTAAAGTAAAGCCCATCGGCATAAAACTGGACAGACACCGGACACCGGCCACATCCCTAGCGTTTACAGGAGGGTCTGTAAACGCATCGATTTCGGAGGGTGCTCCGTGTCAACAACTTATATTTTATAGCCGGATCCCATGGCTGCAGTGAGTAATTGGAACCATTTGTTTGGAAGATTCATTTGTTTTGAATTTAACTACTATTTGAGCAACAAAATGAAGGGATAAGGAAAACATCGCGAGGAAACCATCAAATGGTGATATGGTGATGGAACTTTCTACTACCACCCTCAAGTTGACAGTCCGTCGTCAACCACCTAACGGTGTGTTCCGGTAGCAACACTTGAGAGTCAGTTTCCATTGCATAAGCTAGGCGTGTTTACCATCTTTGACAACATCGTAATTTAAGTTAAGGTGACCTGTAGTCAAACCCTAGCCTATCAACAACAAAAAAGTAAAATTTGGTATTTCCTACCAAAATACCAAATTTTATGCTATAGGTATCAATTTTTACCGTAATACCAAAGTTTTATGCAATTGTAATTGTAGAATTTCTGTGTCACAATATGGGTTCCATGCCTGAAATAAAAACTTTTTTTTTAAATATAAATTTTGGGACCGTCCCGAGAAGGTCTCACGTATTTTTTACTGTAAATGAGCACAGTTGCTACGAGTACCGTTATTTTCGTACCAACAGACGAGAGCTAGCGGTATAAATGATTCACTACTGAATTACCGTTCTTCATAAAAACTTAACTAGCGAGTAGCGACTGAAGACCGTAATTACCGTACCAGAAGCATTTTGCCTAAGCCTGGTAATACCCCTTGGCCGCGCTTCCCGGAGAATCTCACGCCCACTCGAATTCATTCACAGGAAAAGAGCTATTTTATGGAGTATTTAAACATGGAATCCTCTTTCTGGTTTGCCTTCAATCTGTCCTTCTTTTATCTCGTTCTAAAGAAGGCTTGATTTGAGGATTTTGACTATGACAGACAACAAAAGATTTGTACACCACAAAAGTTAGAATATTTAGAATTAGAAGACAAAATTATCGTAAATAAACAGATTTTGATTTTGACAATGACGGTAGATGTTTTATAATATGTGAAGTTACTAATTTTCACCCTTAAGTCACAGATCGAGGAGAATATTTCACTTAACCTACAAAATCACTACGGAAATCATATAAGATCCATCATCGTCAAATGATTTGTCATAATAGAGACCCCTATTTGGTCACATTAACCTCGTTCCCCACATCCCAAGAGAGCATAGCTCGGGTGGAAGGAAATGCGCACAAATTGCAACAAAGTGGCCGGCCCGGCCCCCTAATTCTACCCCACGATTTAACACTATTGTGGCCAGCTCGTACAATTGACGGCAGTAATGCTCTTGTACCGTTCTAACTTTCTGGTACTAGCTACGATGAAACGCGAGGCTACGACAGAATGTAGTAGAATAGCTGCGAAAGCCTGAACACAAAATTTCACAGGACATTATTGTGTGCTAAATTGGAGCGGGCTGCATAATTCGCCAGTTGGAGCGGGAGTTGGAGTAAGTAGGTGATCCTGTTGGGTTCTATTGCTGGAAGTATCTGTTAGTTGATTACTTCAAACCACGGAGCCAGTAAAAAGTAACAAGTATTCTTGTTCTCAGTTTTAAACAAAGAAGGAAAATTGTTACGTCACTAAATTCATGCCAAATTTTTCATTTAAATTTTTGACTCGTACGGGTCTTTATTAACTTAACATAATACAAGATAACTAACTCTACAAAAATAGTTGGACTGCCTTTTTTATTGAATAATATCGCGTTTGTCCGGCAACTCGCCTGGTGTTGAGCGATGATGCGGTCTACGGTGGAGCACGCTTGTAGAAGAAACCGAAGGTTAAATGCCAAGAAAAAATAATGAAGGCTAATTGAAGGCCTAAAGATAATCCAAATACCCGCGCCCACTACCAGTTGGCAAGTGTATCCAGCATACTGGCGGCATTACCACGCTGAATGGCAGTGATTATGCGTTGAGCCAGAAACACGCCAGCATTTTGATCACGCGTCTCACTAACCAGATGCTCCTAAAGTTATTGAAAATGAGATAAGCATTCTTTCTTCAATACCCTTTTCTCGACCCCAAATGACTCCAACATGTAACCACTTCTATATTTGCGGCGTTTTTTTTTACGTGTAATTTTCGTAACGTGCACTGTCTATTTTTACCTACAAAATGATGGAGAGCGTTTCGTCCAACTTTAACCTAGTGTGATACAACGGTTCAGTCGAAAAATATGACCATATTATTTCGCACCTGACCCACAATCACAATAAAAATGAATTACCAACCTATAAACCACCCTAAATCGGCCCTAAAACAGCTGCCTTGCGTCGTTACTCACCAAATGTCCCAGACAAACGGCCCGGAGCCGTCCTAGGTGTGTTTTCGGGCACTATTTACCGCGATTCCGCACAAATCTTGTTTATTCTCGCCGGCCCGAGATGACCTTTATGGCCCTTTTTATAACAGACCCAATTTTCTGCGTTGCGTCGGCCCTCTTTTGTCCCGACTCTAGATTTTGTTTGTGATTCCGTGCGTTCACCTCTTGAATTGAAGGTACCAGTGCCTAATGTTTTCGAGTTTTATTTTCCTTGTATTGTGTTGCGAATGTGATTTTGAGATTAGGGTGTATTGAACTCTTCACAAAGCACAATGTTGGGAATATGTCGATATTATATTACACTATTCAGTGGCCGTTCGCTTTGTGTGTGAACTACGGGGTGGAGTTTCTTCGAGAATTTTGCATTTGCTCACTATTCGAACCGTTGCGCATATCTGAGGTTCATGCTATGTTTATTTTGTACATTCCTATTTCTTCTATCTTCATACCTAGTCATTTGTATTATATCTATTGAATTTTATTTTTACAAGGAAACTCTAACTGGTTCAGTTTTTTTGGAGGATATGCCAAGTTACACTTCCTTCATGCCTTTCAATATTTAGCTTCAATGTAACCTTCAATGTCAACGTTAGCATACGCGTCAAAACCTCCGTATTCATTCGACGCGGGAGAAAGAAGCAATAAGTTTTCACCATTTGCGCAGGATGAAGTTAAGCCACAAGGTAGTCGTGCGGAAAACCAATCAACCAGCGAGCGGTGCTGTTACCCTGGTGTTTGCCGTCCCCCCGTCTGGAAGGAATTGTTTAGGAACTGTTGATCGGACTAATGAAATGAAAAAGGTGTGCTTTCCAAAAAACGTGTTTTCTTTGTGGCTGGGTAGAGTAGTGGACAATAAGGAAGTGGTGGTTGGGTTTCATTATCAGCCTTTCATGCGACACTGGACATGCGATCCTGGGACACAGGTTTTCTCTCAGAGAGAGGATGAGCTCAAATCTACCATGCTGGTCCAGTGCATGTTGATGAATGTCATGTCTTTGAACTTTTGAGGTTCTTGGACATTAATGTTTCCTCACGATGGTTTCCTTCACCGTTGTTGAGCTATGTTAATGTTTGGATTGCGTTTCCACACTTGCGTTGTGCTTGCAACGACACCGGCTGAGTAATAGTAAAGTTGTGTTCAATGCTGTGACCGATATTGGAATACATCTGTAATTGGTGGTTGTATGACAACAGTACAGATGGCGCTACCAAAACTGATAGTTCGTTTATGACTCACATTACAGGCGGCCTACCTTAATTGGTAAAGCAGCGGGGTGAGCTGTCTACCAAAACATTCATGTTTATGCTTTCCTAGTACTCGAACAATGATGCTAGTACTTTCTTACATTTAGAGTTCCAAAAACCAGCGTTAACAGTTTTTTCAGTATAAAGCTCAAAAGCCCGTTTCAACACTTTCAACGGTTTAATGGAGAAAACTGCGGACAAAGAGTTTAATCACAAGTTTTCCGGCCGCGCGGCGTCTTTAACGAGTTAAGAGTTCAGGTGGGAACCAGGTCAGTGCGCCTGATGAGCTGGCAAACTTGCTGGGAAGTTCTCTTAGATTGCCTGGGTATTTCGGCAATAAAGTGACATTGTGAAGGCTATTTCGAAAATTAGTTTGATTCACAAGGTTTTACGAAAGTAGGTCAATAGTAGATACGTAATTTCTCTGTCCCTCCTTTTTCTATCTTTGAAATAAAACTAGGAAAATCTGTGTCTTTGACGAATATATAATGTACGATATTTCGTTTTAACGTCGTATTAAGTACAATAAGGAATTAGGGATCAATTATTTATGTTATACTCTACAAGTCTACAGAAATGTATCAGTGATGCTAATTTAACCTAACCTGAAACAAAAATGAATTAAATGTTTATCAGGACTCATCACGTATTATTTAGTTTAGGTAAAAATATGTACCTTTCGCCACCGACAAAAGTTTACTTTCCTTTTGTCGATGCCTTTCGCTCGACGTTTCGACCATGTTGTGTCAGCATGTCAGCTCGTGACCATTGTAACATGGTCGAAACGTCGAGCGAAAGTTACATATTTTCACCTAAATTAAATAATACGTGATAAGTCCCGATAAACATTTAAAACACGACATGTGTTCAATTCGCGAAAGTTTAAAAATTACTAAAAATGAATTAATACTGTAACAAAAAAATATATACTTATTTGTAATTAATCTGTAATTATTGTGATAACTATTATAAAATATAAAGAAAAATAACATGTAAACACGTTCAATGTAAAACAACTACAAGGTAAAGTAACAAACGCCACTAGGTAGCTTGACTACCCACATTAAATATACTACGATGAGTAATGACAATAAATATAAATTAATATAAATATAATAATATTTCGTTATGAATTATAATCTCTGCTAATGCCTTTGACTGTCCTTGTAGTTTCTGATTTCTTAGTTTCATTAAGAAATACAGAGTAAACAAATCTAATGATAATGATCGCTGATTCAAAGTTCAATTATGGTTTTTTTTTCATTGCATATAGGTTCGAGTTTGACCACCAACTCGCCTTGGTGTTAAGCGACGATGTGGTCGCAGAAATATTAATGACATTACCGAATTAATCTGAATTAAAGCAGCTAACCGATTGAACAAAGCTGTCCCGTTTCCGACCCAAATCATAAACAGGCAGACAAGTGGGACTTAAGTGGCTGGGACAATAGTAGGTGGGAATAGGGTTACCAGCCGTTCTTTTTTTCATGCAGATTTTCTTAGTTTTTTTTTAACAGGACTAAATTAAACTGACCGATGTATAATCAGTATCATCCTTTCAGAGCAGAGCAGAGCATATCTACCCAATGTGAACAAAAACTTTAAACGCCTTAAATATCAGAACTTTATAAGCCAATTTAAATAGTTTTTTCAGTAGTTGTATTACTTTGTTTTAAATGTTTATCGTGACTTATCACGTATTATTCGTTGTATTACTTTGTATTATATTTTTCACTAAGCTTGTTATATTTCGAACATAAAGAAACGATGCTAATAATGTTGTCAATTTCGATGCGATTGGAAAGGGAATGGCGTATTTACTATGTATTTATTATTAATTTAAAGGCCCAGCAGTAGGCTATAGATGCCAAATTAGTATTAGTTTCAGAAAGTTTTGGGTAAATGTAAGCACGCAAGATAGCAAGCATTTTTACTTTTCTGATGTATATTTTTAGTGATCAAATGAACTTACCCAAGTATGTGAAGTTCGATCACTATTATATGAGGAACTTCCTTCGACGCGATTTAATATTAACCCAGAATCCTAAAAATAAAATAAAGATATGGTATATTCGAATAGGTAGACTAGGGGTGTCGAGTGAGACGTCTAAAGTTGGCATTCGTAGTGTTGCCACTTCGGGTTTTGTTTTTGCTATTTAGATATCTACTCTAAAAATCTGTGTGGAGCTAAAGCCTGGGACTCAGCTACAATATGTAAATATACTAGAAGAAAGAAAAATCGCGTCGAATGGTGTCGAATATAATTTGTGTTGTCCCGCGTTATTATCGGGCATGGTGACCTCACTTGAAGGGCCGGTCCGCACCCGCGTGACAGATATTACGTCCCTCCATTATGAACCGACCGGATGTACTTACTCCCCAATCTGAATACTCCTCTTGTCTAAGTGATTCGGATTATGTGCCTATTGTATATATCTCAGTGAATAATAGTTTCAAGATACAGCGTGATTGAAACTTGCTCAACATTATGAACAAACAGCCTAAAGCAATTTTGACCGACTGCGTTTTTAATGTGTTTGACCGAACACGACGAAACGGTGGAACAGCTGATTCTTGTTTTGCTATTTTAAGCGCACATCATTAAAAACTTATAATCAGGGAATAATAAGTGTAACCTGTAGGGTTTTCAATTAACATAAAACCACCCCATAAATTGTTATCGCCATATAGACGGTAACTATTTTCATATTTCATATTTCAATTGCACTCTACTTCCTTTACATATTACCACAGAAAAGAGAAGTAGATAGAACGGAAAAGAGAAGGAACATCTGTTACCAGGCATACGAGTGAACATTCTTATTTACGTCAACGCGTTGAACTCCGTATCACAATTGCTAACTGATTTTGAACGCGTAGCTGCTCCATCGAATTTATTCCACAATGCCTTCTTGCGCTGTAATTACGTGTCGCCTAGCTAGCAAAGATTTTAATTTAAAAAAAGGAGGCATATCCTATCACCGATATGTCTAAATTGTTTATAATTTTATTATTTCACCGTGTTTTAATTACAAAAGCTGTTGACAAGCCGTTGACAATAATAGTGGTTACCATTATTTTATCGATATCGATACATTTAGATTTTTCTTATAGTACTAACAGACATATGGACCAAGTCCGTCTCATCTATTAGCACTATTACATTTCCCGTAATTTTCTATTGTATAAATAGACATTGAATTTATTGCAGTTTTCCAGGCAATCCGCCTACTAGGCAAAAATGGATTGATGCAACAGGAAGACGTGATTGGATTCTTACTAAAACAAGCACAATTTGTTCAAAACATTTTTTAGACATTTATGTATCACGACAAATAAAAGATACTTGAAGACATTAGCAATATCACAAAAATAAAATATTTATTTACATTTAGTGGTTAAAAATTAAACCATATCACCAACACCAACGTCTACATACTACTCTCAGACAACCTCATTTGAATCTCCAAAGAGGCTTAAAATAGCGTCACCTGCCTTTCTTTCAAATTCTTCGACTCCAAGAAAATGCAAACTAAAGGAAGTTATAAAGTTATAAATTATTTTTCTCTATAGATATTTGTGATGCAAATTTTAGACTTCCGTAAAGTGACGCCTGATTCAGTCAACTAACGTTGATATTCATTATTGATTATTTTATTCAATAAAAAACCTAGCCAGCTTCAATTGCGATCCCGAAACTTTAAACTCCACTTTTTAAAATATCCCGGTTGTTCACTATTTAGTTGTATGATTACGGAATATTTACACGTTATTTATAACGTTATTTTTGTATTAGGTCTAATGCACATGTAATGTATTGTAACGATAATACGTACAAGCGTAATAATTGGCATGAATATAGTACACAGACACACTCTAACTAAAGTATAACAAAAAATAAATAATGATCAAATGCGAGTCAGTGACAAATTCATACGAACGAAGCATGTCAATGTTGCTATTTTTTTAAACGACTAGTAGAATTCCTACCATCTAATATGCTAAAGTATAGAATAGGCATGTGTCCTAATGTTTAATTTGTTACAATTAACCGGCTTAGCCGCTGGATGCAGGCCGCTTCCAACCGGCCCTTTTGGAGATCGATGGGGGAGGCCTATGTCCAGCAGTGGACGTCCTACGGCTGAAATGATGATGATGATGAACCGGCTTAGCGATGAATATAACTAAACACATTACTCATAGGTACTGTGATAAATCAGACACCTAGGGTACAATCACATTATTTATTTTACAATCTTTCACAATATAGATATTTACACAATCATTTTTAACATAATTATTTTATTCCTTTATACACTTTACTTCTAATACAGGGAGATGTTGCTCCTTTGAAAGCTCGTCCGAGACTACCTCAACCGACTGATTATTCCCCCCACGTAAACTTGCCAATCGGTAAACAGACAGTGGAGGTCGACCAATCAGAGAAAAGCAATGTACAATCTAGTCAATAGACTTAAAAACTACTTTTAAAACTGGGTGAAAACAAACAAGCTTATATAAAAACATTTAAAATACTACTATTAAGTAGGTAATGATATTTACTGCAATGTGATTTATTAACTTCCATACAAATTAATTAGAAATGTGTATAAAATACAATAAAATTCACACATGATTGACAAAATCATTACAGTAATGAAAAAATAAATGAAATTGGCTGATAAATCTCTGAGATATAAGTGTTTAAAGTTTTAGGTGGGGATAGGGAGGGGATGCTCTATTCCTTTCTCGCAAAGCGTGTGTTAGTACAGCATTTGTATGGCGCTCCTGAGGCGTGACGTCACGGCTCAGTATAGTGCGCTCTCTGTCTAGCACGAAATTAAAATGTTTATATCTCATTTATTTTTGAACTAATTTTTATTTTGTTTTCGTTGATGTGCTATTTATGATCAGCTTTTTTATGAGGTAATAAAAATTATTAGTCATTATGCCTCTTAAGATTATCGATAAAATTAAAACTGCACACAAAACTTTCCCATCACTAAGCTGTGATACCACATTCTAAATTTTAGGATGAGGTTTTTTTTTAATGACTCCTCACGAAAATAGCATTTAACCGTATCAAGTAATATATTTATTTTTCTACCCATTTAAAGTCACATAAATTGAGCTCTAAACATAGCCTACGTCAATATCATGGTCAAATCATGACCTAGTAAGGTCATGGACACTTTTTAATCAAGTTTCTATGGAGAGTTGGGGCAAAACAAAAAATCACATTTGCAACTTCCCATTGTTTGCCTACACTCACGCAAACCTACGAATTTGCCTTAATCTTATTTAACGGATAATAATTCAATATTATTACACAATCACATGCGTTAATACACTAGATTTGTTTAATAAAAAAAGCAAAATCGATGAAAAACTCTTAGCTAAATTATTTTAACCCTCGTCCTTATCGTGCAGTTTAATTTGGAACTATTTTAACTATGTCGTAGATGAATTTACGTTAAGGACTGTTGAACTCGTACTAGTTTTTTGAACTGCACAAGAATCGTGCAGTTTTTTTGGAATAGCAACATTTACCGAAATAATTGCGCAAAATGCACAGGGAACTGAACCGTATTGCACCACGAGAAGGTCAGTTTTAAGCTTTAACAAAATGGCGTTCATAACCTTTTGGATTAATAATAATCTTGACGAATTATTGCATTCCTTCCTATGTAGTTACATTATGACGTTTCGTTTACATGTGTGCAACTGGCTACAACGGATTTCTTGCAAAAATGCTTTGACAGCCGTTCTATTTTAAACGAAATTTTTTTCTCTTCTGTGCATATTACACTAGCTGACCTGACAGACGTTGCCCTGTCTTAGAACTGTCAAACACGCAAAGCCAAAATTGTAAATCTTATTTTTTACACCTTGGGTTACATTATTGGAGTTTTAGAAAGGATCCCTATTTTTTTTGATAATATAATATAGCCTATGTTACCCGGGGATAGCGTAGCTTCCCAACAGTGAAAGAATTTTTGAAATCGGTTCAGTGGTTTCGGAGCCTATTCAATGCAAACAAACAAACAAACAATCAAATCTTTCCTCTTTATAATATTAGTATAGATTAGTATTAGTATAGATTAAATGAAAACGTTGGGTGGTGTACGATATAATGACCGGCTGCAATGCAGCTGAAACGTTGCAGCAGTACAGAGACGAATTAAATAGTTCTGACTAATTTCCTGTACGTGACCTCGCGCACGCAGCACGCTGCTCGCCTGGTGCTACGCTGTAGTTTTATTACTATACTAGCGGACCGCCCCAGCTTCGCACGGGTATAGATTATAGCCTATGTCACCCGGGGATAGTGTAGCTTCCCAACAGTGAAAGAATTATTAAAATCATTCCAGTACTTTTTGAGCCAATTCGTTACAAACATACTTACATACAAATCTTTCCTCTTTCCTTTTTACTGGCGATCTGAGGTCGGGAAGTGGAGGGGGGGGGTTTAAAGGTAAAAAAAAAGGTTTATTTCGATTTGCGGCAAAACTATAAGTCCTATGGAAAAAAGTTAAATGGCAAAATTGTAGGTAATAAAAAAAATATAACTGTTGAATACACACTTTATTCACATAACCTCAAAATTTATGTCACCACTTCCCGACCTCAGATCGCCAGTAAATTATTTTTCTCACTTTATTACCATTTTCAAAGACTTGCACTGGTCTAACACCAGGGGCATCACGGATACGTTGCCGACCGCAACGTTGCAGACTCTATTAACAGCTATATTAACACTTAATGTCAAGCGATACAATCTGGCAGGACTATACATTTCAATATGTGAAAATTAAACCTTTTTGACATGATTTTACATTTAAGAACTGCCAAATTTAATTTAGTTTAGACAATTACTGAATAAAGTCGACGTCATTATCTACGAAACATAATAATTATTTCATTAATTAATATTTTATCTCGGTAGATTCGTCGCAAAGCCCCTTACCTCGTGTTTCTTCTGAAACACGAAATCCGCCAAATCCCGCTGAATTATTTGACGAGCGCGCATCGAGGCCACGTTTTATCTTATTAAATATCTTCAACCTTTACACTCGTCTCGCTGATGTCAGACCGAGGCTTACAGAGATACATTTAATTCAGAAACGTCTAGATTCTCGGTTAACCGTTACTGTTTGAGAGTAATTTTGTTGATGTAACTGGTTTAAACGTCAAATTATAGGATCAAATAAGAGACAGCGAGAGGTGGCTATACCGTCTGTGCTGTATGGACCAATTGAAATTTGGCCAATTTTCCATCGTTTCCCAGTTGATATTGGGACAATGGAAACATGTAAATTTCCCCATAGACCAATTGCTCAAGTTTCTTCAGTAGGTCTACGGAGCACCGACCGTCTGTGCGCACCCCGATAATAAATAGACTAAATTTAAACTAAATTTGACACATTCTTATACTTGATAGTTTTAATGCGATACCAATATTTGGTTAATTTTATGTATTTAGTGCCCCGCGGCTTCACCCACTATCCTACACGACACCCACACAACAAACCCAACCACCTACATCCAAATTTTAAAAGAGCAGGTGGGTGGCTAGTAGCACCTACTTGGGTTCCAGTCGTCTAACTAATAAAATCTCAAACCCGGCGCAGAACTGAAAGGTTTCTGGAGTGGACACCACCGTGACGACTGCGTACAAAGGATACGTTTTAATTAAAAATCCTTGGCGGTTCTTCATAACATGTCTATAGACATCCGTCATCTAGTCTTCCTGCGACCGCGGACAAAGTGTTCAAAACATTAGGAATTAAAATTATTTAAAATACTTACACGTAATATTATAATCAGTTCAGAGAGTTTAATTTCACTCCTACATGACCTCACATAGCATTGATAGATAATAAATAAATTAAATTGGTCTTTATCTATAATGTACGTTGATGTAAATCACATCACATCACACACCAGCAGCCATGAAACGACCACTGTTGAACAAAGGCCTCCCTTGAGCCTACCTTGGCCTCCTATCAACTTCTTCTGTCTATTGGAAATGTTTTCTGGCAGCCTCACGAGAGCCAGTTCTCATTCCTGACTAGCTGTGTTTACCATCTTTGATCACACTGTAACCTAACATCAGGTAAGCTATAGTCAGACGCCTAGCATATGTGTTAATCCAGGATGTAAGCTATCCATATCAAATTTCATCCAAATGCGTTCAACTGTTACGGAGTAACAAAAATAGTAAGCATACATACTTTCTTATAAACTTTCGCATGTATAGTATTAGTGTGATTTATTTTTGAATTCCCAAAACTGGAAACTTGTGCGAATTGCTAGTCTGCGGAATGCGCTGCCTGAATGGATAATCGCCAATAATTAAACTCTGGTCTTCAAATCACGAGTGAATCGGTTTCTTCTATGCTCCATCTTAGACCGCATCATCGCTTAACATCAGGCGAGTTGGCGGTCAAACGCAAACCTATTATTAAATAAAAGAATAAAAAGTCTCCATGGAGTTTGTTTCAGGAATTTTAAAAACCAATTCCGAGCTAACAGCCCGTAACGGTAACTGTTATTCGGTAATAGAACTCCTTTTATTAGGCAGAATCGCTTTTGGTTCAGAATAACACTGCTGTTTTAATATTATTGGCTTCGTAACGGGTCCTTCTGAATATTAGGTATCAGTATTAGCTTTGTCTTCTAGCTGCTTTCTATCTATAAACATGGCACAGAGGATTTAAACTAAGGCGGCTGACTTGCGTTTAACTTGAAATACTACTTTACGCCTTTTTTTAGTTTTAGCTTCAGACTTGGTCAAGTTTAATAGAATTTTCAAGTAGTAGATAATATCAAGTTTTAAAATTTTAAACAAGTCATAGTCAAGAAAAGCAAGTCACGGTCACATGTCCAAGTCATGTCTCAGAGTGGTGGAGACTTTACTACAGGCTTTTCTATGGAGTTTTGGAAACAATACGATAAAAACGTTTCGTCTCATTATATCACTTGAGCATGTTACGGCTTTCCTAGTTGTTTTGTGATCGTCAATTGTTCCCATCTCTATCTGTCATGTCTCTTTCTGCTTCTCTCGCTCTCTCTATCTATCTCTCTCTCTCTCTATCTCTCTCTCTCTCTCTCTCTCTCTCTCTCTCTCTCTCTCTCTCTCTCGATACACCCACACCCACATACCCCATCGTTTTCTAACACAATTGCCGCAGCAAAAGTAGGAATATAACCTACTGGAAACTGACAAATTATTAAGTTTTTGATTTATTATTTGACTGTTTAACTTTTATATTCAATATCATCCGCAGCCTACCTTATCCCACTGCTGGGTATATCTATGCTGGGGGGTCTCTGTCTGTGGCTATGCCATCCGCCTCGGTCCGACCGACTTTGGTAACGATACGCGACTTGAAGACATACAGAATGTAAATGTCGAAGAGCAGACATTTAGACAGCTCATTCCATGGCAGTTAGCACAATAAAAGTGAAATAAATACACTATTTATGAATTTTGTATTCTAAACTACTTATCTAGTTAAGAGGGTTAACACGATCCCTTTTAGGGCTACAGGGTCCCATAATTCGGATCGTCTTAGAACGTTTGACGGTTTTAAGGGCCCGATTACTACCTACCAAGGTAGGTAGGGGTAGGTATATCGAGGTTGGATTAGGTGCGGTACTATAACGGTGAAGTTATGATTGAATGTGGTAGGTGTAGGTATTAGCAGTACACCTTAATTTGAAGGATTGGATACATTATACTTCAGTTAAAAATTTAGTCGCACTTAACTATTTTATACGCTACGTGCGTAGCGTACAAAATAGCTCTCCTAGGGGAGAGAAAAATTGGACGCTCATCTTAAGGGTTCGACTTTCGACGAAGAGGGTCTTCAAAATATGGACCCATTAAATACAACGTTTGAGAAATCTCATTTAAGCTTTTACAAATTCTTCTCTTGTAACTTAAAATGGGAGTCAGTTCCCTTTCTCTTCCTTTCTTTCTTTCCCTGTATATTTTATTCTTGTGAGGTTCACACCGGTCCACTTCTGAAAGAAATACTTTGCACCTGTTATCTGAAGTAGAGTTCCTTAAAGTTCGGTTACCAGGAGCGCATAAGTGTTGCGAAAGTGCTCTTCGTGCGTCCTCCACCGGGTTATTGTAGAATGTAGAGTGTAGAAAGTATCGAGGGACGCACTAAAAGCTCTATATGACTTGGTAAGTCGGTTATTTTCTTGCCTTTGAAAATGCCATTTTCGTTTTTGAAGTGAAGTTTATAATAAGATTTTAGTATTATGTGACTGTCTTGGAATCTAATCAAATTTATTAAACCGCCAACATTGACTCTTAAATGTATTTTTTATTTGACGTTGTTTGTATGTGCAAAGAACATCAATGAAAAGTTACTTTTTGATTTTCTCTGCATCCGTGACAGGAAAAGCTTTTATTTACTCTTATTAGCACCGCAAAAAGCTGATCGAAACAAAAAACGATATGTCTCGAGTAAAATATTGAACTCTAAACCTTATTTCGTAGGTATAAAATCGAAGTTAGAAAAACATAGAGATTGTTAAGGGTAGGTTTCGCTAGAGCGCATTTAAAAGTAAATTAGTTGTATGTCGGGCCAGGCGGAATACGTAATGTAATATTCTTATTCATGAGATATTTATCGGATAGGAGCTTGTTTTCGTGTTGTGTGACGGTACCTTTGGGTTTGGTTTTATTATCTTAGTTTTTATTGAACTTTCTCTTTATAATGCATAATTTTTCAATCTACTTCTTTACAAAATAGATAAAAAATTACTATAATGTCATAATGTATTAGAAATACTGTTTATTATGTTTTACAAACCAAAGGTCTCGCTGGCTCGGAAAGGTCTTCTTTTTCGTTTAAAATATGCGCGCAAAAGTAGTTTTTTTCCGCTATCGTGAAAAGATCGATATTCAAACATAACGAACTATTGTAACCTTTACATTTATCAGTTTTAAAACATTATGAAGGTAGATAAAAGATAAGTTTCATAAAGAATATTTTCCCCGCTAATGTGTGATGAAAATTTGTGTGTTCCACTTGGGTGAAAATCTGACAATCTTGGTACAAATCAAGAGAGAATCGGTTTCTTTTAGGCAAGCGTGCTCCATCGTAGACGGCATCATCGGTTAGCATCAGGTGAGTTGGCGGTCAAACGCAAGCATATTGTAAAAAAAATCTATTTTGTGGGAATGCACCATGTATACATTTTTCTGTTACATTGTATTTAATGTGTTTTATCATAGTTTGTTTTGTCACTAGTCGGAGCGTAGGTTTTTTTTACAATTATTCTTCGTACGTAATGATTTCAATGAAACGAAAGAAGGAAGGATGACATTATACTTTAAGACAAGCTTCTTGCAAAAAGAAGGTGATCGATGGTATAAGTTAGTGGGTCATAAGCAGGTATAACTAACAGCAGGTTAAAAATATTCTCTCTTTTTTAATTATTATTTAGTAGGTAGCCGACTACGTTAATATTGGCAGGTAACCAGGAAGGCAGATTAATTCGGGGTTCTGTTACATATACGCAATATCGATACACATTATAAGTCAAAATAATCGGCAATGGTAGTATAGATTGTATTTGCATAGTTTTTTTTTTATATATACTCGTATTTATATTATGTTATTACAAAATACAATTATTAAATAATTGCAAAATGTTATGTTTATAATTAGAATTTCAAATTAAGTTCGTAATTACTCGTACGAGATGAGTTCTGTCTGAAACTTTTTGCTTATTAATTCTGAAAACATTTCCGCGTAAGCGTTCTAACAAAAACAAAGCCATTACAAACAAGAGGTGCCTGGTGCCCTAGTATAAGTAGTGACGTAAAGTAGGAATGCATGTTCGCCATTTTGTTAACGTATCACGGCCTGTTACCCGCGGCCTTAACTGGCACTTGACAGGGTAATGGGCGGTGACGTTTGTGTTACGCGCGCTATTTAGAAAATCTATATAAATCTAAATTAGAAAATACGTTAAGTAATATTCTGTATAATAATGCCAATGCATTATATTCTTATTTTTCCTAAACAGCTCTTATCATGATGATATTGTTATTGAAAACAAATCATCAATCCCAATTTCTTGAGGCCTGTAGGCAGATAATTAACTAGAAACAACCTATTTGTGATTCGCTTTGTGCAAAACTCTTATGTTTGTGTGTCTAATCTGAAGTAAGTACCTACCACACGTTAGTAGTCTAGTAGTAAGTAGAACCGATAAATAGTATCTACCTTGAATTATCCCAAAATTATCAAAAATACTCTGTTAAATAGAGCCAAACATTAACATGCAATTTGCTCAGAATATTTCTTGTTTCTGTTTAACACTCATGTTCATCGAGACCTGTAAATATATTTTTGTAAAGCTTTTCAAAAGCTCCTAAAGCTTCGACATGACGTCATCCTCCCGCACAAAAGTACCAGGCGAGCATACACTACGAGGAGATAATAGTATAGGGTGGGGCTTATACAGGCCCTCCCATGAATGAGCCCTTCAACCGGTATTTGTTGAACAAACACTTTTTGTTCCACCATATTGTGGTGCGCACTTATGGAATTCTTTCCTTTTTTAAAGGGAATCTTTTATGATTGGTTGAATTTGTTATTTATAAGCTGGCTGGGACGCATGCTAACCGATTTTATTTTTGTAAGTTGAGTGATACAAGTAAATTTTCTTCTCACAGTTTTTGTTACAGGGGGAGTTTTTTGCGCCCATTAGTGTAGTCGTTTACAACTTATTTGACACCTTTAAAGTAAACAAACTGGTTACACGTACTAGGGCGACATGATTAACTCTGGAGCCGGGGTGTTAGAATACTGCTTCGGTATCCCCTGCCTGTCGTAAAAGCCGAATAAAAGGGGGCCTTTGGGCTTGTGGGTGGTCAGATTTGGGGATCTGACTTCCCATTCAGCAAGCCCAGGGAAGACAACGGCGCGGTGTGGCCCACGCCGTTGTAAAAGAAAGGAACGGAAATGCCTTCAGCATTTCCCGGGAGCGTTGCTTCAGGCAGTGTGCTAGGAGGATACCGGTGCGTTCCTATGGAGATCCCGGTACACTCCGTCTGGCACAGAGGTCGGCCACCGAGTGGGTTTTAGTGGATGCAATCTCACATAACCGGGCTTCACCCCAATGCAGCTGGGTAGCTTTTGAATATTTCCCCGCCGCCAAAAAAAGTGGCGACATGATTAAAAGATGATCTTTTTGAGATGGGGAGGAGATTGTCTTAGAATATAAAAAAATCGTGAGGCCCATTTTCTCGTCGTCATTTGCGGAGGCCATAGAATAGATATCTGTACAATAATGTAATTGTTTTATGTAGCCCATATTACCGTGTGCATTACTCGTAAAATACGAAAAGTCAAGCTACTGCCATATAGCGACTTCTCAATATAAACCGATTTATAAATAAAATCGCTTTATCGTAGACACCTCTGTTATTTTTACCGAAAACGCCAAATATTTTCATTTCACGACCCGCAATGAGTTACCTACCGGGGCGACATGCCAACATCAAAGTAATTTTATTAACGAGAACGCTCGTTGACCCGCAGTTATCCTCGAAAGGTAACCGGCCCTTAATTTAGGGCTGACGCGATGATCCAGGCAAGGGTTTGAAAGTTGTAAGGGCAGTGAAATTGTATATGACTTTGTAAGAGAACGGTTCTGTATCGTATTGCTAAGGAACGTATTTTAATAAAATAAGCATTCACATGGTTTGTTTCATACCATGGTTTGTTTGTAGAGGCAACAATGTGACTATGACAAGTTACAAGTTGTCTTATAGTTTAGGAAGGCAACATTATGCCACTTCGGCGGGCCATATTTCGTATAGGATATAATTATATACTTGATAAAAAAAATACCATAATAAATAAAATACCTATTTAACGATAACCCATACTAGGGGGTGTATTGGAAAAATATACTCCATTTCACCAGGATTTTCTTGTACCAGGATAATTATATATTTGTATACTTTTAAAATTGAGATCTATACTAAAACTCAATTGTGTGATAAGTTTGATGCACTTATCTTAATAACTATAAAAGTTATGAGGTTCTAAAAAATTTGGTCGGACGGACAGAAAAACAGACGGTCGGACGGACAGAACGTATTTATAAGAATTTCTTGTAGTACTACGTAACCCTAAAAATAGGTATTTTTATTTTTAATTCTTTTCGAATGAAGTGATTCAAATTGTGTATCGAAACAACATGTTCAATAAAATTGATGTACAAGAACGATTAAAAAAAACCCTTGAAAACTATCAGAACAATAGAGTTTTGCAATATGGTCGCGCCTTAAGTTTTTATTCAGGTAGCAACCCTACCACGTAACCTGTAGACGTCGGTTAATGAGCACTTGTTTCCACGTGTGTGCTCGCTTGACCGCAGTAATCGACGATGGATCCACCGGACCTTAGTTGGGATTCATTTTATCATAAAATTAATCCCATCCATTAGAAATAGGGGAGTATTTTGTTTATAAACAAGAGATGCTGTTGGTTAAGTGGATGCAAAAAGTGTATAAAGGTTTTCGAACCCCGGGTGTCAAGTTACTATACTTAATGATATTAGCGTTTATTAGACAAGTATTATATACTTGATCATACTGTTAAATCTAAAAAAAAGTGTAAAACACTGTTTTAAACTATCACAGTTGTTCACTACAGTTACATTATTATGAACGGGATATTTACCATGGTAAGATTGTGGAAGGAGCTCCCGATATTTTGGCGCAGTTACATTGCAGCATGTTCACAGGAAGACATCCCGTGACGTCTTCCCGTGGACAGTGGACACGGTGCATGTATAACTGCGCCGAAATATCGGGATCCATCCACAACCTTACCACGGTAAATATCCCGTCAATAATCATATAACTGTAGTAAACATAATATAATACTATATACTCGTATATAGGTAACGCACTGACAATGCCCCGGGTAGTGTAGGTGTCAATATAGGTGGCGGTGACCACTTACCATCTGGTGGCCCGTCGCTTGTTTGCCAGTTATTCTATTTAAAAAAAAAACTTTTTTTTGACCACACGTTTGAACTGTATGACCACATGTTTGTTTGGGTATTTTTTTTTAATTCAATAGACGATCCTTCCCAAAATTACCCTTAAAAAAATTCAATAGTGTTCATCACACAATATCGTTCGTTGCGCAAACATTTACCAGTCCCTATCCGAGGAATGATGCCGCCCTACGCTATTCAAAGGGCGCTCCTGACCGCTCAGCATCCCTTGCGAAACATCCCTTACGGGATATGCTCTCCTAGTATGTTTATTGCATATTCATGGTGGTTTTCCAGTTTCGCAAATGACAAAGGGGTTAACTTTTTGTAAAAGTTAAAAGGAATAAGTAGTTGTTTTTTAAACTAAGATAAGTTATATTTTGTGAAAGTAACAAAACTATGCGATCACTCTTGGCAAGCGCTTTTACGAAAATTTGTTGTTTAAAAATAGCTGTAAGGATATTACGAAAAATTACATAATATTCAGCATCTGCGCTAGCTACTGCGATTTTCTGTTCGCCTAATGACGCCGTGAATCTATAATGCCTCCTCGATATCCCTAAGGATCCACGGGATGAGATGTGCTTGTTACATTCTACAGATTTCTGGTCGCCTAGTTGTAGCGATCACAAGGTAAACCCTTTCAAATTCATCTTCTCAAAGGTATGTAAAATCGTATTATATTAATACGACACCAACACCACCAACCAAACCACATTACCCATAACCATAGAAAAAACGATAGACAATGGAATAGAAACATTAACATCTAATCGTGGCACCAGGGCTTCATGGCTTGGCAAGATGTTGAACCTGCAAGAGGTACGAGTATGAAAAAAGGATGTTCTAACAAAACGCCCCCCTCCCCAGTGTATGATAATTGTATCCCTTTCATCGCTTAAGGGTCCTATCACATTTTTTGACGAAAAAAGCATCGAAAACTGAATTTTTGGTATAATTTTTCTTTCAACTAATAAGATCTGTAGAAAATTCTGTGCCTGTATTAAATAGATCTGTATTTTTTTATTGAATGTAGCGGCTTCAGATTTTGGTAAATCTCAACATATCCATTTGTTACCTCCAATTTACAAAAGTAGTTTTTCGTAAAACTTTTGGACGTTTGAGAATGGATTTCATTAAATTATTGTAATAAAAAAATTAAATTATGGCCTACTTATTTCATATTTATCTTGAAAATTACGGCTTGTTTTATTAGTTTTTTGCCCGAAAATACAAATACTTAAAATTTAACGGTTCATTTTGTAATACGCCTCTTAACTTTTCAAGGCTGACTGTTGGGGACGGTTTCAGGAACAAATTTTCATAAAACTAGCAAGAAATATGCATCATGGCTTTTGGATATCGTTTACAAAAGTTTTATTTTGGTTCAATATCCTATTAACTTTGAGATCTTAGACAACTTCCCTTCGATATAGTACGGTCAGGAAATAATTCCCGTTTTTATCGGAGCCCGTACCTTCGGAAATCCCGGGAGCCTGCCGGTTCCGGGCCGGGCTAAATGCGGAACTTCCGGTAATTGAGATCCATTCACCGAAAACGCTTCTAGAAATTTCTTTCGCATTGTTTTGGCTTCGAGGTAAACTGTAGGGCCTTTGGGATTATTAAATTTCTATGAAGAATAAACCAATTTGTTGACGTTTTTTGTCGATGTAATAGAGCCAGTTTGGATGGCTCGATCATTAAAATTTTCGAGCTGAGTTAATAAATGTATTTTTTAAGATAATGAGGAGTCTACGCAAAATATATTACTTTTAGGTTTTTTGTTATGATTAAGTTTTTGCTGATGAAGTTCAAAATAATATCAGTAGTCCAGGATACTATCAAAATGTTTTTTTTTTTCTGTAGACTGAACTTGGCATAGCAATATTTTCAGAGCTGGCCTCGCAACAGTCGCAACTGCAGGCGGTAACTCGATTGCCTACCGCCTACCGCCCGGTAACCGATTCTCATAGCTGGTTCTATATCTGGTTACTATATCCTGACTGACCCCGTTATGAATAAAGACTAGCGATAGACATTGCTTATTTAATTACTTAAATAAATAAGCAATGTCACCTTAATATCACCAATACCAAAATATATACCATAAATGTAAATTTTTTATAATAGTACAAAGAGGTTCAATTTGTAATATATTTCATGTACGAAATTTACGTAGGTCTTTAATAATACCCATAGATCAAGGCATTTACTATTAAAGGTTTAGCCATAACTTTTGCATAAATGACGAAACAAATCGGAATTCTCATACTAGCCTGTCGTGCATTTCAAGGAGAAAATCGCAGCGTAGGTAGGCCTCTCACTAGATGGACCGACGACATAGCAAGAGTCGCTGGCATCCAGTGGATGCAAAAGGCAGGCTGTCGTTCAGTGTGGAGGTTAAAGAGGGAGGCCTATGTTCAGCAGTGGACGTCTTCTGGCTGATGATGATGTACCCAAAGGGTAAAAACTGGACCCTATTACTAAGGCTACAATGTCTGTCTGTCTGTCCGTCCGTCCGTCTGTCCTACCTTTAAACAGCTGTATCTTTCGAACCGTAATAGATAACCAGTTTAATTTTTCACAGAATATGTAATATTATGGCAGATTAACAAACAAATAATAAAAAAGTCAAAAAGTAAAAATTAAGGGTCACATGTATGGGTCCCCATACAACAAACGTATTTTTTTAGTGTAATTTTGTATTAGCTCTAATGGAAAAAATTTAATACCTACAAGCATCAAACTTGGCATGATTATAGTACGCTTTCAAAAGTATAACAACAAATGATAAATAGTGGCCAAGTGCGAGTCGGTGACCAATTACTGTTCATTAGCAAGTTATAACTGGTATTGTATTTTGTGGTGGTACGGAACCCTCAGTGCGCGAGTCCGACTCGCACTTGGCCGGTTTTATTCGGGTTTTTGGACCTATTTATGACATGGTGTTAAAATACTTCCGGGTTTTTCCCTAAAAGTAGAGTTTGCTTAGTTTTATTTAATTTTAAACCAACGTATTTGTTGTAGAACATGCGTGTTGCCTTAACATGTAATGTTATTATGAGCAATAAATATTACTGGCTTGGTCTTAATACAATATTATATAGTAATATATAGTTTTGGTCAAAATGAACCTTAAGTTACGTCAGTAAGTACTTTTTTGCTTAGAACTTGACATTCGCAATGGAGCAAAATGTTATGTGAAGATTTGTTATTTCCACCGCTTTTCTTGGCCAATAAAAATAAATATAAGCGCTAAAAGGCGTGTTCACACAGGCATTAGTCAACGAGGCCCCGAGTGGTCGTAAAGTCGCGTGCAGACGGACGCGATGACAAATCGTGCCACGTTATGAGACGTGCTTTAGGGTTAGTGCAGATTTTACCATATATATGTACATTTGAGGTATATATTCTTCTTCTAAAAACAGACTCTACCCTTATTTTAACATAATTCTAATTTGATGATCGGTATGGCTCAGTGGCAGTGCGTCTGCCGTATGAGCTGCACTGGAAGTTGGTTCGATTCCCGGCCAGGCACGTGTATAAATGATGCATCTAATAATTATCTGTTCTGGCTGTGAGTGTCCTTGTGTTCTATGGCATCTCCGACCCAGCCAGGGAGTCCTAATGGGGAGTTATGCGCGTGAAAGGTTAATTATTTAATTATTTAATTATTATTCTATTCGACTTCTTATACCGTACTTATTTTTAATGTCACACAAATATCTATACAGTGTTTTCTTAAACATGCTCGGATTTTTGTCTATTATAGTCGTGACATTCCCGGAATGGATGCCATGTTTGAAAAAGTAATATACCGGTCTTGGCGGCAACCAGGTGTTGATGCAGTCATGTTATTTGGGCCGCTTCGCCTTGGTCACGAGTTTTTCATGTTTGTCCATCAAACGCTTATTTTTGCCGTTGCGACAGTAATGTACCTATTACATATTTAGTTTATATATTTTTTTACATTTTCAAATTTCCGTTATTGAAGCGACCGGAAACCCGTAATGATGAAGAGCCTAGCTGTTATAGTATCCTAGTACGAGTGGAAAAACCCACGTTACTGCTGATATACTAATATATATTTTTTTTATATTAGGTGCAGTTTTTCTGTCGGAATATTAAAAATACGAACTTTCCTGTCAAATTACACACGGGAAAATAAAACGCGTTTAAAAATATCCACGTATTTCGCAGAAAAGTGCGTTTAAAATTACCTCAGGAAATAAATTATGATTTTCATTTCGGCTCGCGTGCGGTCGGCGATTTTCTGCATCGCGCTCATTTACTCGGTGTTTCAACACGTTTCTCGCATTTATACTGGCGTAATTTTTTTTATTTACTCGCCGTTTAAGGGTTATAAATTATCACGAGATTGCATTTTTGCATTTTTGGTTCGCTTGTTTTATTTTTTAAGTTCAGATTTTCGTTTGTTTTATTTTAGGTGCTTGTATCCTAATAACATTTCTCGGGTCGGTGTTTTTACTAAAAATTTTGATAGATTTGGTATGGCAACACTGCCCTCTTATTGTGATGTTTGTGACTAAGGCCTGGCATATTTGTTTTGCTGTTTGTGGATTTTCACATAACGTCTAATTTTCACACTGTTATGCATAGTACGTACACTTTTTTTGTTTTATTTTTTTTATCCTACATGTTTCTAGTACTGGGCGCTCCTTTGTCATCATGATAATATCTCATACATTTTATATCTCCAAATCGTAGGGTCAGTAACGCATTGACTCTGACTTCTTACTAATATATGGTCTCCTAGTAGTTTAGTTAAAAGACAATAGAGCTCAAATAATGGATTTTATTTTGCCCTCACGGTATGTATGCATGGGGTGTTTCTATCGATTCGCCCCATAAAGAGGGTGCGTGTCAGGATAAAACTTTCCGCGGTTCGTGGTCGCCTGGTAGCTTATGGTGTAAATATACCATGGATTCTATTTTTAGGTCTACGTAACTCCTTCTCTCTTTGAAACTACGTTCTGTTCCAATTTATATCTTATATCATAGTTATTATAGTAAGTAAAGCTTGACAATTCTGCAAATCTCATCATACCACATCATCTTCCTATAGCATCGATGTTAAAATATTATTTATTAACAGAATCAAACAATTACCAAAACTGTCGAATCGTGCTTAAATATGTATAACAAAATTAATCAATAGGTTACTACCCCAATAACCCCGTAATCAAAAATGAGCTCTTTAATTTTTCTTAGTTCCTAGTACAATCACACAATAGGGGTGTAAAACCCATTGTTGGAGTAGAAATAGAAACCCACGGGATAGTAAAACTGCACGAGGTGGAATCCGAAGCTTGGGATCGGTCCTTGCATCATAAACAATTCATCTTCACCCTATTTTTATGGCGCAGTGCTGACATGGTTCTTGCGTTTTATGGATCCCTGATACATCAACTGTGGATCATAAAGGGTTTAAATATGAAGGGTATCAAAATATATATCGTGCAGTTTAGATTTACATTTTTTTGATCTCACAATTTATAATACTGTAATTTGGTCACGATTCCATGAAAAGTCGCTGTAACTTGTTACCCCAGCTATTTTTCACGTCTTTCGCTGACGTCATTGTGGTGTTACAAAGGCGCTTCGCACCAGGCGCCTAGAGGTCGCGTGGAGAGGAGACTGGCCGATCACACAAATTTAATGTCCGCCCTGGGACGGGACAACACGGCATTGTGTTTCTTTGTCACGCATTGTGTCCCATATTGTCCCGTCAGCTTTTCGACATATGGCCAATATTTCACTTTCTCAATGTTCAGATAGAAAAAGGAAGGTTAGGAGCTGAGAAAAGGGAACGTGACTGAATTATGAGAGGATTTTTCTCCGCAATTTGTTAGTTTTTCGAACTTGCTGGTTACTTCGATTCTCGGGACCAAGAAACCAAACACGCGTCATTTTCTAAGTATGTAAATAAAACAAGAAATCTGAATCAATACTGATAATAATGTTGGAAACTGGGCAGTGTTATCGATATAATATACTCCACTAAGATAGTATGACAGAAAACCATCAGGTAATGGAAATAAAATGTGATATTTTGAGTAATACTGGCTAAATGGAACCGTATTTTATAAAATTCATAACAATAGCTACTCCAAAGCGCAGGTAGGTACACAAATATTTTGGGATACACGTCTAAATGGAAACTAACCACTCCCGAAGTGAACAACTAAGCAGAGCTGAGGAAAAGAGCTACGATATTAAAACGAAAATAACATTAAGGTCCATAACATCATCAACTTCGTAAAATATTGAATTCTCGAAGTCTTTTATTTTAATCATTTATAATAGTAGTAATGATTAGTAATATTTAAGGCTTTTTTTATGTTCGCTTCGTATTGTAAAATGAATTCTCGTAATGTAGACCTTTTTCCCTTATGCACAACGTCTACTTCCTAAAACGTTGAATTCCCAATATCATAGCCACCATCATTTCGGCTGGTACAGTTATTCCTACCAAGGTATCCTTACTGGTAGTTGACCAGCTCTACAGATAACATTTATATTTTTAATGACATGGTTGCGGTTGATCGCCACATGGACAATGGAGCAGGCTTGCCTAGAAGAACCGATTCATGGTGTGAACAATAAAGAGTTAATCAATCAATCAATCAATCACTCGTGATTTAAAGATTGTTAATTTGTAACTATCGGGGAACGCCCATTCAGACAGCGTATATATTCCACAGACTAGCAGTGCAGTTCACACAATAAAAGTGGAATCAAAGCGCTTCCTACAGGTTGAGCTGGATGCAGGCCGCTTCCAACCGGCTGTTTTGGAGATCAATGGGGGAGACCTATGTCCAGCAGTGGACGTTCTATGGCTAAATTAATTAATTTATTTATACTCTGGAAGTCCAATGGAAAAATGGGCACAGGAGTGAATTGGATCATGCAAATCCAATACACTCTCCGAAATATATCCGATAAAAAACTGAAAGACTAGCAACTTTGCGCCGATGCTCAAGACTAAGAGGCTTAGTCTGAACTAGGGATTCGTTGCTGGCGAGCTTCTTGGCACGTTTCTCAATGGACTCTAACGCCCCAAGCTGGTTTCCTAGGTACACGGGAGACTCATACCTGATCTAACCAGTATTTTTTTTTTTTTTTTTTATAGAATAAGTGGCAAACAAGCAACGGGCTACCTGATGGTAAGTGGTCACCGCCGCCTATAGACACCTACAATACCCGGGGCATTGTCAGTGCGTTGCCTACCTTTGAGGACTCTATTCACCCTTCGTTTGAAGCAGTCCAAATTATATTTCGGAGGAAAAACCGAATGTGGTAAGCCATTCCACAACTTACAGGTACGTGGCAGAAACAATCGATCAAATCGAACAGTGCGAGTCTTCCACGCATCTATAATGTGCGGATGGCATTTTTGGCGATGGCGGCCGGTTCGGTGGTAAAACCGGGATGGGGGGATAAGGTCAAAAAGTTCATCAGAGCATTCCCCGTTATAATATCTGTAGAACAAGCTGAGCGAACCAACGTCTCTGCGCAAGCTCAGCGGCTCCAACTTACCAGATAGGTTCGGATCATCGACAAGTCTAACGGCTCTTCTCTGCAAGGAGTCAAGAGGATCGAGCTGGTACTTCGGTGCGCCACTCCAGAGATGTGAGCAATACTCCATGTGCGGCCGTACCTGCGCTTTATACAATAAAAGGCGCTGGTCCGGCGTGAAGTACCGCTTTGCTCTATTGAGTACACCGAGTTTTCTGGATGTTATCCCAGCTTTGCTCTTCAAGTGACTCCTAAACTGAACCTCGCTAGAAATGTCGACGCCCAAAATGCTGATGCTTGTCGACAGGGTGAGAGGAATGCCCTGAAAACAGGGTGAACCCGTGAATGGGCTCTTCTTTGCAGTGAAAGCGATAGCTTGCGTCTTAGTGGGGTTGAACTGCACCAAATTTTGCACGCCCCAGTCAGTTACTTGTTCAAGAGAGCACTCAACTGAAGACACAAGCTCTGCTCTCCTTGCCATAACCTCGTCCTTACAGGCGTTTGCATTGCCTGAGTATTGAGCATCACCCGTGCTATCATCCGCATAACAATGAATATTGCAAATTTGCAACAAATCATTGATATGCAGGATGAACAGCGTGGGTGATAGCACAGACCCTTGTGGAACACCGGCATTAATCGTCATGGTCACAGAACAAGAGCCGTCGACGACCGCTTTTATGCAGCGACCATTCAAGAAATTACCAATCCACTTGCAAAGCTCTTCAGGTAAACCGTAAGATGGTAATTTTGCAAGAAGTGCCTTATGCCAAACCCGATCAAACGCCTTAGCGATATCTAAACTAACGGCCAGAGCTTCGCCTCTGCTCTCGATAGCTTCTCCCCAGCGGTGAGTGAGATACACTAAAAGATCACCAGTAGATCGACCGTGTCGAAAACCATATTGGCGGTCACTTATCAGTCCGTGATCTTCTAGATATCCCAGAAGCTGAGAGTTGATCACTCGCTCCATCACCTTACAGAGTAGGGAAGTGATTGCTATTGGCCTGTAATTTGATGGGTTAGCACGGTCACCCTTTTTAGGTACAGGGTGAACATGGGCCACCTTCCAGCAAGACGGCACGATACCGGAATTGTAAGACAAGGAGAACAGACGCGTAAGAACAGGAGATAACTCCGGAGCACATCCTTTTAATACGATCGCCGGAATGCCATCCGGCCCGCTCGCTTTTCGCACATCAAGAGCCAACAGTTCCCTCCACACTGCCTTCTGCGAAATGCGCACCTCGGGCATTGAGCTTGCACAATTTGGCAGTGTGGGTGGAACAGCCCCCCCATCGTCGAAAGTCGAGTTAGAGGCAAATAGAGCACCAAGGATATCGGCTTTCTCTTTTGCGCTGTGGGCCAGAGTGTCATCAGGCTTACGTAAGGAAGGAAGTGTTGATTGGCAAAAGTTACCCTCAGCAGCTTTTGCCAACGACCAAAAAGCACGGCTGCCGGCAGGATAACTTGCAAGTTGGTTGCCGATCCGACTTATGTGAGCAAACTTTGCTCTGGTGATGGTCTTCTTCACTAATCTGGAAGCAGCATTCAGTATTCAGCAAGCAGTATCAAGTATTCATCATCTCATATAATTATGTTTGTCAGTTCGGTGTCAGCTCTTTGCGTGTTTATATTGCCCGCTGCTTTACGCAAACTTAAAGTATGAACCTGGTTCTAATCTCGTCCTGTTTGGTTTACCCTAGTTCGTATCTAACTATGTTCTCTGTTTGTTGCAGCTGGTGGGCGGCGAGTTCGACATGGAGCTGAACTTCGTGATTCAGGATGCCCAGAATATCCAACACATGCTGGAACTGCTCGACCACTGTCCGTCCAGCTTGCAGGTCAGTTACAACATCTGCTACAACATTGCATATCTATTAATTGCATATTCGGAATGTCCTGCCTGAATGGTGTTCTCCGATAGTTGCAAGCGTGCTCTTTCGTAGACCGCACCATCGCTTGGCAGTAGGCGAGGTGGCGGCCAAACGCAAGCCTATTCAACATTTCATGTATTATTATTGTTGTTATTTTGTTGTTTCTCTTTTGTAATGTTGACGTTGTAGTGTTTTGTGCGCAAAATAAATGTTATCTTTCTTTCTTTCTTATTTCTAATGCGTGCAGCCAAGGAATGGAAGCGTGCGTGCTCCATTTTCGATCACATCATCGCTTCCCATGAAGCGAGTTGGTGGTCAAACGCGCACTTTTAATTTTTATTCAAATAACTAGCTACACCTAGCTTACTGCTTGTAACATCAGCTACCTGCCAGTAAAAGTCCCGTCAAAATCGGTCCAGTCTTCGGAGTCCACACATACATACACATATTGACTTTTAAATATGTATATAGACTAGCTGCGCCCGCGGTTTCACCCGCGGTGGTTACTCCATATAACATCAGCTATTCAGTGAAATTCCCGTCAAAATCGGTCTAGCCGTTTCGGAGTCCATACCTACATACATACACACACCGCCAAATAGATAGGCTTGCGTTTGACCGCCAACTCGCAACAGATCGAACCCGGAAAATCTATTCAAATTGTGTGCTACAAATAAGAATGGGCCAAACTCTTCTAATTCTTACGTAATATTTTTCTTTAGAGTATGGCCTCTAATAAGTTCAACTTAATGAGCTAAGTCAATTAATAATAATAAGTAAGCTAGAGGTGATTATATTTTGTAATTTTCGAGTCCATCCTTGAGAGAGAAATGAAATCGCCCAGGCTTCAAACTCAAACCACAAACCAAAACTCGTACTATGCCGGCGCGTTTAACGTTCCATCTCTTATTCAGTTATGCGTGCCTGGTTCTTTCCAGATTTAATTTGAAAGGGTTAACTTCACTTGGCGATATTTTTAGGCCGTGCCCTTTTGCGGTTGAATTTTTTATAGGTATCGCGCATTTTATTGCTTACGGAATCTCATTGCAAAAATTCTACAAGATTGCGAAAACATTAGCGAAAGTAAGGAAGGAGTTAAAGCATGATCTTATTTCGTACCAGGACCGCATAGCTTTGAAAAGTATGAAGATCCTTTAGGACGGGCTGGAAGACGAAAAAAAAAGGATGCTTGGAACTTGGAACAAAAAATTTACAAAAGTGTATGAAAGGCGCAAACCACACCCCATCTTATGACAAAGTTGATTAGACAGACAAAATGCATGAATGGGGCATGAGGCGGTGGGTGGAATGGAATGAGCGATGAATGTTTATGACGCGATTAGGTGGTAATTTAAAACCCTTTCTCTTTTTTTACAATAGTAAAAAACATATATTTTTGGACCTTCATTATAAAATTGCAGTAATAGCTACAATTGTTATCAGCGTAAAAAAAAAAATAAAAAAAAATATTGATACCTCAAATAACGTAAAACCGGTTACATATTTAGAGATTTCTAAAGAAACGCTTATCGTAATTTGTTTCATTGCATGGTCAATTTTGTTCCTTGTTTATAAGTTTCCGTAGTGTAGCGGTTATCACGTGTGCTTCACACGCACAAGGCCCCCGGTTCGATCCCGGGCGGAAACAATATTTTTTTATTCTATGTTTTTGGAGGTTTTTTTTTGTGTTGCCTGTTACCTTCGATCAAGAATGTAGGCTGTAAGGTTTCTTTGTTACATTATTTCTGCTATAGGCAAATATTTTTAAATTTAAGTACTTACTCTACCAAAAACTTTGAAAAATTGTTCACGCGATCTGTGCAAAATTAGTAAAGGGTTACACTTGATCTCCTTTAGTACTAAGGCAACATAACTTTGTAAGATGTTGAAGGATCCTGTATCCCAATTCTTAACAAAAAGAACAGAAGCAATACGAATAAAAAAGAATACACGAAAAGTATTCCTATTAGGTCTCGTTCTTGCCTTAAGATTTATTAGTTAGTTAAAAGGGGACAGAATACAAATGGTGGCGTGACCAAACCTTTTTTACAAATAAATGGGCGGGCGGAGTTGAGAATAGAGATCGTTTTATTTGAACACGTTCACCATCTGTCTGCAAGGCGTTACCTGACAAACGGCTTAGAACTAATCGTGCATTGAAAATATAAAAGTTTCTTACTATTCGTTGTTTTGAAGTCTGTTCAAAAGGTATACTTTCAAATTTTGATTCTGTGAAGTTGTGGGAAAACAAGGCTGGCCCTCTAATTGTCTACACTAGAGTATAGAGACGTCTAGAGACGACAAGTAACTCCAAGCATATTGGGCGAGATATTTAGCTTAACTAGCCGTACTTATCCCAGCGAGCTCAGTTGAACGGGCAAGTTGGTTGCTTAGCTTACTTACCCACTGCTAACTAAGCTGCGGCTTAGCTAACTTACCAGCGGACAATGGAGTGCTGCTATGTAAATCAGGATATAAGTTAGGAGTGCTGTGCTTAGCATAAGAACCACTCGGATCTAGTTGAGGACTTAATAGTTTTTCTTGGTGGGACTGTGCTTGTACTTGTTTGCGAGGGATTTTATTAAATATACAGGGTTATGTTCGTCTTCCTATATATATAAAAGGTGATGTTTGTATGTTTGTTCCCTGTGGAGTGGTCTCCAAAACGGCTGGACTGATTTTGAGACGGGACTGCAGATAGCTGATGATATAAGGAGTAATCCCCACCTAGTCTATACTAATATTATAAAGAGGAAAGATTTGATTGTTAGTTTGTTTGTTTGCATTGAATAGGCTCCGAAACTAATGAACCGATTTGAAAAATTCTTTCACTGCTGGGAAGCTACACCATCGCCGGGTGACATAGGCTATATCAAAAAAAAAATAGGGATTCGTACTAAAACTCCAAAAATTTAACCCAAGGTGTAAAAAATATATATATTGTAATAAGACTTACACCCGTGCGAAGCCGGGGTGCGCTGCTAGTTTATAATAAGCTAAGAACATGTTGGAGGTAGATTCCCTATATCATACTTACCTAAGTTACAATCTGAGAGTATTCAAGTCGCGAATGAATCGGTTTCATCTAGGCAAGCGTGCTTCTTCGTAGACCGCATCATCGCTTAACATCAGGACAACAGACAAACCTATTTTGCCGTTTAAAAATTTATTGTTTGACGATTTTTATCCTCGAAGACCTATAATTAGATTCTGTTGCTATTAAGTTTGTTATATTATTAAGGCTGTTGATCTTCCTTTGATATAAATAAAAAAATAACTTCCCAAAAATATTTAAGGGAACTCTTTCCACCTGGTTTGATTCGTTTCATCATCAGCCTCTAACTGTCCACTGCTGGACATACGCCTCTCCCAATGCACGCCACTGAGCTCGGTCGGCAGTTCCATGCATCCAGTTTTTACCCGCCGTTTTACCTGGTTTGATTCGCGCGTTTGAATTTTGTAACCATGGTTACCGTGATCACGTTCACGGAGTGGTTATTGGCGTGTTATAATTATGGTTTCATACAGAATTGGGGCCCTGCTCTATACAACCGGATTAGCAAAAGAGTGTACTAAGCCAAGCCATGAAAAAGATCCGTTTTAGTCGTCATTATGAACAACTCTTACTATGGGACCACCCTGAAATCGTAGTAAAATTATTAGCTGTTCCATAAATTGCCGAGTGTCAATGGCCGTTTTCTATGGAACGCATTTTTATTTAGCTCGAGGTCTCAGGTATTGAAACCAAAAACAAAATGCGGTCTTCAAACATTTAGCTCGTGGTCTTATAAAAAAACAATGTTTTTAGATTGATGTTTAATGTTTTTTTGTGATTCATGTTATAGATGTTTTTAGTTTCTGGATGTTCATTCCAGTACCTCCAGATTCCAACAGCGATATCAAAAGCTCAAACTCACGTCATAACTAAACTACGCTAACTCCTCAAAGGAAGCTGCAAACAACAATATGAGTTACAAGCGTGAACTTGATTATCGGAAACTCTGCCTCATCAACGCCCGCGTTCATGTTGGTCTGGTAACGAGAAAACTTACTATCCCGGTAATATGGCAACTAATTTGCAATACTAAAATTGTATTAAACCTTCAGTGTTTTTTGCTCAAGCTAATTTGATATAATTTATTTAATATTGATGAAATTAGTAAAGAAATCGTTCACTTTGACCACTATTTCGCATGAAACAATTATGTCACAATAAAGCTGAATAGATCTACATTTCCACAAATTCTGCATACGACTAGCTTCAAGTGCCAAATACCTAACAAATTTTGCAGAATAAAAGCTAGCAGCAATATTTTTTAATTTTCCCAAATTTTTATGAGGATTGAAAAGACTCAGCTTAAGACTCCTGCCTACTTTTTTTACTTTTTTATTCATAACAAATATAGTTACAAGTCACAGTGTATACATTCTTATTATCGTTACATATTGATTAAACATGGAAAAAAAAAACGAAAGAAAAAAAAAACATTCAAATAATAAAATTAATAATAACAAACAAAATTATTAAAATGCATTATGTCAAAATTAAATTAAACAATTAGAATAAACAAATAATATTAGTCAATAATAATAATATTTTAAAATGTCAGTTTTACATTAGCAAAATATTGTAAATAATTAATTAATGCCTATTCTACCTTAGGTAGAAAGTCATTCACCTTATAGAATGTTTTCTCAACAAGCCATTTCTTTGTTCTACATTTAAATGAGTGTCGTGACGGTGCCTCCTTTATGTCGTCTGGGAGACGGTTGTAAACGTCCGTCGCCATTACGTGGACCTGCTTGGACATCTTCACTAGTCGGCGGGTAGGCGCGCGCAGCACGCGCTCATGCCGTGGGGCATGTGCGCGCTGGTCGCCCAGGCACGAATATTCTTCCAGATGGTCGCGAGCGTACATAGCCGCTTCCAGAATTACCATTGATGGAAGAGTCAGTATCCTCATGGACCGGAACAGAGGCAGTGCCGATGTGTCCTGTGGCACTCTCACTATGGCTCTCACTGCTCTTTTTTGCATTCTAAAGGCACGCTCCCAATCAGCAGAACGCGCCCAGAACTCAACACCATATTGTAGCAGAGAGTGCACAGAAGCAAAATAACAACTTCGGACCATGCTCTTCGGCAAAATGGCTGAAAGTCGCCACAGCGCAAAACAATCACGCCCGATTTTCTGGCACAGTCTGTCCACGTGGCTTATCCATGTGAGGGCACTGTCGATCTGGAAACCTAAGAATTTCGTATCGTTTACCTGGTCAATTTTTTCGCCTCCGACCACTACGCAGAGAGGTCTCTTTTGATGACCCGAGAGGTCAAACTTAACGATGTGCGTTTTGGTTAAGTTCAAGATCAAACCATTGAGTTTGAACCAATGATTGAGATCGGACGCCACTTGGTTTAGCTTTCGCTCTAATTGGTCGTCAGTTGGAGCAGTTACCACTGCGGCGACATCATCGGCATACATCAGTACGTTGCCGTCCTTTATGTTCTCAGGTAAATCGTTAAGGAGAAGAGAGAACATTATATTAGAGAGCGAGGATCCCTGCGCTACTCCAATTACGGTCATGAGTGATTGCGATTTTACCGCGCCTCCTTCTCCCACGACCACCTGACAGTGATCCCTCATAAAGTCTGTCAGCAGTCGTAACTCCTGATTCACGACTCCGTAGTGCTCGAGTTTTGCAGCGAGGACGTTATGATCAGTGACATCAAATGCTTTGGATAGGTCACAAAAAATCACTGCAACCTGCTGTTGACTTTCACGTGCATCCACGATTTTCCGAAGTAGCTCCCGACCGAGAGTAGTAGTGGAGCGCCCGCTGCGATAAGCATACTGCCTCTCCGATAGACACGTACTCTGAGCCAGATACTCCGTGAGCCGCGAGCTCAGGCCGTGTTCGAAAACTTTTGCAAAAGCCGGAATTATTGACACTGGTCTGTAACTATTAATCTCCTCCTGTTTCCCTTTACCCTTGTACAAAGGGGAGACTTTGACGTGCTTCAATGCGGAAGGATACATACCCTCTTTGATACACCGGTTGTATAAGGAAGAGAGTATGCCAGCCAAAGGCGCGGCTACCGTGTGCAGTAGTGAAACCGATATGTCATACGCATCCTTTGACTTCTTCCTCGCTACCCCATGAGTCACTATGCGGAGCACTTCCAGAGCCGTGAACGGTCTCAGCCTTAGCGAGCGATCGGCAGGAGGGCGCGCCACCGCTAGCGCGCGGGTCGCCGCAACGACATCGGCGGCGGGCGCACCGCACGCTGTCGCCGCGTTTACGAAGTGCGCATTAACGGCGTCCACGGCTTCCTCTTTACTGGAAAACTTGGACCCATCGGGTCGGGTAAGCACCTCTGTGTAGTCATGGGTTTTGTGGGACCTACCAGTTTCAGTTTTGACTACTTCCCACATTGATTTTGATGATTTTGACACACCCTAAATACCACTTAACTTTAAAACCACTCACCTCTTTCAGACGTTTCATCCAAGTCATTAGAGCAACACGGGCGCTATTTACAACAAAACCTCCGAAAAACCCCAATAAGCCGTCTAATAAAATCATTCTTCACCCGGTCATGGCCTGTCTAGAAAACCCTTAACTTTTATGTAAGCTTGACTCAGTACATAAATATCATACAATATCAAGGACTTACGACGGTGATGTGGCGTCAAAGTATGTCATTTGAACGTTATCTATGTTAATAAGACTGCATGGTATACTAAAGACACAGTAACGTTAAATTGCAATACCACAGTTTCCAAAATAGTTATCCGACACAAAATTGCAACACCGCTGTCTTGATCCAAACCTATTGATACCATAATCAATATTACAAGATGCTTTGTTCAAATATTGAAACGAAGCTTTTTACAAAATGATAGGTAAAAGAAAACGCTAACGTATGTGCTTAGTTTTACTACTGCTTCATAGCTACATTGCGCTCTCAAGGGTGGTAGAAAAACATCTCATAAGGTGACTCAACACAATCCCCGAGTTTAGGCCGTCCATCACTTGCGTCTGCTGCGAGCCTGGTAGCCCGCGTGATGTATCACTTAATTAGCCTGAAAAGCACTCGTCATTCTTGCGACCCTGGTCTTTGCCAGCCATGAAGATATTGTGGTCTAGCGTTTTGGACAAAATACTGACTCTAGCCTACTTATGTGCAAATAGATCAAATTATTATTTATTTAGTACACACGGTTCACCCGTGATTTTTCAGTTTTCTGCCTTTTGTGATAAAAAATATCGTAAGTCCGTCATCGTGATGACATTCTCGTCAAATGACATCACAATCGGTTTAGCGGTTAAGTCGTTCTTCGTATCAAAATATACAGAAGGTTTGTAATGCACGAGCTAGCTAGTTATTCTTAGTTTTGGCTTCAGACCTCTTACAGTTATATGATTATTAACGGAATATTCACCGTGTCATATAATTGTAGTTGGTGAACAACGTGATAGTTTAAAACTGTGCTTCAGACTTCTTATCTATTTAACCAGTGTCAAGTATAATATAATTTTTAAGCATTCTATAATTTCAAATTTTAAATGATCAAAGCAAGTCATAGTGTAGTCAAGAAAAGTAAGTCAAGATCAAGTCCAAGTCTTGCTCCAGCCCATTTAAGTAGTGGAGTTTACTACAGGCTTTTATGGATGTTTAGAAACTACGAAAAGACACGTTCCACCTCATATCACTGCCCACACTCGAGCACGTTAACGAACACCTAAGTTCATCAAACAAATAGCCTACCATTACTACACGTTGGGTGGTATCTCAAAGTATTTTTTTACGCAAGCAAAACAACGAAGTGGCTAACTCTGGCGCATGGCGTGCCAGGATTTCTCGGCAATGTGCGTGTACGCACCGTTATTAATAGCACTTGCGTCACGAGTTCACGTGTGCAACACGTTCGATGCACCAGGACGACATGAGGTTAAAAGAGCTTCAAATCCATTCCTCGCATCGGTTATGTCCTTCGTGCATGCTCCATGCGGGATATAACATGAAGATAACAGAATACCGACACTGTACAATGTAAGAATTGCCGTATTTCATGTTCCATACCGCATGATTCCTACAAATAATTATAATAAATTAATTGCAATCTTAAAAATAGCCAAGTCACCAGAAACGGCTGAAACAAGTAAACTGATGGAAATTCCTAGAAAATAACTCAGCAGCTCTGTCGACTGAAGGCATTCCGGGAATTCGTAGAATCCGTGGGAATTTGCTCTAAAACTTGTAATTCGAGATTGTTCCGCTAACTGCAAGAATGTAATATAATTACAGAGGGTTCTCGTTAGCGCGGGCGAGTGCTTTTGTGCAACACCACGTTGCGCTACCGCCCCAGTACTTTGCTCGCGTATTTGCTTTTCTTTCATTTATTTTGAAGAAAATGTACCTCTGAATAAACGAATGAAATGCATTGTTTCCACGAAAGAGCTTTTTGCTGGTGTTTGTTTGTTACACAATTGAAAATCACGTTTCATGAGCAGATGTTCAACAAAGCTGTACAATTTGCTCTATTCTTGTGGGAATAATATGAAGTACTTTTGAATGTTGCCTTTGAGGCAAACAATTCACAAGTTAACATTGCTGGTGACAGTTGGCCGTTTTTCGCAAAAAATGGCTGTTATGGACAAGTGTTGTAAAATAATAGTTCATGCAAAATACTTTTAGCCTGATGGAATATTCACTAAGTGATAAACAAGGCGCGGATATGCGCCATTATCATAAATGAGTGTAGAGGGAAGCCCCGGAGCGGACTATGTGAAATTAAAATACCAATGGCCGCAACGGTAAACAATTTCATTATACTTAACGAGTAGTTCGTGCTCTAACGCTTACGTGTCAGGCTTTACACAGGTTATATAGTTTTTGTATCAACAACCCTTCTCAGACAGCTTCCCTACAGCATATTTAACTACTACAGACAGTTTTGTACAGACCTATATCTGTGTGACTTCGGTTGTCTGGCGAACAATTTTGTTTCGGATCCTATCCCTCAGAGAAATTCCGACTATAGCTCTTTCCAAAGCTAGCTGATTGACCTTGAACTTGAGGACTGCTCCAACTGTAAGTGTCCGCGTTTCAGCACCATAAGTCATGAGTGGTAGAACACGTAGAACGCACTGATTTAAGACATCCGTCTTAAGACTGTGGGATAGGTGACGAGAAGACTCGACGGAGTTCCCAAACGCGGCCCAGCCCAATTGCATTCATCTGGGGCCTTACGGACAACTTAATCCGCTCAGTTGGAAAATCACGCGAACGTGTACCTTATCGCGCCCAGATACGGTTTGCGGTCGCGTGATTTTCCAACTGAGCGGATTAGGTGCCGCAATTAGCTGTTGTCCGTAAGGGCCCTGGCGACTTCACTCTTAAAATTATTTTTACCGTCTTCGAACATCTGCTCTAGGCTTCGATCAAGAATGTATCCAAGGAAACATACTTTCCCGCTCTCTAGAGTGAACCCAATAATGGCAAGCGGTCTCGGAGCACGTGTTCGTTGAACATGACCTTGGTTTATCAAATTCAGGTTCACCTAGAAATCGATGCCGCGCGAAAACTGCTAGGCCGTCCAGCATCCAATGTATATTTTCCAGCGATTCAGAAATTATGACGATGTCGTCAGCAAATAGTAAGTGAGAGATTTACTCGCCATTGATATTGATACGACGACGTCCTGCCCAGTGCAGTGTCTTGAACATTTCCTGTATAAAGGGGGGTTTCCCAATGTTCCCATACAACAAACGTATTTTACAAGATTTTATTTAATTTGCCATGTTTGTTAGTTTATTTAGCAAATCTTGCTAGCTGAATTAAAACCAGAGTAACCTAACCGATTTTGCTGATTTTTTGCATACACATTTAGTTCTGGTGACAATATAATATGCAGCTCTTTATTGTAGTTTTTTTTAAAAGCAGCCAATTTTTTTAAATTTATGAATTAAAAGCATCTAATAAAAGTTAGTTGTTACAAAAAAAAAAAAACAAGTACTTGCTCTAGTGTAATACCATGTGCGAGCACTGCGAGTAGGGCGTGCGCTAAAGATGAACTGCCCGAACCGAATGAAGGAAAACACATTTTTTGGGTGCAGAACCCTCGTGTCGGCCGATGCGTTTATTTATTGTAGATATCCTTAAGTTTTTATCTACTTTGACCTCATGCTATCCTAGTAAAGGTGTGAACCGAATATTGCTTCTAAATATTTTTATATTTTTAAGCCTCTTTTTAATCAGCCTATGGGAAAAAACTCATCTCTCAGTTCTTGTTATCTCTCTCTATATCGTGCCCATTTTGTGACGTCAGTTGCAATGTGAACCAACATTTCAACATGACTTATGAAACTCTGGTAACCGTGAGAATTTTTAACCCTTTCTAGCTCCACTGGATACTACTTACTAAAATATTATGACCGTGTTTTATAACAGAATAAAGATCCATACACAAATAAAATTGCTAGCGCAGTGGCGTATATGGAGAAAATTTTCATTTTAAAATATTTTGCGGTCCACTGCTAGAGCGCGCTGCATGCTCCAATAAAATCGGGGTTGTCCTAAAAAATCCAGTTTTTTTTTTCAAATATCAACGATGACATTCTTTACACAGGGTTACTGGTTATCAGTTAGCATCCTCTTAAAGGCGGCATCAATACGTTAAAACAAACAACTTTTGTTCTGCGATATATCCAAATTCACGGAAAAGAACCTGCTAAATATTGTCGGGAGTGAATGACAGTTTTTTTTCACGAATTTCGAAATGTAGAACAAATGTTGTATTATTTGATGTACTGTGGCCGCCCACGAGGTTGCTAGCTGATATGAGTAGCTCTTTATATACCGGCTAGCTGCGCCCTGCTGTTTCACCTGCGTGGATCATCAGCTATCTGCCAGTGAAAGTCTCCTCAAAATTGGTCCAGGTGTTTTGGGGTCCATAGGAAACATACATACATACACACACACGTCGATTTTTATGTGTATAGATAACGAAAGAGCAAAACAAAGGGAATTAACACACTAAATACACCATCAGAGGAGACAAAATTAAAACCAACGATGATTATTTCGTTCTGTAAGTGTTATGAGTGTACTATGTATGTGTGAGAGTATGTTTAAACCTAACCATTTTGTGTATAAAACTCTCAGCATGGCGCGAGTAAGTTCGCCGAGTTTATTCTAATACGCCTTACGCCTGCCTTGCTTCAATAACTTTTTAAATTCGCTCGCGGAGGCTCAGACTTTTTATATCAGTTTATCGTTATTGCACTCGAGTGAGGATAATCGCAGCTCCACGATATTCGAATGATTCGTTCGAGCAACTTTGAAGATTGTTATCGATTCTTACAGCTTTAAGGCTTTGAGATTTGGGTGTCTTTGTATCTTTTGCTTGGTAATATGCCAGACATACGGGCTTAGACATTTTATTTAATACAGTTAAAGTATATCTCCTAACTTAGTGCGCACTGTAGTCTTAAAAGTTTTTTTAAAACTGATATTCAAAAACAAACAAAAACCCGATTTTTTTATCCACTTCTGATGTTAATTTTGATTTGCTATCTTGAAACAGATAATTTAAGCAGGTTTATTTGCAGGCGGAAATCTGGTCGGTGTTCATCGCGATTCTACGCAAGAGCGTGCGGAACCTGCAAGCATGTACGGACGTCGGGCTCATACACCACGTGTTGCAGCGGCTGCCGCGAGCCGAGACCGTCGTCGCAGGTATGTACCGACCCTTAGCCCACAAGGGAACAAGCCCTTCTTACAACCTTCTCGTAGCTCATGGAAGCCTGGTATGTCTGGGAATTGTAAGAATTGCTTGAGAAATGTTTAGAGTCGCAAGTGGGAGCAGTGTTGGAATGCTGTAAGATCGTTGATAAAGAACTTTATGTTCGCACCACAGACCTATATCTAAGTAGACTTCACAAGCGGTCCAAACTGTATGACATCTAAGCCTGTAAAATGTTTCGTACCTAAAAGTGAAAAGAAATATCTTTATTCTGTCGGCCAGCTCTATTTGTGGTATTCTTACAACTCAATATTGCACAAATACCCATTTTCGTTTCAAACAGACACGTGTTGTCGCGGCATCGATTGAACAGACTGGTTTTAGCGTGATTCAACTACGACAAATTATCGTAGTAGTATTGGAAATATGCTCTCGTGTCTTGTGATAACCTGCAGTGCAAGTACCGCTCTTTATCGATCGTCGTCTTTATCAAGACGTCTTTATCTTGTTGTAAGATGATGTGATTTTACCATTATGTGTGTTCTCCTACTTCCATTACATAGACAACTGTATTGGTATTTATTTGTGCTATTAATAATGTACTAAGAATCTCTAAATTATAATCACAGTAGACTATTTTGAGTAGTTTCTCTCTCATTCAATTCTCTCTTTTAATAATAGCGAGAAAATTTAAAACTCTTACTTCATTGGCTACCTGACCTACAATTAATTACCAGTACGAGTTATAAGGGCGGGGTTTCTTCCCTTCCTTGCATTTTTACATGCCCTTAGCTTCATATTATATTACTTACGTCCTCCTCGTGGATTATGGTTGCCTGGTATCTCTGGGAATTGTAAGATTTGTGTGAGAACCATAGCACCTTGGCTACGTCTTTTACTTTAATATTTCCACCACAGTAACTTTTCAGGATGTTAGGAGACATTGATTTAAAAATGAACACGACGAATTACGGGTTGAGATTTCCATGATCCTGGGAAATCAACAGTTCATTATTAGTTTCTCACATTTACTAAGCTATAAGAAATAGGAATGAAGTAGGGTTAAATAAAGACTCCCAAGTATTTTGAAAACCTTGTGATCCGTTTTCTACCTACCTACAAAACAAATTTGATTTTGTAAGCAAGGCTGTTTTTCCTCGTGAATTATGACAATGCGTCCTACGCCTTTGTCACGCGGTCACGCCCTTTTTTATCATCTTTCTCTTTTCGGATTCTTACATTCCATACCTTGTACTTTCTGAAAGCTTGGTGTTTCTGGGAATCGTCAGAAGATGCAAAAAAAATCAAGAAGATAAAATCTATGTTGTGGAACGGAAATACACCAGCTGTATTGTAAAAACCTCTTACACTCCTATGGTGCTCTAGTTGCTATGTGAAAATATCAACCCACATGTAAATTTTACTCTGTTAGTATCTAACAGACGAAGCGGATTTGGTTGACGGACCGCCGTCTGACCAACGAGAGAGAAAAAGAATAATTATCTTTCTCTCCCGTTGGTTGGACGGCGGTCTATCAACCAAATCCACACGTCTGGTAGGAGTTTCACAACGCAAGGAAAGGTACTGAAGTTGTATGTCGCCCTGGTAATCGTGAGAAGTAATTAACTCTTTTGGGAACAAGGAGTAAGATAAGGAAGGTTAGGTAATTTTTTTTCTGGAATGTGTCTTTTTTCACTGAACAGAATACAAACTATAAATACAAAAACAGTTAAGACTGCCCATAAACCGTTGGAAGGTCTAGGTTACCATTGGCGTGGAACTTGATTTCAAATAGAGAAATAGAGTAGATAAGTTAGTTTTGTTCTTTTAAAAGCTCGCTGCTACTTATTTTGCCTTTACTTATGTATAAAGTAGAACAAAAACACCTTATGATGTACCAGTTTTTACAATAAAGATTATTCTGATTCTGATTCTAAAATCAGAACACCACTTGCTAAAAAATAGCTTAGCATACATGTTATTAATTCACATCATCACCGTTTCCCGTCGAAAGTAACATGTCAATCTGAGCTGGCGTCGCATTCAACCCTCCTGGCGTGCCCTGTGTTGATTTCACTGCTGTTCGCGCTTCACCTACGCGAAACTGGGTCAGTAGGGGCTAAGGGCTAAAGGGGTTAAATGAGCAAGCGCCGAATAGGGTGCATGAACAATGCATTGAATAGAAGCAATGTATTAATGCATGAGACGTTATGAAGTACCTGCCTTCTGCATGTTATGCCCTTGTAGAGAACATTGCTTTTGTAAGCAGATGTTTTTTTAAAGTTTATTGTTTCTATCAACATAAAAAGATTCCAGTTGGAGGCGCCGGGTATCGATCCCGGTACCTCTCGCATGCTAAGCGAGCGCTCTACCATCTGAGCTACGCCCCCGGTTTCCGATAGTAACGAATATGTGCAACAAAATCGAACACATTGTTCTGTTACGCTTACGATTCGCGGCGAGATTTCGAAATACCCTCGCCTCGACGTGACATTCATATTTGTAGAAAGAATAAGATATGGATCTACAAAAATGTGTCTTCTAAACAAATTGTTCTTATCGTTTTTAGCTATCAGCACGTATGAGTACATTGGAGATTTAATTTTATACAATTATTATTAAAAGTTATCTAACGCTATAAATTAATATAATTTTATCAATTTGGATGTTCATTGTACAATTACATTGATGCAAGTTAGCGGAGTTGCTTACTACCAGTTGCAACGTTACGCGAAGTGAAAGGTAGACCGAGGATCTACTTGGACAATGTCAAGTTTAAATGCTGCTGGTTCTACGCCTTAGGTTGAATAAGATCTAGATCAGAACAGTATTTTTGTAGAGCAAATATAGGGGGCGTAGCTCAGATGGTAGAGCGCTCGCTTAGCATGCGAGAGGTACCGGGATCGATACCCGGCGCCTCCAACTGGAATCTTTTTGGAATTGGGGTTAATTTTACAATAACTAGTAAGTAGAAATTAGTTACTAATAAAACTTACGGTTATTAAACGTCAAAAGCATGTGGTAACATAAATTTTCTTTCTCTTTTTTCGCGCGCTTCAACTTTCATAGATGAGATGTTGACAGAGCAGTTTTAAGCGTAGTTTAACTTAACTTATGTCACCTAGTAAGGTCAAGTGTTAGTTTATGACCGATGTATTAATTTAAAGACGATACGACATAAATTATAATCCATGATTTTCTCACCATCACCAGGGTAGCATAATACTTTCGGGGTTGTATCGGGACAAATATGAGACATGAAAGATTTAAAAAATTACAGGCTGTCGTTATTTTAGTAAAAAATCAACGAATACACAAGTTCTGGATAATATTCCCAAGAAAACTAGGGGTGCATACTGCATAGCCAGTAAGAAAATTACATAATATCAGTCACGACCGCTCTTTCCCACAGGCTTCCTTCATTCCCATGGATACTAAGACACCATAACTTAATAACATTGATATTTTTGCTTATATTATAATGTGAAATGCTGAACATAGCACGTGACACATCTGGTGGAAACAGTTGCAGTGTCTTGATTAAAGAAATCCTTGTGTTTTCGTGTTCATACTGTAAGTGAAATGTTTGCTATAAGTCATACCAATGTCACGTACAAGTAGTATGACACACGAGTAACTACTTTTGAAAGTATCAAGCCACTAACTTACGAATACACATTTTTAAAGAATAAATCACCCGGGGGCGTAGCTCAGATGGTAGAGCGCTCGCTTAGCATGCGAGAGGTACCGGGATCGATACCCGGCGCCTCCAACTGTTTTATTTCTTATTTTATATTGCAAAACGGTTTTATTTTAACGGTTCTCAATTACTAAAAGATTACCTATGTAGTATTCATGAGTACCTGGTAACAAATGGCTTAAAGCCTTATTTTAATATAGAATAAATGTGCATTGTGAGAAGTGGACAATGTGATACTAGATTTTAGGACACAGGAAATGTGGGGACTGGACGATTTGAGAAGCTGGTTAATTATTAAATCCACAGTTTCGGAAGCTTTCAAACTCTCTATAAAATCTTCAATTTTGCGGCAAATATATGTACGACAAACAACAACAGATAAACTGTCACTTAGCGCTAAGAAGCCGAATATTGAGTCCCTATTTTTAAAGGATCTAACACTTTAGGTGTCCCTGAAGGTTAGTAATGGAGAAAACGGCGAAAAAAATGGTGAGTTTAAAATTTGAAAGAGAGAAAAGGACACGGCGTAACTATTCTAAGGCTACTCCACGTTTATTAGTGAGGGGTGTAAGGTTTTTAAGGGCTCCCTAAACTTAGGGTACGTTGGTGAAAACGGGCTGTATGCGTGCTGGTATTGTATTTAACACGAAATCACGATGTATGGCAAAATTCAAATGAAAGGAATGAAAAAGGGGGGACTCACGTCTTATCCAGTGGTTTTCAGCCAGGATCGTCCTGGATTCAATCCGCAGACTTCGAGAGGGCACCGAACACTTCACAGCTAAGTTTTTCTATTATTTTAGTGGCACACACACGATCAAAATCAGTAAAAAATGTAATTATTACGGGAGCAGAACAGTCGCCGTCCATTGATCGAAAATGATTGTTTTTAAGAATGCATTCCGCTTTCAACGCACTATATGCATGAGAGTCCGACAAGGATGGGGAGAGGAAATTTAGGTAGGATGAAAGGAGGGGTACGTGACTTCTGCCATTACAATTAAATCATTAAAAAATAAATTAAAAAAAACATACAGTCGAATTGATAACCTCCTTTTTTTCGAAGTCGGTTAAAAATAGAATCGAATTAATAGTTTTAGCGTAAACACGGGTATTAATATTCCCAGGGATACCAGGGACATAGAGCTGTACAGTGGTAGTTATCATGGATTTTATTCAGCTACCTGCGTCATCCTTCGTCCTAAAAAGGACAATAAATCATGTGACGACAAAAAAGGAGCCCTTATGCCGTCAAAAATGCAACGTTTCACGCACGGCGGTTTCTGAAGCGATTCATTTTTCTCACAGATACTAGGTAATCATAAAGCTTTAGAAGATATAAAAAAGAAATTCCCTTATTCAATAGACAATATTTTATTTGTAACAAAAATCCACACACGTTTAGACCTACACACAAAATTAAAACTAAAAAACGTTGGATTTTCACTAACTGCACATTAAAACAAACTGGATATACGTAAGAAATAAATTAGAATCAAGTTAAAAAGTAGCCGGCGTTCCACGAAGTGCAATACTTACAACATAACAAAGAGAATTTTGCTTTTCCCTCTCATAATAACATTCATCAAGGCTTGATTTTCACGGAAAACATCCCTGAAAATACAAATTACCATATTGATATCGCAAATTGGTACAAAACCGTCTGAATTAAGCTGTTAAATATTCATCATTGAGCCTCTACTACTGGAGTCAACGTGCATTTATAAGTACCGCCTATCCGATTGGGCAAGTCAGGTCAGTTAAGTTCAGGCTGTAGGATTAATTAATTAAATTAAAGGAGTTTTCTTTCAACTACGTAGTAATAATGTTATCATTAATCACTACAAAACCGATCACAAAGGACTTATTTTTTGCTTAGAACCAAAACAGTGCAGAAATGTTATATGAAATCTCATTGTTGCACAGTTTTTTATTAATGTACTGTTTATTTTTTATGTAGATATATAAATTTACCACAGAGGTTTAATGTATCCCGTTAAGTTTAATATAAAATGTGTGCATTAGATAAAAAAAAATACTGGTTAAAAATAAAAATCGGCGGAATAAAAACGGCTTAGTGAAAATAATTGTAAGTTTTAAATGTTTGAGGAGAAGGTGAATTAAACTTTGTTTTCATTAACTAGAGTTATTATTTTGAGTAGGTATATTTTATCACGGTAGGTAGATTGGTAATTGATAGAAAAGTAGATTACGCACCTTGCTAAAGTGAGTAATTAACGTACTCGTGCATTAATAACTCACTTTGCGCTCGATGCAACAATCTACTATTTATGTATTCATTTTTATTAAAAGCCCTGTTTATCTCATTTTTCTGTCAGATAATTATATCTGCAATTAGATATAATTGAGCTATATAGCATTAAGTTATAATGTAGAAAAGACACTGCACTATAATAAACCCTTTAAAGGTCTATAGACAATTCAAATGCTCAAGCCCACCAGTTGGCAGCGTAGTCAGTTGTATCCAGTATTCCACACATTACTCGCTAGAAAGATTTTTTTAAATATCAATTAGTGTGACACGTATGTTTACTTTTGCTTGTGGCCCCAAATCCTTTCGTTTGACCGCCATCTCGCCTGATGTTAAGCGATGATGCGGTCATGTTCGCCTAGAAGAAACCGATTCACTCGTGACTTGAACACAACTAGATTGCAACTATCGGGGAACACCTATTCACGCAGCACATTCCACAGTCTACTGGGGCCTTACGGACAACATCTAATTGCGGCACCTAATACGCTCAGTTGGAAAATCACGCGAACCTTATCGTACCTTACCGCGCCCAGATACGGTTTGCGGTCGCGTGATTTTCCAACTGAGCGGATTAGGTGCCGCAATTAGCTGTTGTCCGTAAGGTTCGCACAAATTTTTCCCCCGCACAATTAAAGTGGATTTAAAGCAATTCGTACGGGTTCTCGGAATATCAACCATAGAACTGTGTCACCTCTTCGTGTCCGCCATACCCGTCCTATAGAAAAAATAGCAGGAAGGAATTAGATCATGCAGATCTGATGCATACTCCGAAATGTACTTTGTAGGTACATATTAGCTCAATGATAATACGCGATAAGTCCCGATAAACATTTATAACATGTGTTCAAATCGCGAACGTTTAAAAATTACCAATACTACTTTAGCTTTTAAAAGTCATATAAAAAGCATTGCCTGGTCTTCATCCCCTTAACTTTATTAAGTTTCCAGTAGTTATAAAAAGGAAAAGGATTTACTGAAACAATTTAATAACGTTCCTTCCACTTCTGTAGTCCGCATTTATAATATCGTTGCGAAAAGATTTTTAATTTGATGCACGCCTTGTACTTTAACCACAGAATATTTAAATCATTCTGCCGTTCATTTATTCTGATATAATAAAAACCCAGATAAAATAAATCCAAAAAAAATACTCCATGGCTTTTTAAGTGTTAAAAGTAAACAAACAACGTAACCTGCAAAACAAATTGTAAATGAAAATTCAAAGACTTCCAATTCCACATAAGAGACAAGCATCTTATTATAGCTTTGTTCAAAACAATGCAAACAGGCGTGAAGAACAGGGCACTGGGGCACTCGGTGTACAATGTACGGCATCCGCATACAGAGGCTGGTGAGAAAATGGCACATTTGTTTCTGTAAACGTGGGTGCTTGATCTAGTTGGTTTCTAACATGTCCTGAACGTAACCAGTCATTGTTGTGAATGAAAGCAGAAAAATACACAGAACAAACAATGGAAAGTGAACACCCTGAAAGATGAAAGATGAGATTATTTCAATGTAACGCTGTACTGTACGATAATTTCTCTGCTTGCACTGCACACGCATTTGGCTCTCTAGCGACCCGACTGCGGAAAGCGAACCTTTCCATATGTATGTACTCCTGGTACCTAGAGCGGAATAATTTACATGATTGCCGTCACACGCGTTGAACGGGCTTTTTTCTTTCTTATGAATGACGTTGGCAAAAACGAGCGGAAAAGAATGGTGCACTGGAAATGATAGAGGGCTGGACGATGTCTGATAAAATGGAGGGATATTTTTGTGTTTCTGTTACGATTTGATTGATTACAAAGTTTTGAGGCAAAATGTTTTGCCATGGCTTTATTAATGGCTTAATTAAATAAATAAACAGGTCAAAATGATTTTTTAAACCCCCATAAGAGAGCTGATATTTCAAACGGCCGAACAGATTTTCTTGAATCACAGCCAAAACCACTCTCGATCAAGACACCTTTCAAACAAAAATAAAACTAATTCAAAATCGTTTCAGCCGTTTGGGAGCTACGATACAGACAGACACATTGATACAGACGTTAAACTTATAACATCCATCTTTTGCATCAGGGGTTAAAAAAAAGTTGCAGTTGTACCTACCATTTTCTAATGCTTACACAAACCATGTAGACACACCGAAATAAAATAAAAAGGCTTAAACTACTTTTGCTCGTTCTAATTTATTGAATACTACAAAATTCTGAATTAGTCTATTTAGTTTTCTTTTAAACCCAATAAATATAGTTGGTTTCAAAATAGACACTAATTGGATCAACAGAAACAGAATTGTCCTCTTAGATTTAATTAACCTTGTCTCCATTAATTATAACTGAAATATCAGTAACGATCGGAACGAAAATAGCAAAATCAATTAATAATAATTCCCAAACTATTCAAGCTAGAGGTATTACAGTATTATGTAGGTATTTGGTAGGATCGAAGAGGTAATCTAAATTAGTTGAACTTCGGTCCGCTCCTAAGCCTCTCCAAGCCGACCCTTTAATTGAGTTATAAGAAAAACTTGCGTCTAGTATGGCACAACTTTTCTAATAAAATTGCGTTAGTGTTATTTATTAAGAGTTATCAATATTGGATAGTTTAGGCATTGGAAGTGGATTGGACCATGGTCATTACGAAAGTATTTTGTGGTTTGTTTCAGTACAGATTCTAGACATATTTTTTTACAAAAGTGAAATTGTGCATTGACTCGAACAAGTATAAATAGTTTTTTAGGGTTCCGTACCCAAAGGGTAAAAACGGGACCCTGTCTACGGATAGGGAAGCCTACGATGTCTGTCTGTCTGTCCGTCCGTCTGTCCTACTTCGGCTGTGTCTTTCGACCCGTAATAGATAGCCAGTTGAAATGTTCACAGAATATTACTTTTTGTCTTTTTTATTATTTGTTAGGTAATCCGCCGTAACACTACATATTCTGTGAAAATTTCAACTGGCTATCTATTACGGTTCGAAACATACAGCCGTTTAAAAGTAAGACGGCCAGACAGACACACAAGTAACCTTTGGGCACGGAACCCTAAAAAGCGATTGCTACCATTACTACCATTACTAGTACCTATAGAATAACATTGCAAACAGCATAAAGCAATTTTCGTGAAGGTATTTCATAAGGTTACACAGATTTTGCGCTAGATATCTTGCTCAATTTGTTGGGCTGGAAAATGCAAAATATCGATTATAAATCTATACTAATATTATAAAGAGGAAAGATTTGTACTTGACTACTGGACCGTTTTTAAAAATTCTTTCACTTTTGGTAAGCTACGCTATCCCCGGGTGACATAGGCTATATTATATTTTCCAAAAAAATAGGGATTACTTACTAAAACTCCAATGATGTAACCCAAGGTGTAAAAAAATAAGATTTACATTTTTGACTTTGTGTATTTGACAGTTCTAAGACAAGAAAACGTCTGTCAGGTCAGTTAGTATAAGATATGATACATTCGGTGCTGTTCACACATTAGTTAAGTCCTGGCAGCCAAAAGCTTTAATATCAATTATGATTGTCTTTAAAATCTTTTGGTTCTAGTCTTCTTTTTTCGAGTCGATGTTCCGTAAAATATAATTTTATTTTCAAACTAGCTGACCTGACATACGTTGTCCTGTCTTAGAAATGTCAAACACGCAAAGTCAAAATTGAAAATCTTATTTTTTTACACCTTGGGTTACATTATTGGAGTTTTAGTAAGGATCCCTATTTTTTTTTGAAAATATAATATATCCTATGTTACCCGGGCATAGTGTAGCTTCCCAACAGTGAAATAATTTTTCAAATCGGTTCAGTAGTTTCGGAGCCTATTCAATGCAAACAAACAAACAAACAAACAAACAATCAAATCTTTCCTCTTTATAATATTAGTATAGATAAAATTTCTAGACCAAAATTTTGCCACCCCTATGGCACTCTCCGTGGTTCTAGTTTTGAGTATCTACTCACAGCTCTATGTACAATGCAAGTATCTGTGCCAGTATTTAGAATTACTAATGAACGCCACTAATTGATAGACACAAGTGATGGCCAATTAGTGTGTGGTCAGATAATTGGACGTAGGTACATTGCAATGTTAATTGACACACGGTTGTCCGTAGAGAATGTATACTAATTAATCACATTCTCATTAGTAATGTAACTAATGTACCAAGTTGTTACAGCAGGACCGAGTTTAACCAAACATGAAAGTTACAAATAGACAGATTTTTACCCGACTTCGGAAAAGGAGGAGGGTTCTCAATTCGGCCCGTTTTTTATTTAATATTTTTTTTTATGTATGTAGTGATTAAGCTGGCATCTGTAAACCAATTTGCGTGTTTCTTTGTTTATCATGAAGAAGAAACCCTTGAGGTAGTTCCACAAAAAATAATTTATTAGGGTTCAGAAGTTTTTCAACTAGCTAAAACGCCTACGAATTTCGCAATAATAAATCACTAGAATACTTTTATTTTGTCTTTTGTTCAGGCGTTTTGTTCCGAGTCAAAACAAGGGGGTATTCATGCATGGATGTGTAATCGTATCTATAGTTTAAACTAGTAGTTCGCCCCGAACAGAGTTAAAGAAGGTTTTAAGCATTCCACTATCATAAGGTGTTTCACTATAAATTCTAAAATAAAGTATCTTAAAAACCGACTTCAAAAACCACAAAACACAAACATTCTAAGTTAATATGCCAGGACATAGAACAAAATAATATTTTTACATGGTTTTGAAAATTTTATTTCTAACCTTGATAATAAAATATAGTTCCCGCCTACTTCAAAATTCGTGTAAAAATATTATTTTGCTCTTTGTAGTGGCATATTAACTTAGAATGTTTGTGTTTTGTGTTATTTTGAATTCGGTTTTTTAAAAAGATAATTTATTTTACTAACGTATTGTATTTTGTATGTTGTCGTTTCTTCTGGATAACACATACAATATAATCAACATTAATTATTTTATACCTATTAAGTAATTTTAACATAATTATTTCACAAAAGGTTATCTCAATATTTTATCTTGCACCTGAAAGTCATCAACTGAACTGAACCCTAAACTAGATAACCTTCCGTCGCTCACTTCACTAAAATGATGGATAGTAAATTCTGCAATCGATCATAGACTGTAATATATCCTAGTTATAAGTTTGTTTTCCTTGCTCCGCGATTCAAGCTTTTTGTTTAGCCATTGGCTAATGGCTAAACAAAAGTCTTTGTAAATTTCTTTCTATAATTTCAAGAAAATGATGGATCGTAAAATTCTACAACAAATTTCTACAAATTCTACGATAAAATATTTTAATATTACCTGGTTGTAATTTAATTTTGTTTGTTCCAGATCTCCTGATAGAGATGCTCGGAGTACTAGCCAGCTATAGCGTCACAGTGAAAGAACTAAAGCAACTTTTTAACGCAATGAAAGCCGTCAATGGGAAATGGGTAAATATTTACACTCTACTTGATTTTTTTGCAAGAAGCTACGCCAACCAAAGATCATTCACCAATGTTGTTCTACACGGTTACAGGGAACTAATGGTACTAAACCGAAAGAAGGCCGTCGTACTCATCATTAGGAACAACTTCCATCGTATTGTCAATAAGTTGCGATCGATGATGGATGGCTCACGGCCTCTCTCAACTAGTCACTGGAATTACTAGAATTCCTGATGTTGAGAGCCATGATCCTTCTTTGCTGGACCTCTTCATGACCTCACGCCCTGACCATTACCAGGTTTCGGTCGAAGCGCCACTTGGTCGCTCTGATCACTGTCTCATCCATACCTCAGTGCCATTCTTTAATCGCGCTCGTACCGTTCCTTCTGGTAAGCGCAATGTTTGGCACTATCGGTCAGCGGACTGGGACGGATTGCGTGAGTTCTACGCATCCTACCCCTGGAGGCGGATTTGTTTTTCTTCAGACGATGTTGGCACTAGTGCTGACTCCGTCGCTGATGTCGTGCTTCAAGGAATGGAATGTTTTATTCCAAGTTCTGTCGTGCGTGTCGGTGGGCGGAGTCGCCCATGGTTTAACAAATCCTGTGCGGAAGCTTCAAGCCTGAAGCGAACCGCCTTTAAATCATGGTCCGAAGCACTTGATAGTCATAACTCGGACACCTCCGCCTTGAAGAAAAAACTTAATGCTGCCTCCAGGTCCAGCAAAAGGATTATTGCCGAGGCCAAAGCTGCCCATATCAGCAGAATTGGCGACCGACTTGCGTCATATCCAACTGGAAGTCGAGCTTTTTGGTCACTAGCCAAGGCTGCTGAAGGCAACTTCTGTCAGTCCTCTCTACCAGCCCTGCGTAGGCCGGATGACACATTGGCCCATAGCGCAAAGGAGAAAGCCGATATCCTTGGTACTCTCTTTGCCTCAAACTCGACTCTCGACGACGGGGGCGCCACATCACCCAACATTCCGCGGTGTGCGAGTTCTATGCCTGAAGTACGTTTCTCTCAGAGATCAGTACGGAAGGAACTCATGTCCCTTGATGTGCGTAAGTCGAGTGGACCAGATGGCATTCCGGCTATCGTCCTTAAAACCTGTGCTCCTGAGTTGACTCCGGTCCTAACGCGTCTTTTCCTGCTTTCGTATTCAACTGGATGTGTGCCGTCATCATGGAGGACTGCCCTAGTCCATCCGATTCCTAAAAAAGGAGATCGGTCTGATCCGACTAATTACAGGCCCATTGCTATTACCTCCCTACTCTGTAAGGTGATGGAGCGTGTGGTAAACACCCAGCTCCTCGGATACCTGGAGGAACACCAGCTCATCAGTGATCGCCAGTACGGTTTTCGTCACGGCCGATCAGCTGGTGATCTTCTGGTATACCTCACTCACCGCTGGGCTGAAGCCGTTGAGTGTAGAGGGGAGGCGCTTGCAGTTAGTTTGGATATAGCCAAAGCTTTTGATCGGGTCTGGCATAGGGCACTCTTATCCAAGCTACCATCTTACGGCCTTCCCGAGGGGTTATGCACTTGGGTCGCCAGCTTCCTATCTGATCGGAGTATTAAGGTCGTTGTCGACGGTTCTTGCTCCGACAGCATGCCTATCAACGCTGGCGTCCCACAGGGTTCTGTGTTATCGCCAACGCTCTTCCTTCTCCACATCAATGACATGTTGCTTTCGAGCAATATGCATTGTTATGCGGACGATAGCACGGGCGATGCACAGTATACCGGTCGTGCTAACAACCCTCATGCCGTAGTTGAAGAAAGTAGGAGTAAACTTCTGTCTGAAGTCGAGACCTCTCTTGAGCAGGTCTCGGTCTGGGGTGAACTGAACCTGGTTCAGTTTAACCCAACAAAGACGCAAGTTTGCGCGTTCACCGCTAAAAAAGCCCCATTTGTTGTAGCTCCTCATTTTCAAAACACTCCCCTCAAGGTTTCAGAAAGCATTGGAATCCTTGGAGTCGACATTTCTACGAATGTACAGTTCCGCGGTCACATCGCAAGTAAGGCCAAGCTCGCATCTAAGAAACTTGGTGTGCTCAACAAGGCGAAGCGGTACTTCACGTCGAGACAAAGACTCTTGCTTTACAAAGCGCAAGTCCGACCTCACATGGAGTACTGCTCCCATCTATGGAATGGAGCACCCAAGTATCAGCTTGACCCACTCGATGCATTACAGCGTAGAGCTGTCAGAATTGTCAACGATCCCAAGCTCGCTGAACACCTTGAGCCACTCAGCATGCGCAGAGACGTTGGGTCTCTTTGTATCTTTTATCGCATTTACAACGGGGAGTGTTCTGAAGAACTGTTTGATCTGATGCCGGCGTCGCGGTTTTACCATCGCACTAGCCGCCACCGCCTGAAGGCTCATCCACACATCATAGATCAGTGGAAATCGCACACTGTGCGATTCACACGATCCTTCTTGCCTCATACCTGCAAAATGTGGAATGAGCTACCTTCTACGGTGTTTCCGAGAAGTTACAACATGGGGTTCTTCAAAAGGCGAGTTAATAGAGTTCTAAAGGGTTGGCAACGTATTTGTGATGCCTCTGGTGTTACAAGTATCCATAGGCGACGGTGACTGCTTACCATCAGGCAGCCCGTCTGCTTGTTTGCCACCTATGGCATAAAAAAAAAAAAAAAAAAAAAAAAAAACTGTCAGAATCGCGAGATGCACAACTCTCTGTGCACTGTTCAGGAAAGTATCCGCTAACAAACTCAAATAGAAGCTGTTTCCGTTCCGCGTGTCGACCTATTTAATTTAGAATCGACTTCTCGTCTGCAATGGCCGGAAGTATTTCCTCTTCTGATTGCTTTCGCTTTGTTTACTCCAGAACTACTTACTAACTTGTAACCAACATTATTGTAGAAAAACTACTAGTTAATTTGACACCAAAGTTGTAGGCTGATATTTTTTTGAAAAACAAATATTATAATTGGCTTGTACTATCTATCCTTATATTATCATGTGTGTCCTTTAATTTAAACTATAATATATGTTTTTAATTGATTACTATTTATAGTTCGTAATAAAAATTGGACGAGAATAGTCCAATGTGTGACCAGTGTGTGTTGCCAGTGATGACATACGGTAAAACGTGAACGCTGAAACGTGGTCTCTCACTATGTGCCTCATACGCAAGCTCAAAGTCGTACAACGAGCTATGGATGCTATGCTCGGGTTCTCTCTACTAGATCGAATGAGAAATGAGAAGTTCCGTAGACGAACGAAAGTTACCGATATATCCCACCGGATTAGCAAGTTAAAGTGGCAGTGGGCAGGGCACATAGCACGCAGAACAGATAGCCGATGGGGTCGAAAGGTTCTCTAATGGAGCCCACGGGCCGGTAAGCGCAGCGTAGGACGTCTACCCACAAGATGGACAGACGATCTAAATGAAACCGCAGGGAAACGCTGGATGCAGGCCGTTTCCAACCGGCCCTTTTGGAGTTCGATACGAGGCCTATGTCCAACAATGGACGTCTTATGGCTGAAATTATGATAATGATGATAAATAAAAATTAGCAAAAAAGTAAAAATTATTGTTAATTTTAAACAGATGATATTTTCAATACCATTCACGAAACTCTCAGGTACGAGGTACTTTACTGACAATTTAATACCCCATTTTAAATAATGCCATCAAGCCGTGTAGTCTACAATTCAAATGAAAGAGATGCAGCGCATTCGTTTGCATTCGGTCCGCGGTGGTGTCTGTACACGGCATAAGTTCCTTGTTCTCCGAAAACGACCGAACGAACGCCCCCGCATAATCGGCTAATTCTACCAGGGCGACATAAACTACAAGGCATCGCGTGAATGCCGTATAAGTGAACAGCGTATAGTAAACAAAGTTTACAATGATGGGGATGACTGCAGATTTGCATCTTTCCTGTCATATTGGACAAAATCAAAACCGGTACACAGTAATATCAAAATGTAAATGAAGTCGTATTAATATTGGTTATCATGTTTTTTTTCTCTTATGAATTTTATTGTAGGTAACTTTGGTGGTGATGAAATGAATGATAAATAAATAATATAATATCCGTTAAAAGCTCAGGTGGACACTTTTAAGCATAATTACAACAAAAAGAAGAATAACATTTGTTCATCTTTTTATTTTTTATTTTGAGCACAGTAGAAACTACAAAACAAACACAAGACTGTTTATTTTAATAATCCAAAGATATATGTATATTATTTATGATTGTATTATGTTCTTCCCTTTTTAAATAAGTAAATTAAAATAAATAATTATTTATTACTTATCTAACTCAATTTATGTTAGTGATTTTTTTTGCAGTTAACATTCTGTTTTTGATCATCGCGTCACTGTGGTAGTTAGTTGGATAGCTACTAGTTGGCAGCGGTGGAACGGTAATTAGCCAGCGGTTAAATGGATACTTTGTGTTTATGCGCTCCTGGTAATTGAGATAGGCCTTTTAGAACGAAATTGGATCTTTGAAACTAACTCTTTGCAAAGGAGGAAAAAAATGGTCGCATACTGTTCGAGTAATTCTGGCTAACGAAATTGGATCTTTGAAACTAACTCTTTGCAAAGGAGGTGGAAAGAAATTGTCGCATACTGTTCGAGTAATTCTGGCATTACTGCTGCTACTCAATTTTCAAGTTTGACATTACGGTTAAAATGTGTGACCTGTTTCTCGCTCAGAAACTAATGAAGATAATTCTAACACTTTTTTTATTCCGCTGTGCATAAAGGCTCTTTGCACACGGTGCAGGTAATATATGCCGGTTTCGCTACTATCACTGTTTATATGTATCTTGTAAACTATCGTGTAAGAAATTGCGCGAGTCTAGGACGACTGACAAGCTAGTTGCACCGTGTGCAGGAACCTTAATAATAGATGTAAACGTGTACTCACTCGTGCGTTTGTTTGCAGCCACGTCACTCAGCCAAGCTGCTGAACGTGCTCCGTCAGATGCCACACCGGAACGGGCCTGACGTGTTCTTCAGCTTCCCGGGGAGGAAAGGATCGGTATGTCTACTCTATACTACAACACCACTAGCCACACTATCATCTGGACTTGGTTCCTTCCACACACAAAGACAATAGGTACTTAACAAGTATTGTCTCATACTAATTCAGTGGTTTACCAATAAAATTGTATTGAAATGACTCTAGGGACAGATCAGAAAAATAAGGTATAAATGCATCGAGATACAACACATATAGAGTCACAATCACGCCAAAAAAATGTCCGACCAAAACTCGGCCCACGCTACGAATTGCGCAGACTTTTTGGTTAGTTACAAGGTAACCGCGATCCGTCTACAAAGCCGCGCGATGCCAGAGCTACGATGACATAGCGAACATCTAACGTTGAACACTATGCTAGCGACATATCGTCTAAATTGGAGTAAATGAGGTATTGTGAATTATATAATTGATACAATAAATAAATATAAATATTCGGGACATTTTTGCACACACGGTCATCTGACCCCAAACTAAACAAAGCTTATGATATGGCTGCCAGAGACTGATATACATACATATATAATTTGTAAATACATACTTAAATAGATATTAACATCCAGATATAGAACAAACACAAATGTTCATCACATAAATGTTTGTCCTAGGTGGGAATCGAACCCACGCCCCCAAGCTCAGAAGGTAGGTTCACTACCAACTGGACCAACGGGCTATCTAATGTATGTACAATGACGTTCGGACGTTTTTTGACTGTTTTCAGTGAGAGATTGTGACTCTATATGAATTGTATCTCGATGGATATATGTACCTTAGTACAATCATCGGTCGTGTTTAAATGTTTCCGTGTTTCAACTTTTTTCTCTATATGCTTTTCAGAAGTCTGGTAATTTTACGTTTCCTAATTGATTTCCAAAGTGTTTAATCACTGCTGTGTAATTGGTGCTGCAGTTTCAAACCAAAAAGTCTATTTAGCTTTTGTATAACGCTCGGCTCTGCGTCGCTGCAAATTCAAGTGGGCAGGATAATTGGCCGCTGCCGTAGTGTTAAGCTGGAAACAAACTATCGGACGCGGCTGATGGACGCGGCTGACGGACGCGACCGACAAGTGTGCACAGTCTTTCAAAAGACAACAACGGCTGACAAAAACATCCGGCGCGCCAGATTTCTGTCGGACGTCCGAACGCTCAAGGTCAGCCCAAGGTTACGTCCACGACTTACGTCTGATAGTTTGCACAGCTCAGTGTACATTCATTATCTAGATACCTTTATGTCGCGTCCGCCAGCCGCGTCCGATCATTCGTTTCCAGCTTTAGGTTCGTAGCCATGCACTGCGTCTGATCCCCACTGACAGACATCTATAAAACAACCTAAGAATATTATTATGTAAAAGTTTAACTATGCCATAATTATGCCACCGATGGGAATCCTTTATTGTATTGTACGAGGTTGTCAAGAATAGGGATATTTGCCGCGGCATTTATCTTCTGCCTCAGGGACAACTAGATATATAGTAGGTGCAGTAGCTGCGCCCCGCGGTTTCACCCGCGTAGTGATGCAAAATGGTGATGGTGATAATGATGATGATGATGAAAAGTTGCCTTTGTTACTCTCCGGTTCTTGAACTATACCCATGCAATAAATCAGGTCTATCCATTGCTCTGTTGCTGCGTGAAAGAGGAACAAACAAACCAACAAACAAACACACTTTCTCATTTACAATATTAGTATGATTACTGCAGCGAGCTGCAACGGTAGCATTTATAGACGAACGTGTAAGAGTCGTGGCGTAGCTGAGGCGGGTATACGCAAGTCCGATCACATCAACACAAACTCCGTGCATTCGCCTTTTTTTAGAGGAAAAAAGTAATCAACATCTTTGCACATTGCAAAAATTATGTACGCACGTATTAGATAAAAAAAATATCAAATTAATCTAGCATCGGTGTAGGCCTTAAAGTCCAATATTCTAAGAGGGTTCGAGTGGGGTCATTGGCAGCGTTTTGTCCATACAAACGTATTCTCGTGTTTCCTCCCTGGATACCACCAGAGCTGTAATTTTTTTAAATAAAATGTATCTACTCTATTGTCATGCTTATATCATTAATTTTTTCTTATAAGCTAACTACTATAAGAAATATGAGCCTTTAAATATTCCAAAAATTGTTTTTTTTTACCGCCATGTTCATACGTCTATCAAACAAATTTGACGAGTTTATAAAACAATAATAAAATAATAAATGATAGATGCATAGTTCAATTCATTTCATTTTTATTTTATTTTTTTAATCGGCCTGGTTTTGGTTGAGGTAACAGAAAAATACGAGATGATGATTTTGGCTACTTTTCGTAGGTATAATCGATCCGAGCTGCAGTTGTACCTATTGCGCTCTACGGGTAGAGGCTTGAGGTCAAGGGACAGCAATAGATTTGCTAAATACCTTTTCATCAAATTTATTGGCCGTGGTATGCCCTCTTAAACACCATGATACAGAAAAGATGCTTGCTTTAATATTCCTTCCTATTCATGACTACCTAGTATTTTTGGGAATATTAAGAAGGCAGATTATATTTTGTTCTAAAAAACGCTCTGGATGCATTTTACGTGAAACATCTGCTTCCCCCTCATTGGCTTGGTTCACTGGCTCACACCCCAAGTACGTTAACCGGTGGGAATAAAACACTCTTGGCAGTTTATGCTACCCTAGTATTTGTGGGAATCTGTTAACCCTTTTAGAGTGCCGTTATTTTTCATAGTCAAAAAAGTGTGTCCCATGATCTAAAAAAGATTCCATTTGGAGGCGCCGGGTATCGATCCCGGTACCTCTCGCATGCTAAGCGAGCGCTCTACCATCTGAGCTACGCCCCCGGTTGATATATCATACAAAAATATTTACAAGTATGTATGTGATACTTTCAAAAGTAACTTGTACGTGCCATTGATAACAAAATCCTTCATGTCACACCCGACACAAACACAAAGACACAAGTTGGACACAAGTATCACGCCAATCATGGCATTGCAACTGCTGTGAATAGACATGACACTTACAACCAGACACAAAGTGTCGTTCATCATCAGTCTTAGTTCTTCTGTCTTAGTCCACTGCTGGAATGGCTTCTCCCAAGCCAATGCCTTTCGCAACTAAATCTTGCTCATTTCGTTACATTATAAAAATAGCAGTCTATAAATACTTTACTGCAAAACAGCTTTATTGTTGATTCAGCAGAGTTACTATATTCTTATAGTGCCTTAGTACCCGTGAGAATAAAGTAAGCCTGTGGGAAAAAACGAGCCTGCAGGGTATTTTATAATTATAACTTAACTTTCTTTCTGGCTATGCAGCCCTGGTTTTCTTGGGAATATCAAGAAGACTTCGTTCATTAGTTTTTTGTTGTTAAAAAACCCACTTCCTATTTTTTATATCTCATCTCATCCCTTATTTGGTTCATGCAACCCCCATCCATTATGCTAGCCTGGTAATGGTGAGAAAAATTTACAACACTCTTACATAGAAATAGAATAGAAGTTTTATGGTATATTGTCATATAAGAAAATAAAACTTCAAAATAAACGCATCATACCATCGCGTCGCTTTGATCATAATTTCTTTCGTACAATTTCGAAATCAAAAATCTAATTAAGAAAAAAGATTCCAATTGGAGGCGCCGGGTATCGATCCCGGTACCTCTCGCATGCTAAGCGAGCGCTCTACCATCTGAGCTACGCCCCCTGTTATATCAGCTGATAAAAAATCTAGTCCAAATATACGCACATACAGTCTACATAATAATGTTCAAGGTGACAAGTTGCAAAACAAGCAGTTGGCCATGTGTTGGCCTTTCACTCCACTTGCGCTGACCGCGCGGTCAGTTGCTCTACTTATCACTACATATTTACCAAATATATTGATGTTAATTTTAAAGCATTAATTAGGGGCAAAATAAAAAATGTGGAATTTTTATTTTTAATACTAGTCCTATTTTATATTATTATATAATAATAGGCTTGCTTTTGACCGCTAACTCACCTGATGTTAAACGATGATGCGGTCTACGATGGAGCACGATGGTTGCCTAGAAGGAACCGATTCACTCGACCTTTATCTATACTCGTTTAAAATGTAAAATAATAATTATTTGCACCCTGCGGCTTAGTTCTTATCTATCCTATTTATTTATCCGGGATAAAACAGGATAGCCTATATGTTAATCCAGGATATAAACTACCTATCATGCCAAATTTCATCTAAATCCGTTCAGGTACTTTAGCCGTTACGGAATTAGTGAGACTAACATAAGTACATACTTTTACTAACTTTCCCATTAATATTAGTTTGATAGTGCAGTGTTCATTAATATTCATTGAATACTTGGTAAATAAAGGTGACAGTAATTTAAATGTATTGTGTAGATATTTATGAACACGTATTGTAGATTGTTTGCATTGTGACAAAGTTAGAGCTAGTAACATGATATCACTATCGGTAGGATTAATTTTACAAGCTCAATAAAGTTTATCGTCGCCATGTCTACGTATATGAGGAACATTATCGTGACTATGTATATGTACTATGGGAGGTAGAAACTTATCCGTACTTACGACGAGAATTGATCAGATTCGTACCCAAAGATGAGTTCCGCGCGCATCGTGCCTGCTCTCATGGAGTCCAACACCCAGCCGCCATAAAGAAACTAATCCACCTCGTAACTTGTTTCTTGACAAGTTTAGAATAAACTGGGCATCTTGTAGGCTGCAGTGTTTAGGTATCCTCCGGATAAACGTGCCCCTTCCTCGTTCACATCATCCTTTATCATAATTCATAAGCAAAGAAGATAGCTAGTATCGATTGCATAGAATAGATAGACCAGTCAGTTAGATGGGCCAATCCTTTTTCTATATAAAATACTTGTTGCGCCCCGTAGTTTCACCCAACTATTTCCAGGATTAAAGTAGTCTAAGTTACTCCATATAACATTAGCTATCTGCAAGTGAAAGTCTCGTCAAAATCGGTCTAGCCGTTTGGAATCCATGGGGAACATACACACACACATCGATTATATTTATATAAATAGATATATTTAAAACCCATTATCTGAGTAGTTTTTCTGTAATATCATTATTATAATTGTTTTAAAACTGTCCAATAATAAATGTTATCCAACTATGAACTCCAAAGACTACCACCACTAACCCTGTAACACTATCGTCCCCCCATCGATGCTCAGCAGATCATCTCGCCACCTGCACCTTCGAACCTCGGCTCGGCTCTACTATATTTCACTTTAAATGAAGAGAAACGACGGGCCATTACCGACTGTTTTATTTATAAACATCGCCCATATTTTAGGAAGCCAGCTGAGTGCTGGACCGATTTATTTGACCTGGCCTTTTTGTCATCACAGATTGTTTTTGAACGAATCACACCGATGTTAAAGCTATTGCTAAAATTACTCTGTATACTGTTCGTTCGTTACTTTTGTTCAAGTACTAAATCCGTGCGACTTTATAACATAACACTGATCTATAAATAATAATGAACTTCCCGTAAGAATGGTCGTATTCCCGGAACACAGATTTGACCTCCGACCGCGTATTTATTTAAACAGACCTCGGTGGCTGTGGGTAAGAAGAATAAATGAAATCATTTCAGTACGCTTCAGTATAATATTCACCCAGTATGGACGCCCACGGTTCGCCTCTATTAAAAATAATGCGTCTACGCAAGTGAAAATCCACGCCACAAATTTTTTCGTTTTATTAATGCCATAGTTGGCAAATAAGCCAACGGCCCGCCTAATGATAAGCATGATTAGGTAATATGGTCTTCGTAGGCTATGAATACCTGTAACACCAGGGGCATCACAATTACGCTACCAACTTTTAAAGATTCTGTATTCTCTATATTGAAAAGGACTGTCATCCTTTTCAACAAACCCATCTTATATAATTACTCGGAAAACGCAGAAGGAAACGCATTCCATATTTTGCAGGTGTGAGGCAAAAAAAATCCCGTAAATAGTATAGTGTGTGATTTTTACAGATCTATGGTATGGTATAGATAGCCCGTTGGTCCAGTTGGTAGTGAACTTGCCTTCTGAGCTTGGGGGCGTGGGTTCGATTCCCGCCTAGGACAAACATTTATGTGAAGAACATTTTGTGTTTGTTCTATATCTGGTTGTTAATATCTATTTAAGTATGTATTTAAAAACTATATATGTATGTATATCAGTCTGGCAGCCATATCACAAGCTTTGCTTAGTTTGGGGTCAGGTGACCGTGTGTGCAAAAATGTCACGAATATTTATTTATTTATTTTTATTTATTATATCCTTGTAAAATAGAGTGATTACTTGTATATTATATGGTGAATCTCTAAAAATGCAGGGTAAAAGAAACTATAAGTATTGGTCCTTTTAAAAGATACACTTTTCCACGCGTCTTCTTCTTCTTCCTCCTTCTCCTCCTGCAGGCCTAGCGCGGGTCGTGGACAAATTGTCTTTCCATCCATATTCTAGCTTCGTCGCGTCTACGCGAGGATAAAAACGGTGGAAAGAGAATCTCTCTCTCTCTCTCAGACAATGTTTTCGCATCCTCTTCTATCTTCGGCGACATGGAGAACATAGACTGAGGTGTCGGGAGTAATGCTGATCTAATCGAGCCAACAAAGTCTCGATCTGCGACCTCACGATTTTTTGCCTTCTACTTTCTCTGACACCATCAACTTGTTCAAATTGTTGTCTTATTTGCTGGCAGTGTCGCCAAAGTATTCGAGAACACGTTTGAGACAGATGTCAGATAGTCTTGTTGTGCACCCATACGTCATTAACACTTAGAAAACCGGTAGCAAGTCTTCTCACCCTTACTGCTTTAGTAAAGTATTGCGCCACGAGCAATAGCACGCCTGAGATTTTTAGCTGCGAATGTAGGTATTTTGTTGGAATTTTTTCGTCCGCAATTTAATTATTGAGTCGTTTCGGTTATTTATGGATGTTTCTGCGATTAATTAATGGAATAAGCTTTCTGGTGGAGATGGAAATAATTTACGTGGAGGGGAACGGAGAGCCCTTTTCAAATCATCTAAATAATTTGCTTGTAGATTTTGGTGGTTGTGGTTTTTTGCTGTACTAAGATAAATGGCTTCGTCGTAAGGTTTTTTGAAATATATAATATCTTAGTTTCATACTTGAAACTGGACTTACAAAAGGGTTTTTTAAACAGGAAAGTGCCTTTATTAACGGACTACCTGATTATGAAATTTCATGAGAAATGAAAAAAAAAACAACAAATGATCGAATAATCTTTAAACGGCTGAACAGATGTTCTTAAATCATAGCTAAGAATACTCTCGATCAAGTCACGTTACAACAAAAAGCAAACGGTTTGGCCCTTACGGAGCTACGATGCCACAGACAGACACACAGATACACACGTTAAATGTATAACACCCCTCTTTTTGCGTCGGGGGTAAAAAAAGTCATCGCGTCATCATAAAAAGTGAAAAAGAAAAATTTGCAAAATTTCAGACATCAAAGACAAGTCGAGAGTGAATCGGTTTCTTCTAAGCAAGCGTGCTCTATCGTAGACCGCATCATCGCTTAACATCAGGTGAATTGGCGGCCAATGGCAAGCCTGTCTATTATATAAAAAAATATTGTAGAAATCAAAATCGATCCATGTCGGCTCGACCAAGCTGGCCACATTCTGCTTGTTGTGTAGGCTGAGCAGCTGGCCCTAGTTTGCTCATGTTGCTGAGTCTGTTACTATCCGAAGATTATGTTCTTGTACCTACTAGTACCTATGTTTACTAACTTCACAATCATGTAATTTGTTCAAATAAAGTTTTTACTACCATTAAACAGACTTGCATGGTAATTGATGCTGAAGTAGGTTGAAAGAAATATAACAACTCCTATAACAACGAAAAACAAAGTTATTTTTCATTATCTAAAGTAATATCAGGAATAATTCCTTTTATACATTTTTATAGCAACAACTTAATGTTGTGTTTCATCCGTACGATATCCTGGAAGTTAATTAAAGGCGCGCAATCTCCGCGAGCACTGGCGCCAGAGGGCCGGATGTCTTCCAGTTACTCGCTCCAGTAGCTAGCTGGTTCGTGTCGCGCTCGTAATTGTACAAAGCATTCGCCAAAACGTTGTGTGTTTACGACACCTGCTCTTACTTTTCTTTTCTTTGTTAGAATCAAAAAGAAAATCGTTTCAAACCTGACCGTGTTTGGGAAGTAGTAATAATACGCAGGGATAGAATATCGTTCCCAATCCTTCTTGAATGGAATCCTTAGTAATTTTAGAAGAAAAAAAATAGTTGATTAGGTATATTCCACAAAAGGTGGAGGCACATGGGTTCTATACATAATTCAATCCACGATAACGCGTCTCACTTTTTCTCCACTACCAGTGCAAGCGTACAATCTTTCTTTTTTATTGCATACTATGCACACAACAATAACGGGCCACCTGATGGTAAGCGACCAACGTCGCCTATATGGATACCTGTAACAGTAGGGGCATCACAGATACGTTGCTGACCTTTGAAGACTATTAACAGCCCTTCTCCTATTTTTACGTTATCAACCAAATGATTAGCGTTAAGCCCGTTGCAGACCATACGTAGTACAAGTAGCAAGTACAAGTTGCAAGTACCTACTACGCATCGTCTGCAACGTTTTGCTTAGTGGTTGCGCATGCAAAGAAGGTTGCGTACGTCTGCAATGAGCTTTAACGATAGAATACAATGGCTAACTTTAGTTTTTGAGACCACATGTCAGTTCTAGTATCTATGAAATACAAATTAAATCGTCGCCCAACAGCACCATTGGAGGCAGCAAAATTAATTAAAGCTGTGTGTAGAGCCAACTGTCTCCAGCTATTCGCCCCAGCAGCTCGCCTCGACTGTCTGCCGCGCTGGTGAGGCCAGGGTATTGTTTTTTTTCTTCATACTAAGATTGATTTTTTGATGCTAAAAGTTTGCTCTTCCTAATTCGTGCTCGATCTTCAGCCACATCCATGTTTACCATCAGGCTAGTTAATGGTCGAACGCAGACCTCATCCTGAACATAAAATCTACTTGAGAAAAATCTTAAATTAATTTCTTCATTCGCAACAGACAATGCACAGCACAAACCGCTAGATTAGAAGCATAAAATATATTAAAAACAAAAAACAAAAAAAACTTGTCTCAGCAGATAAGTACTAAATACGGATTTTTGAAAATTCATCCCTGGGTTCCGATTCTACTAAACCAATTGTTTTTCAAGTCGAATTTGAGACATATCATTAAAAATTAAAATCAAAACAATTACAATTTAAAAACAATTCGTTTAGTAGAATCTGGGCCCTGTAGGGGTTAAATGGGGTATGAACGTTTGCATGGAAGTTCGTTAGAAACGTTATATAATGGTTGATATTCCGAAAACCCGTTCGAAGCGCTTTGATTCCACATTTATTCTGCGAACTGCTAGTCTGTGGAAATCGCTGCCTGAATGGGTGTTCCCCGTCAGCTACAATCTGGGTGTCTTCAAGTCGAGAGTGAATCGGTTTTATCTAGACAAGCGTGCTCCATCGTAGACCGCATCGTCGCTTAACATGAGGCGAGATGGTGGCCAAAAGCAAGCCTATCTATTATAAAAAAATTAAAACGTGGAATTATTCTGTTTGAGTAATAGTTAGTTGTTTCATCGTTTTTGGAAACCCCCCTTGGGAAGCTTAAATAGGGTATGAAAGTATGCATGAAGGTTCGTCGTATTTTGAGTGAGTGCCGAATTAAAGAGGCAAATGGAAAAATCTACGCATGTGAAGTCGCGGGCAACAGCTAGTCTATTATATATGTAATCTTTAAAAAACCAGGGTGTACAAATTTACTACGAAAGTTTAGTGAAATGTTTCAGAACTTGAAGTAAGTTCTGATTGGTCGCTCGCTAGTGGAGGCGGTTGGTCGGTGTAGCAGGCAATGTCCCGGGCCTTATTAACTTCACTTTGGAACTTCGCTACTGTCATTTAAACTGCAATTCTGTTCCTATCTTTTGGAAAGGAAAATTTCGATTAATTTTCTCGTAGTGAATGGGACGAAAGTTGGCATTGGATTGCAATTTTCGGATTTTGATGATCGGTTTCAGAATAGGTTAAGTTTGGGCGTTAGTTTAAGTTTTTATTTATTTAAAAGTACAGTATTGTGTAGTAAGATAGTTAAAATAGAAGTGTAAATGAAAAATAGATATGATACCATAAGATTTCTTACAATAAAAGCTTCAAACTGAATTAAGTTTACTGTCTTATTGTTTTCCTTTAATCTCATTTATTTTGGTTGTATCTTGCTCACAATGCAGTTTGCTCTCTCTGATTCTCTCTGATCTGATTTCGAAAATGCGAAACAGTTTACCTAACTCGATGAAACTTCCACAAACAAAACCTCACTTCACGGTCGAAGTTAAACCTTAAAAGGGATCGATACCAGGCGAGCAGAGCACTTTAGAAGCTCGCTCTAACCCGAGTTTATTGGCAATTCTTATTCAAATACGGGCGGGTAATCCGCGTGACATACTGGGCTATCTGCGTGTCCGTTTTTTCCTTATTTATTGTGCCGCCTCAGGGCGGGTCCATTTCTCTCTGTCGCCTTTATCCGGAGATCTGACGGCGGACGGACGCCCTCTTTGCGCTGCTACTTGCCTGGTACATAGACAGGATAAACACATGTGTAGTGATTTATTTGGCTTATAAAAGCAAAGACTTGCGTTTTGTTTATGCTGTATTTTTTTTTAATTATTCTGTTCTAATTTAATGACTAAAAACTAAAACTTATAATAAAATCTAAACAAACTACCTACAAATTAAAATTTTAAATACAAACTAAATATTTAAAATAAATAAAAAATATAACAATCAATCAAATAACCCGCCCCTAACTGTACCTGGTGCAAAGGTGCCCATAATGCTAGCAGCATTGCCACGCTGAATGGCTATGGCCAACCTTTGCACCAGGTACGAGCCGGAGCGAGGGTCGTTATTTTTTTCCCTCAACCTGCGCCCCAACTCGCCAATGAAGCTTCTGGCTTCAGTGGCCCAACTGCCCATGGTCTCCACGGCAATCGGTACAAAAATGTAATGTGGCACCATAGCTGCATACTTTAGCCGCTTCATGCAAGCGGCATTCTCAGCTGCAGCTGCTGGGGAGTGTACCGTACGACCTAGGTGGGTGGCAGCTACCGTGCTGACGCAAGTAGCGTCCCACACCAAGCACTTGCCGTTTTTCCACGGTACCAGTGTCAAGCCGTCCGGTCTCTTGCCATCCGATCTGCAAAGACCAGGTGGTTCAAGCACACAAGGTATGTTAGCTGAAACAAGGGCTCTCCGAACTATGTCATTAAGGGCATGGTGACGAGGAAACCTACCTGAGCAGCGACGACAACTCAAAGCGTGATGGCCATTAGCCTCCACCATGGAACCGCAGATGCATAAGTGTGGTTCACACACCTTGCAGCCCAGACGGAAGGCCACAGCCACGCGCAGTGAGTCGTTTTATGCTGTATAAAACTTTCGTAAACTTACTTATTTTAGCTAGAAAATACTAAAAAGTCATCACGTAGGTACCTTTAATCTTAGAATAAGTTTTCCATAGCTCTTCATTTTCTATTTAATATAACGAGAAACACGTTTCATGATACATGAAACATGTTCTATTTCATTAGAGCAAAGAAAAACTTTAACCCTCAGCGCACAAGTTTCCGTCTGGAGTTAATATTTATCAGTGTACAGGAGGCGGCTTAGAATGTTAGAAATTTCCCAGACAACTCGTTGAAAAATATTTTTCTCGGCGGATTTGCGATTTAACCGTCCTGCCAGCAGTGCCAGCCTGGTAGCCGGCGTACTCGGTGATGTAATGTGGCTGTCTCACTCGGGAAATATTGTTTATATTTTTGCTTTACTTATGTTTTGACTTGGAAAACATTGACGTATTCAATGGACTTGTAATTAGAAAGGCACATAGTTAATTTACTAAACTAAATATGTAAAGCAAAATAAAATACAAGATCAAAATAGCTTGACTAAGAAGGTAGGAAGGTAGAAAGTAGGTAAGGAAGGTAGTTGAACACTTTCCAAAATACAAGGTGGTAGTACAAAAATTTTTCAACATCAAACCCTGTTTCTATACATATACGAGTAGTAACATCCAAATTTGAATTTTCTCAATCGAGTATAACAATGCAATACCGTTTTAGAAAGGCGTTCGCAAGGTTTGGCGACAGGCGTTCCCCTTGTTCTAGTATTACTTATATAAATCCGTAGGTATGTAATAAAACTGGCAAATTTAAGATCCAAAATGATAGAAAAATGCAAGACTACCGGCGATTTATAAGACCTGCATTAAAATCTCGCTTGGTGTGCATTGGTGCATTTGCCCCTACCAGCCTACCCCAGTCACTGGCAGGGAGAAATGTTCAACAACCCCCAAGCTTGACGTCAGTGCAGATCTCATCTGAACAGACTGACGATGCAGAACAGAATAGTGTATAGACGCGATGAATATTTAATAATTAATTCTTCTACAAAAGTTTCATAATTTCTTCCCGATAAGGGCAATTCATTACTCACTATTCGTCCCATAAAGTCCTAGTAACAATACATCAAGACGAGTATCGCTCCGAATTCGTATCGTCCCGTCCGGAGAGCAGATAAGACACATCCTATTATAAAGAACGACTCTTGTTTATTCGTACCCGTGTGCTGGTAGAGTGCTGCTTTGCTATATTTGTCGTGTCAGGAGATTGGATTAGGTAGGACTAGAAGTAACTTGATTCAAATATTGCTATAACAGTGCAGAATTTCTATGCATTTTTTTGTTCTTGCGGTTTCCTGCGTATCCTGCGTAAGCTTATTTTTCACATACGAATTGGATGTTTTTACTCTCTGGTCTTCCACAAATCAAACGCGTTTCAGCAGCAGCACAGGATGAACGCGCGTTTTATAAATACAAGGAGTGTGAACCACACACCGCACGATATACTTCACGGCTGCGTTGCTCAGATTTATTTAGTGTGTAGTAGCTTATACAACTCCTTGTATTACAAAACACGCAGGCCTGCCTTCAATCTGCACTGCCGCTGCTGCTTCTCTTAGTATGTGGAAGCCCTTAGTGTCAAGGAAACAAGTCGTAACAAATATTAACTAAAATTAATGATTAATATTAATGCCTACATGTTTATATTTGTATTTATTTATTCAATTTTCACGGTTAAAACATCAATTACACTAATTATCATCATCATCATCATCAGCCAGAAGACGTCCACTGCTGAACATAGGCCTCCCCCTTTAACCTCCACACTGAACGACAGCCTGCCTTTTGCATCCACTGGATGCCAGCGACTCTTGCTATGTCGTCGGTCCATCTAGTGGGAGGACACTAATTATAGACAATACTATTTCATAATTATGGAACTTTATCACCTACCAGATTAACTATAGATACAACAAAGGTATGAGTCCGTGGCCGACGTGTCGCCGTACCTATCGGAATGTATCTTCATACAACAATTCAACCAGTGTAGAGTCGCTGCTGGTTGTCGCCGGCGACGGACTCAACCTGTACATCTCCTTTGAATTCGTATGAAGATACATTATATTATTATAGGTACGGCGACAATGTCGCCGGCCACGAACTCAAACCTTAAACGAATCTTGGATATATTTCTCAGCTTTATCTCCAACTTGATTTACTGTTTTGGAGAGTAGTTCGAATACCTAAGTGTGAATGTATTGTTCCAGGCGGTAGTACTCCCGCCCCTGGCACGGTGGCCCTACGAGAACGGTTTCACATTCACCACCTGGTTCCGGCTCGACCCCATCAACTCCGTCAACATCGAGCGGGAGAAGCCTTACTTGTATTGGTAAGTGATACTAATATTGCATGGCAGACTTACCCCTTTTGCCTGGTAGCTGAGCACCTGGGCCGGGGCCTGGGCCTGGGCAACCTCGGCAATCTTAATTCAATCTTAACATGATTCCTCTTGCTCTATCTGCATTAGACAGACTGTGATAGAGCGAGAGGAAAACCAAGTAAAAGATTGTAAAAGTTACAAATTCGTCGCCTTCAAGTTACTGATGCTGTGAGGCCTGGCATGGTAGCGCTAACATAACCTTAGCTTTCAGTTAGCCTAGCGCTTCCGAACACTGCTATGAATTGAGTCATGAGTCACTTCTTTGAAAACACTGTTACATAAAAACGTATTGCGAGTGATGGTCTAACAAAAGTGCTCCTTTACAAACATGTTTGTGAAAAGGTATGTCAGTAATAACACCCGTTACTCATGTTTTTGAACCTTTATTTGTCAGAACTGTGGAGATGTGTTTTTTTTTCATCATATCAACTGCCATTAAACGTCCACTGCTGGACAAAGTCCTCCCTGTCAGAGAGGGGTTTTGCCATAATCCCTACGCTTGGCATGCGGCTTGGGGATCGTAGTACGTTCACCGTGTACTAATAGGACGCTGCTGCCCATCCTCCGGTGGGCATATCTATATGATATTTATTTCATGTGTCTCTTTCATACGTTACTTCACATGCTCAAATGGACTCAATATAAAATCGTCGTCCTGATTAAAAACGATGCAATGATTTGTATCATTTCCGGAGACATAAATGGAATGTTGATTTTAAACTGTTTGCCAATTCATCCATTAGCACTCAATTTGAGCTAAAAGCGCCGTAAACAGACCCGCCACAAACGTGCTGTTCTCTACACTGACTATACACCTTGTATGTAGTATATATATATGTATATACACACAGAATGTTACAACACCTATGTGTCCTTAATACTAAAAATAAGTATAAGTTAGTAAAATTAGTTAAATAAGTTCGTATAGGCCGAGTGGCTAGCCCCGATGTCAAGATTTTTAGGCCTCTTGACATTTTTAAATATTATTGTGTACAGCTGTGTTATTGTGTGTATTATCTGCTTTAGAAAATGCCAAAAAATTTATGTACTTATCTTTAATTTGAACTTGCAATCTTTTCTAAGAAAATTTAGTAGATAAGACTAGGTATGTCTATTTTCTTCTAACCTGCTTTAAGTAACACTCTGTACAAAATGCGGATACGTGTTTATTTGCACGCCTAACTTTTCATTCTATTTGAAAAGTATCCAATGTACTTCTAGCTATGACATGCTATCCTGATACTTCGGGCTGCAAAATCGCTTCGTGTTTTACACTAATTGGATTCAGTCCGTTGTTTTGGCAGCTCCGCTTCGACAGTAGAGCGGAAATGCTCTTTGGTTTTGTGTTGATATTACTTCATTTCGTAGGTGGGTTTGTATTACGTGCAATGCATAGACTACAAAATACCTAGTTTTTCTACGAATAAATGCAAATCGATTTTAAAAGGCTCCTAGCACTTTATGTTTTTATCAGTATAAGCAAAGCTGAAGTGCAATGGCAGTGTAATCGATGGTAACACGCCAGACTTGGTCCTAGTAACCATTTTAGCGATTAAAAATGTATTTCATTTCTGCTAAACTAAAGATAGATACCTGTAAAATAGGCTAAATAAAGGCGACGGGGTGAATAGAGACGAAAGTTAGTATGAGTTTTACAATCGTATATTATCCAAACCTATGAAATGCAAAATGTAAACTATTGTCCCCAGTTTCAAAACCAGTAAAGGCGTTGGTTATACGGCGCACTTCGTTGGCAACTGTCTGGTGCTGACTTCGATGAAGGTGCGGGGTAAAGGCTTCCAGCACTGCGTCAAATATGAATTCCAGCCCAGGAGGTAAGATTTTTTTGGAATTGAAAACAAAGCGAAGTGAACGGGAATCTAGCAGAAAGGGACGAACGAAATTCAGCATTTAATATCAAGAATATAGTAATTGTAAACATTTATCAGGACATGAATTCTTGCACCCTTGAGATCGTATTTGTTGCTTTAACGCGAGTTCAACACATCTACAATTCTGTCTCCAGCATTTATAATGAGAAAGACAGTGGAAAAGTGGATTGTCCGAATTGCGCGTGAGCTAGATAAATTATTGTGTATTGTATGTTATTTATTTATTGAGAGAGATTAGCCAACTGTGAATATATTTGACACATTCTTATATTTTTTATACGTACATGGTGTTCAAAACTGTTATGTTGAACTACTTCGCAGTCTACGTTGGTCTGAAAATTTTAGTTGACTTTTCTCTTAACTCCTTGTACTAAAAAATGCAGCGATCGCTTTATTCTAAGCCACTTAACTCCCTAAAAAGCCATGAGCCTGCATTTTCGTGTAAAAGCTAAATAACATGAAAGCCGCATTAAAAATTCTGCCGACCGCTCTCGTATGAAGTTTGCCTAAAATATACAGCTAAATGACGGTAGTCAGAAGTTGGGGCAACTTTCACGTTCAGTCCAGCTATGGCAGCAAACCTAATGCCTACCGGGAGCTAAACTTAGTTAAAGCCATATAGAGCTCGCTAGAATTTACTCTTTCTAAAACTGTGTGTATTGATTGGCGTGATGGCTTAGTCCTGGTTTCCCGTGCTACTAACTTATTTGTAGAGTTAAACGAAAGAGCACACCATTCGGAAATCTGAAGCATCCGAAGATTTTTTTTCCCTCGTGCATTCTCACATTTGTAAGTTGGTTGCACTTAGTAACTGTTTAGCGAATCGGCCGAAACATTTTGTTTGTCAAAACAAAACACAACTTTCTTTTACTTTTAGAGATCGCACATTTAACCTGTTTGCGTATCATACTCGCCCAGTCAATGGCATCGATTCTGATGTATTCTAAACTAAATTTGCCAGCTCTAAAATTGTTGCCTTCCTTCTCTCACATATTAGAATGAAAAGAGAGGCTGATAATTTTAGTCCTGTCAGATTGATTTAGTTTAGTGAGCAGAATCGACGCCATTGTCATCCATAATCTCCATTGTACAATAAAATATGTTGCCCTTTCTTCGCAGGTGGTATGCAATAGCAGTGGTGTACATCTACAATAGGTGGACGAAAAGCGAGATCAAATGCCTGGTCAACGGGCAGCTCGCGTCAAGTACAGAAATGGCCTGGTTCGTCTCGACGAACGACGTAAGTACACCTACTTTTAAGAAGAGCCCAAAGACTGATTGTATGCCTATTAACAAAGAAATTGCTTAAAGCACGAAGTGTAAACTGAACTTGAAAGACCCAAATGATCGCGCGAGGCGGAGCGAAAACAATACAGAAAGACTAAAAAGGTTTAGGTCTCCGTAAGCAGCCTAAAGCTGCTATTATAAGTTTGTTCGTTAAATGCTTATCTCTTCCCTTAATTTAATTCAAAAGATTTTTCGTGAAAAACGAGACACTTTTTCCTAAAATGGTCCCTCATCATTCAAAAATCTTAGCATCTTAATTCGCAGCTCCTTCATAAAACTCCACCCCGCCCCATAATCCTCGGTGCCAGGAGCTCATAACTCGACAGCGGCTTAACATAATGTACCGGTTATCTGCTTCGCACATTTGGTATTCGAGTTGCCGTTCCAGTTTCGCGTTCCAGTCTTCACGTGCCAGTCGTTACGAACAATTTGTAACAAGTGAAGTGTATGCAAAGTGCGGTACTAGGGCGGCACGATAATGTGGGAACTTGGCGCGACATGGGAGCCCGAGTGGGTTTTGTGGTTCCTAATTTTCACAATTAAGTCTTTATGCTTGCAATGTTCATCAAAGAACAACTTTTCATTCAAGTTTTAACGTAATGGGTCATATTATTTTACATTAACGCTCTATGGCAAGATTTTCTAAGCGTACGCAAAACACACTAATACATTTCTAGTAGGTACAAGAACGAGCGTAAATATAGTAGTTCTTAAATTTTTAAAACATCCCAGAATTTATGCGTGCACATCTAGACAGACTTAATTAGGCAAAATATAGAAAAATATCCCCTAATAGAATATATATCCCCTCCTCCTACTTTTAGATAATACCACCCCCTAATGTCGGAGGCTCATTTGCCTACAAGTATGCGTGTCCACGTCGCGGCCTGAATATTCATACCATGCACGACTGAGAGATAAGTATAATGTACAAGCGTCGCACTTAGTTTATTAAAATTCATAAAATTTAAATGAATTTAAACTTTTTATGGGTAGCCTTATTGAATGCCTGATTCAATCAATAGAATATAAATCAGTACTCCTTTTCCGGTCTGCAAAAAAGAGTGAAAGAGTGAGTGGGACACAAAAGACGCAGCGTAGGTAGGCCTCTCACTAAATGGACCGACGACATCGTGAGAGCCGCGGGCATCCAGTGGATGCAAGTGGCATGCTGTCGTACAGTTTGGAGTTCTCCCGCCTATGTTCAGCAGTGGACGCCTTCTGGTAGATGATGATGATGATGACTTACAAAATATATACCACCACTGTAACAACAATTGACGGCCTTGTCACTAAAAACTACCTCTTGAAGGCATCCTAACAACCTTCTAGAAAAAGCACGAGTAAAATTGAGCTATTATTTTGATGAATTAAAACCATCTGAAAACCTGACGAAATTCGAAAGCAACAAGTTTCCATTCAAGACATTTTTTACAGTCCCATTAGAAAAAATATAAACACGAATAATCTACAAGGAAGAAACAATATGTGATTTGTCGTAAACATACTTGTGAACATTCCAGCTCGCTAGTTTTTAATCGCCCTGTCTCTATTAGTTAGACAAGAGACGAAAATTTGGGGTGCCCAAGAACTCCAAGAATTGTAATTATTCTCGTGGGCGAATAATGAATAACTTGATGTGTATTTTTTTAGAATATTTAAAAATCACTAGAATTTTGTCGAAGAGAGAAAATAAAGAAGAGGAGAAAATTTTAATTTGAAGAGACGTAATTTAGAGCAGTATTTGATAAATCGAAAAATATCGATAAAAAGAAAATACAACTTGTTTGGCCCCAGTAGAAAAGGAGATAATTAAAACATTGTTTCTATATACTTACTTTTACAATAAAATTGACCTGAAATAGCTTCTCACATCAGCCTTTCATGGCGTTCTAACCTTCATTACTTTTCACTTCAGTTATATGATTATTAACGGGATATTTACCGTGATAAGGTTGTGGACGTAACTCCCGAATTTCGGCGCAGTTACATGGAAGACTCCATCCTTGGGGTGTCTTCCCATGAACATGGTGCATGCGCGAAATATCGGGCGCTCAATCCACAAGCTTATCACGGTAAATATACCGATAATAATCATATAACTGTAGTAAACAACCGTGATAGTTTAAATTGTGTTTTTCATTACCTTTCATCCACAGGGTTCCTATATCAGCATCTATTAAAAAATCTGCAATCTCTCTCATTATTTTCATATCTTTAGTTTCCCTAAGTATCACCATTTCCGTAGAGTTCCTTTTACGAAGCTAAAATTCCAATACTCGCACGACTAACGTCGCAGAAACGTTGTATTTCACCGTAGGAACCTACGTGCCATTATACGTAGTAACACTAGGTACATACAATACATCTACTGTACCATTATACCGAGCATACAATCGTGGATAACTGTGCGAATGTTCCGCATTACCGACTGAGATATCGCTTATACCGACAATGTGCTCTTATTTAGCATTTTGACTTCCTACCAAAAGCATCTTATTACAGGAAAAGTTTCGTAGCTCAGCTACTCCAATAATCGGTTTATAGACTATATATTCTTAACTAGGGCACACATGCTATAGTAAGTTAGCGGCGCGTGCCGCGCCCGGCCACAATATCTCTTAGTTTGATTTTAGTCGGTCCAGCAAGGCACGGAAAGCTAGAATCCGGTTTCATAACAACCTGGGCCCTATTCTACTAATGTAATTGTTTTTAAACTGTTAATGAATTGCATCAAAATTTACACTTAAAGTATTAAAAAAGTGTCATAAGTGACAATTTGTGTGACTAAACCAATTGTTTATATATTGATAATGAATTGCCCCGAAATTGTTACTTTTGACACTTAAAGTCCAGATGTGGTACTAATATGTTGTTGCATTCTCCATTCGTTCGTATGTGCGACAGTTATGATAATGAGTCTATTCGAAAAAATATTGATATATTCAAAATTGGTTCGCTTCCCTCATTCAAATTTAAATTAAAAAGGTTGTTAGTATACATAATAATATGTACGTAACATAAATTAGGTCATATTAGTTTCCCCACAATGTATTTTAAGGTGTTTTGTTGATGTTTTCATGTTTTTGTGTAATTCTCTGTTGTTTTAGTTGATTTCTATGTAAATTGTTATTATTCTAATGCTAATTTTTAGTTTTGATAATTTATAGGCACAGTTACATAACTATTTGCATAATTATAATTGAGTAAGTTAGGTTCGTAGTCTAAGGAATTGAGCATCCTATATCATATAATTGTAAAAAATTGTGTAAGCGTGTTGCACAAGGCTGTTTACGAACTAATAAAAATAAAATAAAAGTATTAAAAAATGTAAAAAGTGTCGATTTTGAGGCAATTAATTAAACTATTAAAATAAAAACAATTGCTATTTAAAAACAATTGGTTTAGTAGAATCGGGGCCCAGAACTGTACTTACAATATAAAGCTTGACTCCAGGACTCATTTCACTATATCAAGTGTAATCTGCCTCACCCTTTTACTGATACAAATATTATTGACATAAAATTTCCAGCTCATATTGAGTAATATACTTTGAATCGGCTTCGGAAAAACGACGAAATATCCAACATTAATAAGGAAAAATAAAACACCAATTAAGTCTCCCGTTTCCCGGTTCGGATTAATATCCTACTCAATAATTCTTCAAAAAGGCCGCCGAAGCGAAAGAAATTGATTTATTCTACAGGAACGGCGGATGTGTCGGTGCTGCAGGTCTTTTAATCATGTTTACTTACTGAAATACTGCAGAGTTAAATCTGCTTGCAGAATCTGATAATTTAAATTTGCAATATGAGAACAAATTGCACCAACGTATTCGTATCGTATTTATAGAAACAGTTTATGCTGTTCATTTTGAGCTTTCTGGATAATTTCGTTTGACATACTCGTAAGGCGAGTTGGCCGAAACGAACGCAGAAAGTATAAAAAAAATGCACTTATCATGACGAAAATTGGGTGTTCATAAACCTATTTGTACCTATTGCAACAATGTAAGTGCTTTCAAGTATTTGATTAACTTTTATTATACCTTTTTAAATTAGTAGTTGCGTTTATTAAATTGAATATATGCATAATCAGCCATTTAACAGTCCACTGCTGGTCTTATAGCTTATCCCCGAAACAGCGATTGGGCCTTATCCACCACGCTCAAATGTAATATGACGTAAATAATCATTATGCGATAACGACAATATTGCAGCAAGATCTGTATTAAGTGAACATTTGTAATTATCGTTAACGTTTTGTAATTAGAATGTAATCTAAATGAAACGTTTTGCAGGTACATAATGAGCTTTTAATATAATTGCTGTTAAAGCTAGTGACGGTGCCATAATGGGCTGGCACATGTTACAAACGGCTCCCGCCCAATCGGATACCGTTTACGGAATAGGCCGACATACTCGCTCGAATATAAACATGTTTTCGCATGCTTCGCTCTAACCCCTGCCGTTTTATTACCCCCAAATTTCTTCAATAAATACCCCCAGGCACCCTTGTTACGAGATTTATATTAAACAACTTTTTCACAATATTTGCGCTTGAACATTTCCAATCAGAATTTCCTAAATTATGTTTTCCTTCTCTATCTCTTTGAGATTTAAAAAGTTTATGGCTCGACTTGATTTTGACGGCATTTATTATTTTAGACTGTTGTCTGAAATAAAATTATTTCGTCTTAGTTTTGAATCTAATTTAATTTTGATAACATTATAATTCGAGCCGATATAGCTATTAAAATTTGCATTGAAGAAGAACCGATGCGGAAGAATGGTTCTTGAGTAGAGACCACGAACCGAAAGACGCAGCGTAGGCAGGCCTCCCTTTAGATGGACCGACATCCAGTGGATACAGATGGCAGCCTGTCGTTTAGTGTTGAGTTCTAACGGGGGAGGCCTATGTTCAGCAGTGGACGTCATCTGGGTGATGATGATGAACTTTATTTTTCAGGGTTGCTGAATCAACTGTGAATGTTATTTATAATCTTAAGATTTAGTCTTACCTGTACAAGTAGTCAAGTATTGCATTTTCTCATTGTTCTATTTATCAACAGCCTTTTGACAAATGCTACATCGGAGCGACGGCCGAGCTGGACGAGGAGAGGGTGTTCTGCGGCCAGATGGCTGCCATCTACCTGTTCGGAGAGGCTCTCACCACGCACCAGATCTGTGCCATGCACAGGCTTGGACCTGGATATAAGGTAACATATCATTACTACATCGATGGCGTAGTTGTTGCATAAACTGAACTTTAATAATTTGTAAAATGATTTTTTGATAGTAACTTAGTATTTAAGAAAAATATCTGTTAGGTTTAAATATCTCATGTAACATGTAAGACTTGCTTTGATTTATTATTGTTGATTTTTATATTTGATACATTTACTTCAGTCTAAAAACGTTCCTAACTTTGTTTCCTGCTAACCATGGATACCAACAGAGTCAATTCCGTTTCGACAACGAATGCAACATCAGTTTGCCGGAGAACCACAAAAGGGTGAGCGAGAGCGCCGCTCCCAAGCTTGACCCCAACGAGGTCCCTCCCCCACCCGATCCCGAACCTCCCAAAACCCACGAAGAACTCGAGAACCTTAAGAACCCTGAAGTGGAAGAGTCCAGGGAAACAGAAGTAGCAGAAGACGACGCATGCGTAGTTGTGAAGGAGGACGCTACGCCTAGAGGGCTCCGCTTGACTGACGAGGCGCGCGAAGTCGCCGCAGCGCATGCCTCTATGCTCGTAGACATTGAAGCATGCAAGCGTGTAAGCATGTCGCGCCGCTTGCCCTTACTTATATTATGTGTGCGTCCTGCTTCTGTGTCGTCCTTTATGACTTGCGAAGACTTGCAAATTCAAAAACATTGGCGTAAACTCAAAAAAGTAAAGCCTAATGCCGTAAACCACATCGGAGATACTTTTTAAACTTTTTTTCTCATCGAAGGCTTGTCTACTGGAGCGACGTAAATATTAACCAATAGAGGTACACAAAATGACGCGATGTGACACTGACGTAATATTTGTGCAATTCTATTGGCTAACATTTATTTAGTTCGCCTCAGGAGGCAAACACTCCGAAACGTATATTTTCGCGCATTTGCTCAATTTCTTCGGGCTTGCAAGTCCTGTGAATCCTCACAACCACATCACTGTTTATACATGCATCTGCCATTGTCCGTGTGGTGTCAGGGCCAGTTTCGCTTCGACATGGAGTCCCGGGTGCCGCTACCGACGCAGGAGGTACGCGCAGATCGCTTCGGAGACCTCGTTCATGACCCCACCCAGAACATACACGACGTAAGATCTTGCTATCAGGCACATGGGCTTAACTTACTAATGATAAAATCTCGGAATACACCGGAAAGGAAGCTTTACTTACAAACTTCATGGGATACTGTGGGTATACTCGGTCCAAGTCTTTTTAACTCTGACACTGACTAAAAAAACACATTAAACATTTTTATTTTTATATTTCTCTGTAGGATATGGGCTTTAAGCTCCAATCTTACGTTCAAAAACTTAGCAAAAGCGATCATAATTTACTCTACTGCAGCTGTCAGAACTAAAGAAAAAACTTAAACTGAGTATAGTTTGATGAACTCAAATGATTGATAAATTAATGGTTCTTTTATTTATATTATTGTTTATACTTTTACAGTTAAATTTATTACGGTATTTTATTATGCATCCAATTAAATTTCTAGAGGGTTTGGAAGTAATATTATTTTGAGTCTTTCGAGTTCAAAAGAAACCTTTAACTGCTAATTTATAATTGTATACTAACTATTACTTAAACCTACTATTGTTATTAAGATAGGAGTTGTTTTGCGAACAAAAATGGTGTGGATATACTCGTATGAATGACAAACATTGGATAATTTTGCATTTAAAAAAGACATTGACCTTCGTACTTAATTTAGTATTAGTGATTATTTCAGTTAAATGGGTATAATTAACACAACAAAGGCCAGCTACATTTCCAAGGGAGGCTGTATTCTGTAATTCCAGACTCGGGCTAAGCCGATTTCGGCGAAATCAGCTCTATTGTCTCCAAATCTCAAAAGATCTTCGTTTGATTCGTCCGTTTAAATATTTAATCAAGTTCTTTCAAGTCGCTCATTTTTGGCCGTCAAATATTTGAGCGAGTCTTCTTTCAATTAGGTTCTTCAAATGTGACTAAATCTCGGTACATTATTAATCAGCAATATTTCTTAATACAGAACATTTTCTGAGAGAATATTGAAGTTGTTTGGGTTAAGGTTTACTTTGGGATGATTAAATTAAATGTTCGTGCATAGAATATTACTATGTTGAACAATCCCAATATTAGTTTGGCGTACAAGTAGTAGGTACCTACTTGGCAAATTATAAAACTTGCTACGAATTCTAATAATTCTTACTTAATTTATCATCGGTGGCCTTCATCTACAAGAAATTATTTATATAGCGTCCGAATCACGTCCGCGTTCATGGCCAAATAAGCTCTTTAATTTGTAATACTTTATACTCACCAGTTTTTAAGTGCTTAAAAGTATTAAATTAAACTTTATATTATCATATTATATATATATTATTTGTTTGTTGATTGTTATAGCGCTGCAGGGTATCGCATTTAAGCCATAGACTATCTTAGCGCTTTTATCTACTTAGCAACTTTAGGCTGTCCATTAAAACTGACCATTATCCCGCCCATTAAATAGTCAACTGGTTAACGCCTCTTAATGCCCGTAATACGCCTCGGGCATTACGACAACGTATTTGAAATAGTATTGTAAAGAAGTAGAGTTGAGAATGCCTTGTTGTGGTGGGCTTATAGCGATTGTTTGGTCAGACCATTGTCCAGGGCCGTTTGTGGAAGTTCGCCTTTATGCGCGGGTCGTAATGTTGCTGTAGTGTGATACAGTGAACAAACTTCCATCAGAACTTGCTAATACTTTCATATCATCGCTGTTATTTACCAATCAAAACAAATTCAATGTAAATCATGAATGATTCGGCTTCTTCTAGACAAGCGTACTCCATCGTAGACCGCTTCATCGCTTAACATCAGGCGAGTTGGCGGTCAAGCGCAAGCCTATTAATCATAATAATAAAATAGTATATTTATTCGCATAGCCTCTGTAATGATATGCTTTCAGTTATATGAGTATTAACGAGATATTTACCGTAATTAGGTTGTGGTAGGTGTTTCCGATATTTCGGCGCAGTTCCATGCAACATTATAGTTTGAACCAGTGTTTTATGATACGTTCTGATCTGCTAGGGGCACGCTGAACTATTCCAGGCTACCTTTACCACTACGCGTGCAACTAAGCGAGCTTAGTATTATCCACTAATTTGCCATCTGTGGCGCTGACTAGTGTTGCCATGGCATGAGCGTCTCATGTTGATTCTTATAGAATTTTTAAACATTTCCAGTCTTATCCACAAGGCTTGTTTTAGCTATATGCTATGCTTTGCTCTCGTGATCAGCGAGTCAGAAGCTGCGCACGCATTTGTAAATAAGAGGGTGTGTAACCAATTGAAACTACTAGGTATATGTAACGGAGCTTACGTACTGACTACATTTAGTTATGTGAACGCAGTCGTAATGTTAGATCTGTATGGTCGGTCGGTGGGATAAACGCACCCTGCGGACTACAACACCTTAGTTTTATGCCTGCCTGGTACGGTGTATGGTTGCACATTAGAAAATTAATATAAATTCACAGATACTCACTCACAAAAAGGCAGGCAGGTTTACATCGTTTGTTTTTTTAGACTGTCGATAAAACCACCATCCTAAAGAAACTCAAGTTAGGACTTATTGAAAAAAAAAACGAAAAAGGTTGAATAAAGATAAATCGCTTTATTTTTGTCCTGATTGTTAAAAATTTTCTTTAAAATTAAACCACTAAACACAAACATTCTAAATCAATATACCACTAAAAGGAACAAAATAATATTTTTACACGTATTATGAAGTTGAATGAATAGAATTATGATAGCTAGAATGTTTGTGTTGTGTGGTTTTTGAACTCGGTTTATTTAACAGATAATATATTTTTGAATTTGTAGTGAAACAATGACCTATGATAGTGGGATGCTAAAACCTTCTTTAACTCTGTTCGGGGCGAACTACTAGTTTATATGAATACCTCTTTGTTTTGATTAGAACAAAGCGCCTTAACAAAAGTAGTTTAGTTATAGTTATTTGCTATCGTGAAATTCGTAGGCGCTCGAGCAAAATTGTCCATATTATTCGAGGTGGTAAAAAAAAACACTAAGCCATAATTAATGAAATTTTTGTGGGACCACCTCGAGAGTTTCTACTACATAAAAAAAGAAACACGCAAATTGATTTATAGATGCCGGCGTAATCGATGTACATACATAAAAATTATAAAAAATACGGGCTGAATTGAGAACCTTCCTCCTTTTTCGAAGTCGGTAAAAATCATTCTTCTCGTAACAGCGTAATATCCTGTAAAAAGCTTTGTTAATCCAAAACAAAAATAGACGATGAACGTAAAAATAAACTAGATAATTTCAATAACTTTTTACGGGTTTGTTTTGACTATCCAAGAGTTTTCTCAGTATTTTAATAGTCTAATAATTTTATTTAGCTTGATCAATTTTACGTGAGCTAATATTAGTTTTAGGAGTTTAGTCTAGACCAATTTTATTTACATACTTCTAAAATAAATAAAGATTTGTAAAATATAATGGAAACATTTTATGGTTACTAATCTCCTATGGAAACTGTATGATAAGGTGGTACGTTTCACAAATGGCGGGAAATTCAAATTTCATACAGTTTTCTTGTCCTTGTAGCTAGGCCGGGTAATTATTGTAACTGATCACGTTGTTTGCGCAAATCGTTGAGTGTTCTTTCAAATAATGTTCATTAAAGATTGATATCTTTACATGATTTTGTATAGGATTATAATCAATTAGCGCAAACAACATTCTTTCTTTATTCTTAACATGATCGTTTACAATAATTACCCGACCTAGCTACAAGAACAAAAAAACTGTTTGAAATTTAAATTTTCCGCCATAATGTGATACGTACCACCATAACACAGGCTTTGTCATAGTGTGGGACCAACAGATTATTTAAAGGTGTTACTTTTTTAAGAAATAAAAAATCTTTAATCTTTATAACACAATTTCATTAAATAAATATAAGCTAGGGCTTTTATTCCCATATTTCGTCATAACGGTGTTTGACAGCTTTACCGTGCTAAATCTGTCAACATTATGTAATTTATGAAACTTAAACTGTCGTTACGAAAAACGCAAATTAGGAAAACTTGTCGTTCACGAAACCAGTAACTAGTTGTCTCTCACAGACATTCGTTAAACTTTGTTAATAGGTAGTTTTTTTTTTTTTAATTAAACTGACTCGTATAACTATGGAAATGCCGAGAGCGCTCGACCTAACCTCCTAATTTGACTAATATCTATGTGATCCTGGTACTTTAGATATGAATCTTTCATGAATATTCCGTCCATAATTCACAGAAATTAATTATGAAACGCAGAATAAATTAAACTGTATTTAGTATTATATTAAATCTTTATTATTAATTTCAAAATGTTTAAAATGGGTTTATATAATTGGTTTCTGTTACAAGTGTGTCGATGCCTTGAGATTTGTTTTTAAAACCAGATCAACAAACCTGGTTGTTATAGTTTAGCTATTTATAGATGATAGAAGTTTAACTGCTCATAATTTAATTGGTAAAAAAGTCATCTTTTTAGAAATACAATAATAATCCGTATTTTTTTTAAATCCCTTTAAGGTAAAACAAAATATAAAACGTTACTTAAGTTAAAGAATGCTTAACATTGCTCTGTGTCGTTTATGCGTGTGTCTGTTTCTTTCAGCAAGAATTTTTGTGGAAGCTTCCTGTTTTCACTTGAAATACGTGTTATATTATGTATTTCTGTAGTCCAAAAGTCAAACTACACTTGTAACTTCTCCACATTATGTTTATAGCTTGCCATTCCATATTTTACTAGGAGCACAGCGTAAACTTGATGCGTTTACGCTACGCTTTGGTAGTTACCGTAAAACCGAGGTTGTAATATTTCGTACTGGCAAGAGAAGAGTTTCGGCACTAAACTTTACCATCGTATGTGGGTTTAACAGCTCTTGATGAATTATGGAAGCCTGGTACATTGCTTATGTGCACTTAAATTATATAAGAGCACCGTAACCTAACTTTCAGTAGAAGAAGCATTACTATTTTGAGTAAAATTTCCCTAAATTTGTATTTGTACTGAAACAGAAAACTTAAAGCTAATTTTAATAGCTTAGTTCGTTGAATAAAACTGCTAAGTAGTTTGTGCCAGTTTATATAGTTAGATTAGATTATATTGTACAGTGAGTTGGTACCTAGACTCTAGACTTACTTATTCCCCTAAATTGGGTCGTCAGAAAGAGAAAAACTTGTTAGAAAACTTCATTAGCACGTTATTAGTTTGAGGTCCAATCCCGAGGACTCTCATTCATTGTGGTTAAGCAGTATTACAGCAATAACTTCGGATCATTGGAGAGCTAAAGGACCGTACAAATAAGTTGCGCTAAGTATTCTGAATTACTAAATCAGCAAGAGACGTGCGGAGCAGAATAATACAGAATTGTTTGTACATTCACTACTAGAATGTCTAAATTATGTCATAATATATTAATAATTAAAATAATCTCGTTCTTGTTGCAAATACAAAAATTGTGTAGAAAATGTAGTCTGCTGTAGGAAGACTCTAACGTTATTTTATTACTAACTTTAGAACCGTACTCCTTTAAAATATTACCATCTCAAGCACTAGGTCAAGGAAGTGTCGCCTAACTTTTTCCATACTTTACAAGCTAAGTTTTCCTAACTTAGAGTCACTTAAAAACAAAGCGCTCCAAGTCATAACTTAGGGAATGTTTGCAAGAACCAGGCGTGCAGGAAACCGGAGGGATGCCTCGGGCGAGGACTTACTGTGAAAAACTTTTCCAATGGAGGACAGAAATTGTGGAATTAAAATATTTACAATTTGTTCTGAAATTAAACTTTATTTGAATAGTAAAATCTCCGCGATTTACATCAATGATCAGTTAATAGAAATTGTCTCCTCATAAAAAATATAGTACTCTTCGTTTTCTATTGTTGTAAAACATAATAAAGACGAAGAGCTCTACTAAGAGGATTTACTTGACTTACATTTTCATTTTAAGTAATCTCGTTTTACTTGGTTTGCTTCATCACAATGTTCTTGAAGACGTTCGTTACTTGACTCACTTTAAGAACTAGGAATTCATATTGCCAGTAAGGATACTTCACACAAAACACGATATAAAATTTAGCTTTTATAGCTGAGTAAAAACTCTGTATCCATCCTCTCTCTATGAGAGAAGGCCTGTCCCAGCAGTGGGAACATGTTAGGCTGAAATGATGATGATGATGATGAAAAACTCTTGTTAGATACTACTTATCACATAGCTATTGTTCAGTTCCCACCATTTTTGGGGTATAACACTATTGCTTATGATCATGAAATGCTAAGATTTGTAAGATATTCCATACTGTTATTTATAGCTCTTCCAGTTTGCGATTGACAAAGTATGTTTTAAAGTAAATAGAATCTTTATAAAGTGATGAGAGAGAATGCGTCGTCAGCGATATTGTATTCCATCTCACGGGCACTTCTAGACAAGAGTTGTTACGGTACGACCATCTTATCAGATGAATTTAATAGAGGAGCCACCATCGTATTTTATGAACAAAATTGACGGTAATTCATAAAAAATATAGTTTCATCGTATGCCCAACTCTACAGATAAGTTAGTCAGTCTGAATTCTGTACGCTTTGTTCCTTTGTTGTTTCAAAGACAGAAATAAAGTTTAGTGCTTGATAAACTTTGAAGGACTTTGAAACGAAGGTTTCTTGTGCAGGATTGTTTGGAAATATTCCTATTTGTGTTGGAAAATATAGAAATGATACAGAACAGATTTTTGAAGGAAGTTGATGAGTAAAATGTACGTACATTGTACGTACGTACATACAATGCTATGTATGTGTGTGTATTTCTTTCTTTAGTGACAGGTTTTCAAAATATTATTATTTTGTTCCATTACTTTCATATTTTCTTTGAGGCTCTAGAATTAAGAGCTCTTAATCTGTATAAATTAAAATGTAAGTGTAGTTTCCGGTTGTTTGTACTAGTATCAAAAATGTAGCCATGTCGAAGCCGTCGAAGGCCTTTAAAACTCTGACAAAAGGGCTGGCTGCTCAGCCATACAGATATTATGTTGTATAACAGAACAAAATACAAACTAAGTAGCTCTTTCCTCCAACAACTACAAGTTGGAAAGTTCCGCCGGCGACACATTTCAAGCTCGAAGATGCTCTGCGACAAAAAGTTAGTTCCGCTTCACTTCACGTCCTATGTCGCTGAATGTCATCAGTTGTAAATTTGTTCTAGACTCCTAGACAGAAACTATGACATATGATCATTTGTATGCTGTTAGATTTTTTTGGGAAGAGATGCATTACGTTTCGTTTCGACATTCACAAGCGCAATAATGGGGTCCCAGTGGGTCACGCACGATATGGAATGACGTCATCATAATTTAACGGACGCGAAATCGGGTAGTAAACACTTGTAGTACAAACCCTTCATCTACCTAGAAAAGATAAGAATGCGCACATCTATCCAAATCTCATTCCTATCTAACTCTGCAAAGAAACCAGATATGTCCTCGGAGCACTCAAAACAGTTTGTCCGCGACGAGGAGTCTCATAATCCCCCATTCTCGTGTAACGCTACCCGCGGGAAGCTTTTACTGCTCCCCACTTACTGACTCACACATTACAACTTTGACACTTCACACACACAGCGATACAGGCGCCAGTATGGCGTACAGTATGGGCTTTTACAGAAAAAACTAAAAAATGATACTCAAATGCAAACAACGACTGGCCTGGCCAACCGTATCTATCACATCTGTGCAGATACGGAACCGAGTTCCGAATCTCAGTAAAAAAAAACGCGTTCGAGAATTTGTTTTTGATTTCATCCACAAAGCAATATTTTTATCTTATCATCTTCTTATGCGGTCCTGTGGCCAGAAATTTTAAGAGCAGAACCTCTAGTTTTAGCTTAGAGTTCTAGATTTAAAACAGACGCCTAAACTATGTATGGCATAACACGGGTATGTTTTTTCTTTGATATATTTTACCACTATTTGTTTAGCAACTGGGGTACTGACCCGGGTGTCGTGGCTTCGAATCTCACTGCTTGCACACTTCTGAAACGGTCTAAAGCGAGTAGCTATAACTTTTGACATTCTAATATTTTTTTATTTTTTTTAAACAGATAATTATAAAAATCCCAGTAAGTAAGGCAAGAGTTTTCTCGGGAAACTACTAGTAGTGTTCAATTGTCCATACTGCTATTTATCACACATACAAACACAACTTTTGCACTACTCTAATAAACATTATACACACAGTGACAAAACTCAGATGCCATTTGCGTTAGGGTTGCCCCACACTACAAACTGTTTATTCTACCCGGGACTGTGTTGGCCTGAAACTAGCGGTCGCATTTAGTTGTATTCCTCCGCAGGGCTGGCAACTTAAGAATAATTATTTTAGAACATAGTTTAGTGACTGGTGAGATTGTTTTGGGTATTATCGTAGTTTAGTTTTATGATTATAGTACAAGAACAATTCAACTTCGTCAAAACATTGGATTGTGAGCCCTACATCACAGCATTTTGTACGTACAGCACAGCGTCACCTGTAACCTGCTACGCATAATCCACGCCATAAAAAATTACAAAAGTGGATTGGATCAGTATATTAGGTCGGTCATCAATGCGTCAAGTATTTTTTTCTTGTTCTCTGTTTGCTTTTTTAATGCTGTAGTAATAAGTTGTAAAAGTGTCTATTTTTTGTATTTTATTATCGTGTTGGCTCAATAATAAAACATTGTTCTTTTTATTTATACTGTAGGTAGGTATCATTGTTTCAATTATGTCTGTTATATGGTAGTGGCAAGTGGCAACCCTATTTAATCTAGTACTGAAATCTTAGCTTAACAAGATTATTGGTGTTTCTAAGTCTAACCCTCGTCAATGTTGCGACGTGTTTGTCATAATGGTGTGTACTATTCGTATCTTCTTGTGTTTGTTTGTGTATTTTATTGCTAGTTTTGTGTGTGACTGGTGCCTTCTGTTACAAATAACACAAATATGTGTTAAACCACGTTCAGATGCAACACAACTTGCAATGAATGCAATGCGAATGTCAATGTATGGTTACTAAACGCAAATCCTATAAATATAAATCGTTATTTTATAAATAAATTTCATTTGTCAAGCCGATCCTTTAATTATCGGTTATAATTAAAGGATCGGCTCGAATACACGTAGGAATGCCCAGCTGTTACTATACTGTTCTTCAAAACTTTACAATGTACGGGAAATATTGCTTTGTACATTGCGTTGCTGATTGCGCGTTGTGTTGCAGAATGTCTGTACGCAGCTTTAGACAAACGCTTTTTACTGTATCTTAGGGTGATTACATATTTTTCCAAGATATGTAGATTAAACTTGGAGACAATGTACTTTGAAATTTTGCTGATGTTGTGTTAGTTTTTGAAAATATAACTGCGTATTTTTGTTTATTTATACGGGAATGCTCGAGCAACAGAAAGCTTTATGGAAATTTATACTGCTACTATAGCTGCTGCATGTTCTCATATTTTAAATGTAACACCTGCATGTTTTGTGTTTAATATTAAGCTTAATAAAATGGGATTTACTTGTAACTAAAAAATATGACAAGGTGCGAGTTTCGTACAAATTCTAATTTGGAATACCGATAAAGTATTTAAAAAAAGATACTGTTACAAGTGGATTACACATTTTTACTATTAAAATGGTTCTTTAAGAATAGAAACTTTGAAATATAGTACACCCTTATAAAAATCAAGAGTCAAATTTTAATAAAACTAAAACCAACTACTTGCCATGTCATGGATGTTGTCTATCTGTGTTTCTCAACTTCACTTTTAAACTTGCACAAATTTACGTGCATTTTATTTGCAAACTTTGTATTATATTTAAAATGTTCAGCTTCCAACATTGTAGAAGATTGCAGACGCAGACTAAAGTTCCCATACTTTTTCTATTGACTCATTTGTACTCAGAATAATTATATTGACGTGTATATGATGGTGTATCCAGGTGCTATACGACGGCAAGCTGTCCTCGGCGATAGTGTTCATGTACAACCCGGTGGCGACGGACGGGCAGCTCTGTCTGCAGTCGGCGCCTAAAGGCAACGTCTCCTACTTCGTCCACACGCCACACGCGCTCATGCTGCAGGTAAACTTGCCTGGGGTGTTTCCCCTTATAACTATAACGCAGCGACCCAAAATGTGTCTGGCTTCCAATGCCAGAAGGCTCCACCCTTTCCTATCTGGCGCAAGTTCACGCCAAGCAGACTTCCAGGGTCTGCAGAACTTTTCTCATTTAATTTTCTAGTTAGTACGGCTGACGGGCTTTCGGCTCTCCAGCAGCCCGAAATAAGCTCTTTTTTTTCTTTATAAAGCTTTTTAATGTTGAACTCGGCTATCAAACTGCTTGAGTCAGACCGGGACGGTTTGGTACGTTAAATTGAAATTGTGAATCAGTTGCCTTAAACTCGTATAATCAATTTGAACACTGCCGAATCGCTTCAAATTCGACCAATTAATGGTAATTAGTAGTTTGCCCCGAACTGTGACCTCGCGACACAAGTCTTCGGAACCCCTCGATCGATTTTGCACTTAAAATTGCTACTTGCTTACAAAGTTTCATGAAGATCGGATCAAGGATACGTAAGTTATCATCGAACAAACCATGCGCCGAAATGCCGACTTGTCCCATTAGCCATTAGAATCTGAGACCTCTCTTCGCTCGGTCAAAAAAGTTGTGTAGATCAACTCTCGCGTAGTCAATAACTAACTGACTGACTGACCACCAGCAGAAAGAAATGTAAGAAAGTAGACAAAGCATTTTCGGCCATTGGACTTGTGAATGCTGATAGTGATAATGAGAAAATGAATATGTTAGGAGAACATCAAATCAGTAAACACATTCTGCAAGTTTCCTTCGGTATGAAATAACTTGTTGTAACACTTAGAGGTCGCATTATTCCCCCAGGAGGTGAAAGCAGTGGTGACGCACTCGATCCACAGCGCGCTGAATTCGATAGGGGGCGTGCAGGTGCTGTTTCCTCTGTTCGCGCAACTGGACCTGTCTCACGACAACCCCGCCGCGGACCCCAAGCGGGACCCGCTGCTCTGGTGAGACATTTTTGATACGCTTTTATTAGTTTCACTTGTAACTATTTATGTAAACAATACAAATACAAATACAAAATTTTGGAAATCGATTTTAACCTACTTCTAATTGTCGTTTCAATTTAAAACTTTGCAAGTATATGTAATCCGGATGACAATACAATAATTCGGTAACATTGAGCTGATCTAATAAAGAAGATTGATTTTGGAACATCATACGGCTAAATATAGTGATCCTTCGAGTGCCTCTTTTGGTTTGTTTTGATAACTCACATAAGCGCGTTTTTTTTTAGGTTTTTACTAACATACTACAATAAGTTACTGACTATACACTCGCAGGAGACATAAACAACGCATGACTAGAAAAAAAGCAGTAACACTATCTCAATAGGAAGTGTGCAGATGATGCTCCCTAACACATTCAGTTTGAAAAGGAGCGTGCAGGTTCTGATTTCCAGCTCATAAAATTTTTCAGGGGGCATAATAGTGATGTTCTCTGTCGCAGTAAAATTTTATTCTTATCATTAGTCGTGTTACCACATCACTAATAATTCGTGACTCATATTTCGTCAGTCGTGTGATCGGCTAATCACAAGAATATACCCCTGTCCCCCGTCCGCTTGACGGGTTTGCCAATTTATGGTAAAACCCGAAAGAATACGTGGAAGTGTTTTTCTATTTTTAACCTCTTATAAAAATCTCAAACATTCCATATGATTTATATAAAACGCCACACATACACACACACACACACACACATACACACTCACACACACAACGTTCAACGTTATAGAAAAACTTTTCCGACTGAGTTATTCCGATAGATTTGAGATATTAGTTCATGAACTTGATATTTGCGAACTAAATCAGTCGAGCGCGTTCATTAGTATTCGTCGCAGCGGAGCGCTAAATGCAGTTTCGATGTCGATTGCAATCGGTTCAACTCCTCAATTATTTGGTGAGTGGGGTGAAGTGGAGGGTGAAATGAGGAGCGTCTTTACTGGCAGCCGATTGATTGAGAATAGAGGACTTCGGAATTTGATGCAGTGAAATGTCTGCATCAGATATGATTGTGTTAGAGGCAAGACAAATGTTTTTTTTAACTAAGTATCATAGACTCCTTAGTTTAAAATTAACTTGATATAGGGCATATAATGCTACCTCATACCAAATTTCATTTTATTCCTTTCAGTTGTTACGGATTGAAACGAAACTTTCGCATTTACAATAATAGTGTGATTTATGTGGGACCAGCTAATCTTAGAACCGCGCATTTTTTTCCGGGATAAAAACTAACTATTGTCATTTGTCACTTTCCAACTAAGTTTAAAGTAATGTTGTAATTCTTTGACAATGAGAAAAACCGGCGAAATTTAAGCAAGAAGGATGCATCGTGATGTTGGACACATTATTTTTCGGTAACTATCTCTGGAGTATATTGAAAACTGAAAAATTGCAGCTAGCATTGTGCAGTCTAGTTTATCATATAGTCGTTATAAGAGATGATAGTAGTCACCCAAGTTTCAATTGTTATAATATGCCATTCCATTTTTTTAGCTACTGCGCCGTTGGCTGTTGGGAAACTTTGTCTTAGACAGTTAGAGGGTTGTTTATTAAGGGGAGCCAAGAGAAAGTATAATAGTGGTGCTATTTACCTATACATTATTGGAGAAGTAATAGTGGCATCATCAGAAATTCTATAGATATAATACCATTATGATTGCGACACCCTCACCTGTACCTTGATTGCCCTTTCCTCCGATAGATACCCGGACCTATTTCATGTATTAATGTTTAATGGCTACCTTACCCACTACCCTGTGCCCAAAAGGCCCGCGACATGGAGCTGATACAAAGAGGAGATGGCATAACAATATTTTCCTTCATACTCGTAGGTGACACTGCGCAGGATGAGGAAGTCGTTACTTGTGTTTTATGGTGTACGTCTGTACGTACATGGTTTAACGCATACAATGTGATGCCACTTTTTACCTGACTGCGCTAGAAGGAGGGTAATGTTTTTCGGGCGTATGTATTTTTTATTATTTAATGATTTTGAAGTGTTGAGTGTCGTTAGATTCGTCTTTATGCCCAGAGCAAAGAGAATATAAATACTACGTGCCCAGAGTGTCAAAGGCGACCTTCTGCAATCAGGTTTTTTCCTTAATAATCTACGCCCTTGCCATGGTTAACGCATACAATGAGACGCTTGAGATATCTGCAAGTTTGACAGTGACGCTAGTAGCCCCAATAGTCCCGCCTCATCCCGCCAATCATGATGCAGAGTAGCTTATGCCACCTCATCTTTACATCTGGTTTGTGGGCCGCGGGCACCAACCGCGGATGACATGGGTCTCAGAAATGTCATATGGAGCCTTCTGACGGGGTCGGCCCATTACGGGCACGCTTGAGAACCCTGCTATGGATACTATTCAAAAGAGTAAGTGGTAACTTATACCACATTAGTATCCCTAAAGTTTATCTTAATCCAATACACTCGTCTGAGTGCGTTTCCATTTTCGATATCTATAATAATGAAATGTTATATCTAAGAGTACATATAGAAGGTATTTTTTATAAAAGCGACATGATATGCCAATTTTGCGAAGCACATACAACCATACCAAAGCCTGCTTTTTTGCTACCCTTATTTTACAAAAAGTTATTCTATTTTTCATCCCTCTAAAATGTTTCATTTACTTAGGCATATTTGTTTAATTTCCAGCTCAAAACTCCTCGGGTTCGTGTGCTCGCTGGTAGAGTCTTGCAGTACAGTCCAGCAGCACATGCTGCAATGCCGCGGCTTCCTCGTCATCAGCCACATGCTACAGCGCTGCAGCCGCGACCACCTCACAGCAGACACGCTTGCGTCGTTCCTGCATCTTACTAAGCATCTTGTAACTTGCTGCTCTCCTAATAGCGACTTGCTGTTGAAGCAGGTACGTGGGGTTTGGTGGTGGGAAGCTAAAGGCCTTAAGGCTAAATATTTAAGTCTCTCAAACTGAGAAGCTAAAGTAGCTATTAATTTGGCTCCACACTAGAAAATACTAAACTGAACTAGAAATCCTGTCATGATTCGTGCACACACGTGATTTGTTGATTTCTGTTTTTACTTAATTACCAATAATCCGATCTCTAGATCCATCTGATAATTTTGAGATAGATCTCATATCAGATGGATTTAAAGGTAAAAATTCAAATTGAAGATCGCGTATTGGCTTTTGAAGTTTTTACTATGAAGTTAGATAGTCATACTCGTAATATATGTCTATGAATGAGAAAGTTAATTATAGTACCACTTATATTTATCTTAGGGTATGAAGCTCAACATCTTATTATGAGCTAGCGCGATGCTTATTAACTGGCTAGTGACCTGCTCAACCCGAGTAACCTTTAGTTTATTTTACGCGAAATGAAGCGAAGTAATTTAATCAACAATTATTTATTCAAATACAGTTTCGAAAAATGCGCGTTAATTAAGAAACTTCTAAAATGATGAATAGAAATCGTTCTAAATGAAGCTAATATTGAATACTCTGATGAATTTTAAACGGCGTCGGTATAAAATGGCGCTTAATTAATTTCATTTTTATCGCGGCAACAAGAATTAACTCGTGTTTACTTTACGCCTGAAATATGGCGACTAGAGGTACGGAATACCACAGAGCAAGAAAACAAAATATCCTTGATCTCACTGTAGCTTGCGCGAGTACTTATGAAAAAGAAATGTCATCATGTGGACATATTCTGCTTGCTAATAAAAGTGCGACTGATCATCTTTATTGCAAGTACTAATGAATAGTAATTGCGCTAGAGCTGCGCACCCTGTGCCGCTGGCGTTAGGTCTACGAATAAGGAGAGTCGTGTTTTGAAAGATCTTGAAGCTTTCAAAATTGAAATTGAAAAAAAAAACTTGAGAAAGTTAATGTTTGCCTGTTGATGAGATATTTTGCAAAGTTCTATGAAGATACTATTGCTTATGTAGGTTGTTATGAACATACGAAACAAAGAATAGGCTTTTTCACAAAAATAAAGCACCCAAAACTACTTTGCACTACCGCAAATCAATTTGTCACTGTACTGTATATTGTTATGTCTGTGTGCAATTTTATAAAACACGCACACAAGTGTATCGTTGCTTCCTGCTTCCATACAACCCACTGCTCTTCCTGAACTATGGCAGCAATAAATAAGGTGCAGAATTGCCACCATAAATAAGTTTATAGCAGCACACAGTTAAGCTAATTTGGTAACAGATTTCAGTTTGCTCGCGGGCCTATTTTGTTGATTTATTAAGTTGCCAAATAAATTGTTTTTGTAGCTCCCCGGGGAAAGTTCGTCCGGAAGCAAGACTTGGAAAGTTGGAACTGTTCGTTTCGTTGATAATAACATTGAATCTAAAGTACTATGAAAAGTTTGTTTTGGAAATGATGAAAATTAGACTAATGGCTTTAGCACACCGCGTCAATTCGACACCGCGCACCGAACCGATTTTATGTAAGGCATTGGAATGTAAGCGTTATATCGTGTGTCACTTCAACAGAATTGCAACTGTGTGGGACTGTCATACTGCACTAAATAATAATAAATTTGCCATTTGAAAGTCTGCTGTAAACTTTACGATATAGTGCTCATATTTTAATGTTGTACTTATAAGTTCCGAGTAAACCGACACGATCACGTGGTGAAGATCAGACTACCAATTACCGTCCGTGACGTCACCGTCCCGGCGACGGTGATTGGGCGTCCGCTGATCGCACCATTTTACATGAGCCTTAACACGTTGCGGTGTAATACGGCCATATAAAATGATTGTTATCATTAGGAACGCATGTGATTCGATTCAAACAAATATACCAACAAATGTTCGCCGTATTAATCTTTCTGTACACATCTGGCAGTTTACATGAGAATGGCGCTAAGTCCGGTCGCCTATTTGTTTTACTAATTAGCACCCCAGTTGCGAGGAAATAGGGAATTGTCGGATACCTTTCTAAGCGGATTGCTCGTAGAGACTTGTTGGGGAAAACATCTGTAAGTCAATAAAGTTAGGTAGTCATTGCCTTCATATTTTTTTTTTATGCCATAGGTGGCAATCAAGCAGACGGGCTGCCTGATGGTAAGCAGTCACCGTCGCCTATGGATAGTTGTAACACCAGAGGCATCACAAATACGTTGCCGACTCTTTAGAAGTCGATTAACTCGCCTTTTGAAGAACCCCATGTTGTAGCTTCTCGGAAACACCGTAGTAGGTAGCTCATTCCACATTTTACAGGTATGAGGCAAGAAGGATCGTGTGAATCGCACAGTGTGCGATTTCCACCGATCTATGATGTGTGGATGAGCCTTCAGGCGGTGGCGACTAGTGCGATGGTAAAACCGAGACGCCGGCATTAGATCATTGGCATCTTTCTCCTGTAATATTTTGTAATTTCAATTCACCTATTAATTTAATGTTACAATGAAAAGAGGCGATGATAATTTTCGCTAATGGAGCCTTTGGAAACACGAGTATTTCAGAAAAAAACAATTTAGTTCTCTTAGTTACGGGTGAATTTGTATTCCGGTATGTGTCAACTTCAACGCTCTCTATACTAGAGAAATAATGTTTCTGAAATGATCTCACTAATTAGATTAGACAAACACTAACGACCTTGCTTAAAAGTTACTCAAAATACCAATGCTTACTAAGGAAATTTTCACGGACAAAAATGAAACAGAGTAATATTTTAACCATTGTTTATTTATTTTAAATAGTAATAATAAGTTTAGTATTAAGTAAAACGGACTCACGTTTCGAGACATTATATAGAAACTGACGATGGAACTACATATTTGTCTTGTCAATAATAATAATAATAATAATATCTTTATTTACCAAAAAAAAAAAGACTAAGTAGTACAATGAAAATTAGTAAGAACACTATGAAACTTAAAAACTAAACAGATTTGGCGGTGAGCCCCAAACTAAGCACAGGGCCTGTATCTTGGGGCTCGGGTGCGAACATTACCAGAAACAATAAACTATGTGTGCGAGTAAGTTGGCAGTGGCACAGCAAGTCGAACACATAGATTGCACTATTTGCACTACATAAGTACTTATAGCCTAACTAATCCTAAAACAAAGTTAATTTGAAAATAAACAGAAAGTAAAAGTGAAAAGTGGAGAGAAGTTACGGGATATCTCCGGGAAACACCAGACCTCGAACGAGTCTGGGGTCGCGCGGAAATCCCAGGGTGTATTAGCGTGGGCTACACCCTCTAAAATTATATTCCATACAAACTACAAATGAGGTTTTCGGTCTCATTGTACGACAGAGATGAGTTTCCTATTTAATTTATTCCTTTATTTTTAAACCCTAATTCCTGCACATAAATGTCTTGTATGATACATTTTCAGGATATCTGTACCCACATGTAAATTATGAGATATTAATTATTAAATTTTATATCAAAGACTTGCTCGTCAAAACATTTGAAAAAATATGTTAAAGTATGTAAATAAGTTAAAGACTTCCGATATGACCTAGAACAAAATTTGGTACATACATCACTAAAGATACCTACAGATTGTCTAGCGATCGGGATTTATGTTTGAGTATTTTGATGAGGAAGTTGTTTATTTATAAAATGGTAAAAATTATAATTGAGCACGTATTTGTTAATTAATGTTATCGATGGTTGTAGCGCATGCTTCTCTTGCTTGACATCCCCATCCACCCCCCACTGTTTTATAATACCCACACAATTGCATACACACATCATACGAACAAGCCACAATGCCACGGGGCTTTAAACCTTATAAGGGCTTATACCACATGCATTCACTCTGTCGCACATGCATTTTAACCTTAAATTACTGAATATACTTACGAATAATTTAAGAAACATAAGACCAATGTTCTCTAAAACTTTCAAATTGGTCGATACATGTTTTCATACAAAAAAAATTATTCATAATTTTTTTCCCCCTAGGTTTGTATGTATGAAAACTAGTTTTGACCAATACGAAATTTTTGTTTATTTGTTATGTAATTCTTGAGGGCTTCTGTTTCTTAGATTTTTAGCAGTACATTCAGTCATTTTATAACTTCAAAAATGTTGATATTATATTGAACGCACGTGGCATAACCCCTTAAGTACAAAGACTTAAAGTAAAATGTGCTCTGGTAAAAAGATTACAAGTGCATAAATATATGATAAAAAACAATAGCTGCATTTTGGGTTAGAGGGACACAGTCAACACTGGCACTTAGAACACAGAAATTTCTGCAAAAGCACAGCGAGGCTCTTCTGGGGCAATCGATATTATTTCTGTTACCTGTCACTCTTGTTGAGATAGATAATAATTATGATTGTGACGAGGACAGCAACGCACGCAAGTATTTTTTTTCAAAACGGTTTGTAATGTTATGTTATATTGTGCCAAAAGGTAAGCATGTTACAGTTTACAGCACACAACATACCTATTACCTACATACAATTCAATAGTTTTATCGCACTTGTAATACCTAAACTTTTCTTAAATTAACCCCCTCCATTTTATTGTGTTAAAATGTAAACACCTTTGCTTTTCTTTTGTCTGCCGTTTATTCTCAGCATGACATTTTATGTCTAAATGTCAACGAACCACACATATTGAAGCATTTTGTGAAAGCAGCTGATTCTTGAGTAATCGTCATTTTTCTGTCTCTGTAATTCTCATGTCCCTGGCATCTCAAAGAGAATGATGTGTGACAGAGATAACATCTATTACCGGATCAGTCAGTCTGAACTTTCTACTACTTTAAAATGTTACTCCAAAATGTTTAACATGACATTTATCTATTCTTTCTATCCAGTCAATTTCCTTGTCCATAACAAATCTAAAAACCGCCAAGCAAGAGTACCATTCGCTCCAGCCATCGGGCAGCCAAATCTATGCTTACGCAGTCTTTCTGCCAATCTTTCTTGACCTGGCAGCTCCTGGACCACATTCTCTTCAACCCTGCTCTGTGGATCCACACGCCGGCTGCGGTCCAAGCCAGGCTTTACTGCTACCTGGCGACAGACTTCCTGGCAGATGCTCATATCTACGGTAGCGTCAGGCGAGTCAGCACAGTTCTACAGACCGTACACACGCTCAAGTTCTACTATTGGGTTGTGAATCCACGAGCGAAGAGCGGGATTACACCTAAAGGATTGGGTAAGTTCCAAAACCCGGCAATTGCTATGCAGATAAATCAGAGAGATGTGAATCCGTACGTCAGCCGCGGTCCAAGTCAGGCTGTGCTGCTACTTGGTGACCCACTTTCTAGCTGATGTCGCGCGACCCAAATTCTAGCTGTCTGAAAGACCAACGGCATGACTAGTAAATCCGCGTAGATAAGTTGGGGTGAATGTGATGTGAGCTCCTTATAAAAAATACTGGAGCTGAAATGCGCCGCGAATATTTCGTTTGACATCGATTTTATATTCCATTTGAATTTATTTATGATTGAACTTTCTAGAAGGCCCTCGGCCGGCGCACAAAGATATCCTCACCATCCGGGCGTACATCCTGCTGTTCTTGAAGCAGCTGATCATGATCGGCAACGGAGTCAAGGAAGACGAGCTCCAATCTATACTCAACTACTTGACCACTATGCATGAGGTGAGGCCATGTCGAATCTATCTTGATAAAAGACGAAATTTCATCATCGGCAGCTCATGATGCCCGCTATTATATGCTTGCATTATGAGCCTCCTTTATTTCCCCCATAAACGCAAAACCTAATGTATTTGTCATATATATTGTCACGCCACTGTTGGACTGGTCTTCCGGGAAAAGACTAAATTTGATTGAATGATATCATCGACATTTGTAAGAATTGTGATCGGTGTTGATCAGCGGAATTGACATGGATCAGACTGAAAAATGTTAGTGAGATAGTCGCTTTTTTCTACCGATCTATTAATTTCTAATATGACTTTCAGGACGAAAACTTACATGATGTTCTTCAAATGCTGATCTCATTGATGTCCGAGCACCCCAGCTCGATGGTGCCCGCCTTTGACGCTAAGGTAAGGAAACGTATCAATAATATCTAGTATCGTATTTTGTTGTACCAAAAAGCGCCACTGTTAAGCTTGTCAGTCGCATTCGTTGTTTTCGATACCGTACTTTGCCGCATGTGTTATATACTTATATCCCGAGTGCTTAGAAACCGGCAAAGATTTTTTTTATCAGATACTGTGTATACCGACTGTATTCCTGAACGTCTGCTGTATTCCCGAAAACCTGTGGGCCAAAACCACAACGATGTCGTCATAAAATTTCACAAGGTCTCTCGACAAGCCCAAAAAGAGATGGCGAAACGAGCTTGACTCCCGCTGCAGCGGCTGGACCACAAAAGCTCTCGCCAGTGAGAAGGGAGGCCTTTGGCCTGCAGCGGGACAATCAAGGCTAAAAATAATACTATGTATTAACTCGCTGTTGCACGTTATTTCAGGGCGGAGTGAGGACAATATTCAAGCTTCTGGCTTCAGAAAGCCAGCTCATCCGGCTGCAAGCGCTCAAACTGCTCGGTTTCTTCTTGAGCAGAAGTACACACAAGTAAGTGGCCACATGCTATAGCAGTTTTGGTCGTTTAACACATTTCTCTTTGTTGAAGTTAGATTTGAATTTAACATTATAATTGATGTTGTTGTTGTTATGTGTGTGTGTGTGAGTGTGTGTTTGTGTGTGAGCCCCGAGTGTTAATCTCGCGCATGATCTTTTATTATTAATAGTTAAGGTAATTAACAACTAACGCACATTTTTACCTGTCGACGCATAGCTAAAGGAGACGCCTCCTTTGTCTATGTATGTATTATGTAAGCTTGTATCGGTATACCGATCTTAAACGCCTCAGCCGATTTTGATGAATGAGATGTCGACAGATTTAGGGATGTTCAATATTTATGACAGTCGATTTATAATTGTTTCCAGACGTAAATACGACGTGATGTCCCCCCACAACCTGTACACGCTGCTGGCGACGCGGCTCGGCGCGTGCGGCGAGGGGCTCGCGCTGCCCGTCTACAACGCGCTGTACGAGCTGCTCACCGAGCATGTCGGCCAGCAGATACTCTATACCGGACACCCGGAGCCGCAGCCGCACTTCAGACTCGAGAACCCTAGTGAGTATGCATGGAGTACTGCTCGTAACTTTGGGAGTTCCAGCTTAGGGCGTTCCGAGTCCATTGAAAAAAGTGCCAAGCAGCGAATCATCTTCAACGAATGCTTCGAACAGACGGCGTCAAAGTCTTGAGCATCGGCGTGAAGTTGCTAGTCTATAGGTTTTTATTGGATACATTTCGGAAAGTGTGCATCGGATCTGCATGATCTAATTCCCTCCTGCCCATTTTTCTATCGAACTGTCAGAGTGGGCACGAAAAGTCGAGGTTGATATTCCGAAAACCCGTATGAACCGCTTTGATTCCACCATTATTACTGCTTATTTTGACAAAACATTTCACCCTTTTAGTGATATTTCTGTATGTTAATGTACAAACAACAAGCAGTACGTTTTCTTGTCTCTCTCAGTGATCCTGAAAGTGGTGGCGACGCTCATCCGCCAGTCGAAGCAGACTGAGCAGCTGCTGGAGGTGAAGAAGTTGTTCCTCAGCGACATGACGCTGCTCTGCTCTAACAACAGGGAGAACAGGCGCACCGTGCTGCAGATGTCAGTCTGGCAGGTACGGGTTCACACTTGTATTATTGTCATTATATTTGCCTATATACCTTGATTAGGTTGTGGTTGGAGATATTTCGGTTGCGGTTGGAGGTCGCAATTTCATACATCGTACCATTTGACCCTATCTCTGTACACCTGCAGGAGTGGCTGATCGCGATGGCGTACATCCACCCGCGCTCTGCCGAGGAGCAGAAGCTGTCGGACATGGTATACTCGCTGTTCCGCATGCTGTTGCACCACGCCATCAAGCACGAGTACGGCGGCTGGCGGGTCTGGGTCGACACGCTGGCTATCGTACACTCTAAGGTACGTTAGCTATCTCGCAGACAATCACCATTTGTTCGGGGAGTGCTCTGAAGAGCTTTTTGATCTTGTTATTGCGTCTGAATTTCACTACCGCACATCCCGATACCGTCAAAAGGCTCACTCTCACATCTTGCAAAACTGGAAATACCACACCGTCCGATTCTACCGCTCCGTTCTTCCGCGTACTTGGCAAATGTGGAATATCCGAAGGTGTTCCCGCCGAGCTTCAACACAACATGGACTGTTTTATAAAGGATATCTACAAAAACATGTCTCCAGACTGGAAGCATCGACAACACTGCTAGTGTTGTAAGGACACCTGCAACGGCGGCGGATACTGCTTACCATCAGGAGGAGAGCTTGCCTGTATGCAAGTTTTAATTTTAAAAAATTACACTATTGTTATAAATTGCGAAAGTTACTTGTCCATTCTCGACTCCATGTAAGAGCTGAACGGATTTGAATGAAATATGGTATAGAGGTTGATAGCTGGTTACGAAAATTCAGTTACAAACGAAGACGAAAAGATTATACCTTGGATATAAACATAGTCTACTTTTTATCTCGGTTACTGAAAGATAGTGGGTGAAAAGAAAGAAAGCGTAGAACGTTATTACGTATTCATAAAATATCCAATCTTGTAAATCACTTGCTAACTCACTAAATGATTGCGACGAGTATACCGACTGACGCGATAACTGATAAAGAACCTAGGTTCTGACTCATGTACCTACACATTTAATGTAATTGTTTTTTGAGTTGATTCATGGGGGTGGGGGGTGGGTGTACGATGGCAGCAAGTGCAGGGATCCAGCTTTTGAGTCAGAGGGGGGAGGGGTCACACAGTCGAGATCTAGTTAGGACAGGCTCCAATTTGATAACAATAATAAATCTAATTAAAAAGAAAGAATAGTTATACGTCAAAGTAATTTTAATCTAATAACAAAATCAAGTTTTCCCATGGTCGTGACCCCCCCTGGATCCGCCCTTGGGTGACGGTGCCATACGCCATCCCGTTGTATTCACCCCAGTCGATTCCTGATGTAGTAGGTTGTACAATCTTACGTTGTTGGTTAGTTGACGGTTGTAGTATACAAGAGAGAAGAGCCTAAACCCGTCCAACCTTTTTTTCTTCTTGACCGATTGACTTGGTTAGATCTGTTTCTCCTTTAGTCCTGTCCATCTAAAGGTTTCCTTGAAGAAATTGCTTCAGGCAACAAGGCCGCCCATTATGCTTCCGTTTTTTTAAATATATATTTAATAATAGGCTTGCGTTTGACCGCCAACTCGCCTGATGTAAAGCGACGATGCGGTCTACGATGGAGTACGCTTGCCTAGAAGAAACCGATTCACTCGTGATAATAATGTTAGTCTAAGATTAATTTGTATTTTTGGTGTGTAATAAAGAAATATTGTATTGTGTGCTATATTAATGTTGGCGTTTCATTTTAGGTGTCATACGAAGAGTTCAAACTACAATTCGCTCAAATGTACGAGCACTACGAGCAGCGTCGAGCAGACAACATCACCGACCCGGCCGAGAGACAACAACGACCTATTTCCACCATATCCGGGTGGGACCGGCACACCGACAACCAACCACGAGTCGTTGCCGACACAGACGAAAGTGTCGATAGTTCCCCTTCCTCCATTCGCAAGCAAAATGTACTAAACCACGCCGCACAAACCGAAATCGGTAAAGGATTGTCTCTACGTGAAGTTGAATCGTGCAGTTGTGACAACCCGCGGACAGCCATGTATAGTGAAGTGTGTAAAGTGCATAACAAAGACAGTGATAGTGGTAAGAGAGAGAACGAAGTCGAACACGTCATCGACGAAGAACCCATCGAAATAAAAACTGAGGTTGTAGAAGTAGATACGGACCTGGCTCAATTAGAAAATAAATTATTAGAGAGTTCGGAATCCGGAATTGCTACTATGGAAGAGAAAACCGAAACGTTGACAAGACAAGGGAGTCTAGATTACATCCCTGTTAGAGACGTAGGAGATACAATTAAAGATGATATTACTGATAATACGGATAAAAGTGAAGGGTTGCCTTCGAGTTTGTCCGCGAGTGAAACCGCCAGTCCAGAAAGAGTTGCGGAACTAAATGTAGCTACAGAGAGAGAATCTGAATTATCAGATCCATCCGAATTGTATCTAACACCGAGTGAAGCCACTAGTCCTAAGAAAATTTTAGAAAAGACTGACACTGATAATGACGACGAAGAAGATCCTAAACATATAGCAATAAATATCGTTAACGATGTATTGTCGATTGCTTTAGAAACTGTGAGGCTAAAAGCCGACGACGATACAGATTCCGGCGCGATTTCCGGTGGGTTGCATTCCGAAGGCAACACGCCTAACGGTCGTGAAGACTTTGAACAAGAAATTGAGGAAATCATCGACGAACAGCGAACTGCTGAAATGGTCGTAAACGACATTGTTACGGATATAATCAATAATGCCGTACCTGATACTGAGGCTACAAGCGAAACTATGGAGGAAAACGAAAATGTCGTTGGAGAGAATAGTCCTCAACGAGTGATTCCCTCCGACCATCCACACGAAGGCAATGTCTTGCCTTTAGATGGCGAATTCTTAGTCAATTCTAGAACAGAAGAACCCGAAAAGACTGAAACCGACGAGATTAATGAATCTAGCAAGGAACATGATAGTGAGAAAGCAGAGACTGAAACAGAGACGCCAGAAGAGGAAAAGGCACCAGAAATTCCCGCTATTTCAACGATTAGTGAGAATATTGCAAATAAAGAACTCGAGACGGAAGAAAATCGACTTTCTTCAGAGAGTGAAAGAGATAAACGACGCGTGAGCTTACCGGGCGATAGTGAAATGAAGCAAGATAGCAATAGGACTGAAGGTGTTGCCACGCAAGGAACTAATACATCATCATCACCAAAAAGACCAAGGAGTGCTTCTACTAGCACTCAAGTGGATTCTAATCATTTTGGTAAGACGGACTTATATTCAAGTCAATCAGTTATGCCATTGCCAACTCTTTTAATAATGTTAAAGTCTGTCACATGTCTGTATCTCTGTAACTCCAACAGCTTTTTGGAAAATTATTTTGGGTATACATATTTCAGAACCAACAACTTTTTTTCAAAGACCTGCTTTGTTCCATATGTGACGTTCAGAAATTCTCTATTATGGATCTCACTTTTACCATTGAGTGGCTTTACTTAATTGGACATTGATTGTGATTTTTATGTGTCGAAATTACTTTAGGTCTTATATTTAACGGTTCAAGAGGCCTGCACCGTAGTCAGCGAGCTGCTGGTCTTCCATAACTCCATACCACACTGGACCAAAACAATGGACCGTTCAACGGCCTAAGTGCAGAGAAAGCCCGCGTAACAAGTGTCAAGCCCTTATATATTGTAGATTTTCCTTATTTCCTCAATAGTAAAAGACATGTTTCTGGTACCTGGTGTTGCAGAGTCGAAGCGTCCGTCCCGGTGTTCCCGCGCCATGTTCTCGCCGGGCCCCACGCGGCCTCCGTTCCGCATCCCCGAGTTCCGCTGGTCGTACATCCACCAGCGGCTGCTCTCTGACGTGCTATTCTCGCTCGAGACTGATATACAAGTGAGTGTTATGCCGCTTGTACATTCTCGCAGAGACACCTTCTTTATCTCTTCGCGAAAATCGACGTATCTTTGATCGAGGTGGAAAACGAGCGAGCGTGACCTAACAACAGCGCTAGTACGTCATTGCTCTCGGTCCGTCATTGCTATTTTGATTACTTGATTCCATCAACATTCCTTAGGTCGTCAGCGGAGATGAAGTAAATTTTTACATTTTCCAGGTGTGGCGAAGTCACTCGACGAAATCTGTGATTGATTTCGTGAACTGCAGCGAGAATGCCATCTTCGTAGTGAACACGGTTCACCTGATCAGCCAACTGGCGGACAACCTGATCATAGCCTGCGGTGGACTACTGCCGCTCTTAGCGTCCGCTACCTCTCCCAATGTAAGTATTGTAATTACACTGGTAATGCCTTACCTTAGGCACGATCGTCGATCAAGTTATTTATTAATTAGGTTAGACGGATACAATTTGACAGAGGAAGACAAGGTACTTCTCAGAGCTGGTCTGGCTGTACCGAGACATCTAAGCACAGTGCACTTAGTTTTGCTTGGAAGATTGTCGTGAACAAGTGTGTCCTCCCGTTGAACCTATAATCATGCCTCTTTTGCTTTTTAAATGCGTTTTAATCTGTGTGGGCAGAAAAATTACATTATTGGTTGCTTCACATCAGACGTTGTAAAATATTCTAATGTATCAGTTATCTGTGTGCATTGTCGTTTTGTCTGAATTAAAATATGTACCTTGGTTTGTCTCTCACATACATTTCCCAACGCCAGTTGGTAATTTTATGTATTTCCTAAGACCAATTTGGCATTCCATAGCCACCTAGCCATTCTGTACATTTCCTAGGAGATATTAATTGCCAGGAGAAAATCGCTCTATAAAATAAGGGCGCCCGTTGTACTGCCGAACATTCTGTTATTTTCTTTATATGTAAGTTGTAGGCCACCAGAAACACAAGCATGTGCTTGTGTTTTCGGTGTACTGTAAGGTATATTGTATGATTGTAGAACGAACTAGACGTGATCGAGCCCACACAAGGCATGCCCGTGGAAGTGGCGGTCACCTTCCTGCAGCGGCTCGTCAGTATGGCCGACGTTCTCATATTCGCCAGCGCGTTGAACTTCGCTGAGCTGGAGGCAGAAAAAAACATGTCAAGTGGCGGGATACTGAGGCAGTGTCTCAGGCTGGTGAGTGGGGAGAACTGCCGGGTGTAGTGACAGGGCTGCTGTGCTGTTTCATATTGGAGGAGTGGGAGGAAGAAGAGAGTAGGGTTTGGAGGAGATAACAGAGAGACAAGAGTCACTGCGAAAGATAAAACCAAGTTCATCAGCTGAGAAGGATTCGTATCGGAAATGTGTAGAGAGATACGTAGGAGGATATAATTTTTTTATAAATATTACATATAAAAAAATTATTACAATCTACTTTAGGGTGAGAGTCATCCCCCAATTTTTACCCTTGTGGAATATTGTGGGCTATTGATACTTTTGACTATGACATTATAATCTCATAGTCAAACAGCTAAGCAGACTTTTGTAGTGTAGGTATTACGAAAGGTGTATTACTTTATTCACTTGGGTTTTGCTGTATCAATCAGAGTTGAATCCTTTATGTCAAGACTGATACTAGATTTTCAAAGAGTTTTGTTTTCTAACATTAGTAAATGCAAACATACAACATTATAGTCAACTGATATAGATATATGTAGAAACATTTAGAGCCAGTATATCTCTTTCTAGTGATTGAATGTATTTGTACTGTTTATTCTTATTTATCTATAGTTTTTAGTTTTACTTCTGTTGGGTGCCAAGCTCTGTTAGTATTATTGTCTTGTTTCGTTAATAATTTAAAGTAATAAACAATTTTAAAATAAACACCTAATATAAAAACTTAGTTCTAGAATCTAGATTCTAGATTATTGGTCAAAATCTTTTTTTCATCTTTATTCAGGTAAACAGGTAATTCTACGATACCAATTTTGAAGCTTTACTTTGTATGATAATAACGTGCTGAAATTTGGAATTAATTAGTACAATTTCTTGTTCATTAAATGCTTTGATTTGAGTATGAAGTGTAAAGAAATTAATAAAAATGTTATATTGAATTTCCTAACAATCGCCAATGTCCCTTGTATTGTATTGAATGAAATAGGCAGAGCTCGTCATCCTTACTATTAGTGGTAGCCTAGCTAGCCTAGCCCTAGCCTCTAGCGCGCGTGTGTGTGTAGGTGTGCACGTGTGCGGTGCGCAACTGCCTCGAGTGCAAGGAGCGGCAGCGGTTCGCCGCGCGCCCGCCCAGACCCAATGACTCGCCAGAGCCTAAGGTAATTAGATACGTATACGGTGGTGTACCCCGGTTTAATGACTTACATGGGCCTCGCAACTTGTTGTACTTACCCTTCAGAAAATAAAACCCAGGTACTCCCAAATAAAAAGTTATTGGAAACTTTACCCTAAACAGAATTCATATGTCGTAGATAAAAGCAACTTGAAATTGGCTGCACCCTAAACATATTGAAGAGCCCTACTTTTACTCTACATAAAATATCTGTTCGTTAAATTGTCACCAACAATATAATAGAAAATTTTAAAATGAAGCAAACCTTCATCCATGGTCCACTCAAAAAAAAGAAGAACCAATTTGTATTGTACGAATAATTTGTGATAAAATAGACATTTTATTGCTTTGTGGCCTGTTGCACCCGGGAATCACAATGCGTAGGATAGTTTTACTATCCGGTCTGTTTTTGTCTAGCTTAGGTATTTAAAGACCACTTAAGCTCAAATAAATGTAAACAAAACTTTTATTACAAAACCAGAATACAAGAACAATTTTATTGTTCCTGTGCAACCGAGCAAATACACTGTTCCTAAGGAAACTTCTCAAACTACCAGGATACCATAACACTCCCGGAGAAACATACTAAAAATTGTCTTTCTTTTGAATGCATTTTTTATATCGCCCACCGTGACCATGTTTCCTTTGAAGCATATGATTACGCCTCCTTAATCATTAATTGTAACTCCTTTTTTTTTTTTGTGACAACCAAATTTATTTTACTGACAGCTTTTGGTCTTGGTTTCTTTGTCCAAAAGCAACCAAGCTGAAACACTGTTAAAACCATCCTTACATACTAGGGTACCATAAGACCGTAGAAGAGTTCCAACCTACCCCAAATAATTTAAAAGCTTTTTCTGTACTGTGTTCGACTTAAAAAAAATTGTTAACAAATCATGGTCGTTAACAAGCCGCGCCTCTCTCGTAAACAAAAAATATCGTCATCCCTTATTTGTAACTTTTAAAGGACCATAAAAACTTATGCATATGTTTATTAAATGTATCAAAAGTAGCTTTCAGTGTAATCAACCAATAGGAGAGTTATGAACGCCCTTTGAGTTCATTTTGTCATGGTACCCTTCTAACGCTTTATGAAGTTCTAGTACTATACTATTCCTAATTATTCAAATGTCCTTATAAAATTTGTTTTTGTGTGTACAACACAGAGACGTCCCGTGCAGCGAAGTAGTTTAGCAAAGTTTACTAACCTACAATTTTAACTCTCTGAAATCTTGATAGCCTGGTACTTTTATTGGTATTGATATTGAAGCTTTCACTTTGCACCGCTCACGGCGATTAAGAAAATATTTCTAAATGCTAAATAAAGACACACACAGTTACCACCACACACGCTGAGAACCTTTAGAATTTTCTACCCCTACTTGAACGCATGCACACTTTCTCACTCTTTACTACACAACTACTACACCTTGTTAACATTGTTATACAACACAATAAAATGCATGTCCTATCTATTTATTAGCCCTCTTTTGCATCGACAAGATACTTTATATTATAGTGACTTATGCATGCAGTGTATATTTAATTTTTAAGATTTACGATACGTAGTTCTTACAACACCTGACAAATTGACTATTTTGACGATAAATGTATACTGATACATAAACATGTGGTATATTAAACTAATGTTTATGAACGCAGAGTGTGGTGGCAAGTCTAGCAGATGCATCTAGTCCTGTGAAGGATCCAGAGAGACTGCTACAAGATATGGACGTGAACAGATTGAGAGCGGTCATTTATAGAGATGTTGTAAGTATACCTTTAATTTTACTTGATACTTATCAATACAATTTAATCGCAATAGCTTTGATTTCAACGATGCAAATAAGGTTGTTGAATTTAAGCTCATTTAATCTTATATACGTCCAATTAGATAATTAAAGAAAATCTTTGGGAAAGGGATTCAAAACTGATTATTAAAATAGTTTTTTTTGTAGCTTATCTGACACTAGAAACAATTGAGAAGAATTTGTTCTAGTGTGAAACAATTTAGAAACCTAACTTATCAGTGACGTTATGAACTATTTGTCAACAATATCAGAGAGTAGAAGACATTAAAAGCAATGGTATCTCTCATCTTATGCACGACCAGCTCTGGATACTATTTCAACGTCTTGAATTATCATCTTCCAGGAGGAAACCAAACAGGCCCAGTTCCTGTCGCTGGCCATCGTGTACTTCATATCAGTGCTGATGGTGTCGAAGTATCGCGACATCCTCGAGCCGCCTGCGCATGCGCCGCCAGACTGCGCTCGCCGGACGCACCATGCGCATGAACATCACGGTAGGGTTGCTTTTTGGAATCTTAGTTTCGTTCTAGAGTAACGTTACTCTTTCTATAAAAAAATAAACCTTTATAGCAATTATGCTTCAAAATCTTGCATATCGCAGGACCTCAATGACAAAGAAATTGCTATTGGAATATTTGGAATATATTGAAGGATGTCAATAATGGTCCAAGTGAGATTGAATTTTGGTTAAGCATTTCTACACGATATTTGAATGCAATGTTAAAAGTTGTTTGTTACTAAGATATGGAATAGAGGAGATTTTCAGCTCTACTCTTGGGTGATTTAAGAGGGTTAGGTTCTTTAGGCAAATTCAAGCTTATTTCTGATGAATGAAAGGCATCTCTGCCAGATATGCTGTAGATTTTTTATTTAATATTAGTTATACTCACTTTACACTCGTGACATCAATCAAAAATACTGAAAGAAATTGTTTCACCGAAATACGACACACAATACATATATAATTAAAAAATAATTTTTTGTTTGGTCATATTACTTTGTGATATAGTAATCCTGTAATAAAATTAATATATTCTTCTTAAATATTTCACTTAAAAAATACCTAAATACGTTTGTATATAAATTATATTCCACAATGTTTCTTCTTGGTAGTGTCTTGCACAATTTTCATGTCAAGCATCCACAGTTTATGTAGTACTATTTATAATATATTATTTAACTATATATATGTTTGAATTATATTGAGTTATTAAGGTATGTTTCTGTCTTCATTAATATAGATATATTATGATGATTATTTAATAATATATACAATTTTCTACTATCCATAGAACTATCGGGTTTGTTTAGAACTATATCTGTGATCGCCATTTATTTGCTTCTTATTAATGCTTATTGCACCGGATATAAGTAAAAATATTTCTTATTATATTTGTAGTATTCGTTTATTGATACAATTGGAAAATAATTTATCACCGTCATCATCATTGTGTACAGGAGTAGTTCAAAACTAAAACATCTAGAAACGATTAAACAAAAACGAATACACATTTCATCAACTTGTTTAAAACGAACCAAGAAAATATGAATGTGAAAATTAGTATGTATAATTCTAAAACAATGCAATTCAGTATAAAAAAGATAACGTTTGTCAAATATATTCTTAGATTTAAAAATATCTTCGATAACAGAATTGGACCGGTTACAGTTTCATTATAAGTATAGATGTTTTAGTTTATATCCCACTCAACTAAGTCCTGTATCACTTCAAACGAAGGATACTATTAGACCTGTATATCTGAAGTGTGTCGTTTCTCCTTTTTTCACGCCGCTTGAATTATGCGTCACGATTTGGAAACACTGGTAAAATCGTCAACATCTTACAACACTGCGGCACCGCATCAATGTTTATTACATCGTTCGATTGTGATTCTTGTAAAATATTGATTATCAACATTATCAAACGATCGTATTGTAACATCACTTTCAACATTGCCGTGATCACTAATTTTCTATACAACATTCCTAACTCCACTTCTGTTGATTTTCTGATTTCATCGGTATCGATATTCTGTTTATATTTTATAATTTCTTCGCATTGCTTATTGAAATTGCATTTACTTATACCCTCTGTATGCCTTTTTTAATACATTGAATTTTACAAAATTTACTCCTTAATTTTATATCTCTACAATCCTGTGTCTTGTTTATTTTTCCCACTTATTCATATTGCTCTATATGTGGTACTTTTTTACTTACTTTTTACGTTATCTTTCCTTGATTCCACCTTTCTTTCTTATTTCTTTCTTTATTTGGATGTTGTTCGTTCGCGGCTTATGCGTCGCTTGGCGAGGCAGGCTCGAGGCCGCTGTTCCCCCAGTGGTCGCATCACGTGTACCCCCAGTTCCTGCCCGGTGGGCACCCGGCTCACCGCCACCCACACACGCACTGCAAGCTCGAATGCGGGCAACACGTTAACAATAACACGCACGCACACACACGCATCGCTAGTTACCACCGCGCTCACGCAGGTAACGCGGCCGTTGACGATGGATAGAGGCGTTCGCATAAAAGGATACTTTTCATATGTATCTATATTTAATATGGATTAAAAAATATGTATGAAAGTAAAATAGACCAATAAAGCTTCTCTGAGCCTTTAGCATGTAGCATACACGCAATGATACCAAAGCTTTCATAATTATAGAACTTTATAGAGATATATATTATGATATACGCTTCAATGGGTACTTTCTAAATGTATAAAAAAGTTATGTTAAAAAGTAGCTTCCCTGAAGGAACTCTAACGTTTCAATGAAACAAAAAAAAATCGTTTCTACATCGTCCATGAAACTTATAGAAAGCTCATAGAGATATATTATTTTTTCGTAAAAGTAAACTATTTGGCTATAGCTTAGCTTCGGAAACCATGTTGAATGATAGCCTTTATTAAGATCCACGAATCACATCTTACTGGAAATCTTTCAGAATTAGGGAAGACCCAATTCTTGCTTACATTTTGCTTCAACGCTTTGATAAAGGTTATTTAATGTTCTTGCCTTTTTTAAGTACCTACATAGTTTCGAAGATTAGGATTGAGATGCGAACGCCTCAAATATTCTATGTGGTCGATGTTCGTGAACACTGGTTTGTCTTGAATATCAGGTTTACAATTCTCATTATTCATAAATTGTGTTATTATTTACGTTAATAACTTAAAAACAAGACAAGGTAGTGTACAATTTGCACCGCTTAGGCACAGCTTATCATTTAATTTCCTTATGATTCAGTTGCAAAATCATTTAACATAGTGTTTTAAAATACATGTAGACTGTATCAGTTAACAAACATACTAGTTAATGAAGTAGTGGTATATTAATTTGAACCGTTTTATATTAGATTATCTTATAGTTGCCAATAGTCCCTCTATAGTTCCTGTAAGAAAGATGTTATTATTATCTGCCTGCTTATTGAAGCGAGCTTGGTCGATGTTGTCTCGTTAAATTTGAGGCTGTGGCAAAATATACTGACGATTACTTTTCTTTGACTCCCTAGAACACAACGGGGATGATGTGGAATACGCGATGATAGTGGTCGATGAAAACAACTCTACCATCAATGATATGGATTCTCCGTCTATGAAGGTAAGACTGAATATATTTTAAATGTCAATACAATTTTTTATCTGTATGGAGACCGCATGTAGTTCGTTGTAGTTATTGTATTCTCACAATGAGAACATGACGACATAACTAATATAAATAAGAACAAACTTAAAAGTTTAAGATACGCCACTACACTTGTGTAGTTTTTTTTTCTCTTAAAATTTTATAGGTAGATTAGAAAATACAGATTTTTTCCTAGCATGGTTTCCAATAATTTCTAATTGGGTATGGAATTTGAATTTATTTTATAGTAAGTAGCGTAGATTCTTATAAGACCATAGTTTTGGATGTGTGTAGCTTTGAATGCATGCCATTCAAAACCCCTAAATTTGAATTCGATCCCAAATCATTATTATCAGATTCATACATTTTGTGTAGCAAATTATTTTGCTGTTTTTCCATTCGTTTCGTTATCGATGTTGCTACATTAGGAATGAGTGTGAAACATTTGTGTGAATTTCGTGTGATATGTGGACGCTTTATTACATTCCTTTTTGTTTTGCTGTTGCAATAAAATAAATAAGGAGACGGAAGGGAATGACACGAAAGAAGAGGGTGTTGCCAAAATAGAGACCACTACAGACGAACTGAAGCCTAACTCCGGAGATAAACCAAACACAAGCGACAACCCTGAGCCGTCACCAAGTTCGGAAAAAGAGGAGCCCCTTTTCAAATCGAGCCTCCGAGTGAAATTGCAACCGAAACCCAAGGTCAGTTGAAAGGAATCTGTGAAGGAAAGGAATCGGAGATAATTATACTATCTATCTCTATTAGTTAATACGTCTCCTGTAACTCTGGTCTTTGGGTCCTTTCATTTATAGCTGTAGCTTTCATTAAAATGGGACAAGACAATTGAAAAACAAAATTTTATTTTGAAAATTTGTTTACCTATTTGTATTGGTTAGCTCTCATTTTAATGAAATCAATGCCTATTAATCTATTGCTGCCCTGTTATCTTTAATTGATGGGTGTTTTTCTGTGTACTAAACTATATTTACTGTCCTATTGTAAGCCTCCAACCTCGAGGTCAAAAACATTGTCTGGAATAACGGTGTCAGTGGTCAATTTGGTTTGTAAACAATCATTAATAACAAAACGAGTTTTAGTGTGTACACATTTGGCTGGTTTTGGAGACTCATTGAATTTAGGCTCACTTTAAAAAATACAATCAGAAATTGGTATTGTAAACCAGTACTTTTTTTTATCTGTCCGTCAGTTCTTCCAACTCCAGTCATTCACTAAAATACACGCTTATCACTATTGAATACTGTGTGTACTGTCACGTTCCAACTTCCAACACAATAGTTCAGGCTAAGCTCACGACAAAGGCTCACAAACACAAAAAATAAGACTATTGACACAGCACTTAGCACCACATACTGTATGAAATGTAACGATACATCGGCGTCTGAATATAAAACAAACTTGTTATCTATGTTTACAATTTATAAATTAAGGTAATATTGTTTCTCCTTTAAATGAAGATTGGTCATTTGAAACGCCTGATTTCGTACCGCCTGTGTTTGATTTGTTATGTTAAATCATTAATTTTATCTTCGGCATGTGTGTGTGCTTTGCTTGCTTCTTCACTCTTTTTCAACGCATTTATCTTATATCTTCACCTTTAGTAATAATATTTTTATTCACAATTTATTTAGATTTACTTACAATTGTATTGAAATTGCACTTAGACTTTATAAGGTCCATAAGGTAAGACAAAATGGCAATAATTGTTACTTTCAAAGTATTCTATCTGTTTTTACCATTTAGTTCTGCGTCGTTTCAAACGATTTGAAGCCTTATAACCCTGTCAACAGAGCGTGGATTCGATCGAAGACGCCGGCTCTTTCCACTTGAACTCGAATGAGACCACGAACAACGATCCCGAAACTTCTAGCGAAATCGCTCTGGACGACAATAAGCTCCCGGTTAGTACTAGCTCGCCGTAGTTAGTATCAATCACTTAGTTTTTTGTCGACAAAAAATTTATAAAACTACAATGATATACTTACTTACTGACTTTTGACTTTAGCCTATAGTAGGCATAGCAATTTTTATCGTGTACAGTACAGATGTAAAGGTTAAAATTAACTAACAAGACACCTTCTGGTGTCCTTATTATATCAATATTACATATCATCGGTTTCATTGCAGTTAACGTTCTTTTGTCCTTCATATTTTTGTGTTTTGTCATCATTGCATTCCATGCTAAATCATCATAATCATAATTTTCTAACACTTCGTAAAAAATTTCTTATTGTCTTAGTGCTAACCAAGGGAACCTTATCAACACTCTTTTGTGCTCATAACAAAATGTTTAATATGATTTTATAGGTCAGCAACGATGAATCCTGGACTGACGTCAACTTGAACGAAGATGGTGAAAGAGGGCCAGCCACCATCACAGGTAGAACCAGAGATCATGAAGGAAACATTCATGAAGGTATTTTGCATGTCTCATATTTTACTAATGTAGGCTTACCAAAAATACTCGAAACTCTATCTAGATATATTTCTGATCAGCGCAGCGCGTAAAAACATTATTTATTTACTTCCTTCGACCATGCTTTTGTTTTCAGATATAGACAAACAAATTCACATGAGGAATTCCGAATCTCATCACCACATTCAGCAGAGGCATCAGAACAGGAGTCTGCAAGCTGCTCAAAGACATTTACATCCTGTAAGTTTACAAGTTTCTCCGTTAAATTATCATAGTTGTTCCTATGTTACTCTCCGGCGCTTCAATTATCTATATGCAAAATGTAACCTCGATCCCTTGCAAGTCTTATCCTCTACTTTCTCAAATACTTGACAATATCCTTTGTCCATCAGGCTGGTGGTTTCTCGTTCTAAATATTAAAATAGAGTAGAATAATAAATATTCACCGGCAGTCATTTTTTATTTTCAGGACAACGAGACCCTGGCTGGGCTAAACGCGATGAACGCCTCCATGTCTGCGGACGGCGTGTCCCGAGAAGCTTCGCTGACGCACAAACTGGAGACAGCGCTGGGCCCCGTGTGTCCTCTACTCCGGGAGATCATGCTGGACTTCGCGCCCTTCCTCTCTAAAACCCTCGTCGGCAGCCACGGACAGGAGCTACTGATGGAGGGTAAAGGTGTGACGTACTAGGCATGCTAGTTTGACCTCCCTGATCCACAAGCTGTTAGGCTCCCAGATCAACAACTTGTTGGTTTCTCTCAACCGCAAGCTGTTGGCCTCTGTAACCCACAAGCTGTTGGCTCTACAAATTTAAGCTCATAATGTTAGAACAGCACCTACATAAGGGGCTACTGAGGAAAGATAAAGATGTGACGTATTTGGCATGTTTAGACTTTACCTGCATTTAGATGCATTCGTATTGGCGGTATAAGAGGTACGTGTGAGGTGGGCATATCCATACTTCCTAAAGGCCAGAACCTAAGAATCCGGGGCTGCCCGCCTCCATAACGAACGTAGTCCGCTTCTCTACGTGTCCACGTTTTTTGAACAGGTTGCATCAGTTGCTCTAATGCTAACCTAGAACGAGATTGGTAAATATTTAGGTTTCCTCTGAAGCATTGACTTAAAGTGCCTTTTTTTGAGGCAGTGTTGTAAATGCATGCCCCAGTTGGAGTTATTTGAATGCAGATTGTTGCTGAGCTTTATTTTTTATTTGTGCTTCTCGGTTTAAGTATGAAGATAATTAGTGTACGCATGGCTTGTTGTCGCAATCAGGCAATCACCCGGTATACATAATACAGAGAATGCATTAAGAAGCTAGTTTGTGTACGCTGAGTGGCAAGCACTAACGTCAGAGTTTTAAGGCAAAGCATGCTTGTACAGCTGTCACAGACGAAATTTCCTTTACAAGGGATTTCAATATTTTTGTTAGCAAATATTAATTACTTTGCATCTAAATTCCAGGTCTCCAGACGTTCAAATCCAGCACATCCGTAGTGGAGCTGGTGATGCTGCTGTGCTCCCAGGAGTGGCAGAACTCGCTCCAGAAGCACGCCGGGCTCGCCTTCATAGAGCTGATCAACGAGGGCAGGCTGCTGTCTCACGCCATGAGAGATCACATCGTGAGGGTCGCGAACGAAGCAGAGTTTATATTGAACAGGATGCGGGCCGATGATGTATTGAAACATGCTGATTTTGAGGTCAGTTGCTTTACATGCAGATGCTTTTTATTGTTGTTTTTTTTTACATTTGCTCATATATTCTTATCGTCAAAAGTCAAACTTACAGTTACTAACTTACTAGTGTTACAGTACGGTGAGCACGGGCACAGCGCGGGCGTGTAGGGACGGCACCGTACAGTGCCAGCTATGATGTACAACACCTTTCATGTCATTAGGTTTCTTTTATATCCTTTAATTTCAGTAGGCAGATTTCTTATTCATTTATCATCATCATCATCATCAGCCAGAAGACGTCCACTGCTGAACATAGGCCTCCCCCTTTAACCTCCACATCCTCCTTATTCATTTATATTATACTAGAACTCAAAACAGCACGCTGTGGTCCGGCCACGGCCTGTGATGTGTCCGTACCATTAGAAGCCTGTAGTCCCGCGGATTGATGTTACTTGCTGCACAATCTCAAATGTCCGCCGTTTCAATCGCTCTTCTACAGGAACTGTCTTTTTTCCGGGATTAAAAGTTGTAGGTAAAAGCTTCCTCCATACCAAATGTAATTAAAATCCGTTTAGCTGGGAGTTGTGTATGGACAAACGGATGTATAATATAAGTGTGATGTTGTGTTCCAGTGCCTGTGCGCGACGAGCAGCGCGGAGCGGGCGGACGAGGAGCGCACGTGCGAGCGGCTGATCGCGGCCGCGCGGCGACGCGACCACGCTGCCGCCGCGCGGCTGCTCGACAAACTGAAGCACGCCGCCGGCAACGTCGGCCCGCACTTCCAGTCAGTACTACTCTGTACCTAGGAACAGAGCATAGCGGCATTCATACCCTTGAGTAGGGTTAGCATTTCCAACTGAAGGGATGCCTGTCTAGGATGCCTAAAATGCCCGATTATTCATTGAAAGGCCTGTCGTTTTTAAGATTCTGGTGGACCACCTAGTAAACGCAGTAGTGGAAAAAGTCAATTCAGCGTTAAAAACAGCTTAAACGTTATTTAATACAGTATGAGTCTTGTAAACTCTAAGAGTGGTGTTTTTCAGGTCACGTTATTTAGGTCGTTTTTTTTTCTGCCACTGTAAAGATCACAACTATCACAAGCAGTAGCGTAGAAGTTTTGCTAAGTCATATCGCTTTTACTTAAGAACGCGAGCGAAATGCAAACATTCCTATCATAGATCAATGCTGGCCGCTCGCCTATCTGAAACTTAAAATGCTTATTAAATGCGGCATATGCCTGTCATATGGTAACCCTACCTTCGAGGACCATTCTTTCCGGTAATCGCGGAGATAAATGCTGCCCTGCACTCGCATCGCCTTACCAACCTATTTCTAATACAATAGAAATATTTACTATTTCAAGTACAATCGAGACGATTAAATTAGCAAATCATCTTTAATTAATCATTCAAAATCATTGGGTTAATCCTGAAATAAATGAATTTTGAATTTGTATTTGAATCTTTAAAAGTGATCTGTTGCCATATACACTGATCAGTGTCTCCACGAAAGGCGTCACTGATCTTATTGTTGCCATGTTCTGCTAAGTAGATATTGACAAAGAAGATAGACTAAGAGAAAAGACAATAGCGGAACTTTAGAGCGTAGCTCGGAAATTTGCCTAAAAACGCACCGTAATTTGAGCGTGCTATATATAGGTTGACTCGAACATCCGTAAGCGCTGCAGTCAGATAGCGTACGAAAGGGTTCTAAAAATTACCGTAGCGCTAGTATCGCAGTCGAGTTTCGCAACATTTCCGAGCTACGCTCTAATGTTCCGCTATTTTCTTTCCTCTTAGTCTATTTTCCTTGGTATTGACCGTGTGTTGCGTGTTACGACAGGAACACGAGTCAGTTTTGGAAATTGGACTCGTGGGAGGACGACGCGCGCAGACGGCGGCGGCTGGTGCCGGACGCGCGGGGGACGAGGCACGCCGCCGCTGCACTCGGCCGCGCGCTCTCCGACCCGCCGCCGCACGACGCCATACTGCAGGTGCTGTACTTTATCCAGCATACATTTTACATTATACAGCTCTAAGCAGCGAGTGGCGTGTAAGAAGCATGGTCTGTGTCGCACTGCGCTTCCCTCATGCTGCCATCTGCACATGTTGCGTACCGCAGTAAATCCGACCGATATGGCGCTCTCTTATGCCGTCATGTGTTACATCTGCTTTTTTACAAAATCGATTCACCCGTTTGGAAGCTACGATGCCACAGACAGACACAGATACACACGGTAAACTTATAAAATCCCTCTTTTGCGTCGGGGGCTAAAAATGGAATAAACCAAATAACACAAACCATTGTTTAAATTGATCAGTGTTCGTATCGTGCAGGCGACGGAGGAGCTGCACGCGCGGATCGCGGCGGGCGGCGCGGGGCGCGGGGCGCAGCTCCCCACGCCGGCCGCCGCCGAGCTGCTGGACGACGCGGAACTGCTGCTCGACGACCGGGAGATCGACGCCGACCTCACTGGTGAGTACAACGCGAACACTGCAGTGAGCGGTCACTCCACTCACTCCACGCGACCTACCACAATCACAAAAACATTCTTACAATAAACTTACATTGAATTTCATAATTTTTTAAAGTGGATAACTCCGCTTTTACCCTCCAACTCGCCTGTTGGTAAGCGACGATGTGGTCGAAGATGAAGCACGCAGACTTAGAAGATACCTATACACTCTGGCCTGAAAATCTTGCTCTCTCATTAGCGAGAGAGCAAGACAAAGCGCAATGTAAGATTATTATAAGAATGTTTTTGAGGTTATAGTAGCCCCCCGGTGCCGTAGTAGTGTGCCAGTTAACTCGGCCATGGTTCACAGTGTACTTGTAGACTGTACCACCACCGTTTGTGTTAACTATTCGTGGTACAATTGATTATATCCATCGTATTTCGTGTTACAACCTAAAAATAATTACAACCACTCCTTCAAAAAAAACATGGTCTGGTAAACTGGAGCACAGAACTGTAACAGGCGAGTCCCCGAGTAAGCTATCAGTTGTATCTGATAATGTGCATGCAGCATATTCACTGATACCAACTGAGGTGTGACTACTACTTTTGAGTCTATGTTTATCTACTTTCTCTGATTTTGAACAGTACCGGTGTTGCTAGTTCGACATTTCAGAAAACATCCAGTGACGCCTTTCGAAAATTTCATATCAACTATATATATAAACTAAGAAGTAACTTGCTGACGGTTTCTTGCCAGGAGCTTGCATACGCCGCTTTGGCATAAAAGAATTGCAAAAACTGTATTTCCTAGTTTATTAATGTTAGAATGTGGTACGCCTTACCTGAGATTAGGATATCAAGTTCATTTAAGTTTCAGAAAGTTAGAGTCGATTTTACTGTAATCCTTTTGGGATTGGAAGATATAAATTAGAACAAAACTTGCTGCTGTATCGCCACTTCTAAGCATTATTCAATGTAGGATCGCAAACGAATTTAATTGCCTTAGCATATAGACACTGATTTATCAATGTCTCTAGATACAAAGCAGTAAAGCGGAACATAGTTGAGTTGAGATAAGAGCCTACGTGGAAATGCGACGGTAAGCGACCGATACCCTCGGCTACGCTCAATATTACACATGGTCATTTATGACGTTAACATTAAAATACGGCAGTGTGTTTGTTTGTTCCCCTTTCAGGCAACAACAGAACGTATCGACGTTATTATTTGCATAGAGATAGTTGGAGGGCCGGAGGGTAACATAGGATACTTTTTATCCCGGAAATATTAACGGTTCCTGAGGAACCACGAGAAACTGTCCACGCGGCTGAAACCACGAGCTCACCTTGTTAACAAGTATTTTGTGTATCACCAGGTCCAGTGAACATAAGTACGAAGGCAAAACTAGTGGCTCCCGGGCTGGTGACGCCGGGGACCGTGTCTCTCACCTCCACGGAGCTGTACTTCGAGGTGGACGAGGACGACCCCGAGTACAAGAAGATAGACCCTGAGGTGAGTACCGTGCACTACATTATTCCCTGTTGTATTGGGACGTTTTCTCGATAAATTATTGGTATGGCCAAGAGTTCCTACTTTAGTAGTTCCTGAATAGCTTTTCACTGCGGCTTCGACTGAAAAGTGAACATAGCCAGGAATTGTTTGTGTGACTAGCAAGGTATTTCTGAATTAATTCATTCATAGATAGGTTAGTTTCACTATCACTGTGTTTTTGATAATGTAGGTATAGTGGTGTTGGTACGTGTAGAGTTGTAGATTAGCCATTATTATGATAAAACGTTGTTTAATGAGTTAAGTTAAAGAAACAGTTTTACGCAAAGTAACGCCTGATTCAATCAACTGTCTGTATGTATGTACTTACTACAAGGTTGTGTGCAATGTTATCTGAGATATATTTGTAAAATTTTAATCAAGACTCAGTGACAGTGAAGTTCATTTGCACGGAACTACGTTAGCTTCATCATTGTATTGGTGCATCAATATATGCTCCCCAAGAAGACATCTTATTGGAATGTCATTCTCAGACGTACGAACAGGTCAACAATAAAACGCCTTTTACCCAAAATTTAAATTAATTTACGCTTTATTATGTAACTGTCCAATAAATTCATTTTATTACCTACGAGATACATCTTTTTTTCTAAACTATTATGATCTTGTGAGCTATAAATTGTATGGAAACCCAAAGACAAAAGTATGACAAAACTGAGCTCAAATAAGGTGTGACACGCACGCTTTGTTTACGTTATTTATGAAGGTTTCTTGTTTGTTCAGGGTGTAGTAAAATGAGAATTATATCGTATTGTAAAACGTTATACATTTACACAAGCTACAAACAAAAATTTGAACGAAAAGTAACCTTATTTTCGAATTATCAAAGTTCCAAGTTTTCTGGTCGTATTGATGGACTGGGGATGTTCAGTCACTCGGTGGGTAGAGTTATCGATATGGCATATATTCGTGAGGCGCTCGAGTAACCGAATATGAGGCATTTAGGCAGACGGACAATGCGACCCCGCGGCGTTGCGGGCCTGCGCGAGGCGCCACGCAGTGCTGCGGTGGTTGTTATCGATGTATTTACAATGTACATTTAAAAAAACCCTTGCATTGAAGTTGACAATATAAGATAATGTCAGTTAATCAATGTGACAAAATTGTGTGAATGATTTAAATTTTGTTGTTCAATTGAATACTATAATTTCCTGTTTTTCGTGAACGATATTATAATATTAGACTAGATTTTAATATAATCCAATATTAATATTCATTTCTTAAATATTTTGCTGTAAATAAAGGCATAAAAGCTCTTGCATTAGATGACTTCAATAAAAAACCAACTAAATCACAACATTATTTTAAACCCGTTGTGATAGTTGGAAGCCATGTATAATTATGAAAGTCGAGTTCTTAAACATCGATATCGATATTATCACCCCGTAACTAGCTCGACCGGCGTGTGGGGCATGGGCTCAGTCTCAGACAGCGGGACAATGGCGCCCCGCGGCGCTCAGCGTGTCACCCGCACCGGGGGGGCAGAGGAGTGTGCGAGAGGGGAAGTTGCGTTTTTGATTCGTGACTTATCGATACGTACGAGTCGATATTCTGGGCTCGAGGTGTGCGTTACTTCACTAATGACAAATTGCAATGGCTGAAGGAATGCTCAAACTTAACTCAGATTCAATTGTACACTTTTTTGTTAAGTTAAAAATATCCAAGAAGACACGAGCTCTCTCTTTTCTCGAATTTTCTCTTTTTCTCCTGTAGATATAATACATAGAGGGAGAAAAGACTGTAAATCTCTAGACTATGTAGGTAGCAGTAGGCTTCTAGGTCGCTCGAAGCCCTGAAAATTTTTCTACGTGGATAGTTATCTTAATCTTCTTCGGCCTTTCGGCGTCCATTACTGGGAATATACATAATAGCTTGTGGTCGCCCGTGCTTCGTGCGAATATTTTTTGCATCGAGTGCAAAATACCAAGGTTACATAGGCACCTAACATTTCCTATGTGGACTAAAGACAAATGAGCTAAGTTGAAATTGGTTAACCTTTGGATGAACATTGCATTAAAGTGCCAAATATCTTCATCCAGCTACTGGTTTCTAAAAACACGTTCTTTGATTAAAATAAACATGAATATTCACAATTACATGAATATTCTCAGTGATATTTCTTCACGTCTTTTATTCATAATAATAATGATTATTATACCTTTATATCAAATCGAAGACGCTGCTAGAACTAGTTTATGACTTGTACGTTTGTTTATGTGGCCCATGTCATAAGCAATTGGGATAGCTCATAAATTGGTCATTTGGTCATTTGGAGGAAAAGATTAGATCACGTTGATCCCTGATACATTAGTTTACATTGAAATATTAAAATTAAATAAATCGCTGAAGATAGATATTTTAAATATGATTGAGCTTCAGTTTCCTTATGACAACGTCATCATCGGTATTATATTGAGCTCGCCCGATGCCATATAAAAACAGCTTAAAAATATCTCAATAATGACATCTGCAGATGATAAAGTTTTGACTACGCACATTATGATATTCTACCGATGTTGACGTCATCACGTATAAAAGTTTCGAATCTTTAATCCATTTAAAATAAATAGCTACAGCAAGAAGCAAAAATATATTTTAAAAAAATCCAAGATTGAATTACATACTTAGTTCATTAAAAGAAAACAATTATTATATTATGAACCTACCTATATACAAATTAAAATAAAAATAAAAACATTTTTTGTCCAAAGTAGGCGCCAGCATTCGGCATTAAAAATAGTATCATGTCAGTTGTCTATAGTTGTTGGAAATAACAAAAAAACGATTGGTAGAATAAATATGAAGTAGCATTGTTAACCATCGGCTATGTACGGTATGTTGCTACATTATTTACACGAGGGAGATATAACTCGGGGCGACAAGTGCAGTGCATTGCCGCGCCGGGTTTTGAACTGTTGAATCTCTAAATTCTATGCGGCACTGAACTGTTATGGGCAAGCGTGAAACTTAACATCAGGCGAATGACTTGATTGTCTAGACTCTAGATACTCAGTTGCATAAAAAATGCTACGGCTTGTCTCTATTCTCGTTTTACACTTCACGTCAGCGAGAAATTAACGACATGTAGAATACAAAAATTGACACGTAAAAGCTCTAGCGTTCGTGATTATTTCTTTTGTAATTCCGTTTATGGTTTGCGCCGCGTGGTCAGTACGGTACTCTCGAATATTATTTACTGCGACTAATGCGAGCCGTACGAAAGATTGTAAATTGAATTCTTAATGGTCAGTTTTATTTGTTTATGCTAATGTGGGGTTTAATTAACCGTGCTGAGTGAGAGAGAGGGTCTGGTTAGAGAGAGATGGGTAGATGTCGGTTGGTGAGGTGAAGGGAAAATGTGGTAGGGTTCTGTAGGATTGTCCTCATCTCAACCTTTTTTTAATGCCATAGTTCCTCATTTCTCTCGCTCTCTCTCTCTCTTTTTCCCACTATGAATTCCACAAGGTGGTGCTGGTGATCACCCTTCCTTTCTTCTTCACTTCACTTTTTCATCACAAACCTTTCCACCTTGTGTTGGGTCTGCCCCTAGATCTTCGACCGGGGAAGGAAAGTTGTAGTGCTAAGTTCCCTACGTATTAAAAGGGTCTCCTCTTTACGTGACCATACCATCGCAGCCTACTCTCCTGCATCTTGTCCAAGATGTCACGCTTCCTCGAACGTACTCTGTGTGAGTTTTATAGAGACTGCTAACACATCCACCCCAGCATCTTTTTTTCGGCAACTTGGATGGTATGGATATTTTTCTAAGTAATGGTCCACGTTTCACTACCATACATTAGAAACGGTCTGATAATGGCCTTATAGTCAAACCTTTGGGCTTGATTCTTTTATCGCGTGTAACACCAGTTACTTCTTATTCCATTTTAGCCACGCTGCGGATATTCGGTGCTGAATGTTAAATTCCACACACACTACCTTACCTAATACTTGTATTGATCGCACAGGGTGACTATTTGTCCATCGATGGAAATCGGACTGTTGTGTATGGTTTTAAATGTTTGCTTGTTAAAAGATATAAATGTGATTTGACAACACTCAGCACTAGGCCATCGGCGTTTCCACGATAGAAGATGCTATGATATTTAAGAACATCTCGTCTCGTTTTCCCGGTGCGCCGTTGATCTCTAAAACCGTCGTTCTTACGGAATGCCATCTATGCAGCGATCCAACGACAATAATATATCGGCGCATATTTCATAATTACCATTTTGATTAATTACATAGTCTCATTTGGTTGCCACGGGTGATCGTCTGGGTGGTAGAGGCAAAAACACGCGGGGCTTACATATTTATGATTCTTGGGCAATTTTTTGGTTATTTTTATTGAAAACACATTATAATATTGTGGTTGTTAATAGTAAATTATTAAATTATAAATCATTTTTATAGTTTTGTTACTGCACTGAGTTCCCTGTAACTTTTATTATTATTTTGTTTGAGTGAAGGAATGACATCCATGGGATCCTTCCTTCCGATAACCAATCCCAACCATGTCCATGGACATTATGGTCATAGTAATGGGATGGAGAATTCATCCATGGGGTGGTTTCCGGATTCCTCTTGTATTGGAATTACAGCAGGTATTTATCTAATTTATACAAAAAAAAAAAATATAATATTAGCAAGAGTTATCTGAGTTTTAGCTCATTAATTAAAACTTAATAGTCTTTTTAAGTAGGTACGAAAGCAGATGTGACGTATGTCATTGTTAAATGTTAAACAAATATGTATTGGAAACCTGCATCCGAGTATTAAAATACTGCAGACGTTTCATTTGCAATAACATGTAGAGTGTATGACACGACTTAACTCTGCACTTACTCGTACAAGGAAAGTAACCTATCTTAAGCTGATGTGAATTGAAGGAAACTTGCTGATGAATCACCTCCTTCCTACCTTTTTGTGAGTGTAGTTCAGGACCGCATTCATGATCATCCATGAATATGATAATTTTAGTCCACTGCTGGATATAGTTTATAGTTATTTATTGATATCAGAAAGATACATGTCCAATACAGATTAAAAAATCATCTTAATATAATTATTACTATTAAATAATTAATTAATTAAATACATTTATATGCCTCCCCCAAGGCACACCATTTTCGGCTTCGGCATTTCGCTTCCAGGCACTGCCAGCTTACGTCACTCCATTGAGTCTCAGGGCTTTCTAAGATAAAAAACCACGACTAAAACACGACTACCCCAACTGTTATCAGTTCTGCGACAAATACACCATGCTCCTTCAGTTTGTTAATACGGAGCTGCATAGACTTTAATTCAGAATCCTAAACAGGGGTCATTTTAATGACCATTATGGTAATTAAAATGCAAGAGGCTGGCGTGACTATCAAAACGTTGTTTAGCTCGTCTTGTCACTCGAAAAGAAAGTAATTTTTTGTTTCCATTTACCAGGACATTAGAAACTGTGAGGAAGTATCACGCTGCGCTCCCACGTCATCACTGACGAGGGCATGACGTAGCTGCAGATAAATACGTTACGTCACTCTGACAGCTCCTGGGACTTTGACACGTGTCATTGTCTTGATTTATAGAAATTTCAAAATATTTATTTTAAACTTTCAGTGGATCAGATAAAGTGGATTTTGCAACGTTGGTGATTATCGTATCGGTTACTACCTGTTTCGATAGGTTCACTCTAGAGAGATTAAGAAAATTGATAATGGTTATGATACGTTTATGTTCTAGTGGACATTCTCAAATATATAAACACGTATCTAGGCTGACATATCTGTCTGTACATAAGAAAACCACTGCTAGATATAGACTTCTCCCAAGGTTAACTGCCTTCTATATATCGTCACTCCATCAAGTCGCAGAAGTGTCGCTAAACGAATTACAAAAAAAACGTATCGTGGCGTATTATGTAACTTCACATTAATTTAATTCTTGATGTTTCAAACACTTTATAGTGATTGTTCACCACGCATATCCATACCAATCTTACGCATCGGTCCATCTAAAGACCAGTGCGGCCGTTTCCAAAACAACACACATTTTCATTATCCCACGATCAAAATATTAGACAAAATATATTGTAATCTAAGTTCAAAACGCACAGGAATTTAGGCGCCAGATGCGTTCGATAACCCACCGTTGGTGATTCACGGCCGATGGTCGATCCCTGCTGCGTGACCGAGATCATAGACTGATAGTGATGATTGGCCGGCTCACTTGTTTGGCGAAAATTTTAATTTCCGAATGGATCACTCGCGGAGAATTTTGAAAACTTATTCCTAACGGTAGCAATTTATATAGAACTCGGACAATGAAATTAATCTGGACAGAAACAATGTCAAATGTCTGAGAATCGACCTACCGTTTACTATAAAGTTGAATATAGTGACTCGTCTTTACACGAAGCAGATATGCTTTGATTTTAATATATACCTAATTCTTACTACCGGAAATGAACCTCAACCTTTCCAATCTATTATTAACTAATTGGGAAGTTCAGCAAAGGTTCGTAATAATGTGTTTGCCCCGTCATAAATCTATGAATTCCATCTAATTAGTCACCAGAATCAATAGCGCGTGTATATCACTGACATAAGTACCAGGGAAGCACGATTTAAGAAGAGATAAGCGCCAGAACAGATCGACAAACATTCTAAGAATGCAGCTGTAGATGCGTTCAGTTCTGTTAATTTTAGTGAAGCGCTAAATTTAGGGCGGAACTGGAACTGTTATTTTATTACTTGACATCCTTGGTGGTAACTTTAGGATGGTACTTGTTTTCTTCAATATAATTAACTAGCGGCCCGCCCCAGCTTCGCACGGGTATAGATTATAGCCTATGTCACCCGGGGATAGTGAAGCTTCCCAACAGTGAAAGAATTTTTCAAATCGTCTCAGTAGTTTCGGATTCTATTCAATGCAAACAAACAAATAAACAATCAAGTCTTTCCTCTTTATAATATTAGCATAGATAACATTTATTGGCAGGTAAATACAATATTATCACCATTATTTTTTCTATGGTAGTACGTAATTAGCGCCATAGAAATGCAACTTGCTCATTTGCTAAGTTTGAGGATAAACGTTAACCATGTTTTGCCTACTCACCTCTAAACATCAATAAAGAAGATGGAACCCGATGATGGTAATTTAAATTACCTTGATGATTATCGATATCTTTTAGTTCAAAACCATCCTAATCATTAATAGAAAGCAAGTTTCACATGCTATTAATTAGAGAAGTCACGAAAAAATAGGAAGAGCATGTTCCTGGTTAGAGTAGGAAACGGTGCGTCGCGTCGTGGGCGCTCTCTAGAGACCGGTTAGTCTAATTTGTATGACAATATTGATCGTCTGGGGACTCGCTTCGCTGGGAAAACATGCTTGTGATCGTACGATACATTTGAATTTTGGACTCGCCGGTGTCGAAAGTTCTACATGAGCCAAATAAGAATAAGCAATTTTGTCGTCTACGCAGTAAAAAAAAAAGATAATGGAAGAGGCAACGATCTTTTACTTATACTACGTATATTATATCAATGGGAAGAGGATATGTAGATTCCAATCTCCTCGTGAAGGTTCTGCTCTCGTTGCAGTTGAACAGTGTCGTGACCTGTCTGCAGGCTAATTTTATCGACACTACTTTGTTCCGAAGTCTTTCTCTGGTTTTAATCATAATCTCTACATAGTATAAAATAAAGTCGCTCTCCGCGTCTGTCTGTCTGTCTGTATATCCGCTAATTCCTCCTAAATCACGCAACAAAGTTTGATGCGGTTTCACCACAGCTAGATAATTTTTCACGTAAGGTTTATATATACTCGTATATAATAATAAAACTTACACACGTGCGAGGCCGGGGCGGGTTGCTAGTATTTAATAACTTTACCTTTATTATATGAGATAGACTTCATTATGACCACCAAGAGACAAATATTCAATGATGTCTCTGTGATTCACAGGGTGAAAACCGGTAGTGATCACCGAATAGTAAGAGGCACATTGAATATTAACGTTAAAATTGAGAGGTCCCGCCTAATGAAGTCCACGCTCCGACCGAACCATGCCCATATTCAAAACCCCGAGAGCTTTCAACTCGAGCTGTCTAATCGCTTTGATTGCCTGGAGAATTTTGCTTCCGTGGATGAGATTAATAACAGGTTAGTGGAAACTGTCCATGCGGTAGGTTCTAAGTTTTTTAGACCTGGCCGGCGCACAGATAGACCTCAAAAATTATCCGACCATACCCGTAACCTCATGGCTGATCGACGCTCGTTACAACTACAATGTTCCGATGACGCTGACTCATATAGGCAGCTCAATAGACAAATTTGGAAGTCATTGCGGCACGACATACGTACCTTTAATACGAACAGTATTAAAGAGACGATTGAGCAAAACAAAGGCTCCAAAGTGTTTGCAAGACACATGTCTATTGGGCAAAGCCAGCTGACAAAGCTGAAGAGGGAAGATGGTAGTGTAGCGTCGACCAAAGCCGAGGTATTAGGGGAAATCGAAAGGTTCTATGGACAGTTATACACTTCGGTTGCTAAACCTGTGAGCAGCTCGGCCAAAGACCCAAGAGCCAAGCTGAGCCGACACTATACCGAAGATATCCCGGACATCAGCCTGTACGAGATTAGGATGGCCCTGAAACAGCTCAAGAACAACAAGGCGCCGGGGGACGATGGAATCACATCAGAGCTTCTGAAAGCGGGTGGAACACCGGTACTCAGAGTCCTTCAGAAGCTCTTTAATTCTGTCTTACTCGAAGGTATAACGCCAGAAGCATGGAACAGAGGCGTGGTGGTGCTGTTCTTTAAGAAAGGTGACAAAACCTTGCTGAAGAATTACAGACCCATCTCGCTTCTGAGCCATGTTTATAAGCTGTTTTCGAGGGTCATCACGAATCGTCTCGATCGCAGGTTCGATGACTTCCAGCCTATCGAACAAGCCGGTTTCCGAAAAGGCTATAGTACCATAGACCACATCCACACGCTACGCCAAGTTATACAGAAGACCGAAGAATATAACTTGCCACTATGTTTGGCGTTTGTGGACTATGAGAAAGCCTTTGATTCGGTCGAGACATGGGCGGTGCTCGAGTCTCTCCAGCGATGCCGTATTGACTATCGGTATGTCGAAGTGTTGAAGTGTTTGTACAATAACGCCACCATGTCGGTCCGAGTACAGGAGCAGAGTTCGAAGGCAATTCCATTGCGAAGAGGCGTGAGACAGGGAGACGTTATCTCTCCGAAACTGTTCACTGCCACAATGGAAGATGCCTTCAAGCTCCTGGAATGGCAAGGACTCGGCATCAACATCAACGGCGAGTACATCACTCACCTTCGGTTTGCCGACGATATTGTGGTCATGGCAGAATCGATGGAGGATCTCAGCATGATGCTCGAAGGCCTCAATCGAGTCTCCCAACAGGTGGGCCTTAAAATGAACATGGACAAGACAAAGGTCATGTCAAATATCCATGTTGTGCCCACCCCAGTATCAGTTGGGAACTCAGTTCTTGAAGCTGTTGACGCGTACGTCTACCTAGGACAAACAGTCCAACTAGGTAGGTCCAACTTCAAGAAAGAGGTCAATCGGCGAATCCAACTCGGCTGGGCAGCCTTCGGTAAACTACGCAACGTCTTCTCGTCCAAAATACCTCAGTGCCTTAAGACGAAAGTCTTCGACCAGTGTGTGTTACCAGTGATGACATACGGCACTGAAACGTGGTCTCTCACTATGGGCCTCATAAGCAAGCTCAAAGTCGCACAACGAGCTATGGAGAGGGCTATGCTCGGGGTTTCTCTACGAGATCGAATCCGAAATGAGGAGATCCGTAGACGAACGAAAGTCACCGACATAGCCCACCGGATTAGTAAGTTGAAATGGCAGTGGGCAGGGCACATATCACGCAGAACAGATGGCCGATGGGGCCGAAAGGTTCTGGAATGGAGACCACGGACTGGTAAGCGCAGCGTAGGACGTCCACCCACAAGATGGACAGACGACCTAAAAGAGACCGCAGGGAAACGCTGGATGCAGGCCGCTTCCAACCGGCCCTTTTGGAGATCGATGGGGGAGGCCTATGTCCAGCAGTGGACGTCCTACGGCTGAAATGATGATGATGATGATGACCTTTATTATAAGAGTCTACTCGTGTATAAGTATTTCCAAGGCAACGTTTATCGATTCATCAAAAACAAAACCAATTGAAACATGTGTGGACTGCGACTGCCACGCGAGGAACTTCTGTTTAGCAAAAATACTAGTATATTTAAAATTTTATACCAATCTTGCACGCTACACGGCTTTTTGGGTCAGTCGAAAACGCCACTTGTGGCACTAGCTCGTAAGTGTATTCTATCGTGTTGTTATTTTTATTTCTGGTGTACACAATAAAGAGTTTCTATCTATATACATATCCTTTTGAAAAAGATAATCGTTTCTGTGACACCACCTCCACATCAAGTACTGCTTGTATCAACATTTGCAGAAGTTTATTATATTTTCGTTCGGATGTTTGCTGCGTGCTTACAGCTGATTCAACGCAAACAACAAACCAATATAACATGTTGTCTTATTGTGACAAACACAGTCACGGATGTTTTCCATCGGATTTTGAGCGTCATGTATGTTCTAGATTACCTCGGTCATGATATCTATACTAATATTATAAAGAGGAAAGATTTGATTATTTGTTTGTTTGTTCGTTTGCATTGAATAGGGTCCGAAACTACTGAACCGATTTGAAAAATTATTTCACTGTTGGGAAGCTACACTATCCCCGGGTGACATAGGCTATAATCTTTACCCATGCGAAGCTGGGGCGGGCCGCTAGTATTATTATAAATTGGTAGACAACTTGTCTCGTCTCTGACAAGGCTTGCTTCAAATTTCAATAAATTGCAGATAGGTTTTGTGTAAATTACACGCTTACTAACTAACCTATTGTCGTAGAAATGTATATGTATATCATATAAATATTATATGTAGTGTACGGAATATCAGAATAAGTTGACAATAACAGTAAAAGTGACTGGATCCTTTCATTGCACCTCTCCCAAATATCAACGACGTATGAATTTTAATAAAACTAGGCGCCAGCGTTCGGGCACGTACACACTGACTCGTACACAATCTGTGACAAATTGAATAAAAATACAATGGGCGATAAAGCACATCATGTGAAGAGATAGGGCAAAGAATAAAGTCGCACAGAAGACAGTAGCATGTTTCACATTGCACATTACCTAACAATTTAAGTGACATGTACATTATGTACATGTCACTTAAACGTACGTAGCCTATGTCACTCTACGGCCCTTAAACTATACCCATGCAAAACATCAGGTCAATCCGTTGCTCTGTTGCTGCGTGAACAAGGAACAAACAAACCAACAAACTTTCACATTTATAATATGTATTAGTATGATGTGTGCGTTGGTAGGCAATTTTATAGAGGGGTGTGGTACTCTTGACACATCTACATAAACATATTATTTGATTCTTTGCAGGTGCGATATTAAAATAAAGTCATCTGCGCACGTGATAGGAAAGCCATACCATACCATACTGATGCGATGTACGAAAGTCAAGTCCATTTCCGAGAAATCAAAGCTTTATTTACGGTAACTGTCACCTGTCGCCACTGCGAGCCATTCTTACATTGTGTTCTCACAATCAATTATGGGTAACTGTTTTGTCATACCGTTACTGTCGAGTGTCGGTAATTATTAATTAATCATACTAATATTATATTATACATGCAAAAATACAGTAATTTTTAAACTTTCGCGATTTAAAAAAAAAAAAACAAAAAAAATAAATGCAAAAGTATCATGCACAAGTATGTCTGTATGTTCATCTTGCATGCATCAACTAAGCAACAAATCGACGTGAATTTTTCCATCAAGTTAGTTGCAAGGCTGGAGTGACATAGGATACTAATTATCTTAATTGTTTTACGATTTCTATTGGAATGTCCAACCGGGTGAAACCGCGGGCGCAGATAGTAAATAATAGTTTAGGAGGATGACTGAATTTCGTCTAGAAGTATTTTTGCCACACAGAATAATCTGGTTTAATTCTGGTCATTTCTTGGCTTTTACGCCTTTCTTCCCCCTTTTGTGTCAGTCTTAAAACTGATCTTTAGTTCAATACTAGGATACAATTGCTGTCATGCAAATAGGCTGCGTTCTATTGTATGCGGTAAATCATGTAGCATCAGCAGCATGACAGTAAGCATAGTTAAGCTACTCGTTTCTTGTGCTGTCTAGGGTGCTTCGGCTGCATTCTTCGGCTGGTGCTTCGGCTGTATCTACGGCTGCGGTTTTGGGGCGGCCTGAAATTTAAGTTTTAGATCTAATCACTTGCACCTATGCTATGTAAACCTCATTCACTTATCCTGTTATGATTCCCGTTTTAATGCATGACGTGAGTACCAGGCAAGCATAGCATCATAGGATACCGTTGCACTGAGGGCTGGTTTCCGCGAGAGAGCGCAAATTGCGACGCGTGCGTGCCCCGGGCGGCGGCGCGCGGCGGGTGGCCCGACCACTAACCGCACTGATTTGTAATTACAGGAAAGGATTTCTGTCTGTACAAACAAAACGTGACCTTTCCCGCAGAAGCCTTAACGGTATCGTGAGAGGGTGGGTGATGAGGTTTCGGAATTCACCAAAGAAATAATAATACCAACAGCTCGACGTATTAGCAAGCTGTAGTGACAGGCCGAGAACACGAATCGGCAAATGTAGCGTAGGATGCCCTGATAAGGCATTTGGCAGTGACTGAAAGCTAAAAGTTTGCGAGTTCATTAGATTAGCTCTTGATAATCCTTGAAATATTTGTTTTAATTGTTTTACTATTCGACTCGAATAGTAACAATATCATGAAACCAATCACCTACTAAAGCTATCAGGCATGACCTGTAACCTAGACCAATACAAGACTGTATGATTGCAATCCCCCATAAATCAGAATGAAGTTGATTGAGAGTTTTTCCCACCCGCGGGAATGGGATGCCCTCCTCAGAGCAAATCGTGTCCCGACTGACAGCGCAGATTGTTTTTAGCTCCAATTGCGTGTAAACGGTGGCTGGTTTGAGCTATTTGCTTGTAAAGTGTGAAATAATATCTTGGACTTGTTTGAAATACTTGGATGTAGAAACAGGTAAATCATGGTGGTCACACTTTGTGATTTCCGGTTAGCTAGGTACAATCTGCAAATCGGAAATCTGCCGTGAAGTTTAGTGCCTAACAGTGTGCTCCAAGAGCCCTAAACCTGAATCCTGAAAGCTTATTTATGTACTAACTTACTAAGGTGATATTTGCAACCACGCCGTCATTTGCCGTGCTCTTAATAATATAGAAATGTTATCATCCTGCAATGTTTCAACTACGAAGGAAATTATGAACGGGCTCCTGAAATTCCCTGATCGTTTGATATCCAAGTTAAGTCTGCAAATTATAAATTTTAATGTTTTTACATGCCTTTTTATACAACTACGTGACGACCTGCTTTGTTACTAGGCATAATCTATACAAATCAGACCTCGAATCGAGATGTAGCTTGTTCTTGAGCTGTCATATCATTTATCAAGCTGGCTTGTCAGTCCATTACAACAGCCCATTTCCCTATTAAGAGAGTTAATTAGATAGTTTAGTTAATAGATAGTCTGTACGGTAGCCACTACCGGAATTGGTTTTGCTATGAAATCAATCAACGACGGTCTAATTTTAATAAAGGCGGCGTACATGAAAGATTCGTGTGTTTTCTAAATTTGGGTTCCAAGTCAGTCAGTGCATTAAAAACTAAGAAGTACCTTTATTGATTTAAATAATTTGCGTAAATTTTATTTATGTGCAAGAACAATGTATTTACATAATCAAAGAGAATACAATATAAAAATGTGTACTTCTCTTCTCTACATAGTATAAATTAAAGTCCCTTTCCGCGTCTGTCTGTATGGCCGCTAACTCCTCCTAAACCACACAACGGATTTTAATGCGGTTTTCACCATTAGTTAGATACATTTTCACGGAAGGTTTATATATATAACTAACGACCCGCCCCGGCTTCACACGTAAATTACACCCGTGCGAAGCCGGGCGGGCGGGTCGCTAGTATTTATATAAGTAACAATTGCGCTTAATGACTGGATTAGCCAAAAATATCGAAGTGTTCGTGATTTGTAATGTAAAATGTATGGTTTAAAACTAACGAACGTGTTACCATTTAAATAATGAAAATTTACACACCTTATAATGATTCCTAACTATTGACAAGCACTTCAAACGTGTTAACTAATCAGAGGCCGTTTTATTTCTGTTCATCTTCAAGTTTTGTATAAAAATAAAGAGACGCCTATTAAAAATCCTAAATAAACAGAATATAAATAAAACTCATTAATCGTGTCGTAAAAATGCCACTTCTGCTACTTTTGAATATCTGTGCTATAGTTAGGGTTGCTCACCTTTGAACACGACTTAAAAGATCCAATGAAATGAAAATTAGAAGACACACTAAGTTACTTACAAACACATACCTATGTTCTTTCTCTCACTGTGACATCGTGCATTCGTTACATTGTCCATCACATTTTTTTTTTTTTTTTTAATAATTAATAGGCTTGCGTTTGACTACCATCACGCCTGATGTTAAGCGATGATGCGGTCTACGTTGGAGCACGCTTGCCTAGAAGGAACCGATTCACTCGTGATTTGAAGACACCCAGTTATATTGTACATCATAGTTAGTTTTCATTAGGCAATACAATTATAACTAATTGCATCACAGTTAGGTACATTGTACATCACATTTACTTACATTGTACATGTACATCACAGACACAGTTAGTTACATCGTTATTGTAAGATGCTAGCAACATATTTATCCAGGTATATTCCAGGTCAGCAGACAACCCTGTTCTCAGATATAATTGGTAATTTATATGTAAAGGAGGCGCGGGCGGCGCGGCGTCAATCATCCATGCCACGGTTGGATGCTGTACAAATAACCGGTGTGAAGTTGGCAGCCAACTTTGGCTGCCAATAATCCGACTAAATTAAGATGACTTTTTTTGTGAAGTTAGCAGCTAACACGATTACGACCTCTTATTCTATAAAAGCAGCTACTAATTCATTTCGAATGGTTCGAAAAATGCAATAAGCATAAATTAAAAACAATATTAAAATGACAAAGTCCCATCAAGACATGTATCGCAACCAAACGCCACAACAAGAATCACAACCTTCATTCCTCTTAAATATGCAACAAAACTTACTGAAACGTGTAGATCAAATAATAGGCTTTTAAATAAAACCTATTTCAGCGCGGTCTAACGATTATTTATTGCCGAAAAAAAATAACGAAAATGGGAATATCGAAATATTTTACGACTCTCAAATGACTTGGTGGATTTCGACCTGTAAACCCCTGAATTCGTGTAAGACTGCTATATCATTGCATTTTCTTATATATAAGCTATCTGAAAAATATTCTGAAAACTGGCAAAACATTTATTTAACCCTGTAATGAACCGACGGAAACTTTTTTTTCTTTGCCATTTTCATTCCTGAAAATCATTAAAAAAAACACCACTCAACCCCTGATATTTGGATTTCAATGTAAATAATATCAAAGACTGTATATTTAGCTACAAAAAAAAACATATTTTGTCCGGCTTATCGACAGCATGGAACCCAATTAACATCTGAAACCACTTAGGAAACTAAAATTTTCACGACTAAAGTTGGCTGCTGGTGAATTGCGACCTTTCATCCCCGTAATTATGAAACAAATTGAACTTAAATAGCCTAACTAATATCTAGGCTTTAAAAGGAAACCTATTCCAGCCCGGCTAAATGATTGATTATTGCCCAAAAAACCAAACGAAAAAAGAAAATCCAAAATTTTACTTCTCTCAAATGACACGGTCGATTTCGACCCGTGAACCCCTGAAATCGAAAATAACTGCGATTTCTTCAAATTTATCTATGTTTAAGCCATCTGAAAAATATAATGAAAACTGGCAGAACTATTATTTAACCCTCTAATGGTCCGACGGAGAAAATTAACTTTTTTAATTACATTTTTGTTCCTGAAAATGATAAAATATTACCACACCACCCCGGTTTTTTAGATTTCTATGTACGTAGTACTAAAGCCTGCATACATAACTACAATACACAATTAATTTAAACCCAGTTAAATGACAGATTCGTACCCAAATTATCACCTGAAATCAAATCAGAAGCTTTGATATTTACAAGAAAAGTTGGCTGCTGGTGAATTGCGACCTTTCATCCCCGTAATTATGAAACAAGTTGTGTTAAAATAGTCGAACTAATATCTAGGCTTTAAAATGAAACCTATTCTAGCCCGGCTAAATGATTGCTTATAGCCCAAAAAATCATACGAAAAAAGAAAATCCAAAATTTTACTTCTCTCAAATGACACGGTCGATTTCGACCCGTGAACCCCTGAAATCGAATAAAATTGCAATTTCATAAAATTTTCCTATGTTTCAGCCATCTGAAGAATCTACTGCAAAACTATTATTTAACCCTTTAATGGTCCGACGGAGAAAATTAACTTTTTTAATGACATTTTTGTTCCTGAAAATTATAAAAAAAACCCCTCACAACCCCTGCTATTTGGATTTCTATGTACGTAGTACTAAAGCCTGCATACATAACTACAATACATGATCAATTTCAGCCCAACTAAATGACAGTTTGGTACCTAAATTAACATCTGAAATCAAATATGAAGCTTAGATATTTACAACTAAAGTTGGCTGCTGATGAATTGCGACCTTTCATCCCCGTAATTATGAAACAAATTGTACTGAAATGGCCAAAATAATATCTAAGCTTTCAAATGAAACCTATTTCAGCCCGGCTCGGTGATTGCTTATAGCCCGAAAAATGAAATAAAGAAAGAAAATCAAAAATTTTGCTACTCTCAAATGACATGGTCGATTTCGACCCGTGAACCCCTGAAATCGAATAAAATTGCTATTTTATCTAACTTTCATGTCTTTCAGCTATCTGAAAAATATACTGAAAAACTAGCAAAACTATTATTTAACTCTCTAATGGTCCGACGGAGAAAATTAACTTTTTTAATGACATTTTTGTTCCTGAAAATTATAAAAAAACCCCTCACAACCCCTGCTATTTGGATTTCTATGTACGTAGTACTAAAGCCTGCATACATAACTACAATACATGATCAATTTCAGCCCAACTAAATGACAGTTTGGTACCTAAATTAACATCTGAAATCAAATATGAAGCTTAGATATTTACAACTAAAGTTGGCTGCTGATGAATTGCGACCTTTCATCCCCGTAATTATGAAACAAATTGTGCTTAAATAGCCAAAATAATATCTAAGCTTTCAAATGAAACCTATTTCAGCCCGGCTCGGTGATTGCTTATAGCCCGAAAAATCAAATAAAGAAAGAAAATCAAAAATTTTGCTACTCTCAAATGACATGGTCGATTTCGACCCGTGAACCCCTGAAATCGAATAAAATTGCTATTTTATCTAACTTTCATGTCTTTCAGCTATCTGAAAAATATACTGAAAAACTAGCAAAACTATTATTTAACTCTCTAATGGTCCGACGGAGAAAATTAACTTTTTTAATGACATTTTTGTTCCTGAAAATTATAAAAAAACCCCTCACAACCCCTGCTATTTGGATTTCTATGTACGTAGTACTAAAGCCTGCATACATAACTACAATACATGATCAATTTCAGCCCAACTAAATGACAGTTTGGTACCTAAATTAACATCTGAAATCAAATATGAAGCTTAGATATTTACAACTAAAGTTGGCTGCTGATGAATTGCGACCTTTCATCCCCGTAATTATGAAACAAATTGTGCTTAAATAGCCAAAATAATATCTAAGCTTTCAAATGAAACCTATTTCAGCCCGGCTCGGTGATTGCTTATAGCCCGAAAAATCAAATAAAGAAAGAAAATCAAAAATTTTGCTACTCTCAAATGACATGGTCGATTTCGACCCGTGAACCCCTGAAATCGAATAAAATTGCTATTTCATCTAATTTTCTTGTGTTTAAACTATCTGAAAAATATACTGAAAAACTGGCAAAACTATTATTTAACCCTCTAATGTCCGACGGAGAAAATTAACTTTTTTAATGACATTTTTGTTCCTGAAAATTATACAAAAACCCCTCACAACCCCTGCTATTTGGATTTCTATGTACGTAGTACTAAAGCCTGCATACATAACTACAATACATGATCAATCTCAGCCCAACTAAATGACAGCTTGGTACCTAAATTAACATCTGAAATCAAATATGAAGCTTAGATATTTACAACTAAAGTTGGCTGCTGATGAATTGCGACCTTTCATCCCCGTAATTATGAAACAAATTGTACTGAAATGGCCAAAATAATATCTAAGCTTTCAAATGAAACCTATTTCAGCCCGGCTCGGTGATTGCTTATAGCCCGAAAAATGAAATAAAGAAAGAAAATCAAAAATTTTGCTACTCTCAAATGACATGGTCGATTTCGACCCGTGAACCCCTGAAATCGAATAAAATTGCTATTTTATCTAACTTTCATGTCTTTCAGCTATCTGAAAAATATACTGAAAAACTAGCAAAACTATTATTTAACTCTCTAATGGTCCGACGGAGAAAATTAACTTTTTTAATGACATTTTTGTTCCTGAAAATTATAAAAAAACCCCTCACAACCCCTGCTATTTGGATTTCTATGTACGTAGTACTAAAGCCTGCATACATAACTACAATATATGATTAATTTCAGTCCAACTAAATTGCAGACTGGTACCTAAATTATCACCTGAAATCAAATATGAAGCTTAGATATTTACAACTAAAGTTGGCTGCTGGTGAATTGCGACCTTTCATCCCCGTAATTATGAAACAAATTGTGCTTAAATAGCCAAAATAATATCTAAGCTTTCAAATGAAACCTATTTCAGCCCGGCTCGGTGATTGCTTTTTGACCGCAAAATCAAATGAAAAAAGAAAATCAATAATTAAGCTACTCTCAAATGACATGGTCGATTTCGACCCGTGAACCCCTGAAATCGAATAAAATTGCTATTTTATCTAATTTTCATGTCTTTCAGCTATCTGAAAAATATACTGAAAAACTGGCAAAACTATTATTTAACCCTCTAATGGTCCGACGGAGAAAATTAACTTTTTTAATGACATTTTTGTTCCTGAAAATTATAAAAAAACCCCTCACAATCCCTGCTATTTGGATTTCTATGTACGTAGTACTAAAGCCTGCATACATAACTACAATACGTGATCAATTTCAGCCCAACTAAATGACAGTTTGGTACCTAAATTAACATCTGAAATCAAATATGAAGCTTAGATATTTACAACTAAAGTTGGCTGCTGGTGAATTGCGACCTTTGATCCCCGTAATTATGAAACAAATTGTGCTTAAATAACTAAAATAATAATAAGGCTTTCAAATGAAACCTATTTCAGCCCGGCTCGGTGATTGCTTATTGCCCGAAAAATCAAATGATGAAAGAAAATCAAAAATTTTGCTACTCTCAAATGACATGGTCGATTTCGACCCGTGAACCCCTGAAATCGAATAAAATTGCTATTTCATCTAATTTTCTTTTGTTTCAGCTATCTGAAAAATATACTGAAAAACTGGCAAAACTATTATTTAACCCTCTAATGGTCCGACGGAGAAAATTAACTTTTTAATTAATTTTTTGTTCCTGAAAATCATAAAAAATTACCACACAACCCCTGCTATTTGGATTTCTATGTAAATAGTACTAAAGCCTCCATACATAACTACAATACATGATCAATCTCAGCCCAACTAAATGACAGTTTGGTACCTAAATTAATATCTGAAATCTAATATGAAGCTTAGATATTTACAACTAAAGTTGGCTGCTGGTGAATTGCGACCTTTGATCCCCGTAATTATGAAACAAATTGTGCTTAAATAGCTAAAATAATAATAAGGCTTTCAAATGAAACCTATTTCAGCCCGGCTCGGTGATTGCTTATAGCCCGAAAAATCAAATAAATAAAGAAAATCAAAAATTTTGCTACTCTCAAATGACATGGTCGATTTCGACCCGTGAACCCCTGAAATCGAATAAAATTGCTATTTTATCTAATTTTCATGTCTTTCAGCTATCTGAAAAATATACTGAAAAACTGGCAAAACTATTATTTAACCCTCTAATGGTCCGACGGAGAAAATTAACTTTTTTAATGACATTTTTGTTCCTGAAAATTATAAAAAAACCCCTCACAACCCCTGCTATTTGGATTTCTATGTACGTAGTACTAAAGCCTGCATACATAACTACAATATACGATTAATTTCAGTCCAACTAAATTGCAGACTGGTACCTAAATTATCACCTGAAATCAAATATGAAGCTTAGATATTTACAACTAAAGTTGGCTGCTGGTGAATTGCGACCTTTCATCCCCGTAATTATGAAACAAATTGTGCTTAAATAGCCAAAATAATATCTAAGCTTTCAAATGAAACCTATTTCAGCCCGGCTCGGTGATTGCTTTTTGACCGCAAAATCAAATGAAAAAAGAAAATCAAAAATTTTGCTACTCTCAAATGACATGGTCGATTTCGACCCGTGAACCCCTGAAATCGAATAAAATTGCTATTTTATCTAACTTTCATGTCTTTCAGCTATCTGAAAAATATACTGAAAAACTAGCAAAACTATTATTTAACTCTCTAATGGTCCGACGGAGAAAATTAACTTTTTTAATGACATTTTTGTTCCTGAAAATTATAAAAAAACCCCTCACAACCCCTGCTATTTGGATTTCTATGTACGTAGTACTAAAGCCTGCATACATAACTACAATACATGATCAATTTCAGCCCAACTAAATGACAGTTTGGTACCTAAATTAACATCTGAAATCAAATATGAAGCTTAGATATTTACAACTAAAGTTGGCTGCTGATGAATTGCGACCTTTCATCCCCGTAATTATGAAACAAATTGTACTTAAATAGCCAAAATAATATCTAACCTTTCAAATGAAACCTATTTCAGCCCGGCTCGGTGATTGCTTATAGCCCGAAAAATCAAATAAAGAAAGAAAATCAAAAATTTTGCTACTCTCAAATGACATGGTCGATTTCGACCCGTGAACCCCTGAAATCGAATAAAATTGCTATTTTATCTAACTTTCATGTCTTTCAGCTATCTGAAAAATATACTGAAAAACTAGCAAAACTATTATTTAACTCTCTAATGGTCCGACGGAGAAAATTAACTTTTTTAATGACATTTTTGTTCCTGAAAATTATAAAAAAACCCCTCACAACCCCTGCTATTTGGATTTCTATGTACGTAGTACTAAAGCCTGCATACATAACTACAATACATGATCAATTTCAGCCCAACTAAATGACAGTTTGGTACCTAAATTAACATCTGAAATCAAATATGAAGCTTAGATATTTACAACTAAAGTTGGCTGCTGATGAATTGCGACCTTTCATCCCCGTAATTATGAAACAAATTGTACTTAAATAGCCAAAATAATATCTAACCTTTCAAATGAAACCTATTTCAGCCCGGCTCGGTGATTGCTTATTGCCCGAAAAATCAAATGATGAAAGAAAATCAAAAATTTTGCTACTCTCAAATGACATGGTCGATTTCGACCCGTGAACCCCTGAAATCCAATAAAATTGCTATTTCATCTAATTTTCTTATGTTTCAGCTATCTGAAAAATATACTGAAAAACTGGCAAAACTATTATTTAACCCTCTAATGGTCCGACGGAGAAAATTAACTTTTTTAATGACATTTTTGTTCCTGAAAATTATAAAAAAACCCCTCACAACCCCTGCTATTTGGATTTCTATGTACGTAGTACTAAAGCCTGCATACATAACTACAATATATGATTAATTTCAGTCCAACTAAATTGCAGACTGGTACCTAAATTATCACCTGAAATCAAATATGAAGCTTAGATATTTACAACTAAAGTTGGCTGCTGGTGAATTGCGACCTTTCATCCCCGTAATTATGAAACAAATTGTGCTTAAATAGCCAAAATAATATCTAAGCTTTCAAATGAAACCTATTTCAGCCCGGCTCGGTGATTGCTTTTTGACCGCAAAATCAAATGAAAAAAGAAAATCAATAATTAAGCTACTCTCAAATGACATGGTCGATTTCGACCCGTGAACCCCTGAAATCGAATAAAATTGCTATTTTATCTAACTTTCATGTCTTTCAGCTATCTGAAAAATATACTGAAAAACTAGCAAAACTATTATTTAACTCTCTAATGGTCCGACGGAGAAAATTAACTTTTTTAATGACATTTTTGTTCCTGAAAATTATAAAAAAAACCCCTCACAACCCCTGCTATTTGGATTTCTATGTACGTAGTACTAAAGCCTGCATACATAACTACAATACATGATCAATTTCAGCCCAACTAAATGACAGTTTGGTACCTAAATTAACATCTGAAATCAAATATGAAGCTTAGATATTTACAACTAAAGTTGGCTGCTGATGAATTGCGACCTTTCATCCCCGTAATTATGAAACAAATTGTACTGAAATGGCCAAAATAATATCTAAGCTTTCAAATGAAACCTATTTCAGCCCGGCTCGGTGATTGCTTATAGCCCGAAAAATGAAATAAAGAAAGAAAATCAAAAATTTTGCTACTCTCAAATGACATGGTCGATTTCGACCCGTGAACCCCTGAAATCGAATAAAATTGCTATTTTATCTAACTTTCATGTCTTTCAGCTATCTGAAAAATATACTGAAAAACTAGCAAAACTATTATTTAACTCTCTAATGGTCCGACGGAGAAAATTAACTTTTTTAATGACATTTTTGTTCCTGAAAATTATAAAAAAACCCCTCACAACCCCTGCTATTTGGATTTCTATGTACGTAGTACTAAAGCCTGCATACATAACTACAATACATGATCAATTTCAGCCCAACTAAATGACAGTTTGGTACCTAAATTAACATCTGAAATCAAATATGAAGCTTAGATATTTACAACTAAAGTTGGCTGCTGATGAATTGCGACCTTTCATCCCCGTAATTATGAAACAAATTGTGCTTAAATAGCCAAAATAATATCTAAGCTTTCAAATGAAACCTATTTCAGCCCGGCTCGGTGATTGCTTATAGCCCGAAAAATCAAATAAAGAAAGAAAATCAAAAATTTTGCTACTCTCAAATGACATGGTCGATTTCGACCCGTGAACCCCTGAAATCGAATAAAATTGCTATTTTATCTAACTTTCATGTCTTTCAGCTATCTGAAAAATATACTGAAAAACTAGCAAAACTATTATTTAACTCTCTAATGGTCCGACGGAGAAAATTAACTTTTTTAATGACATTTTTGTTCCTGAAAATTATAAAAAAAACCCCTCACAACCCCTGCTATTTGGATTTCTATGTACGTAGTACTAAAGCCTGCATACATAACTACAATACATGATCAATTTCAGCCCAACTAAATGACAGTTTGGTACCTAAATTAACATCTGAAATCAAATATGAAGCTTAGATATTTACAACTAAAGTTGGCTGCTGATGAATTGCGACCTTTCATCCCCGTAATTATGAAACAAATTGTGCTTAAATAGCCAAAATAATATCTAAGCTTTCAAATGAAACCTATTTCAGCCCGGCTCGGTGATTGCTTATAGCCCGAAAAATCAAATAAAGAAAGAAAATCAAAAATTTTAATATGATAATTTAGGTACCAGTCTGCAATTTAGTTGGACTGAAATTAATCGTATATTGTAGTTATGTATGCAGGCTTTAGTACTACGTACATAGAAATCCAAATAGCAGGGGTTGTGAGGGGTTTTTTTATAATTTTCAGGAACAAAAATGTCATTAAAAAAGTTAATTTTCTCCGTCGGACCATTAGAGGGTTAAATAATAGTTTTGCCAGTTTTTCAGTATATTTTTCAGATAGCTGAAACATAAGAAAATTAGATGAAATAGCAATTTTATTGGATTTCAGGGGTTCACGGGTCGAAATCGACCATGTCATTTGAGAGTAGCAAAATTTTTGATTTTCTTTCATCATTTGATTTTTCGGGCAATAAGCAATCACCGAGCCGGGCTGAAATAGGTTTCATTTGAAAGGTTAGATATTATTTTGGCTATTTAAGCACAATTTGTTTCATAATTACGGGGATCAAAGGTCGCAATTCACCAGCAGCCAACTTTAGTTGTAAATATCTAAGCTTCATATTTGATTTCAGATGTTAATTTAGGTACCAAACTGTCATTTAGTTGGGCTGAAATTGATCATGTATTGTAGTTATGTATGCAGGCTTTAGTACTACGTACATAGAAATCCAAATAGCAGGGGTTGTGAGGGGTTTTTTTATAATTTTCAGGAACAAAAATGTCATTAAAAAAGTTAATTTTCTCCGTCGGACCATTAGAGAGTTAAATAATAGTTTTGCTAGTTTTTCAGTATATTTTTCAGATAGCTGAAAGACATGAAAGTTAGATAAAATAGCAATTTTATTCGATTTCAGGGGTTCACGGGTCGAAATCGACCATGTCATTTGAGAGTAGCAAAATTTTTGATTTTCTTTCATCATTTGATTTTTCGGGCAATAAGCAATCACCGAGCCGGGCTGAAATAGGTTTCATTTGAAAGCTTAGATATTATTTTGGCTATTTAAGTACAATTTGTTTCATAATTACGGGGATGAAAGGTCGCAATTCATCAGCAGCCAACTTTAGTTGTAAATATCTAAGCTTCATATTTGATTTCAGATGTTAATTTAGGTACCAAACTGTCATTTAGTTGGGCTGAAATTGATCATGTATTGTAGTTATGTATGCAGGCTTTAGTACTACGTACATAGAAATCCAAATAGCAGGGGTTGTGAGGGGTTTTTTTATAATTTTCAGGAACAAAAATGTCATTAAAAAAGTTAATTTTCTCCGTCGGACCATTAGAGGGTTAAATAATAGTTTTGCCAGTTTTTCAGTATATTTTTCAGATAGTTTAAACACAAGAAAATTAGACGAAATAGCAATTTTATTCGATTTCAGGGGTTCACGGGTCGAAATCGACCATGTCATTTGAGAGTAGCAAATTTTTTGATTTTCTTTCATCATTTGATTTTTCAGGCAATAAGCAATCACCGAGCCGGCCTGAAATAGGTTTCATTTGAAAGCCTTGATATTATTTTAGCTATTTAAGCACAATTTGTTTCATAATTACGGGGATCAAAGGTCGCAATTCACCAGCAGCCAACTTTAGTTGTAAATATCTAAGCTTCATATTTGATTTCAGATGTTAATTTAGGTACCAAACTGTCATTTAGTTGGGCTGAAATTGATCACGTATTGTAGTTATGTATGCAGGCTTTAGTACTACGTACATAGAAATCCAAATAGCAGGGGTTGTGAGGGGTTTTTTTATAATTTTCAGGAACAAAAATGTCATTAAAAAAGTTAATTTTCTCCGTCGGACCATTAGAGGGTTAAATAATAGTTTTGCCAGTTTTTCAGTATATTTTTCAGATAGCTGAAAGACATGAAAATTAGATAAAATAGCAATTTTATTCGATTTCAGGGGTTCACGGGTCGAAATCGACCATGTCATTTGAGAGTAGCAAAATTTTTGATTTTCTTTATTTATTTGATTTTTCGGGCTATAAGCAATCACCGAGCCGGGCTGAAATAGGTTTCATTTGAAAGCCTTATTATTATTTTAGCTATTTAAGCACAATTTGTTTCATAATTACGGGGATCAAAGGTCGCAATTCACCAGCAGCCAACTTTAGTTGTAAATATCTAAGCTTCATATTAGATTTCAGATATTAATTTAGGTACCAAACTGTCATTTAGTTGGGCTGAGATTGATCATGTATTGTAGTTATGTATGGAGGCTTTAGTACTATTTACATAGAAATCCAAATAGCAGGGGTTGTGTGGTAATTTTTTATGATTTTCAGGAACAAAAAATTAATTAAAAAGTTAATTTTCTCCGTCGGACCATTAGAGGGTTAAATAATAGTTTTGCCAGTTTTTCAGTATATTTTTCAGATAGCTGAAACAAAAGAAAATTAGATGAAATAGCAATTTTATTCGATTTCAGGGGTTCACGGGTCGAAATCGACCATGTCATTTGAGAGTAGCAAAATTTTTGATTTTCTTTCATCATTTGATTTTTCGGGCAATAAGCAATCACCGAGCCGGGCTGAAATAGGTTTCATTTGAAAGCCTTATTATTATTTTAGTTATTTAAGCACAATTTGTTTCATAATTACGGGGATCAAAGGTCGCAATTCACCAGCAGCCAACTTTAGTTGTAAATATCTAAGCTTCATATTTGATTTCAGATGTTAATTTAGGTACCAAACTGTCATTTAGTTGGGCTGAAATTGATCACGTATTGTAGTTATGTATGCAGGCTTTAGTACTACGTACATAGAAATCCAAATAGCAGGGGTTGTGAGGGGTTTTTTTATAATTTTCAGGAACAAAAATGTCATTAAAAAAGTTAATTTTCTCCGTCGGACCATTAGAGGGTTAAATAATAGTTTTGCCAGTTTTTCAGTATATTTTTCAGATAGCTGAAAGACATGAAAATTAGATAAAATAGCAATTTTATTCGATTTCAGGGGTTCACGGGTCGAAATCGACCATGTCATTTGAGAGTAGCTTAATTATTGATTTTCTTTTTTCATTTGATTTTGCGGTCAAAAAGCAATCACCGAGCCGGGCTGAAATAGGTTTCATTTGAAAGCTTAGATATTATTTTGGCTATTTAAGCACAATTTGTTTCATAATTACGGGGATGAAAGGTCGCAATTCACCAGCAGCCAACTTTAGTTGTAAATATCTAAGCTTCATATTTGATTTCAGGTGATAATTTAGGTACCAGTCTGCAATTTAGTTGGACTGAAATTAATCATATATTGTAGTTATGTATGCAGGCTTTAGTACTACGTACATAGAAATCCAAATAGCAGGGGTTGTGAGGGGTTTTTTTATAATTTTCAGGAACAAAAATGTCATTAAAAAAGTTAATTTTCTCCGTCGGACCATTAGAGGGTTAAATAATAGTTTTGCCAGTTTTTCAGTATATTTTTCAGATAGCTGAAACATAAGAAAATTAGATGAAATAGCAATTTTATTGGATTTCAGGGGTTCACGGGTCGAAATCGACCATGTCATTTGAGAGTAGCAAAATTTTTGATTTTCTTTCATCATTTGATTTTTCGGGCAATAAGCAATCACCGAGCCGGGCTGAAATAGGTTTCATTTGAAAGGTTAGATATTATTTTGGCTATTTAAGTACAATTTGTTTCATAATTACGGGGATGAAAGGTCGCAATTCATCAGCAGCCAACTTTAGTTGTAAATATCTAAGCTTCATATTTGATTTCAGATGTTAATTTAGGTACCAAACTGTCATTTAGTTGGGCTGAAATTGATCATGTATTGTAGTTATGTATGCAGGCTTTAGTACTACGTACATAGAAATCCAAATAGCAGGGGTTGTGAGGGGTTTTTTTATAATTTTCAGGAACAAAAATGTCATTAAAAAAGTTAATTTTCTCCGTCGGACCATTAGAGAGTTAAATAATAGTTTTGCTAGTTTTTCAGTATATTTTTCAGATAGCTGAAAGACATGAAAGTTAGATAAAATAGCAATTTTATTCGATTTCAGGGGTTCACGGGTCGAAATCGACCATGTCATTTGAGAGTAGCAAAATTTTTGATTTTCTTTCTTTATTTGATTTTTCGGGCTATAAGCAATCACCGAGCCGGGCTGAAATAGGTTTCATTTGAAAGCTTAGATATTATTTTGGCTATTTAAGCACAATTTGTTTCATAATTACGGGGATGAAAGGTCGCAATTCATCAGCAGCCAACTTTAGTTGTAAATATCTAAGCTTCATATTTGATTTCAGATGTTAATTTAGGTACCAAACTGTCATTTAGTTGGGCTGAAATTGATCATGTATTGTAGTTATGTATGCAGGCTTTAGTACTACGTACATAGAAATCCAAATAGCAGGGGTTGTGAGGGGTTTTTTTATAATTTTCAGGAACAAAAATGTCATTAAAAAAGTTAATTTTCTCCGTCGGACCATTAGAGAGTTAAATAATAGTTTTGCTAGTTTTTCAGTATATTTTTCAGATAGCTGAAAGACATGAAAGTTAGATAAAATAGCAATTTTATTCGATTTCAGGGGTTCACGGGTCGAAATCGACCATGTCATTTGAGAGTAGCAAAATTTTTGATTTTCTTTCTTTATTTCATTTTTCGGGCTATAAGCAATCACCGAGCCGGGCTGAAATAGGTTTCATTTGAAAGCTTAGATATTATTTTGGCCATTTCAGTACAATTTGTTTCATAATTACGGGGATGAAAGGTCGCAATTCATCAGCAGCCAACTTTAGTTGTAAATATCTAAGCTTCATATTTGATTTCAGATGTTAATTTAGGTACCAAACTGTCATTTAGTTGGGCTGAAATTGATCATGTATTGTAGTTATGTATGCAGGCTTTAGTACTACGTACATAGAAATCCAAATAGCAGGGGTTGTGAGGGGTTTTTTTTATAATTTTCAGGAACAAAAATGTCATTAAAAAAGTTAATTTTCTCCGTCGGACCATTAAAGGGTTAAATAATAGTTTTGCAGTAGATTCTTCAGATGGCTGAAACATAGGAAAATTTTATGAAATTGCAATTTTATTCGATTTCAGGGGTTCACGGGTCGAAATCGACCGTGTCATTTGAGAGAAGTAAAATTTTGGATTTTCTTTTTTCGTATGATTTTTTGGGCTATAAGCAATCATTTAGCCGGGCTAGAATAGGTTTCATTTTAAAGCCTAGATATTAGTTCGACTATTTTAACACAACTTGTTTCATAATTACGGGGATGAAAGGTCGCAATTCACCAGCAGCCAACTTTTCTTGTAAATATCAAAGCTTCTGATTTGATTTCAGGTGATAATTTGGGTACGAATCTGTCATTTAACTGGGTTTAAATTAATTGTGTATTGTAGTTATGTATGCAGGCTTTAGTACTACGTACATAGAAATCTAAAAAACCGGGGTGGTGTGGTAATATTTTATCATTTTCAGGAACAAAAATGTAATTAAAAAAGTTAATTTTCTCCGTCGGACCATTAGAGGGTTAAATAATAGTTCTGCCAGTTTTCATTATATTTTTCAGATGGCTTAAACATAGATAAATTTGAAGAAATCGCAGTTATTTTCGATTTCAGGGGTTCACGGGTCGAAATCGACCGTGTCATTTGAGAGAAGTAAAATTTTGGATTTTCTTTTTTCGTTTGGTTTTTTGGGCAATAATCAATCATTTAGCCGGGCTGGAATAGGTTTCCTTTTAAAGCCTAGATATTAGTTAGGCTATTTAAGTTCAATTTGTTTCATAATTACGGGGATGAAAGGTCGCAATTCACCAGCAGCCAACTTTAGTCGTGAAAATTTTAGTTTCCTAAGTGGTTTCAGATGTTAATTGGGTTCCATGCTGTCGATAAGCCGGACAAAATATGTTTTTTTTTGTAGCTAAATATACAGTCTTTGATATTATTTACATTGAAATCCAAATATCAGGGGTTGAGTGGTGTTTTTTTTAATGATTTTCAGGAATGAAAATGGCAAAGAAAAAAAAGTTTCCGTCGGTTCATTACAGGGTTAAATAAATGTTTTGCCAGTTTTCAGAATATTTTTCAGATAGCTTATATATAAGAAAATGCAATGATATAGCAGTCTTACACGAATTCAGGGGTTTACAGGTCGAAATCCACCAAGTCATTTGAGAGTCGTAAAATATTTCGATATTCCCATTTTCGTTATTTTTTTTCGGCAATAAATAATCGTTAGACCGCGCTGAAATAGGTTTTATTTAAAAGCCTATTATTTGATCTACACGTTTCAGTAAGTTTTGTTGCATATTTAAGAGGAATGAAGGTTGTGATTCTTGTTGTGGCGTTTGGTTGCGATACATGTCTTGATGGGACTTTGTCATTTTAATATTGTTTTTAATTTATGCTTATTGCATTTTTCGAACCATTCGAAATGAATTAGTAGCTGCTTTTATAGAATAAGAGGTCGTAATCGTGTTGGCTGCTAACTTCACAAAAAAAGTCATCTTAATTTAGTCGGATTATTGGCAGCCAAAGTTGGCTGCCAACTTCACACCGGTGTACAAATATACTTGTAAGTGTAGTTGCAAACATGCGAAGTACTCCGCCCTCAATACGTACCTACATAGTAAGCTGTGCAGTTCAGTCAAAACCATGTGAAAAGGATCATAATTGTCATCAGCATTCAAAACAACTGGCCAAGTGCGAGGCGGGCTCGCGCACTGAGGGTTCACTACAACCACAAAATACAACAATTATCAATAAAAAAAACCGAGTTCGTAATTTAGCCATAGGACGTCCACTGCTTGACATAGGCCTCCCCATCGATCTCCAGAACGGCCGGCTGGAAGCGACCTGCTTTAGGCTTAATAATAGGGTCCCGTTTTTACTCTTTGGGTACAAAATCCTAAAAACCATTTTAAAATTGCACAGAATAAAAATGTTTCGTAACTTAAACTTCGAAACTTTTTTGCCTTGCCTAGGGTCATGTGGTTACAAAATTCCATTTTGATAGTAGCATTTTTTTACTGTTATCGTTTGTTTTGAAACACTAAGACATTCTAAAACACCAAATACACTATCGTTTCATATCATGGGTAATGATATAAGAATACAACGTTGAAAATGTAAAAACAGTTCGCTTATGACTGTTTTTTATTAGCCTAATTCGTTAAACTATTTGTCTTGAATTGTATATGAAACAGAAACTAATCGTTTACGGTTTCAGAATTCTTTATTAATCTCATAAGAATATAACATTCACTTACTGAGATTACACATTAAACTTAGTAGGTAGATAAATATATGTGCCGCTTAGCGCAGCATGCAGACTTAAGAATAGTAATAAACACAATACAATACTAATATCAAAAATAAATACAAAACCAATGAGCTCAGACACGTGCAACAATCGAGAAAATAAAAATAATAAGATAAAAACAAACAAATTTTCCTTAAGAAATAAAATAAAATGTGAAATGTGAGGTACTTCGCGATTATTCTATTTTATGTCGACCACTCGATCCGGTTTCTGTTGCGCTTCGCACGGAACCGATAACAATAGACTGCCGTCTAAAGCCTCTGTCACACTGTTAGTTAGTTGGTCATAAATAATTGATATAGTTAATTTTTTTATATTTTCATGTTTATGTACGAAAAATCCTTTAATACGTGTAACTTTAATAATTTTTTGAATGTATAAAATGATTTTGCCTGTTTTATGTCCGTTGGTAATTTGTTGTACAAATAGGCACCCTCATACATTATATTATTAATGCCATAATTTGTTCTAGGTTTTTTCAGTAAACATAAGTTATTTGCTTGTCTCGTTATTCTTTTTTGTATATCAATCTTTTTTGTAAATGTTAATTGTGTATGTATGTCCTTTGTTAAAATTTTTCTTATTAGAGCGCATGTATTATATTTGTATGTTTGAGGTATATTCATAATTTTAGTTTCCTTGTAAATTTTAGTAGTAGGCGTTAGGTAGTCATATCGAAATAGTGTTTTAATAATCTTATTTTGACTTCTTTGCAAAATTTCAAGATTAATTTTTGCTGCCGTTCCCCAAACTTCGATCAGATAATCTATGTGAGGTTTTACCATCGAATTGTAAATTGTATATCGTACTCGCTTTGGGAGGCATCGGGCCATGCTACGGAGCGCACCTATTAGTGATGTAAGTTTGCTTCTAATATACTCCAAATGTGGTTTCCAAGTGAGGTGTTTATCAAGAATTAAGCCTAAATATTTTTCTTTATTGATTTCGTTAATTAATTTACCGCTAATGGTTAGGGGGTTGAATTGGCCGATTTTTTTATTTTTAGCAGAGAATATTATATAATTAGTTTTAGAGGTATTGATAGTGAGTAAATTAGATTGCAGCCACTTGTGAAGGAGATCGAGATCATGCTGTGCTTGTTCTATTATGTAAGCTATGGAGTTGCTATTGTAGAATAGACTAGTATCATCGGCATATAAGGTTATATCTCCTTTTAAACCTATTTTGTTTATGTCGTTGATGTAGATCAAAAACAGCAAGGGCCCAAGGATAGAACCCTGGGGGACGCCATATGTAATTAGTTGAGGTACACTTTCAATTCCATTTATTTTGGTAATCTGATACCGATTAGAAAGATACGACTGAAAAATTTCGTAGGCAGAACCAGTTAGTCCTATTGATCTTAGTTTTAATAAAAGCTTTGCATGGCTCACTGTGTCAAACGCTTTTTTTAAATCGATAAAGATCCCCAGATTTATAAGTTTTTTATCAATGTTAAGTTTTATCGATGTCACTAAGTCAATAGCTGCCGTAAGAGTATTAGATTTGGGCCGAAAACCGTATTGCTTTTCAAACAAAAAAATTTTTGATTCCAGGTATGTACTAAGTCGATTATGTAGAATTTTTTCAAAAACTTTTGATAGTATTGGTAATACAGATATCGGTCGATAGTTCCCAGGTTCCATTTTATTGCCATTTTTGTAAATGGGACTAACTTTGGCAATTTTTAAGGAATCTGGAAATGTTCCTTCAGCTAGACACTTGTTAATGCAGTTCGTTAGATTTTCAGTTATAAGATCTTTGACACATTTGATCATTTTTGTACTAATACCATCTATACCAGTGCTTGCGTTGGAGTCTAGGTTGGTGATAATTTTTGCCACTTCGTCAATAGTAGCAGGTTTGAAATCAGTAATAATTTGTTCATTATATTGTTGATTTTCAGATAATAGCGTTTTCGGAATAATGTGATATTCTTTTGGTATTTGATTTGCAAGCTCAGCACCTATGTTTGAGAAAAAAATATTGAAGCATTCACATATTTGTTTTGTATCTGAGATTTGCCCATTAGATGTTTTTAATTTTAAACAGGTTGATTGATTTTTTAATTTGTTATTTGCTAAACTATTAATAAGCTGCCACATTTTTAAAGGATTCTTTTCACAATTTTTAAAAGCATCATAGTAATACTGATTCTTAGTTTTTTGGATAGTTATATATACGGTATTCTTTTGTCTCACATACTTCTGTTTTAATTCTTCGTCTCCAGGTGATAACTTCAGATTGTGCCACAGAATATTTCTTTTATTTATCAATGATAGTAAGTCCTTGTTGATCCAATCTTTTGTAGGTGGATTTTGTAGTTTAGTTTTAGTAATTTTGTTTTGTGAAATTGCTTTCAACAGATCAGTTTCTAATATTGTATATTCATTATGTAATTTAGCCAATGTGGAATCCTTGATAGTTTGATATAAGTTATTGTAATTCATTGCTTCATATTCTACTCGTTTTATTGGTTCTGGTTTAACTCTCTTCACCTCAAGGTAGATTTGTCTATGATCAGAGAAGGCAGTCTCAATGATGGCCAAATGAAAACTATTATCTTTTAAGGAAGTACAAACGTGATCCAATATAGTCGCAGTAGTTTCTGTTTTGCGTGTACAGTATTCTTTATCAATCTTATTTAATATTCTTAAGCCATTCTCCTTTAAAACACTCTTATATTCTTTTATCGAGGTTTCTTTGCTAAGTAAATTCAGGTTTAGATCTCCAAAAATAATAATTCTTCTTTTTTTTGACAGTTGGCTACTATATATTTCTAGAAAATTCTTTACACTTGACGAGGGCTGTTTATATACAACTCCAATATCGAGAGAAAGGTTCTTCAGGTGGATCCAAAGATAATGGTTACAGTCTTCACAATGATCATCCAGAGACTCATGATTTAAATTTTTGTGTATGTATAATGAGACACCACCTCCTAACGATGTTGTTCTGTAGTTATAGTAATGGTTATAATTTGGTAAGTGAAGCCTTTTGGCGTCATTTTCATGTTTTATCCATGTTTCTGTGATAACTATAACATCCAAAGTTTTATGAAAGGTTTCCACAATACACCTTAGCTCATCATGTTTACCCTTTTTGACTAAACTGCGAGCGTTTGCGTATAGGAAGTTTAATGTTTTGGGTGTAGTTGTTATATCTGTATAGTTATCTGTTATTTCATATGTTATTGTGTGGATGTCTCTATCTTCGACTGTATGTAAATTTGTATCTAGTTTTTTGACTCACTTAAAATTTTTGGGACTCCTTTAACGTACTTTATTGACAGGTTTTGTTCTCCGCTCTCTTGGCGTTTTTTTAATTCGAGTCTGAGGTTCGTCATATGTTTCTGCTGTTGTGGAGTCTCGTCGGAATAAATTCGGACTCCGTCAAAGTTGAACTTTTTTTGATTTCGTAGTATGGTTTTGGGTGTATCTTCAGAAGAGAAAATTACTTTTAGTGGGCGCGTTTTTTTCCCATCATATTTACCAAGTCTCAGGAACCTTTTCTCTTTCGGACAATCGGGGTAAATAGTTTTTATGATTTTATACAGATTAATTCTATCAGCCTCTTCCCTGGCTTCCCGATTTTCAGAGTATTGCTCGGAAATACCAACCACTACAATATTCCGATTCCGTTCTGCGCGCTCTTGCAATTCTACAATAACATCATTATAGGCACTCATGAATTGAGGCTGCATCGGTTGTATAGTTTGCGAGTGTGACTTTAGTTGTAGAATTTCATATTGTAATTGTGTAATTTTCTCTTCATTTGTTTTAGCATAGTCTTTTAGTTTCGTCATTTCCGATTTTAGGTTATTATTTTCTGTTAGCAAATATTCAGTTGTGGATTTTATATCATGCAATTGTTCTCTAATGGATGACGTATTCTCCGTTATAGCACTTATATTCTCGTTGTGACGCGTATTAGACTCCTTGAGTATGTCTAAAATTTCTTTTTTAAAAGCGTTGAGCTGGCATGTGAACTCATTCTCGGGTTCTTTTCTCTTTCTCGTAGTTAAGTTACTTTTTAAAACCAGTGAATTTGCATCTAGCATAAACTTAGACAGATCTGGTTGAGAGCTACTGCCGCTACCAGAAGATAGCATTTTTCGGGATGGGATTTTCTGGGAGTAAGGACCACTCATATTTAGTATGGCGCTGAGTTGTTGCTTCGTCAAGTATGAACGTACCTTTACAATTCAGAAAGGTGTCCTCGACGCTCGCTGTGTCTCTTTCACTCCGGTGACACTGTGATAAAAGGCCAGCGTGCCATTTAATTAAATTTGAGCACTATGTTAAAGGCGAAAGAAACTAAAATTTAGCCGAAACGTTATTAAATTATATTAAAAGAATCGTTGGACACGTCTGCTCACTACGCCTGCGGCAGCGGCAGTTTTACTTCTCCATTTGAGGAAACACCAATACCTTTAAAAACGGGCCCATCTTATTTATAGCCGTAGATAACGTGAACCCTAATCAGGCGGCTATCGGAAGGCAATCCATCTGCTAATAAAATCAACAGTGTGTTTGTGACACGACATGTGTTTGACAAGGTCGGGGAGATAATGTGGAAACACTAGTCATAGTAAGGACTAGGCTAACAAAATGAAAGAAGCTTTATTTTTTGAAAAGGTGGAGGATCTAACGCTATATTATCAAGAGATCGCGAAAAATTAATTATTCTTAGAAGTATATTTTAACGTTGATTGCAATTTCGATTGCAATATTTGTTTATAATTTTTTTGAATGATTTTAAAGATTGCATGAATAGCAACTTCGATGGGCTACATAATTATGCACGGACCTATCTCTAGCTATGGCAATTGATTATTTGATTTGGCATTATTCTTAGCATACACTGCGAAAAATAGTCACATATAATCGGTTGATTAAAGCCAAAAGAGGCAGATTGTATTAGTAAAAATTATAATTCTACTATTTTAAGTGTTGTATCCGATTCTAAAGAATTTGAGGTAATTTGTTGTAAGTGTCCTTACTGTCGATTCTATACTGTAATAAGGATAAGGACCCTATTCGGATATTGATGACATTTGGCAAGTCACCTGTCGAATGATACAGGTTTTTAATGCCAATTAAAAGTAATATAATTACCGGTATACGTTTATTTCATCAATAAAATATGCAGAGGGCATCAAGTGTAGGGAGGCAAGTGTGTAACGGAAAATGTAACGTTTTGCAGTCATGAATTTTTGATATAACATAATACATTCTACAGGTCGTACAGTATGTAAACATATACTGTTAAGAGCCAGCTTGGCGCTTACCATTCGGCGAACTACTTGCTCCTTTACGTCAGTATAACGTGAATTAGGTGTAGAAATAAAAATTGCCTCTAAGTTTTCATATTTAAACGACAATTTTTCCGATCATAGCTTTACCATCCCATTTACACATCGCGTTTTTTGAACCAATCATTCAAAAACAATTTAAAAAACTCTAAAGACATCGGAAGCAAAACGTTTTACAGCTAACAAAACTTACGAGGCCTTTGTGCCATAAACTGCTTGACTCTACCTAACGAGCGCATTTATGGGGTGTCATAAAAATGGCGCCTACGTTTATGGTGCCCGAATGTTTCGCCCAATTATGGTGCCTTAATTAGGTGATGATCAATTGGTGTGATGTAAATTATGAGAGATTGGAATAAAAACGCGGTCGCTGATTTTAACAGCTACCTTTGGCAAATATTCGACAACACCGCTGGTGTTGCAGACGAAGGTTACAGCTTCTTAATTATTGTTTAATATAATTCACACGCAGAGAGTACCAGTTAATGCCACAATTCAGAGATTGCTAATGGCATGAAACTCTTTCAAGACTGTCCAACACCCTTGTCGTTCTTCTTCTTACCTCTCTTTTTATTTGAAAGTAAGTATATTACCTATTATTCGAATATTTATGTTTTTGGAAGTTGCTTAGATACTTTGATTATGTATGTACATCGTCAAAGCTTGGATATTGGTTCAGTGCCGTCTCAAATATGTGAGAAGATCTTCGCTATGTAAAAAAAAAAGTACAAGCTTGGCGGCAATTTGGCATTAAAGGACTCACGCTAATATGAAAACTCAAATTTCTTAAGTCATTTTCTCTATTTCTCTCGCTTTCTCTGACCGCTGCAGTAATCATTTACCATGTTAGGCAATTCTATAAAATTCCACTCGTTCTTATCAAAACTGTTTCAAAACATAATCAATCTCTATTTTATTAACATTGTTTTTTTTTTACAAACTTCTTAAATTAGAATTTTTATAATATTATATCAAAAATACGATGCTGGTTTCGATTACCCACGCTTGTGAAGTACGCATTAATTTTATGCATAATTATATTTAGATAAGTTTAACACGAAAATACCTTTAAAAGATCCTCAGAAGTCATTATGAAGCAGGAATTATCATTAATGAATAATTTAAATATTATATTAAATTTGATAGTAATGTGTTGTTTTCGAATACAACTGCTGCTTGTGTTCGTAGTACTGAAACTAGTATGAAATACTATAACGTTTTTGATAAGGTATTAGTGAAACAAAAGGCAAAGTCTGCAAGTAGCGCTCAGCTTTTAGTAGCAAGTTTAAAGTCCACTGTAGGAATTAGGCATAACTAGTTGCGCTTCGCAGTTTTGTTTGCAATTTACGAGTTTTCTTCAATTTTTCTGTATCATACTGATCATACGTCCGTCCTCGTGATGCATACTATCTTCATGCAAAATTATAACAAATTCGGTTCAGTCCCTTCTTTTTTGTTTTGTATATTTGGCGGGCTATTCTAGTACCTTGTGTGATAAACTCATAGATCAAAATGTCGAATGATGTGTTTAACGCTTAACTACAGGCTTGGAAGTGGGTATTAATTCTTTTTAGCATTATAATGAGACATTCTTAAAAGCACCTGCGATCAAATGATCGATGCCGTGCATACATTTACTAAAGTTATCAAGAATTACACGCGATTATTCAAGATTATGTCTGCTTAAGTCAGAGTAGTTATTATTTTTCATATGAATTTCCTATTTCTTTAAAATTGAATAACGATGTTGCGTCATTGAATCTTTATCATCAAAAAAAAAACTCGGTCAATGCGTGCGTTTTTAGGATGTTGCAAGGTTAAACATGTCAAACAAAGTAATTTTTAATTTAATCAAAATTTTCTCTACTTCAAAATGCTGCATATTTTTCTTAATTAACACTCTAAAGAAGCTTATTATAGACTGCGACAACGCTTGCATATTATGTTCAATGTGGCTAGATAAGCGGAAGCCAACGCAACGCTAGCGCAATTCAAACAGTACCTCAACTTACTCGTTGTGGAATACTATTTAACCAAAACATTAAGTGAACTTCCCATTATAAAACACACATGATTAGCATCGATAGCGGCCTCGCTTGAATATCATTAACCCTTCCGAGTGATATTAATTTCACGTTTTGTTTCGAGTCTTGAGGTATGTGCGCTGCCGCCCGCCGCCCGCCGCCCGCCGCCCGCCGACCCGCCGCGGGGAATTCGAATGTTTGCTTTTTGAAGTAGATTTTTGAAATTCTCTCTTTCTAGTGACGTTTCAAATAATTCCAAGAAATTTTGTTTTAGAGAAAAGATTTAACTAATGAATAGGTATACAAGGTTATTGGTAACTAGCTAACGACATCTCGCAGGCAGCTTTCCTTCATCATGCTTAACAACATTTGTTCCATTACTTTTTACCAACCTAACACACACATTCTTTTCGTTGTCTATTTTGCATTTATAAGAGTCGACTCCTTATGTTTGATCGAGCCCCGCGTTTCTTCTCATTCGAAAACGCGTAAATGTGTTGCCATCTAAAGCACTAATTTAAATACAAATTTTTGTTTTTGTATATAATATAAAAGACGAAATGTTATGGAACAAAAGTTGTTTTGTCGGAAAACTGCCTGCAAGAGGTTGTTAGTAAGTTACCAATAGCCCTGTATAACAACCGTAGAAACAAGTCTGCAGCATGAGTTACCGCCGAATAACCGACTACCTACAAAGCATTCTTATAAGAATCTTATATTAAGCTTTCTCTCGCTCTTTCCACCGTTGGGGTAAGAGAGCGAGACCACTGTAAGATTGAAATAAGAATAGAATAAGAAGCATCTTAATGTTGTCGATTCCTTTACTATAATCGTCGATTTTATCGTATAATTATGTTATTCTATGTTAGGTATTTGGACCATTAAGCCACCTCAATATTGTTCTCGGTAGCCTCATTTAGATCTTCCCTGGTGCTGACTGGGCACGATATAGTCAGCACGAGTTGTCCATCAACTGTGACATTATTTGAGGACTCACTTCACTTAATTGGAGGGGCTTAATTGGAGATATTATATGACCATAAAATAAAAACTAAAAATCACAAAAAAAGACAATTAAAAAAATGTATCATCATCAGCCAGAAGACGTCCACTACTGAACATAGAGCTCCCTCTTTAACTAAAATCAATAAGTAGGTAATGTAAAATCTACCTCCACGACTGGCGCCTGCCAACCTTACCACCAACAAATAAAATAAAACTGTAACCCCTCAGTCAGACAGAGATCCTCGAGTTATGATGGATGGCCAGGGACGTGTAGAGGCGGTGCGACCATTAAAAAACAATAACGCATCGCGGCCCGTGTCCGACGCAATTTGGGAGCGCGGCGCGCGGTCTCTATCTCGCGTGAAACGGACTGAATTTGTGCCGGTAACTTACAGAACAAGGTGCATCGATGTTTGCGTTTTGCCAATACGATATTATGACAATTCTATGCAGTTGCGTAAAGATGTGTGTATAATTTGCTCAGAGATAACACAAAGTAGAAAAGGGTATCACAGGTCTGGGCAGAGTAGAAGACACCTAGTATCAAATAGGTAACACCTCGTAGATAAAAGAAATCTAATGTCCATTACATCCGTAGATACGTAGATTCCTTCCTAAAGAAGGAATTCTTAATTAAATCTGTAGCTTAGGTACATTATTTTTATCTTAAATACTATACTTACCCACTTGTCTCGCTATTACCATTATCATATTGAGTAAGTGTTGTTAAAAGTTTTTGACTGTGCTAAACATAATAACTATCTCGCACTGCTGTATCTACAGAAACTAATAAAATATACCTACCATTCGTTTGTTCTCAAAATAAGGTTGCAAATCGAACCAAACCTCTGTCTCTAGATGAATTAGTTAAACAAGGGCTAGCTAGTTCTAACGACTACCTCGGGCACTCCTTCACTTAATACGATTTTAATTGATAACCGACACGTGTGTATATTTTTTTTTTAAAGAAAGTAGCATAAAATGTTGCGTGTTCGATGGAGATTTAGCGTGCAAGTTGTAACTTTCCTTTTTTATAACTTTGAAAAGTTTGTAAGGCCATTGTCACGGAATTAGGCCATTGTAAAAAGTTTTGGTGGAAAACTTTAGTCGTAAACCTACTGAATGGACTAAAATGTTTTGGATCGATTGTCTCATATAACACGACAGAAAAGTTTTTTTTTTTTAAATTAGAACGTCTGTCGAGGCATTTTTGTAAGAAATTTGTTGTAGCCAGTTGCACCCATATAAAAGAAACGTCAGTCATTCTAAATCAGTTAGCAACTGTGATGCGGAATCAGAACTTTGAGACCTAGCACAAAAAAGTAAGGTCTATGTTCTTTGGTTGCGGAGTTCGACGTGTTGATCTGAATAAGAATGTTTAATCAAGGGTCACTCATAATGCCTGGCGACAGATTTTCTTTCTCATTTCCTCTGTATTTACTTCTCTTTTCTGTGTATAATACACAACATGCGACCTGTGATTTTCTAAATTTTCTAATTTTCGATTTTTTTTTCGATTTTTTTTAAACTCCGATATAACAAAATATCTTTACCTTGACTTTGGTCGATTATATCTATTAAACGACTGAAAATAGACAGACGTAAAAAATGTACAGAGAGATAGGGTTATTAAAAATATATATCTAAATAACGTAAACAATAAATAAAAAGTTGGTTTACCAGGTTAATAGTGTTTTGTTTTGATTTCAGGTAAGTTTCTTAACCGCCATTAAACTTCTGCCGTAACTTCAACAAGGTAAGTGATACTATTATTTAATATTTTCAGTTCTATTTATTCTGTGGATAAGATACTTACCTGCATAATTATCTTTTTAACATATTTACTCGGATAGAGGTAAATATGTAGGTAAATATTTTCTTCGATAAGTGGTAATTAAGCTAACCGTTATCCAACACTTTATGAATGCTTTTTGAATCTGCAATTTTCTCGTAGGTATGGTAAAAATCACTGTACATCACTTGGGGAAACCATACACTTTAAATTCGAGTGAATATACGACCCTCGCTACGCTCGTGCCGCAAACTTTAATGTCACCCTCGTTGAAAATCTGTTCCGTTTACCCACGCGTAAAGTAATGTACTTTTTCTACAACGTTAGTACAGTACCTAATGTAAATATAAACATCACCGCGTTGGAAATATATAAAAAATATTGAGATCCATATTTATATTTCAATTAGCAAAGACAGGATAAAATAATCGATAATGCCATCGCTCAAAAACGGCGAAAGAAAACATTGTTAGGAAACTGATATGTCCAAGAATCTCAAAAGTTCAAAGGAATATTATGACATTCACCAACATGCACTGGACCAGCATAATGGATTAGGGCCCATCCTCTCTCTCTCTCTCTTTCTCTCTCTCTATCTAAGAGTAGGCATTTGTCCCAGCAGTGGGAACATGATAGGCTGATAAAGATGATGACGATGGTTTTATTTTCTGGAATAAAAAACAATTTCATTTCATTACAATCACTTTAGAGTAAAAATAAAATTATACAACAGTTGTAATCAATGCATCGGCGAGAACAGCAGCCGACCGAAACATTTGTAGCAGGTAACATTATCAGAAGCAACTAGCCAACTAGTTTACTGTGTTTTGTCACAATCAGTCACGTCGGAGAGTTACTGTGGCCATCGACGCAATTTACTGCTAATAAATGTGGCCACTTTCCGCTCGTTGCTAATTACAACCACCGTTTTAACATTCCTTGGCAGCGCGCGGCCCATTGTGAGAGTTGAGAGACGGGAGACAGCTCTATTTTGGCAAATGTGACGTGACGCAGGTTGATTGAGAGTCTTTGTCCAAAAATATTCGAGATTATTCACGTGTTAATACAATGTAAGTGTCTTCAAGTCAAGGGCCGGCTACTGTATAGGCGCGTCTTTTGTAAAGCACGTTATCATTTGACCGCTGACGAAATTGATATTGCTTGATATCTATGATATTCTATGGAAACCCTTGATAGTATACTGAAAACCAACACTATTAAAGTATAATTTTTAATTATAATGGTCCCTATGCAGGCAGTAGTCGCTCAGTGTCCAGAGATTTTGCAGATCTGCGCCGGGCTCGAGATATTTGTATTAATTTGTTGACTGGGTGGTACCAAGTGGCACTTGCCAGCCAACCATCTTCTAATAAAATTGTATTTTTTTTTCGAAATACTCGCGTAGCTTTCTTGGTATATACCAAAGATAATTTATATCGTCATTGATATATAAACTAAAACTAATAAAGTAAATTTAAATATTATTTTATTAGTCCATTTTATATCTTGATTTATTTCCTACTCTAAAATACGTATTGAATAAATACAACCTATCAAATATTTCATTGTTTAAAGCTGTTTATAAGTTGAAATATTTGTTTAACCACCGCCTATCAGTATCGAACCAATTTCCATACTTGACATCGAGTGCCTACAAATCATCTCTAGTTTGATCGTATACCCCCCAATTAGATTCTCACCATACGAGGCCCGAGACAAGACAGGGCTCCGCTTGGGGCGATGGAGCGCTAACTACAGAGTAGAGTCGCTACCGCCTTCCTCTTGTGTGGTCCTCATGTGGGGTCTTCTACTCAGCTCCAGATGGCGAGGATGAGACTAGCGAGGTGGACGGCCTAATATCAGTAGTCCGATGATCGGACCACTATATCTATCCCCCAGATCTGCGTAAAGGCAACCCGGTCTTTAAATTTTTAGCGTATTTACCTTAGTCACATTAGTGCATGTGATGTGGCGCCTGCAGAACCTAGCAGAACAATGCACACTTTCACTGCAAGCGAAACAATTAACCGCGTCTTCCTAGATTAAAATTATTCATCTACCTAACAAGGCAAGCCACGTCAACCCCATGATGTAAATGTATTATATTTTTTCAATTCCGTTTTAGTGATAGTTTTTATTGTAGTTATAAGTCTTGACATAAAAATTTGATCAATTTACTTTGGGCTGTAAGTGTCTGAGTTAAATTTGATGTTATCTTTTTTTTATGCATTTGTAATAGCTTCTCAACTTTCATCGTCAGTTTGTCGAAAATATCAATTTTCACTCAATATTTTTCGCAATATTTATGACACTATAATTCATTGAGGCTTTTACGCTGTGCCAATAAACTATAAACAACCATTTTCCCATACCTTACCCCCAAACAATAAAAAGCCCAAGAAAAACAAAATGAACACTATGTGTTAGTAATAAAGCTGAATGTGAATGCAGAAATAAATTTGCGCACACTCATAGTGCTGTCTTAACCCTGTAACAGTCACATGCGGTCTTTTAGACCGTCGCGTCATGGTTTAAAGTTTAAACTGGCGTAAACCGTATCGTATCCTACATGGAAAGGGAATTGCTAGTTGGTAAAGTGCGTATTAGCAGCGAGAGCGGTTGTCTTGTTGGTCCGCGCCTAATTGTAGGTTCTCGACGCCTCGTATTATCGTATGAGAGCCTTGCTAGTAGGGATGCCGCGTGAACTTTTAGTATAACGAATATTAGTTACCTTTTGGTTGTATTTGTTTCCTTACACCTTTGAATTAGGTAAAAGGCTAGATGATCATATATTATTATGAAGTTTTATAACTACATTTGTACATTTAGCACATAACACGTAATTATTAGTTTTTTTTAACCGCAACGCAATCGTGTAGATTCAGGGATAGTCACTGGGTTGGGTAGGTGACGTCATCATAAATACGAGATAACGACATGTATATTGGAGAAGAAAAGTTATCAAAATACACTGACGTCTCCTACCCTACGTCACTCTACGTGACGTATCATTGAATGTCTTTTGAAATTATATTAATGATTTGTACATATTTTTTGTTCATTTCGTGTATCGTTTGCGAAATATGATCCGATAATAAAATTACTGTCGGAATTTCAAAATTTTTTAAGGAAATCTTATATACATTATTTTAGATTATCGTATAATTTCTCGTCATAATTTTTTTTTTGTTAGTTTAAAAACATTTATACCACTCACATTTTAGTGTACATAAAACATAAATATAACATTACAACAAAGATTTAACTTTCATTTTGCTTATCACTTCTAATTAAAATCCATACTAATCAATTAAATAAAAAAAATACAAATCAACAAATTAATTTCCTACTAGGGTTGCAGCCTGCAGCCCCTCGGCACGTACTAGGGCGTTACCAGTTCGCATAATTTGCCGGCGCCGTGTGTGGCGGCCCTAACTCAGCGGGCCCGCCCGGCCCGCTCGCCACTGACGGGTTCAATTGAAAAATAAACACGCTGAGTGATGGCCCTACAGACCGGCTGACGTGCGGAAGGTTGTTGACTCCGGTGACGGGTTAGTTAGAACCTGCGAATTTTTTTCAGATTTATTTTTGTATCTTTTTTTTTAAGAAACGGTAGTGGTTATTTTTAATACTGTATAATTTTTCGCAACACGCGATGGTACCTTGATATTTTTTGTCAGAAATTATATAGCAGTGCTGAGAAGAAAAAGGCGTTGAACGACCAGGACCATTCCTTTGACAAACTTCAAACAAACCTCTCATGACGAATGCAACTTATCACAATTCACAACACGTCAATACTTGACGTCAGAATGTTTACTAAGAAGTAAAAAACTACTGAAGAAGAAAACTTCTTCAGTCAAGACTAGAGAAGTATGTAGATATAAATAGAGGCTACTTTAGGACCATTAGCAATAGCAGAGGAGTGTTCTATGCGCGATTTAAGATTTAGGAAAGAATAAAAGTTCCATATGTTTTGATTCGCCCCGCTCCATTTCACCGGCCTTGCTATCTGTATAACTATATAATTAGCCAGCAGTACTATAAATCGTGCGGCGCTCTGAGCGGAGCCACAGAATAAACGACAGTTGGTAAACGTCTGATATTAATTACAAGTCAGTATCTCGCCCCGACTGGCGGGTATTCTGTCGCTGTGTAAACAAAGCCTTTAGGCTGGCCACAGACTGACGCAAATGTCGCGCAACTTTTACCCTTCGACTGTGCGATGAGATGACACTTGTCAAGATAATGTGACAGTTTAGCGTTCGTGACGTTCTTAACTATCAGATCTCAATAAGTTTGCGAAGTTAAACAATTATTTGTACCATCAGTTTTTGGATAAACAAAGGTCAACTGAGCGCTCTATACCAATGGTGATGTTTTTTTTTAACCTTTGACACGTGTTGGTGTAGGTCCTGGTTTGTTTATGTATAACCGTTATGGCGTGTTGTGGAGATCTTCGGGAGGCTTAAAAATTTGGCTGGAGTAGAGATTGACCTTTTAGGTACTTTTAGACTACTGCTTCTGCTTTTGCAGTGACCAGAATGTATGCTGCCAGTGCGTCGCCGCGGCTGCCTAATCGTAGTCTCGCGACTATTCACCTCGGGCGCGACTGTCGTACGACTAGTCTCTCGTGTGAGTTCGTCCTTACCTATATAAATACGAAGGCACTCTGATGGCCAAGGGGCAAAAGTCCTTGCGGAATATTGATTTTTTTGGGATAATGATGATGTCGGAATGATTTTAATTTAATGGTACTGCCGCGATTTGTAAAGGCGTATATCATTCGGTTGTTAAGTACGATATTCAATTTGATGGTGTAAAATTATTCAAATTTTACATCATTTCGTGTTGGCTGGTATTAACATACTTACTAATAATCTTATAGTAGCGGTGGTCAAGATAAACCTACTTGGATCGCTGCGCCGTCAAAGTTAGATAATAATAATGCATCATCATCTACTCCTATTTGGTGCACAGCCACCAAACACACAACAACAACAAGCGTCTTTAGCACACTAGTGCCATCTTGTGACCATTATAGATCTTGCGCCGATATATCATACAAGAAGTGTGAGCGTAATAAGCTCACACTTAGCTTGTCAATTCTTTGATTCTCAAACTTAACCTGTATAATTTATACTTGTTTATTGCACTGAGTTTACTCAGTCTTATGTATCTATTCTATACTATTAGTTACTGCAAAATGTTATTATTTTTTCTATAGGCGGGAACCAGTAATTGGCCCAGTCACCTTAACATTTTATTTATTTATATACTATTAGGCTGTAAGTTAAGGCTGTCCCTAAAAATGTTAAATAAGACTTCACCACCACCACCACCTAAGACTATAAGACTTCCACCTTGCCCATGGTATAAAATAATATTAATTTGTATGTGTTGCCATTTTTTTCTCTTCGTCGGGCCTTGCGTTTTATATATTACTCTGAATAGTTCCCTCGTATCTCGGATATTTATCAAGCCGCACACGCAAATCCACTCTCATTTTCGTATGTTATCAACAGCCATGTCATATCTCAGAGTTGAGCGTGTGTCGGCGATGTTGGCGCAAGCCAGCGGTCCACTGCGTTGCTAGCGAAGCGGACAGATTCAAACGTTTTCCTTTTTAACGATTTCACAATAGGAGACAGTTCTCAATTTCATGTTTGTTTTAATGGTATCATAGTTTAGTTTAAGTTTAATCATAGTTTTGCGAGGCCAAAAAGTTACGAGCGGCAAAAAGTTCTTCGAAGTCACCGCCATGACGTCCAAAATGATCACAAAATAGTATTTAAAAATAGCTTTTTGTCAGAAGAACGACTGAACAAAAAATATTTGAAACGAATACCATTATCGTTTTAGCTAGATCAAACTGGAAGTGAGCTGTGGCGTCTGACCACAGCTCATGTGATGTTAAATGAAAATGTGCTAGAAGATAGCAACACACATAGTCTGGAATCTGACCTGGCTCTTAAGTGAGCTTTCTGGAAAGCTCTGATTATTTCCATTTTTGAAAATTCATCAAACAAAGTACTGCCTTATTTTCTGGTCAAGTAAAATCTCCTTTCTCATTAAGAAAGTATTATTTTTGTTTCTAATGTGAGTAAAGTTAGTATAAAAGCACCGTTTGCGTTTGAAGTTGCATGCGGCTCGATTCGCCACGTGACCTGCACTAATGCATCGCATAATTTTATGCACTGCGCCCGCGGCGCGCCGATAACGTTGCTAATGAGGCCCGCTCTACCTGCGCCATACTCTACATACTACCGAGTAAGTATGTATGCCTGGTACAATATTAAAATTATTTTTACAACTACATTTTTAATTAGGCGCCTTGCTAGAGTGATCTAAATTAAACTGTCCCGCCATAGCACTATTGCGTCAGCGGAAAAGGATTTTGTACCTACATATCAATAGTTGAAAGGATCAGATATGTTATAGAAATAACAATTGGGGGCAACAAAAGCTTGATTTTTCATCCGACACTGTAGCGCTTATTCAGCGCTTTATTTAGCGCCACTCGCAGTCACCGGTACAAGAATTGACCAACACTGAGGTTGCTTTGCTATCTGTTGAAACTGTAGTAGCTACACTGAAACTGAACTGAACTGTGGCTGCAACATATGAATGCTTGTCCTTGCGTTTTTGAGCTTACTTATAGACTAGTTTAACTATTAACGAACCAGAGAGAAACGATTGGGCATTTATATTTGTTTTATTTTGGCGGGAGACTTGAGATCGAAAATAAAAAACCTTTTTTGTGTTTTTTTCTCGATTTCTTCGACCATCTCATAAAATATCAACGCGAAAATTGCTCTATACCATTTGCAATGTTGTGCTAAAGACAATAAATGCCCAATCGGGTTTTATAATTCATACTCAGTGATATTAACCCCCGACGCAAAAGTGGCGTGTTATAAGTTTTTCGTGGATACATATTTCTGTAACATCGTAGCTTCCAAACGAATAAACCGATTTTGTTTTGGCTATGATTAAAAAAATCTGTTCAGCCGATTGAAATAGTTTTTTTTTTTTCCAAAAAAAATGATTATTTGAATATGCGCAAAAAATAGCTCTGGCCGGTGAGCGCGGCCTTAATAACAAAAATAATACTCAGGTACTTCGTTGTAAATAAAGCACAGCTTCTAACGTAATGCAGAAATAAACATAAATTAGATACTTAATACACTAACTAATGTCTTAATTACAAGTTGTGTAGGCGTACTAATGCTGGTAGGTATAATTATGTACTTAGTTATATAATATAACTTTTCTGTAATTGCATAAATAAACAGAATTATCGTTAACATTTATTTACTTTATTTGAAAACACAGACACCTAGGTATTTATTAAGTTGGCCTGATTACGAACAGCCTATGAAGTTTTTTAAACTTAACTTATTTTTTAACCTTTTATGTAAGTATTGGTTAGATTTCTATTTACTACTTTTACTGAATATTTGTTACTTTAGCTGAACACTAGGATTTGTCGAGGAGACTGAAATGTTCTTTACGGTCAGGAAGTTACCCTCGCAATACAGCGAGGCAACGCGGCCACCATTTTGGGCACCTTGCCTGAAGTTGGAGATCATTTGAACCATCTATAGGCCTTCGTTGCTTATAGATGGTATAAACGAACTTCAATTAGCTTGTGTAGTTCTGTGTTTAGTATTCCTATAACTCCTCGCTGAACACTTTTTTACATATATTTTCCAAATTAACCAGACAAATATAATTCTTGAAGCGGTTAATATATTTCGTCAGACAAATTCAATTAGTGTAATTGGCTCGGTATCATCGCTCGTTGATGCGTTTTTAACCGCTTGGGTTTAATGATGGCCTGGTAGTTTCGTGTAATTGAATAGGGCCATGTTTTACTTGAAACAATATGTTTTCGTGTAAACTGAAGGTGTGACCAGGTTGAGTATTTAAGAGTTAAAAATACGGCCCGATATAATATCATCTTTAAATAAATAACAATTCGTAACGTCAACACAAATAAATCCAAAATATTTGGAATTCACTAATAACTAAACTAATAACTATTCAAATAACCCACCCCTAACCGTTCCCGGCGCAAAGGTACCCAAAACGCTCGCTGCGTTACCGCGTTGGATGGCAATGGCCAACCTTTGCACCAGGAACGAGCCGGAGCGGGAGTCACCACACTTTACCTCGAGCCTGTGCCCTATCTCCGAAATGAGCTTCTTGGCCTCAGTCCCCCAACAACCCATGGTCTCCACGGCAACGGGCACAAAATTGTAACGCGGCTCCAACGCCGCGTACTTTTTCCTTTTCTTATCAGCGGCATATTCCGCCGCTGCTGACGGTGAGTGGACGGTGCGACTCAGGTGGCTGGCGGCGACAGTGCTGACGCAAGTAGCGTCCCATATCAGGCACTTTCCGTTCTTCCAAGGCACGAGAGTCAGCCCGTCCGGCCTCTTCCCGTCAGACCTACAGAGCCCCGGAGGCTCCAGCACGCAGGGAACGTTAGCCGACGCAAAGGCTCTCCGGACCATCTCATTCGTAACGTAACGCAAAGTATATTTTGTAATAAGTAGGTTTGCAAGTATATATTGCTTTAATCATGAAAATAAGATTTTAAAACAACCACAATCTATACTAAATGTTTTACAGACAGTTCTTACATTTCTACATTTGAAATAACATTAAAACAGCAAAAGTAAGGCCAAATGCATGTTAGCTAGATTACAAACCGGTACCCTTTCAAACGGAAACATTACTTTGCATACCTTCGATTTGCATTCGTACGATATAAGTGCTTCTGAATCAATTACCCTTTTGCCCTTTGCGGTGTCAATTCTGCAACTAACTCCTACAAAGAGTCCCCATTACCATATTTATGCTCTATTACCATATACAATACTATGGTTCTATTTTTGCCGCTAGGCCGATCTTAACGAAATTTTGCAGAAAGATAGTATATATGTATGTATGTTAGGAAGGACATAGGGTAAGTACATACTCCAGAAAAGCGTAAACCTGGAAAACACCGCGCGATTCTACTAGTATGTATATCATAATATGTCTTAGTATGAATATTCTATTATTTCTTATCAGTATGGTTTCCGTCAGTGTTATCTGCAATCTTGGTGACAGGAGTGCAAGGGTTGGTAAGCCTCGTTGTAGTTTTGAGACCCCTCGATTGTTTTACGAATGAAATGTATTACGTTTGTTTTTGTGCGTTTGGCTATGTTCACTGAATAATATGGGGCCACCAGGTTAACTGCTAAGCCCTGCTATGAAATTGCTATAATATAAAACGGTAAAGAAGAGACAAATGTGCCCTGAGCAACACCATAAACAAAGTTATCAGTCATCATCATCATCAGCCAGCAGACGTCCACTGCTGAACATAGGCCTCCCTCTCCACACTGAACGACAGCCTGCCTTTTGCACCACTGGATGCCCACGACTCTCACAATGTCGGTTCATCTAGTGGGAGGCCTACCTACGCTGCAAAAGACACAGACGCGGTTCGTGGTCTCAACTCGAGAACCTTTTTTTCCCCGTTGGATCTTCGAGCGATGTGGCCTGCCCATTGCCACTTCAAGTAATAGCCATGTCAACGACTCTGGTTATTTTTTTTAAATTGAAAATAAGCTTACGCTCGGTCGCCAACTCGCCGTATGTTAAGCGAGGTTGCGGTTTACGATGGAGCATGCATGCCTAGAAGAAACCGATTCACTCTCGACTTGAAGATAAGTTCTTGGATATTCGTTCTTTGGCGAATATCCGCGTTACTGTATGTCCCCTGTAAGTTACCAGTATCGATGTTAAATTTATTAAGTATCTTTGAGCTATTTGAGTTTTACACATTTTGACTTATATAATTTAAGAGTGTTGTAACAATAACGCTAGAAGCTATCGGTGCTAAACTCGTATGCTACAAAAAATATGTTATTAAACAATATTTTGATAGCACGTAAAAGTAAGTTTTTTGTATTTAAGATTCGGCCGGTATCTTTAACTATAGTTTCTTGTATATATCAAAAACAAAATATTGCATGAAAACCACACAGTTTTCATATTAAATATACTTTTATTGTTTATTTTTATGAAGAGCTTTTTGTTTATATCGCATGTTTAATGCCCTAGTAACCGCCATCCATCGCAGCACATTGTTTCTAGTGAATCAAAAGGGGCATGATCGACCGCTTCCTGCTCAAAAACGGTCGCATTCTGATTTATGCCCAAAAGACCCTTTTGTTTCATGCTCGCCTGGTACTTTCTACGTCGTTTTTTAATTTAATTTATGTTAATGTTATTGGGAAATTATTTAAAATAATAAAAACTTGTGGATTCGTTTAATGCTATGTTAATAAATGTCAGAAAGGTTTGTTTAAAATAAAATTAATATGAATTTGTTGGTCATTTGAATATTTTTTGTGAAGTTATAAAACTTCACAACACACATCAGTTCTATATGGTTCATTTATGTCAAAATTTAAGATTCTTCAAAATAGACATTGATTTATTTATTGATTGCTGAAATTTTGGATAACATCCATAGAAATAATAATAATTTTTTGCCTCAACTTCGTGTGTGATCGGGAAATGCAACTAAATTGTTATCCAATCATTATGTAATCATTAACCTCCTACTGTTTGCTTATGATTTTTGTATTGAAAACGTATCAATTAGCTTGTTTCACGACGAGGACTTAATTCAAACAAATTGTACAATCTGTGTTACTAGCTCTAAGGTCGAGAGTTACTCACATGATATCAAGTAAATGAAATTTTATACTAGAGTCATAATCCTGCTCGTATTGTGGCTATCTAGCCATGCTGCAAGTAGGTTCTCACTTACATAATATTATGTGCCTTCTGCTAGCGGAGCATTAATTATTTAGACATTTTATCAGTTGTCCATAGATTCTACTTACTCTTATAAAACGGAATTATAAATTAACACACCATCTATCTGCTCCACCTATCATCAAAGTGAGAAAACCTACGCAGTGTGGTATTGCGTAGTGATTTATTGGTTTAGGTACGTACTACCATAGATAAACATATATACTAGGTACTAGGCATAGTAACAATGATTTCACCTCTAGTTAAAGGTTACTGAAAGTTAAAACCAAGATGACTACTATTTTTGCTCTACAGCGTTCGTAAAATACACGTTGGTAGGCACGTCAGCAATATTTACTCCTTTTTATTTTCCATTCGAAGCGGCGATAACTCCCTTATTTTGGCTCATTTCGGTACATTTTGGTTAGATGGTTCCAGCGATAGCGGCGTCTTTTCGCGGAATTGCCGGCGTCGCATATTGCCTTTTAGGGCACGCGAGGTAGGTGACCTCGCTCGCTGTCTGATAACTCGCCCTACCTAAGTAACTGGGATGGAATATTAATGCGAATTTTTACGGGCTTTAAGTGCAACATTAGTGATGCCAAGTTTTATGATTTTGAACTGCAATAATTATTGTACTGTCTGAAAAGCAAAAGCTTGCAAAAGTTTATAAAAACCGTTATGTCGAAACCAGAGTAGTAGGAATTTACAAATTTAAGAAGATCGGAGTGACTGACGCGCCTTAGAAGAAGCCAGCACTGGACTAAGCTGTGATGATTATGATGTCCTGGATGCATGTGAGCAGGAAACAGCCTTAAGCGATCTGTTCCATCGGTACACCGAGAATTCAGACACCCTGTCCGCGACTCCACAACGAGTTTACCATAATTTAGTCGTAAAATCGAAATGGAGCGTAACATTCTGATGGTACAGATTGTTTGAAGCAGATAGCTTTCTGCACCTGCTCTTGATTTCACGCTTTAAAAAGATCTCTAATTAAGACTCTATAGAAAAAAGTCTACTACAGAATAAATATGATGTCAAATGTATCGATTTTTGCATACAATGTTTTGATTTAATATCTAACCCTTTCACACATAGACTCTCCATAAGCTAATAAGTATATCCTATGATCTGTTAACTTCTCACCTACGATAAGTTTCACGCGTGACAGTGAAACAACAATGTTTATGCATAAGAATATATAGATAATGAAATTTTGATTTTTATTACTTTTATTACTGATGAGTACAAGTAAACAGTAGTCGATTTGTTAGTCACAATCGAGCTCGTATCGAAAAGTAAAATAATCTCAATAGTTCTCACGCCCAGTAACGTGTTAACTTACAACCAACATTTTATATTCTCGGATGTTTTTTATCAGTCACTTCTTAGTATTTCTGCGCTCCTAATTGCTTGTGTGAAACTAGCTGAATACCAAGCGCAGTTTCTTGTAACAGCTGCGTAAGCGCATGCCTAGAAAGTTTATTCCATCGCGAAATGCCTTTTTATGGAATTTGAATTTGCACAATTTTACATATTACTACGTTGTTTCGCACTTAGTGAACGTGATTTACATACAATGATGATAAGTTTCCGAGTAGGTTTATAATTTTTAAAAAAGCTACCATAAGCTTTTTTTTTTAAATTACAAACCTACTCGGAAACATCTTTGATTGTTAATTACATATTTTTTTATTTCTTAACGATATTATTACTTGGATCAGATACCGCGTTTAACTGGGACCAATAACAATAATTGTCCTTGATTATATGAAACTAGCTTCACCCTGCGGTTTGACCCGCGAGGATTACTCTTTATGACATCAGCTATCTGCCAGTGAAAGTCCCGTCAGAATCGGTCAAGCCGTTTAGGAGTCCAGGGGGACACGTATAAATGTATACATACATTGCCTTTTATATATATTTAGATTAATTGTATAACAAAATAAACCAAAAAACGTAAGATACGCAAGTAATTTAGTCGGTGAGACCCGCACTAAAAAGGACGACGATCCGTTGTTACGTATTTTTATGTCTTCTCTGTAGATTTTCACGTCTACTAACTAGGCAAAACATGATACAATTTTTTTTGATATTGACTTGTACTGTTGGCCTTTAAGCCTCTACAGCTTGACCGGACTAGTTAGCGAACGCAGAGTGCGTTCGGCATAACTTGGTGGTTAAGTTTATAGGCGACTAGCACAAGGGCACCTCGAAGGTACGAACCTCGGCTTGGGCCGTCGCCGGGAACATGATACAAAGTCGGCTATTCCACTTATTCCACCCAGCCATCCCACGTAGCTGGGAAAAGTGAGATGACTTATATTGTTCATCTATTGTGCACGCATTTTAAAATTTGTGTATGATTTACTCGTATTTTTTGCAAATAATCTGTATCCAACGACGTTATGCCCTTAAAACATGCTGTGAGCGATCTTAAAACTCTGTATATAGGTCTAGCGTACTTACTTTTAAAGAAATTATCTCATTCATTACGATATAAATGTGCTTAATTGCAAAGGTTATGTTGTTTTTTTGTATAAAATTTATCAAGACTTCAACATGCAAGAAGCCTATCTACTTTTCTTCGAGAATACATGTCGGAATGTCGACGAAAAAAAACTCCTTTCAGATAGAATCCCGGTGCGCTCTGTTTACTCTGTTACCAGGGGATCATAGGTGAACATTAAAATTCAATAGCCAGATCAGAAGTTGAGCGATGGCCGGCTCCCGGTATTGCAGCCATACATCATACGTCAAGGTGGTACGTCCAAGTTACGTATGGGAAAAGATAACCCGTAACCACTTACGGAGTGATTTAGAATTTAGTAACTTGTAGCAGGTGCGCATTAAAGTTTATTAGTATTGAGAATACTGGAAAATTCAATTATGAACGATTGTTTTCATGAAAGCTTTCGAAAGCTCTTGCAACAGCAAAAAAAAGCTCTTATGACGTTAATCAATGATTTAAATAAAGCATTAACAATCGGTATGTATTTTATGGTAGAGCATTAAACAAAGCGATTATTGATTGTAATTATCATGGCTCTGCGTTAAACATCGTGGAAGGTATAGAGTGTTACCAACTTCTCTCTAGAGTTGGGCAAATGAAGGAACGGAACGTTTTGTACGAGTGACTTTTTGTTTTGTTCAGAAAACACGATAGTGGCTCCCTTACTAAACTCTACAGATATGTTTGTCGCACTGCAGAGTCACGCGATTTGCTGCTAACAGATTTATAGTGACTTTTTATATGGTTGTGTATCAGTATCAGGATTTGTTATTGAATTCTTTAAGGCAATTAATAATTTGAAAGTACAAATAGCGTTGTTTTTGGCGTAAAATAAACTAAAAACGTTCTACAGTATTTAAGGTATTTTTTTCTTATCTAGAATAAAACCAATTAATTTCTTCCAATCCAGGTGTATTGTAATGTCATTTATAAAGTGTTATTGTATAGTATCGCTACGAGTTTTATGTGACCCCGGGTGATATACGAGTCGTGTTTTACTTTTTAATTTCATCATACTAATAATACGATAGGTATATGTATAACTCTTTTTACGAAACCATCTCAAATTGTCTATAATGTTAATAAATCAATGTTGTGATTTTTAATCTACATACATATTAGTATTTGCATTAAAAACAACAATTATATTTTGGTTATTAAACTACCGCGTAAACGCTCCCTTTGACATTTGACTTCAATGACTTTAGAGTAATAGTGTTCCGTGCTTTAGACCACCTAACTTCAGTTTATATAGCCCGTTGGTCCAGTTGGTAGTGAACCTACCTTCTGAGCTTGGGGGCGTGGGTTCGATGCCCACCTAGGACAAACATTTATGTGATGAACATTTGTGTTTGTTCTATATCTAGTTGTTAATATCTATTTAAATATGTATTTAAAACTATATATGTATGTATATCAGTCTTTGGCAGCCATATCACAAGCTTTGCTTAGTTTCGGGTTAGATGACTGTGTGTGAAAAATGTCCCGAAATATTTATTTATTTAATGATGTCACTATGTAGTAAACTCGCCATACAATTGTTGACTCAATTACTTTCTTGTGACTTCATAGGAACTTTCGACCTAAATAGAACGTTTGCAATCAAGTCACGTGATAATTTTTTATTAATTTTATAATGAAAATATTTTTGAGGTTTTTTTTCTTCTATGATAACACCAGCTCAAGCGCCTGTATCGCCTATTACATTAAAAAACTAATATTATTGAAATATTCAAATATGTATCTCATAATTACCAACATCAAAGGAATCGATTAGAGGACTAAGTACTAGTTAATAATTAGTGACCGACAAATGGCGCATTACATACAATAGCGGTCGGTGTCGCAGGCGATGAGTTATGCGCCATTGTCCATCTGTGCTGGGTTTCGTGTTTATCTGGGCTTGGTTTGTGCTCCGAGACGGATCCGAGACGATGTTGAAAATTTAAAAAAAATACTACAAAAAACAACAACATTTATGAGAGTTAAAAGTGTTTTGCATAAAACAACTATTATTTTACAACACACACACACACACACACACACACACACACACCCACACACACACACACACACACACACACACACACACACATCAGCAGCCATTAAACATCCACTGTTGGACAAAGGCCTCCCTCTTAGAGAGGGGTGTTGCCATAATCCCTACGCTTGGCAGGCGGCTTGAGGATCGCAGTACGTTCATTGTGTGCTAATAGGACGCCGCTGCCCATCCTCCGGTGGTGGTGGTGGCGGTGGTGGCGGTGGTGGTTTACAACACTTGTCTTTAAGTTTCCTCACTAAGTAAGCCTTCGAAAAAGTAAGCCTGTATCGAGGAAACCGAATTCCCGGTAACAATTAAGATTAACAAAACCTCATTGGCAACACAGTGAACAGGTTAAAATATATAGTAGATATAGGTAGGTATGTTATCTTCTTCACTGAAAAAGCAGATTTTCAGAGTCTGCGAAATTTAAAAATGTGTATGTTTTAGGGAAAAAAAGAGACAGTCTGAAACTTGATCTGTTTTCTCAGGTCTGTCATACTATGTGTATAGAGATGATGACTACAAATTTGTATATCCGACGTTTAGTCGTAGCTATTTAGGCGTAAGTAGGTATTTGTTACACCCAGCTGCGTTGGACATAATTATTATAGATCAGTGGAATACGCACTATAAAATTCACACGATCTTTCTTGCCTCACACTTGCAAAATGTGGAATGAGCTACCTTCCGCGGTGTTTTCGAGAAGCTACAGCATGGGGTTCTTCAAAAGTCGAGTTAATAGTCGTAAAGGGTTGGCAACGTTTTTGTGATGCCTCTAATGTTATAAGTATTCGTAGGCGGCGGTGACTGCTTACCATCAGGCAGCCTGTCAGCATGTTTGCCACCTATACCTATCACAAATGTTTTTTTTCTTCATAAAACCGAAAATTTTACAAGTAGAGAAAACAATAAGGCAGATGCACAGTTATTAGAGGTCGCCCGAAGAATCCAACTCGGATGGGCAGCGTTCGGGAAATTGCGTGACATCTTCTCGTCCAAGATACCACAGTGCCTCAAGACGAAGGTCTTTGACCAGTGTGTGTTGCCAGTGATGACATATGGTACTGAGACGTTGTCCTTAACTGTTGGCCTTTTAGAAAAACTCAGTCACACAGCGGGCAATGGAGAAGGCTATGCTCGGAGTTTCTTTGCGCGATAGAATCCGAAACGTGGATATTCACCAAAGAACCAGAGTCACCGACATAGCTGTTAAAATTTGCAAGTCGAAGTGGCAATGGGCAGGCCACATCGCTCGAAGAACCGATAACCGATGGGGAAGAAAGGTTCTGGAGTGGAGAACACGAACCGGAAGACGCAGCGTAGGTAGGCCTCCCATTAGATGGACCGACGACATTGTGAGAGTCGCGGGTTCCAGTGGATGCAAAAGGCAGGCTGTCGTTCAGTGTGGAGGTTAAAGGGGGAGGCCTGTGTTCAGCAGTGGACGTCTTCTGGCTGATGATGATGATGACAATTATTAAACTAAGCCCGATTTGAATCTGGATCGGTTTTTTTCTCGGATTTGAAAACACGGCCGTAGCATAATTCTCAACGTCCGATCCGAGTTTTCTCGGATTCGGATCGGACGAAGTTGCAAGCGCTTTTATACGCCATTGTCCGTTTGCTTAGTATTTATTTATTCTCTCCGTCTCCTTCGTCTCCGCGCAACGGCGTGATGCTTGGCGCTGGGTGGAATTCTGCACCGCAAAAAATGCATTGGATTTAGGGCTGTTGTAAAAGTTAAAATAATTTCGATTATAAATGGTGTCTTGAGTCTCTGCAACTGGTATTATTTTTTTCGTCCCAAGATTGCTTAAAAACCTTAAAGTTGGATGTACCTACTCTATTTACCTCGTATGTTATGACATGTGTACCTATACCTAATGGCTAGGTATGTGTGTGTTAAAGGGACTTCATCCCTTGCCAGCCGCTTTTCACAAGTCGTCGTCTGTTTACCTAACCACTTTCTTATATGAAAAAATTGTGTTTACTTGAATTTTGTAGCGAACACAGCAGCGAAGCAACACCTTGTCTACTTCCTGACCTATTTCGTTGTGTGCAATTCCCTCGAGTATTAAGACTACACTAAAAACATTAAGCGCAATACACACGAAAGCCGCCGACCCTCCGTCACAACCCGCCGACACAACCCGGCGGCGTATATGAAAAGAATCATGTCGGCAACATGCGCTCGCGCGTGTTGCCCGCTGACATGTTGGCGGCATGTCGGTGGCTTGCGTACGCGAGTGCTCAGTTGCCCGGTGACACTCAAAAATTTTTCCACTTGCAATAAGTAAAACCGCCAACTAGCTTGCCGACAAAAAGTTGCCGACATCGGTCTGCGGGTCGGCGGCTTTGGTGTGTATTAAGCTTTAGAATAACGACGCTCAAATCGCAATGAATGAATTCAATTTGATGAAGTCACCTTCGCCACTTTACAGTCAACTCTCGACTCCACTAAAAAGCTTCCAACACGCATTTAAGAATTTGTTAACAACTTATAACAATATAACAAAAACTAGTCGTCCGTCTGTCGTGAATGCATGTCCAATCATCTGAACAGATGTAGTCATGTTTTAAACATGCGACGCGAGCGGGGCGAGGTGAAAAAACTATATTGCGGACGAATCTTAATTTCTGTATTGATTCTATTGTGATTTGATCACAATCAGAGACAGGTCTTTCTTGTGATATCAAATATCTGAAGAGATGCTTTTTGAGTTTTTTACTTAAATTTACGCGCAGCTTTCGGTTTGTCGTCAACGTAAACCGGCACATAATTAAATTGCCGCCTTTTTAAGATAGGCATCCATATCCTTACATATCGTACACAAATAACATATACAAAGTTTGACCACATATTAAATAACATACACAAAAACAACATAAAACTATCTAAAATGTAGTAATGAAATTTTTCTGTGTTATTAGCTCTCGTAAATTTCTAATCTAATTCTATGAGTGAATACCGGCCTTCAGTAGATACTTACTGCTTAATTGTTTGAAACGACATAATGGAAGTCATAAAAATTTCATAATCTGTTAGATTCTGGAGATATGTGGATATACATTGCAGATTGACATCGATATGAAATTGTTGTGAGCGGACATCAAACTTTATTTTACTACTGCTATCGACTCCTCAAGATCTTTTACACCCCATTATTTTTATAGCTCACGTCCAGTTATCTTATCTCTATTGATTTCGAGGCGCGCTTAAACTTTAGTATCGGTATTTAATTATATTAAACGTTATTATTTTCCGACGAGATCTTGTAGAGAGATATCTGAGCGCAGTGGCTTTATTTTTACGTTTGAATGCCTCGAATAGCCGATGAAGTTTTAGTGCCTTTGTGGCGCATAACTCTGGAATGAACTTAAAAAGAGATCCTGACAAACATTGTAAAAGCAACAATGTTGGTGTTAGTTTGTTGATTTTCGTTCAAATGAAAATTGAAAATGAGGCAAATGTTAAGTGCAAACAAATGCAAGATAAGTTAAAATCATCAACATAGTTTTGTACCTTTGTCTTTTGCTAAACGCATCTTCGAAATACACAATGTTTCTGCGTATTCATATTGATACTTCTATCGCCTTTTACATATTGTTGCTTTACTTGACGCTCGCTCTTGATTTCGCTTACTTGATACGTTTACATGAAGCCTCCCTTAAAGTGATATAAATAACTTTTATCCAGAAAAATGTCTGGCTCCTCTGGGATTGTCCATACAAATGAAATGGCGGGGCACAGCTAGTTTGAAATAAAAGAAGGGAAAATATTCACCGGTGTTATCTTCGGCCCGCATCGGCAGGCATCCTCTGTTCGTGGGCAGTTGGAATTAAAACATTGCGTTTTAGAAGAACGCGCGGAGATGGTATCGCGCCACTGAACTCACCCGATTTATTGAACGAGACGTTCAATACCACGGCTACTCGCGGTGGGGTCTTGTTCTCCAGGATTGAATATCAGGATACTATGTATTGAAAACTTCTCGTACCTGCTTCCCACAATTTCATCTGCGTCTTTGTACCCTCGGCAACCGTAAATTAGCCTAGGGTAAAAATGTATTTTGTATGACATAGGTAGGTAAACAAGCAGGCGGGCTGCCTGATCGTAAGCAGTCACCGTCGCTCATGGATACAGAGATACATGTAATACAGAGGCATCACAAATACGATGCCGACCTTTTAAACTCGCCTTTTGAAGAACACCATGTTGTAGCTTCACGAAAACACCGTGTAAGGTAGCTCATCCCACATTTTGCAGGTGTACGGTTGCGCCGCTCTTTAACTCTTCTACTATCTCTTTGCCAAAATTGTCGTCCATTCGTTTGCTGTGCTTACACAAAATAGGGAATTGTAACTAAGTGCTACCGTGTTTACACCTACCGCGACACAGTTTGCACAATCTTAACATTATGGTTTAAAGCTGACATCGTCCTAAATATTGTTCTTTAAAGAGTATAAAATTGCACGGAATGAAATTGTCCATCACGTCAGTTTGTCAACATTTCGCTACGTCTCCTTTCCGCTTTTATTGATACTGGGCCTTATTCTGTGCAGCTGTTTCAAAAATTCATATTCGCATGTACAACTTTAGACGTCGGCACACGTTTGTATCGATCCTGTATTACCTACGTATATGGTGCAGCGACAAAGACACCGCTCGGCGCAACGACTTGGTGACCTGTAGACAATACATCTAACTTATTCGCAATGCAAACAAGTCAGATTAGCTGAGATGCGCGAAGGTGAGAACGCTAATTATTGTCCGCCCAAAGTCACAAAAGAACTAACATATCAGCGCCTCCCACAACCCTTCACCAATGTTTCGTTTGCCAGCGGTGCGTTCGCAGGTACGGTCTGTAATGGTCTAGTCTGCCTTTAGCTTAAAGCTTCTACGCAGCTGTCATCTTTAAAGATGTCCAAAGGCCTATGATAATGATGATGGTCACGACATCGATACTGGCGTGCTATGGATGGACATTTTTACAGGCACTTGTTGTGCCAATGCGTTGACTGAAAGTGCTCGTTCTAAGCGAGGCGTCTATGGGGTTAGAAGTCATTGCTATCGATCCAGTATTACCAACAAATCGTGCAATAGCAAAGACACCGCTCGTCGCTGGCCGGCGCCGGCGCAGCCCGCGGCGCGCTAACGACCTGCACAATTGATTGATAAATCAGCATCCGCGGTCGGCACCGTGCGCAAGCGCACTGTTCCACCCTTTGTACTCGCCGCAGCCGCGGGAACCAACCGATGTGATGGTGCGTTTGTTTGTTTGATTGATTGTTTGATCCGTGCCGTATAGTACTCTACGTAATATAGTAAAAGTATTATCACTATCATCAGTACGCAACTAAGCATCAACTAGCTGTGCGTATGCTACGAGTAAGTATTTTCCCTTTTCGATCGTCTTTCCTGTAAACCTTAAAAGTATCACTGGTAACCACTTCAATTCATAAATGAATCTTTTTTTTTATAAGTGTTGATAAGGTCTGAAACGAGAAATTAATGAAAAAAATATATATATAATCCATCATCACTGAAATTCAGTGATCAGAATCTGCCACTAAATTATACTTTCTCACATGCAGGTTGGATATTTAAGTTCTTGGTTGTTGGTAAAACCTGAAACCTCACCGCTATGTGCTCCAATTTGATGGTCCGAAAAAGGGTCCTCGGACATTCCTCAGGTCTAAAAAGTTCTCGAAACATTTCTCGAGTCTGGAAGGTTCTAAATGCACACACGTCTGAGCACGCGAGGATGAAGCTATTAAAGCCTTGTTTTTCTGTCTAAATTGTTTAAATCGGAATTCCATAGTCGCTTGTATAAATAAAACATTTAATTTTAATGAACAGTACTTTAGTTGAGTTTATTTTTACCCCTCTCCTAAACTACAAAAATCCTACTTATATTATGAACGCGAAAGTTTGTATGTATGGATGTATGGATGTTTGTTCCTCTTTCACGCTGCAACGGAACAACGGAACTATCTGATTTTTTGCATGGGTATAGTTCAAGAGCCAGAGAGTGACATAGGCTGGTGACTTTTCATCATCATCATCATCATCACCATTTTTTATCACTATGTGGGTGAAACCGCGGGGCGCAGCTAATGTGTGCATATTTCTACTTTTAGTTGTGTAGTTAATGAATTTTTTCTACATGGTGTAAACAAGCTACAAAGGATTAAGACCTACACACGGGCTAGGCGAAATGTTGACAGATGGAATAAGACTGTAGTAATGTGGGGCCGATTCAAAGTATGTAAGCAGAGTGGTGGTCCTCTAACAGCGAGTTACAAGGATGTTTTCTCGACCTGATTACTGATCGAAGCAGATAGCAGAACATATTTTTTTTTTACATCGGACTAGGCTAACGTTTGACCGCGATCTCGCCTGATGGAAAGCGATTATGCGAAGTCGAAGATGGAGCACGTTTGCCCAGTAATAACCTATTAACCCTAGACTTGAACACTCCAAGATTGTAATGCTGCTGAAACACAGACAGGGGCAAGGCAACATGACAGAAGTCGTAACCTTAATCCTTCATCAGTGGGATAGGTTTTAAACGATGATGATCATCACGAGTACAGCAAAGCAAATACTGTAAACGAGTGCACCGCTTGAGTATTGAGTACTCGACCATCAACCTGTCTGTGCACACGAGTACTCGCGTTATTAATTTGAATCGTCGATATTTTATCCCGATGTGTGCTGTGATAATAAATCAATAACATTGATCATTACCGATAATAATTTATAGTAGTCGGGCAGTCGCGGTCGGCGCGGAGGCTGGCTCTGATGATAAATCAAACTCGACCTGCGAGCACCCGTCTAATGGACGCTCGTGTTTGTTTTACTATTTATATGATGGACCATTTGGAAAAAAAAATGGGTTTGAGACTTGCTAAATAAGGTACTCATATTTACATATCGAACAACAGGGGTATCTTCAGGGCTTAGTAACTCCAATTAAGAGGATTTCTTCGGTGAATGAGACGATGACGCCTTTGATTTGGTAAAAGATATTATAATTTAAAATTAAATTTTGTCAAATAGGAAATCTTGGAGAATTTCGGGTGGTCGTAAAGCTTTGTCCAATATGATGATAAGAAAGCCACAGAAACTGCTGCTGCATTGGCCTCGTTTAGGTCACCGTCGCAGCACAGTGGTCATAATATGAGCAGATGCTCTATCAGTATTACTACTACTCTACTAATATATATAGAAAGATCAAATAGACTCCATTTGCCCATGTTTCATCTCCAACGGCCGACTTGCGCTTGTCGTCGGCTGCCTACCAAGTCCAGAGAAGATGCAGAAAAACAAACCACCCCAGGGCTGCCTGTAATGAAATCCGAATTAGATTACCCGGGCTAATGACTCGAGGGAGCTAACTAGATTACTGGCGACCCTCGCTGCAGCACTGCAGGGTAAAGTGATTACAGGCAACCCTATGATGATTTGTGATGCACTCCAAGTTAAAGTAATGAATTTGTGATGGAGTTGTGATTACCTGACTCGAAAGGGTTGTTTTTAAATGTCCGAAACGGAAATAATTTATCAATAAAAAAACGAACATATATTTTTTTACTAGAGCACTGTATATAATTTTATTGAAATTTGACACTCTTGTCGACATTGGACTCCAGCGCACTGTATTGCCAGATTTTATACTAAATTTATAACAACTACAATTTCAAGGTATCTCACAAATGCTGTGATATAGTACTGCCACATTTTCCCTACATCTATTAATCAAATTGTAATTTTGCTATTCCTCAAACTCCCTGTGTTTTCCATCATTCTAAAATAGGGTGCTTCAAATTAGATTGTGTCCTGCCCAGTTTCCGGACCAGTGCCTTCCCTTCTTTTTGGCGTTGCTGCAGTGACATTAGTTTTCATTTGCTGACATTACATTACTTATTTATTGAGTTAACTTGACTTAAGTGCATTCTACTTTTGGAGTGACAGTGTTGTTGTTTGAGCCGCTGATGATTATTGATTTAGTTTTACGATGCACTCGGATTTCCTCGGAGGTCCTTGGCTAATCCATTGTTAGTAAGAATGCTACTTGAATTATTCTGGTTTTGCTGATTTACCTTATTTGTATCTGTACTCACATTTTTAATTGCGTTATTGATGCTACTATTTATCTTTGCAATTTCACGCCTTACTCTATATTCGGCATCTTCTCCGAAACCTTTAATAATTGATTTCCTCTTTATTTTCTACTCATTTGCTATGATAACTTTTTTTTAGCTATGGTAACTGTAGTCATTAACTTTTAATCTTTGCAGAAGCTTAAGACTTTTCAATATTTAGAAGACGTTCCAAAAACATTAAGTTGATCCCTGTCATAAATCATACCGAGTTCCTGGATTATCGAATTACTGTGCCCGCTAGTGCGATTTGTCGCAGTATCGCGGCACGCGTGCGACCGCGCGTCGCGTCCGTCACGCCCGCGCGTACACGTCTTGCGGATCACTGCTCTCCTGGTGCGTGAAATTATATTTTGGATGACTTATCGTGGGATATTGTTTCCTCCTAGGAGATTGTTGATACAAACCCGTTGTGCCCTTACAAGCGTTTGATAAGCTATATACAGGGTTACTGGTAACTAACCGACAACCTCTTAGAAACAGTTTCTGTACATCATAACAAACATCTTTTGTTCTAAGACTATTGATAAGTCGTGATTTTAGCGTATTGATATTTTCGCGTAATACGCGAAAATACAGCTATTTCTAACAAAACTTTTCTCACCTAGGTAATTTAATGTTTTTCTTTTTGAAAATAAAAATCCTTAACCATAAAAATTTAATTGGCATGCGACTAAATGTATGTTTATTTTTTTCTCTCGCTTCATAAGTCCTATAACAACAGTTGTTTGTTATGATGTACAGAAACTGCCCCTAAGAAGTTGTCGGTTAGTTACCCGCAACCCAGTATATGCAGAGTATGCCTTTATCAACATCTCTTTAGAGGGAAGGCGAAGGTTAGATTTCTTGGTTTCCATAGTTTTAACCCGAAGTATACTAAATATTAAATTAAATATAAAAATATTTGGGACATTTTTTGCACACACGGTCATCTGACCCCAAACTAAGCAAAGCTGCCACATGGCCACATGGCTGCCAGAGACTGATATACATATCTAAATTTTTTTTAAATACATACTTTAATAGATATTAACCGGATATAGAACAAACACAAATGTTCATCACACAAATGTTTGTCCTACCTGGGATTCGAACCCACGCCCTCAGGCTCAGAAGGTCGCTCTACCAACTGGACCAACGGGCTATCTACTCTGTCATCGGTTCTTGTCTGCACACATTTTCTATCGTTTCTTTCATAAAAGGGTAGGTTATTGCAACAGTACCTCTATTCTAAATTTATGAATAAAGATGTTAACTAATTATACTAATCATCTGTATTACAGATGTCATTAGTTGATCTTTGTTCTAATCGTTCACACTTCCTCACGCCATAACTTATTGCTGGCTTCTTCTCATACGTAACCTTCCACACTCCAACCACAAATTGTCATCAAAACGTCATGTAGTCCGGATTTTGTTAAGACTCCGCTAATCCCCGGATTATTCCACTCAATGATTTAATACAGCCAGCTGTCATCGCCTTAAACGCTCCAAAAAACGATTTTCCTTTTGTCGATGAATACAGCTGCATTCGTATCTTAAATGTTCAGTTTCTGTCAGACGAAAAAGTTTAATACTTTAATAGTGATGATTTTTAGGACATCAATTAATATTAATTTATGAAACGAGCGGGTGATTAATTTTGTTTAATTGTGTCGGTAATGCGAGTGTTAGAAAGGGACGCACGGAGTTCTGTCGGTTCACGCAGAGGGCGTGGTCTCGACGCCCTGTAGGCCTAGGGATGTCACATAAAAATTTGTCGATGTTTTTTACCGCACCCATAAGTTGGTCACTTTATCGACTCGCATCGGATGAATGATAAAGGGCGAGCCGGTTCCACGGCGGACTGCGGAGTCGCGGCGGGGAGTATCTTCTATAGCAGAAATTACTTTAATAGAACAAGGTTTAATTAGAAGTTAGTCGAGATTATTTATGTAAGAGAGAGGTGAATTTATTAGCGGATGAAACTTGCGCCGGTGGAGTTGTGAGGCGCCGGCCGGAGGATATGATAACTTGAGGCTTGTTCATTAAATGCTGACAGAAATTATTATTAGTTCATTGTTGCAATTTTGATATTTACACAATCATAAACCCGAATTTGAAGAAATAAACCGTGTACTATAACTTAGATAAATAATCACTAGTCAAATCAGAAAGTTACCGTAACCGACCATACTTACCGTGGTAGGTATTTCTATTCATCTAATTACTATAAAATAATTAATTCAAAAAGTAATAAATGATTTAGATTTGCCTACTTATTAAAAATAAGCTAGATCATTATATAGAGTTATTTATCAGTTTAATTCATTTACTAGTACAAAACAACAATACATTGATGTTCCAAGTGTAATTATTGTATGTGCAGTAGAGAGTTGGCTCGAGAGAGCTGTAAATTGTTTTAACTGAGTACTAAATAGGGTTTAAGTTGAATTTAAATGTTTTGTTAGCAATGTTCATGTTAGTTTGTTAAACTTAATATATATCCCTACATTACTTCTATCTTGCTCTACCGTCAGTGCTACAGTGAGATTACAAGTTGTAACTTTGTTTGCTGCTCCTAAAACACTACAGAAGTTTGCGTGCAATTTTAACATGAACGAACAAGTTACAGGAATGAAGGTAATTTCGCTATCAGACATCTTTGCTGTTTGACATATTCTATGTAGGACTATGTTTGCGATGGACTTTGTATTTAATCTTCTCTACTGCATACAAGATCTTTTTGGCGGATTACGATAGGAATACACCTTTTTTTAAATAGTTTATTTGCTAGAATAGTTTCAGGATAAGTCTTAAATTTAAATAATATGGCTCTATGTTCAGCCTTAAGGCGTGCAAATTACAATACATATGGGTCAACTAGTTCATTTCATTATAGTTTATGTCAATGCCCACAAGAGCCAAATTATTCATGTCCATTACATTTTGTCGTTAAGATACTCATCTTATGGTATAATATGCCTTATCAATTGGAAGCTTATTCAATCTAAATTTTAAAATGTCATTATTTACTGTCTCATTAATAATTTGTGGTCACTTATTATAGATTTCTACCCTCTTTACAAATACACTTTTACGTAACAGACGAGCAACTAATAATACGTTTACGAATACGTTTTTCAGTATGTTTATTATCGACTACGCACTTTGTTTATTCGTATCTAATTTCATACAAATTTTGAATTTCGAAATTGTAATTTGTATCCTATTCGATAAGTATTTAAGTAAATAACAAATATTCGTACTTTGCACACATAACCATCATTTTCGTTGGTAATTTTTTGAGTCGCAATTTACAAGGAACCACATTGCAAATAATTGATTGATAACACCGCTGTTACAGGTAAATGGTAGGAACCATTGAGCCTATCTTCACTTGAGAGCCAGTTCCCATTCCAGACTAGGTTTATTTACCATCTTCGACCACACCATCTCATAGCATCAAGTAAGTTGTGGTCAAATGCCTATAGCTTGTCAATAAAAAACATTTCAAATCTCTATCTGTATGTTGTATTAAGCGGAGGTTTCGAATGCAAACTAAGGCATAACTAAGGCAGCATGTTAATTACCGCGGTGCTCGGAGGGTCGCCGGCGCCGGTCGCATTACGCCGACGCGTGCGCTCCGCCGCACTGAGCCGACCAAGAGCACTGACTGGTGTGCGAGTCATGATCGCCAGCGATAGCGGGTCACTTATTTCTTACATTGCTAATCATAATATTATACTTCTTGTTGTAGGTCTAGATTTGCCTTCTTAGCAGTGTTGTTAGTCCTTGCTCTACCATCGGTCTTGTGTAATGGGACACCTATTAATAGAACTTTGTTTTTTTTGTGTCAAAATTTTTGGTGATCTCAATGTAGATGTAATTTTAATAGTTTGTTAGGTTTTTGTGATTATTACACATTGAAATTAAACTAATTTAATGGATTTTATCGCGTGTATTTTACAATATTTTAGTTAAAGTTGTATTATTATTTACCGTAAACTCGTATATTAAATACCCATAAATAATCATATAACTTTAGTGAACAACCGTGACAGTTTAAACAATGTTTTAGTTCCTGACGACAAATAATGTAGTACAAAAATACACGCGGATAGTATTAAATACATACGGGATAAAATCCTTCAAAAGTGTTGTAAATTTGTTTGTTATTTCGACTAAACGATTAGACTGATGGTGATGTTCTTTAATACTAAGAAACCCATATACTTGCAGCAGGTCAGTCAGCAGTTCTCCGCGTATTCTTCCACCTTCCACCAGCATATAATATCTTGATCAGGCTGCGTTTGTCCGCGCCGACCTTTGTCTCCGCCATCGGTTTCCATCGGCTCGCTTCACGCAACACCGAACATCACTATTACGAGTTTCATGATTGGTTGCACTTGGGTTTGTCTGAGTGATCGGGTTACGAGGTAAAGCCGCGAGGCGCCTAGTTTTTTTTATTAACATGTCAGAGAGTTGGTGGCTTCGTCTGAAATTCAGAGTATTGTTAGTATCGATTACATTTAATTTTTCATATATAACGTGTTTAATTCCGTTTTTAGGATGACACGTTTACATTGTGTCTATATAGGAAATTTCCTAGAAACAGTAGGTACAATAGCCATTTTCTGTTTAATCGGAGATCTTGGCAATTTCTCAACACTATTACACTATGTCTAGCTACTCAACCCCTGGTGCCGGGGCAATAGATTACGGCACTGGTATCCCTTGCCTATATAGTAAGAAGGTACTAAAAGGGAACCTCTGGACCCGAGATGGTCGAAGGTGGGCCGGGGGGCGTAGAGGAGCCGTAGTGCAGTGTTGAGAGCTCCGGTGCGATCCTCTGGAGATCCCAGAGTTCTCTTGTCAAGCAGGGGCTGGTCACCGGGCTTTTAGTGGGTATATATAATCACACATAACTTGGGTGCACCCCAATACTTATCTTTGAACGCTTTACCCCTCGATAACAAGAAAAAAAGGACTAGCTACTCAACTTAAACACTTTCTTACTTGTAAGTACTCCAGTAAAAATTGTATTAACCTACTTTCTTCTAAGTAGGTAAGTACAATTTTTCTAAATCTCTAGATTACTTTTTGCTTTGTATCAGTTTTCCGGATTCATCCTAAATTACCCTTTAAATTTGCGGAGATAATTTACTTAAGAAATATATAATTCAAGAGATGATTTGGAAAAAGGAATACATTAGTCAGTAGCTAGTTAGTAAATTGATACTCAACTTCCATTTCAAATGTATCGTGTACTTACATCCCGCCACCCAGGCCGCTGACAAAATTGTCACCTGTAACGAGTTACCCATATACAAGATTACGCATATAGACTGTACTAAGCTGAAAGGAGGTAAATTGTACAGTGTCCTCATTATTATGAACAACTCTTACCATGGGACCAACCATACATAACATACATTTTGTCGAGTGTCCATGACCGTTTTCTATGGAACAGCTGATTCCCCCCCCCCCCCCGTGATTTCAGGGTTGATTGTAAAAGTTGTTCATAATGATGAGTTCATTGATTTCCTTTCAACTTAGTACAGTCTATATGCGTAACCCTGTAGACCTGTCTCGATGAACATCACATAGTTTTATGATTCACTGAACACACGAGTTTGACGTCTCGTGTTACACTACGTAGACAAGTTCCTGGGCGTCCATACATATCTTTATGAACATTAATATTCTGGTAAAGTACACTTGAATTCACAAACCACAAATAAATTCAGAACGTCATATTCTGGACCCACAATTCAACACTTTCAAAAATTTAACTCGCTAAACTTCTTCGATAAGGTATATAATTATATTTGATATTTATTATCATTTCAGCCATAGGACATCCACTGCTGGACATAGGTCTCCCCCATCGATCTCCAAAAGGGCCGGTTGGAAGCGGCCTGCATCCAGCGTTTCCCTACGGTCTCTTTTAGGTCGTCTGTCCATCTTGTAGGTGGACGTTCTACGCTGCGCTTACCGGTCCATGGTCTCCATTCAAGAACCTTTCGGCCCAATCGGCCATCTGTTCTGCGTGATATGTGCCCTGCCCACTGCCACTTCAACTTGCTAATCCGGCTGTGTCGGTAACTTTCGTTCCTCTACGGAACTCTTCATTGATATTACTAATGTGGTAAACTTTGTATTAATACATATATGTATCTATATCTATAAGTTGGGATCAGATGGACCCACAAATAACTCTACCACGTTTACTTTTAAGTCCATGTAACAATTATAGCAAATTCGCTGTGCACAAGTAAATTTAATTTTATAAACCAAACCGGTACTTACAAACTTGACAGGTAATCCCTCGTCCACCACTCAATTGTACAACACCCGGAGCCCACACTATCACAGATTATCTAATAGTACCCACACACTATCCAAAACGTTAATCCCAATCTCCCTCCCACTGCAATAAGCGTCTGGACAAAAAAGAACATCATTATTTTCACACAATAAACTATTATTCGCTTTATCCCGGCCGTTGGTTTCGCCCGCGCCGCCTTTTTATCGTGGCAAAAAGCACATCACTATACCCGTTTAGGGTTGGGACAAAGCGCGCCGACTGTTGGAGGAATTGCATTGAATTTTGGCGGTTGGTCTACGGTACGAGCGATAAGCGATACTTATTGATTAAATTTTTTGCTATACGTTGCTTAAAGTTTTTGTGAGTTTTATAGTAACATGCAGCTACGATATCAAATAAGCAAACCTAAGACCGCTAGTATTAATACGTAGATCAAGCTACTCGTTAAATGGTCTTATAAGTGTGCATATGCCCTGCATGGTTAAGCCTGAAGCGTAACAAATACGTTCAACACAATATCTACTGGCTTCAAATTCTTCTTTGGCTTTACTTCGCCGGGTAAAAATAAAGCTGGTACGGTTGAGATAATAAATCATTCACAACACGATACAAGTCAAAGCATCAATTGCCAAAAATAATAACTCTTTATCAAAATACCACAAAATAAGGATAACAGATATAACGAAACTGTTATCTAAACTTTTAACAGGCGACCTTATGGCTTAAATCGATCTCGTTCAGGCAACCGCGCATAGAAAAAAATTACAATATAAAAAAGTGGCCAGTGTTAAGTCTATATTTCAAGATCAACAAGGACTACATTATTATTAAATAGCGCCCGCCCCAGCTTCGCACCAGTATAGATTATAGCCTATGTCACCTGGGGAAAGTGTAGATTCCCAACAGTGAAATAATTTTTAAAATCGGCCCAATTCTTTTTGAGCCAATTCGTTACAAACATACTTACATACAAATCTTTCCTCTTTATAATATTATATTTATTTTATTTTATTTATTTATCCTAATTACAACTATCATTACAGGAATGTACTAATTCAATAGCGTAATATGTCAACATAATAATTTATAAACCTAGCTTATAACACAATTAAAACATTAAACATTAAATTAATTACACATTACATTATTTTCATTATTATTACATTGATTATTGTTATTATTATTTTTACACAAAAAACACACGTCAAATAATATCGTCGTTTTGAATTCCGCAACCGAGCAGACAAATAAATAATTTTTTTCGGCAACTCGATTGAGCCCATGCAACATGCGTATCAAAGGCGACTTAGCTAATAAATTAGTGTTCGCGCTGGGAACCGCGAACAGACGCGGCCGCCGGCGCCGCGTCACATACCCGTCTGGCACACACAGACCCATCATCAACAATATGTCAGGATTTGAGATGCTGCCTCGGAATACTCTCATCATATAATATGCGAGTGCCAAATCCCTTCTAGTTTCCAATTTGTTGTATCCAACCATGCCCAAGACAAACAAAGTTGGATACATCAATGGATAGAAAGGATAAACACCATATAACCTAAAGTAAATATATCTAGTAAATTTATAGTATAATAGTATAGACTAGCGGTCCGCCCCAGCTTCTCGCGGCTGTAAATTATAGCCTATGTCACCCGGGGAGAGTGTAGCTTCCCAACAGTGAAAGAATTTTTCAAATCGGTTCAGTAGTTTCGGAGCCTATTCAATGCAAACAAACAATCAAATCTTTCCTCTTTATAATATTAGTATAGATAGATAATTCAAGGTTCTTAAAACACTTCTGAATTCTGTATCTACCTAGAACGGTGTCGTCGGTGCTCGGTAGGCAAAAGGATTGTATATTATACCCGCTAGCACTCGGCCCACACTGCGCGGTCCAGTTACCCCAAGACGTGAAGTTTAAAAGGCCCGCAGAAACAAAGAGCATCTCAAATCCCTTTGAATCCAAATCCCTTCTTAAATCTCTATTGAGTATTGTTTGCCTCTTCCCGATCCATTTTTGGAACTATGTAAGTAGTTCTTTTTTTTAATAAGGCCCTGCTTACTAAAATGTGGTTAATCAACAGTTAAATCTATGTAATTACATTTAATGCATTTTTTTTACAAACATTATACATTATATTAAAACGACTGTACGAAGCAATGCGTAGTTTGAATTTGTAATCATTATTAATTACCATATTAAGGGTCACACCCAAATCACATTGCCTGGAAGAAATCGCTTTAAGCGATAAGGCCGTACACTGCATATTTTTTAAATTTATAAGTTTAATTTGTTATATCGGTATATAATAAAGATATATTCTTTCATTCAGTTCTTTTAGTGTCGTTGTTGTGCCATTACCTGGAATTGAAAAACCAAACCCAAAAAATCATTACTACATTACGACTGGTTAAAGGTTGGTGAAAGCGGACTTTGGAACATTTTCTGTTCTAAATGAAAGGTAATGCAATATAGCATTGTTACGCCATCCAGGGATCGTGTTTCAGCGACTGATGCCAGATAGAGATGCGAGATAGATGGCTGTTTGTTTGTTTGTTTGCTGCAGCTGTTATGATGTTTGTTATATCACTGATGATATTTGTTATTATTGGCGAACTTTTATATTTTAGTTTACTTGTATTTATGATATTATCAAGCCCGTCATAAGGAGGATAATATTTCAAAGAGTATCAGAATACAAGTCCTAATCTCAGAGAAATTATTTTCTTTGAAATATTGCATATTGTGTTAAGGTATTTATTAACTCAATTTTGTAGTATTATGCTTCATTTTAACAAAGCTTATGAAAGGAAAAAAAACCTTTTCAAACGATTTTTTGAATGAAAACATGTTATTTTTTTAGATTTTTTGAATGATATTATGTTTGCAATGATTGTTATATTCCACTCTGAAGTAAATTGACCAAATGTTGTGTAAATATTCAACGCATTCAAGAAATGGGAGACACCAGCAAGCGCCGCCCTTTCAAATACTTCACAACAATAAGGACAACAAAACATGTAATAAAACATTTCTCGCAAACGGAGATCTATCCACCCCCGACCACTAATCGCCGTTGTTCTTTTGTCTGTCTGTTTGTCAGTCTCTACCTCGCGCAATGTCGCTACGCTGACATTGTGTTGACAACTATTGTTGAGTTGCATTGCGATCGCATCACCCTTTTGTCGCCGACGACGGTCACAAAAATGTGTATAAAACGATACCTTTTTTTAAATACATCTTCATAACATGTCAGAGTAAAACACATCAAACCCAATTTGCAAATGTCTCACAAATTAACTAACATTGATGAATTAGAAAAAACACTGTATCCATAAAACACACCATTCAGTCATTTACCAAAACGTCGAAAAAATTACGATTCTAATTTTGAAAATTCGTCCGATAATTATGGTCTTTATCACTAATTTAATAACCTCTCCGACGACATCCGAGAATCGGGTATAAAACTGTCGGGTGTCGTCCGATCAATCTTGCGAGCGTACCTGCGACCCGCGAGCGGACCAGATCGGACCGGGAGATAACCCTTCCTCGATGCGTAATGCCATTAAAACAACGGTGACAATCCGAACAAAAAAATCATTTTCAACAGGTCTTTGAGGCGTGGAGGAGTGAACTAATAGACACGACATGGACAAACTTTTAAGCCGAGACGTTACACGTTGTTTACAGGCACAGCTCGCCGAGCCTCAACAAACGCGAGCATCGGAAAATTTATACAAGGCGAATGCTATTGTTTATATATTGGCAAAACGAGCAGTATACCTACCTACACGTTGACGTTGACAAGCCTAGGCATATTGACTATCTACACGTTTGTACTTGCCTTCACTTGGCGAGTTATAGCCAACGTTTGGTTTATAGCATTATAAACAGAGCAGAAATTTGTGATAGTCTCATCTCAGGTTTAAGTGTTGCAGAGTTAAGAAGCTAAGCTCATAATCATTCAAGCATTTATCAAAGTAACACACCATTCAAGATGGCATTGGACCTGCCGGCCCCATCGGAAAACCAGCTCCGTTTGATGTCAAACGGCATTATCCTGAGCTAGGGCCAGTTTGTGGCAAAAACCCAACGTTTTTTAACTATAAATTTGTGTGTAGCTCTAATTGTGTGTATCGATTTTTGTTACAAATAAAATATTCATCATCATCAGCCAGAAGACGTCTACTGCTGAACATAGGCCTCACCCTTTAATCTCCACACTGAACGACAGCCTGCCTTTTGCATCCACTGGCTGCCCGCGACTTTCACAATATCGTCGGTCCATCTAGTGAGAGGCCTACCTACGCTGTGTAATAAAATATTGTCTATTGTTTATTTCTCTCCATTTTCATCACACTTATTGAAAACAATACTTGTATTATAAATGCAGTGAAAAATTAAAATTGGCCGTCTATTAATTCGATAATCTGTGCCATACCCAGATGAACTTCATATCGGCGATCGGCCACTCGCGCCCTAATCGCTTTAACTTTAGGGTCAGTTTTCGATCGGCCCGATACCACTTCAGCGGATGATTAAAAATGTGAGATGATGATCATCTCCAGAAACCCACAGCGTATGTTTGTTTAACCTCTTTGTTTTTCTGGATTCCTGGCCGTGGGTCCGTTTTAATTAATGCCCGTCACGTATTTTTTCGACCGTTTTTTTTTTGTTCTTTTTTGAAATATGTCTGTGGGTCGTTGGCGTGTGATGCGATATCTCGATGTCCCATTGTTTTGTCTTTGATATATTTATGCGTTATTCTTGGGAGTGGTTTTTTATTATTATTTTTTCATATCGGTGAGTGGTCAGTGACGTAGCGTCATGGATCATCGATTGTTGGAAAGCCGACTGTTGACAATATTTATATGGGTGACTTTCGATGTGGAGAAGTGACAGCTGCTTTGGTATTGTTGTAGCTTGAATGGCTGATTTTAATATAAGGCCAACATGAAAGTAAAGTACTCAACAAAATGGATGATAAAAAATACGGTCCTAAATATAAATATGGTAAAAGGTTTTTGAAAACAGCTTCACTTCAAAATATACAAAGTGTGTGACAACTACGTCAGTTTCTATTATAATTAAAGAAATTAGTCTCTTTATTGACAATTATAGTATTTTTCTAAAATAAATCCGATAGAAAAATACAGCTAAACCTGCTAATCTTACAATTCATCATCATGTAAATATTGTTTATCTTACGAGAATTAACTTTTTTTAGGAAATGGCACTTTGAAACCTTATCAGTCAATTAATGAATCACTGTTTTACAAATCTTTATTAATCAGAACTCCAACAAGTTTCTACTTTAACATAATAAACGCTATTTAATATTCAACTTACTGGTATTCAAACCGGGCTCAGCGACAATGACTTAGATAACAAAACACGTTATTAATCTTTACTTTATTCGACTCTATGGTAATCTCTACATTCTCTACGGCGTAGTTTTATATCAATTTTCACATAAAACTCTCGTAAAAGTTTACGTAGAGACGTTTATGGTAGCTCTACTGGATATAAACAAGCTCCAATTATATTAACATGTTCATTACGACATTCCTGCAATCGGGGTAATTAGGCCGGAACCACACCGCAGGTGAGAAAATTAGCGACATTGATTGCATAGACAACTCATCGAACCTCTAACCTAGGTAACTAACGCATGGCATGCAAGTGGCTTGTATTTGTGGCATGCTTAACTTTGACCACTGCTGTCTGCCTTTTAGCCAAACTCTAAGCGTGTCTCAATGCCACCTTTTGTGTGACCCTGGCCGTAGAGTAGATAGGAGGTGGTAGAACGACATAGCAGTCGGCAGTTAAGATAGTAGATAGTTTATGGGGATTGACCAGTTTCTGACCAGATAACTTGCCTAGCTTTGGGTGCGTGCGTAAATCTAACGCTGCTTACAGCTACCGTGGTGGTCAAAATGGGCAGTAACTAACGTTTAAAGAAGATTTTAAAGTTTCTGTCGAAAACTGCGATGACATGCGATTTTTAAATTGTTTAAAATTTAGAAGTTGTTGAAAATTGTAAACAAAATTGTTACCTTGAGAAGTCGGTTAGCAAGGCACCAGCAATGCTTCTAGTGTTGCAATTGCCTATAAGCGACGACGTCATTAACTACTCGCCAAAATGGTCCGCTAGTCCGTTTCACAAGAATCAAAAGTAAAGGCGAAAATGGAAAAAGATTGTTTGGTTGTAAAATCGGTTAATATTTTTCATCTTCAAATTAGTTGTTTGTTTTAGAACAATCTACATAAGCATTATTTTGCTTGTATTTTGTTAACATTTTTGCAAATTAAAATCACAAATCATATTAAAAATCTTAAAACTCAACTAACTTCCATAATTCAGATGACCGAATAGATAATACTGTCTACATAGTATCAAGTTACAAAAAAATTACATTAGAACAAACTTTTAAAATATGTCTTACAAAATTCGCACACCTCTCTCACACAAATCATTGTTTTTTAGCTTTATTTTTTTACTGTTTGTGCCCCGCGGTTTTACTCGCAAACCATAATGTATTATAAAAAACTCACGCCTATAAATTTATCCCTAGAGCCGGGTCTTAGAATACAGCTTCGGTACCTCTGCCTGCCCTAAGAGTTGACTAAAAGGTTGCATTTGGGCTTGATAGGAACCTTTTCAAACAAGCCCAGGGAAGACAGCCCAGCCCGGTGTAGTCTGCGCCGTGCGCCGTAGTTGGGGCAGTCTTCCGGGAATATAGCTTCAGGTAACGTGATAGGGCACCAACGGTACGTTGTTATGAAGATCCCTCTGTAAAGAAAAGAGACCAGTCCATAGGGAGTTTTAGTGGGTGTAATCTCACAATCACACATAACTCGGCTGCACCTCTTTCCATCTTGCTATCATTTGAAGATTTTCACATCGTCACAGAAAAAGGTAGACTATAAAGTTAATATATATGCATGAAAGAAGATACGTCTGTGCTTAGCAGAATATATTAAAGAAAGTAAGCTCGCGGTGTGGCTAGTTTTCGTCGATAATTCCATCAAATTGTTTAATTTTTGACATAAATTAAATCTAAATCCCGTTTTTGTGTTCCGAATTTGAATGGGTAACAAACAAACATTCAAACTTTCGCATCTATTAATATGAGTGTGACGGACTTTTCATCTTATACTTTGTGACATTTTGTAACATTTTTGTTTGGTCTTTACAGGTAAGTGTGGAAACACGAAGTTTTTTGCATCTCAAGCGAGGTAAGGCAGAGATGGAGATAAGGGAGGAAAGTTATGGGCGTATGGAGTTGCGCGGAGATCGGCCGATAAGGTAACTGATACTTGTCATAAAATGAGATTGTTATAAGTTTCGTTGTTCATTCCGCAAGGTAGAGATATAAAATCTACTTGACTATAAAATCTGTAAATAATTTTCTATTCTATTACATCGCATTGCAAGACTTTCATAATAAGATATTAATAATGTTATGAAATAGTTTAACAAATAAAACAATTGATAAATACACTATTTAGATTTTGCATTCAATGCTTAGTAGTGAGTGACGGCAGTGTATCGAACAAATTCGGACACACATGGATACATTGCATAGCAGGTAGTGTGTCAACCAGTGTTTGTCCCAAATCTTTATTGTACTCAAAACGACGTAGAAGCGGAATTACACTAGAAATTCATATATACACATTAAAAATGGACTTCCGCAAAGTAACGCCTGATTCAATCAACTATCAGCTGTCAACCAAGTTCCAAAAATATTTTCAGTATAGCTCTTACACCCGTACTGAGAATAAATTTTGTGCTAGATGGTCCAAGAATTCAAACATCAGGTCACTCCAAGCAAGCATATGCATAACCATAACAGTGCCTTCCCAGGGGTGCAGGAAGGGGGTCGTAATCCCCCCCGGGGGGCTCGTAACCCGACGCGTACAGACAGACAATTTGTACACGCATTACACTATGTTACCGTTTGATGGGGGTACGAGACTCGGTAGATGAGATGTTTATGAATCCTAGTGAAGATTATGAGTAGGGATCAGCTCGATACTGAGACTGCTTTATATTTAACATTGGTTACTGCTGTCCATATACTCTATGACATAAACGGCTGGATAAAAGAAAAAGCTAAGTTTAATGCACTTGAATTCCGAAGATTGCCGCGTTTGGCCTGGTTAGGATCTGATTATCTACATCTTAAAGTCCAAAAGGTTGGACCTTAGTTGGTTGGAAGGCCTTAAGGTTGGTCGTCTATTATAAATTACTAGCTGCGCCCTATGGTTTCACCCGCATAGATTACTCCTTGTAACATCAGTTGCCAGTGAGGGTCTCGTCAAAATCGGTCCAGGCGTTTTGGAATCTATACACACGTCGATTTTTATATACAAACTATTTATATTCAGACTTACTCATCCCCTCGAGTGCCGAACGTCGGCTTTGTATTTACTGGAGTACGTCACATAATACGAAGTTCACTTTTAAATGTTAGGTTTTAATCTGGGTAACTGTTGTATCGGTCTAATAGACAATGGCTTTTAGTATCCCTTTGATTGTAATCACGGTCTCAGCGCGGAGTGTTGATGTTTAATTCGTTATGTGATAAATAATATGAAAAATTAACATTTTGCTGACATCTGCGATTCCACTCTCACTACATCCAACCGTCGGGGACCACTGATCTGGAAAATTGAAACTAAAGACAACTCGACGTATTATAAACCTTATCGCTTCTGTAATAGAATGTCAAATCTAACGATAAGTTAAAATAATAGGGTTCGCACACGTCCCTAGCGAATTTAAGGATTTGCGAGAATTATTAGGAAATAATTTGTTTTGTTTAGTTCACGTAATTTACTACTTAAATACTGATCAATGTTTTGTAATTATTAATTTAGGCGTAAATAAAAAATACACGAGTTTTAATAGTTCTATTTGAAATGTAATAAATTATAACACGAAAAGAATTAATTGACACACGTACTAACACGTTTTCTTTTTCTTTTCACTAACTTGTTTTCATTCTGTCTGAGTACACTTATCTAGATTATGTCCAAAACGTAGACAAATCGTCCAGATAATAAATCAGTGCTGAATTATAAAAATATATACATTTTCCCACCCCCATCCCTCGAGAGCAAAGAAAATCGCAACACGATCGTCATTTGAAAAATAATGATGTCATCAAACACTAATCCGAAAGCTTTCATGTGGATTACAGATCGACAACCCTACATTTATCACACTTGCTTCTAAAATCTATACGATTTCTAACCTTATTGTATGCGTAACAAGTATCACCAAGCACTTTATTGTCAGTAGACAAAAAAGTCTGCAAAATGTTATACATTCGATCTATGAAGCCGCAATTGTCTTCTACTTGCACAAACAAAAATGCACTTTAATTCTTTTTCCTAAGTCATATTTCAATTCAGCTGTATCACCCAAAGAAGATTATTTTTCGTGCAAGCATCAAATGTATGTGCTGAAAAACAAGTTAAATGTAACCTTGTGCCATTAGAAATAAAGTTTATATTTATGTAAAGTTAAATGTTAGGGTTGCGACACACTCAAAGTACTCTCATGCTGGTGCGTCATTTCGATACATTAGGCGAGTGATTTATGTAAGGGAAGTGGCGGAGTCAAAACATGCGGGGTGGTGTGTAACCGGCCTACTGGTTCATCCTAGGGCGAGCATCTCACTCTACACCTGCAAAAAAAATAGGTTGGTAGATGTACCTACATTTTTAGTGACAGTTTTCTTTTCTCTCTTTTCTTTTCTTGTTACAATTGCTCTGTGACACGACAAAACACGACACTGTGTGTGTGTGTGTACGACAAAACACACAAAACAATTTAGGTAATCCGGCCGAGTACAGATCAGTTTCATAAAGAAAAACGGATGATACTAGTGTTGTTGATTTATGCATTAAATTACTGCGTATTTGTTAACCCACGCTCAATAGCGATAACTAACTAAATGTACTGTCATTAGAATTTATTAGCAGATGAAATAATGTTTAATTGCCAAGTTTTTGCTAACAGCTTGTCAACTGTAATTGTGATTTATGAACCTTTTATAATTTTTATGCAATAAAGTGTTATCGCAATTATTAGTAATGAAAAAGAGGCCGCTGAAGAGACTAAATTAAATTTGATTTTAACAGCTATACTTCGAGCACATAAAAAAACTTTAATAACACATTAATTATTTACCTATTTAAATTACTTTTTAACTATAATTCGATAAAATATGAAGTACTTATCTATCACTTTCACACTCTGCGCACTCTTGAAAATATTTGTAGAACCTTTTTAATAACGCGACAGCCCTGAATAAATTTATCAAAACTGCAAGGGTCCCTACACCCCACCTCCCAAGGGAGTGAGATCGCGATCTTCCGAGCAAATAACAAGCGGATGTAGCCAACAGTAACCGTGTCAATGTACCTCGCCTAGTCTATGGATAGTACGTCTGTAGTCGCAGGTGTGGGCCGATGGGCCCCAGGACTCAGACTTGAATATGCCCAGATCACTAAAATGGACAAGCTGCCTTATTATGGATGATTCGGATCGTGATCGCGAGCGCGTGCCATCCCACTTGCGCACGTGGTGCGAGTAAATAGATGCGAACGGGACGGCATGCAATTTTAGGTTATTGTAGAGTAATTTATTGTAGACGTTAGTTATAAAGTAGATGATCGCAAAGACAACAGTAAAACAGTGAACAAGACTGCCACATGACCTGAACTGATGGTGCACCTAGAAAACCTAGCAGTGGGTGAGCAATGGTAGTTTTAATGCGTAAATCTATTAAAAAAATCTCTAAGTTTTTAAAGCAATATTTTTTTCATACACTTGTGTGACCTAATTATTATTACACAAAATACATTATCTAATAACTAGTTCATCGATTCACGATTCCGAAGATATTATACCTTACTTAATAGGTACACCTGAGTCGTCCATAAAACATTGTCAATTAGTGTCATCAAGCCATCTGCTACTTCACATTATGAATTCTCAGAGCTGAACCAGTAGCGACCCCTGGCGTCGATCATCTAAAAGCTTTGGGGGTCTTTTAGGCCCCATCAGGACATTCGAGGGTTAATTTACAAGAGTAATTTTATTGTGAGGGGGTTAAGTGGGAATCGTGCTTTATGCTTTTTAATTTGTTTTCGGAAGGGTTGGAGATTGGACAGGGTTTGATTAGTAATTTGGTTTACGGAAGCTTTCGCTTGGTTGACAAAAAGTAATTGAGCTGCTTGCTGTTTATGTAATTATACAACTAGACATTGAAAACTACGGATAGATTTATTTTGCTATACTATCTAACATATCTAAGCATTGAATCTGTATGAGGTTTTATATAATTTAATTATTTACCTTTCTGGTAATTAACTTTTTATCTCCCATGTTGAAATCATTGAATGTTTGTTTACTGATTACTATTTATCTGTCCAGGCCCAAGTTGGTATTGCAACGCGGCATTTGTACACTATTTTAGTTTGTACTAGTTGCGCCCCGCGGTGTCACCCGCGTAGTGATGAAAAAGGTGATGATGATGATGAAAAGCCTATGTCACTCTCCATCCCTTGAACTATAACCATGCAAAAAATCAGGTCGATCCGTTGCTCTGTTGCTGCGTGAAAGAGGAACAAACAAACCAACAAACTTTTCGCATTTATAATATTAAGTATGATGATTAGTGGAATCTGCTCTTTGGCTTTTGTGTAACTATTTATCTCATATCGACCGTGTTAGCAGCTGTTTGTTTTCCATGTTAAATAACATAGAATCATCTAGAAATCATTTCGATATATGTACTTCATTAAAACACTTTCCAATAAAGAAGGGCATTCAAATATGTCCCATAGTTTTTATGAAACAGACTCACATTTTTTTATTAAATACAGAATTTCTTACACTGCATTAATTAATAAATAAATAATCGGGATATTTGCACATACGATTATCTGACCCCAAACTAAGCAAAGCTTGTAGGCTTATACTATGCCTGCCAGAGACTGATATACATACATATATAATTTTAAATACATACTTAAATAAATATTAACACCCAGATATAGAACAAACACAAATGTTCATCAATGTTCGTTCATGTTTATTTGTAATTTTATCCAAGAAGACTTACCGGTAATTAGCCCAATTACCGTTAGTAATTTTCTTCAATGTTAGGCTTATAATATTATGTAACCTCATTTGCACTAACTTTATTACAATTATCGCAACACATTTTAAAATAGCTCACCAAGTAAGTGGCGTTCTCCCGTCTTCCTACTTAGACGGTTTTAATAACTTAATAGGCATTTTTCAAAAATACCGTCACTTAACGACCGGGAGGGCTATTAAGCTATTACCTCCTAAGTAACACCTGGTTCCCTGGTCTATTAATACGTAAACGCTTCAGATGCGCATTTAATGTGCTCTTTCCATTAGTAAATGTCATAAATTGTGAGCTCCTTTGTAGGTTTGAGCGCTTGGTACTTTTGTATAAAATTAAAATCAAAAAATTGTTCAGAACCCACCTTTTCATGTTTAAAAAATCTGACCAAAAGCGAGTCGAGACACGCCAAATTTCAGATATGTATCATCCCGACAAAACATATTTTTATAGTTTACTAGCGACCCGCCATGTATTCACACGCATGTAATTTACGTGCGTACCTACTAGTTATATGTAATTTACCTTCCGTGAAAAATTATCTAACTGATGGTGAAATAGTTATTTATGATACAAGTGCGGAAAGTTGGTTATTACAAACGAGTAGACGAATGTAAGCCCGAGACGAAGTCGAGGGCTTACCATAGTCACGAGTTTGTAATAACCAATCCGCACGTGTGCCATACAACGTTTTACAACACATTTGCGAGAAAAAAAGGCTACAATTGAAACAATTTTTGTTTATAACTTAATATCAGTCACAACAATAGTTTCTATAATATAATAAGAAAATGGCGCGAACATGCAAATAGCGCCACTATCACGTGGTGAAAATTAGAACTACATCTTTCGTCTCGTTTCTCTTTAGTATTAAACTGAGACAAACGTATTGAGCAAAAGCGCTCCCAAGGAGGTTTGATCATTTAGCTTATTTATTCTCGTAATATGAAACTCTTTTGTGGAATTCTTATGTAATTATGATGGAAATTAAAAAAATACCGTAAATCACACGCACGGTGCTATACATCTGAGCGTGCGGACAAATTCATTACCGCACGCTCCGTTGTATGATCCGTAATGTTTAACTTTCGAACGATGTATACAGGCTTCGTAAGTGCACTTTTTGAGCAAATGTGTTGTAAAATAGATTTTCCGTTGCGTGGTTTAGCATGAGTTAGCGGTTATACAGACACACAGACAGACAGACGCGGAAAGCAACTTCAATTTATACTATGTAGAGATTAGAAAAAATAACTAATAGGAAACCTACCAGAGCCACCCCTAAAATGCAAAATTATATTTCTTTAAGCTTTCAAAATTGAAATCTATACTTCAACTATAGTTTTGCAAAGTTTCATGCGTTTATCTTTACTACGGAACAAACAAATTGCTAATGCGTGATTAAAATTCACTTGTCAAGATGTTTTCTGTTAACCTACTACCGTACTTAATCTTCTAGGTTGCCGTTTCTATCCTCGGCAAAAGCGTTGCTTTCCATTTCTTAAGCTAATGGTCAATTGTAGATTTATGTCCATTGCCCACCATTCAAAAACTATAAAATTTTATAGTGCTGTTCAAGAAGAAACGTCAACAATTATGAAAATGTTAAAGACACGAAACTAAAATTAGACCAAATTGACACATCTCCGACGCTATTATAACGCCAGCTGATACTGAAATATACAGATTCAATCCAAAACACTCATAACTCACTTTCTTAACTGCCGCTATGAAAAAGCTAAAAAAACCCTAAAATACTCGCGTGATATTAAATTCAATACTCGGGTAGACGTGGGTACTATTTTCGTTCCTCCATGAATTGAATTTTTTATGGCGAACGCGTGGGCTACTGTCATTTGTTTTCATTATTCTCCACCCCTCAAGAAAAACTTTGTATATTACTGAAGTATGACAATAATTTTCACCGTGTTTCGCTTGAATACTGTATCGTACGCTGATTTACAAGATATTATTATGCGGTCGGATCTCAAGACGTTAATGTCCCGCTCGATTTGAGATATTGAACGATAATCTTAATCTTTATTTTCAAAAAAGAATTTCGGTATGTGCTGAAGGTAATAGTTTCCAATATTTCACGTTATGTGGTGACTTGTTTTCATATCTTAATAGTTAGATCATTTAGAGAATGCTGCATTTCTGCGTGAATAAATACAGCGGTATTTTCTTTTACATTAAATATACTAACACCTGCTTTTAAAACGGAATATTCTGCGTCTGCCAGTTGCTATTTTGTAAAGAGCACTTAGCGCATTAGTCAAGGGTACTCAACGTGCGCATGGTCTTTTGTGTCCATACTCGAGCATTTGAGGGTTGAATCACTTGAGTTTAAAGTACTTGATGGCTTTAAGTTAGCCCTATTTAGCACACTTTTAATACATAAATTTTATAGACAACCTTTTACAATTGTAGTATTTCAACATTTAATATTATGAGTTGAATGCTGTTGATTATGATACGATTTTATCAATTTGACAATATCTACTCTTGTTAAACATTGTATAATTGAGAGTGCAGTATACGAGACGGGTGAGCTAGTTTATATCATCTGAGTTGCCAGCCCCATCGTCAGTTTTATATTACAGGAAAAACAACAAGACTGGTTTCTGGTTTTGTAAAGTGATTATGCTGTTAGATCAACTCATGTTCCAAAATTAATTTTGGGAAGTTTCTTGTGTGTTGTTACTTCCTACAAAGCAAGGTAGCCAGGGTGCATTAACTTGCGTAAACGAGCTTCCGTTATCTCGATCCCGAAACTAAAAGCATCGACAAAAACCCCCAAACATGACCCAACACAAATATCAATTTGCGAAACCGAGAACCTTTATCGATATCTTTATTACTTCGACGATTAAAAAAACAGAATCCAAGAGATTTATGACGAGAGATAAGGTAAAAAAATATGGACTGTCTGTTTCTTTGTATGTGTCCAGTCCGTGGCATAGCTTATGAGATCAGCTAAAGAAGCTATTTCTCTCTTTATTATCATCTCCTTCTCGGTTCTTCTCATTCTAGGCTCTCAGTTGTCAAAGTCATGGTTTGGTAACTGGACTTCAAAATTAGATTGTTTCTGTCATAAAAATTGGCACTTAAGGTTCAATTAAAAATTTTAAAACAACAAAGAACTGCGGTGGAGTTCTTCAGGTGTTTTTATAACTCTAGACACCAAACCTGGTCACTCGGCTTTTACGAACTTACATATGCGAATAAGATGGGTTACCTATTGAATGTGTCAATGAGTGCTCCGAAGATGGCCACGGCGGACGTTCGGGCATTTTAAAAACATGAGCGAGGTACGACAATGTAGATAAAGTAGGTTTTTGCCTAGTATTGGGATATGGAAAGTGGGAGGACTTAGCCCAGCAGTGGGAAAACGTAATTTAAAGAAATGCTACCTACCGTGTACGAGAATGGAACCCGCGCCGCGGCCGGCGCCTGCCCCCCGCGCGGCGCGCCGCGGGCTCCCGTGGAACGATACCATTATGACGGAACACCTATCTGATTCACTCGGTTATGCGGCTGCTTGTACTGGAATGCAGTTTTGGTTGTCAACAAGGAATGTTTCCTCTCTGGTATTTAGAGGAATCTTCGAAGCGATGATAGCTCTCCTCGTGTTTTATTCGTCCACTTGCAATATCGACTTAATACTTCAAATTTATGATGGACTATAACTCAATTCAATTCAATACTAGATGGACCGACGACATAGTAAGAGTCGCTGGCATCCAGTGGATGCAAAAGGCAGGCTGTCGTTCAGTGTGGAGGTTAAAGGGGGAGGCCTATGTTCAGCAGTGGACGTCTTCTGGCTGATGATGATGATGATGATGACTTCAAATTTTGTATATTTCATCCACAAACAATGAAAATGTGGAATGTGATTTTTGAGATGATATTTGAAGCGATGAAAGCTCAGCTGTTAGCGCGTTTGGACGCTACGTCGCAAAATATGAGTTCAAATCCCAACGGCATCTTACAAAATTACCTTACCAATAGCAATCACCTTTGTAGCAAGGTTGTTGGCCAGTTCGCAGCGCTTGCCTGGGTATAAGTATACCACTTCCAAGACCGATACCTTCAATTTGGGTAAATGTGCGCTCTAGCAATTTTTCACTGAATGACAAACGCGGGATGAAAAATAAATGACGCTCAAAATTTGTCTCGACTTCTCGAGGTTCGCGCATTTAAAGTATCAAAAAAAACAGGCCAATAAGATTTTTCTGAATAAAGCTGCTTTACTGTATATAGATCTACGTTTGGCCTCCAACTCGCCTGATGGTAAGCGTTGATGTGTCCGAGGTTAGAGCACGTAAACCTAGAAGAAATCTATTCACTCTAGTCTTGATGCTTAGATTGTAGTTATCCAGGAAACATGGTGGACGGCAGGGAGTTCCAATCTTGAGCAGATAGCATCATAGATGTAAATAGTAGTAAAAAAGAAACCAAACTTTAGAACATACCTATCACTAAAGTTAACATTGTTTTTAACTAGTGCACCAAAATACAATTTAAATGGTACACAGCACAGCACGCCTACGAGTTTGCTGACCGGTCCCGACAGATGGCGCGACGCGAGTACAAGCTAATTCACTTTGCGCTGCCCACACGCATCATTAGATATACCTACGAGAGTACCAACTTATTCTTTTTGTAAATTGTATGAAATTTAAAAAAAAAATATAGTTAAAAAAAAGCTTTACTATATTTTTTACGTGTTCATTCGGAACTACACGAATCCGTACATTGATGCTTAATTTATTATAACTACGATAAAATAATTCGAATGGCCAGTGACCACATTATTATGTTTGCTCTACCTTCTGGTCTATTTCTGTCTGTTTCTGCCGCCACGTGCGTGAGGCGCGCAGGAAACACCTTCCGTCTGCCATCACTGGTACAAGTGTGAAGAAAGACCTTCTTACCTTGAATAAAGTAATATTGTACTGTAGGCTTCGACCAAAATAAAATTAATGGACGGGCAATAACCATTGAACTTGCTCAGTAAAAACGAGGCAAAACCGTTGGACATTTAAATAAATAAAATAAATAAATTAATAATAAACTTTAATTCCATCTAAGACAAAAAAAAAAAAATTTAAATTTGTTTAATTTATTAATTCATTCACAACTATACAGAATACAGAATACAGATTTTATTAATAACCCCAAAAGTTACAAGTCAGATTGGCATTAAATAAATTCGATAGTAAAATAGTACAATCGTGTCTCATTAAAATATTTCAATTAAAATTCAATCATAAAAGTACATGTGTGACGCAGTCAAATAATTAATTAATAAAAAGGATAAAAATAATTCAATTACAATTACAACAATTACAATTATAAATATTCATTAATAATCTCAATAATCTTTCAACTTAAAAAAATCATCCATGTTATAAAACAACGATTGTAAAAGCCAAGCTCTAAGCTTAGTGTTAAAGCACGCGGTGGATGGTGCATCCCGGATAGAAGCGGGTAAGCGGTTGTAGATCGCGGGCCCTAGGATATAAACTGATCTCTCCGATTTGACGAGCCGGTGCCACGGCGTTACTAATTGCGCTTTCTTCACGTTGCTCCGCAGATCCAACGTACTATGCACGCCCCTGCGCTGAAATGCATCGAGGTGTGTGTGAGTGAACAGGGCAACCTGGTATATGAGTTCACAGGGCAGTGGCAATATCTGAAGCTCTCGAAACAGTTCAACGCAGGAGACGTCACTTTGTACCCCGCATATGGCACGAACGGCACGCTTTTGCATTGCAAAAGCCCTATTGCGATCGGCAGCACGGCCCCACAGCTCCACCCCGTACGTAATGACGCTGTGGACAGTTGCGAAGTAGCACGTGCGAACGACGCTGCGAGTGGCAGTGCTCGCGAGCCGCCTGAGGGCGAAACACGAGCCCGCGAGCTTCTTGCACAGCTCCTCCACATGTGTCTCCCACGTCAATGCGCTATCTAGGTGGAAGCCTAACAGTTTGGTACAGGGGACCTGTTGGAGTGCAGTTTGACCTATTGCTACCGAATACGCTTTTGTCTTGTGGCCGTTGAGATTGAAGGCCATGAAGCAGGTTTTGTCCCTGTTCAGCGCTAGTCCGTTTGACTTGAACCAACCGTCGAGTTTGTTTGCCACCGAGTTCAGCTTTGATTCCAGCTGGACGTGCGTTGGCGCCATAATTACGGCGGCAACGTCGTCAGCATACATGTATATCTCAGCATCGTCGATGGCATCGGGCAGGTCATTTAGGAGGAGGCTGAACTTGGTGTTGGATAGGCAGGAGCCCTGCGGGACGCCCGTTACGTTCTCCATCTCGGTCGATTCGACGCGCCCCCTGTCACCTACTACAACCTGTGTTCGCTGGGACATGAAGGAGGTAAGTATGGACAGAGCCGGACCGCGAAAACCGTGGACCTGCAGCTTGTCTGCGACGAGACTGTGATCGGCTGTATCGAACGCGCGTGACAAGTCACAGCAAAGCAGGGCTACCTGTAGCCTCGACTCGCGTGCGTTCAACACTCGCCACACCACCTCGCGCACCATGTCTGTGGTCGCGCGGCCCGCCCTATACGCATACTGCCTGTCCGACAAACTATTGCGGTCCACTAAAAAGTTTAGAATTCTTCTATTGAGGCCAACTTCGAACACTTTACTTACGGCAGGGACAAGAGAAATGGGACGGTATGACTTGGGGTCCGCTTTCTTGCCCTTTCCTTTGTACAAGGGGCATATCTTTACCCTTTTTAGAGACGCCGGATAAATGCCCTCCCGCATACACGAGTTGAATAAGTGACAGAGAACATGCGCCACCGGGCCTATAGCGGTCTTTAGTACGCTCGCGGACAAACCATAAATATCAGTACTCTTCTTAGGAGCAATACGTTTTGTCGCTATTGTACATACTTCGAACGGGGTGAACGGCTCCATTCTTATCGACACGTCGCTCGCGGATTTTCGGACTCCGAGTGCAGCCAGGGCGATGGCGCTGTTTGCGGCGGGCGCTCCGCACCCAATCGCCGCGGTGACAAATTCGAGATTTAGCGCGTCCACAACATCTTTCTTTGTGTCGAACGTTTGACCGCTTGCGTCTCGTACTAAGTCAGTATAGTCTACTCTCTCGCGGGTAACACGACCCAACTCGGAATTAATAACACGCCACATGCACCGCGGGTTCTTTTGAATCACGTTGGAATAATGACATACTCGCTTTTCTTTCAACAAGGAATGGTATTTACCGGTTAGCTCATCGCACCTGGCACGCAATTGGTCGTCCATAGGAAACCTTTTCTTAAGTCGTATAGTTTCTTGCAGTAGATGTTTAAAGTTGTGAACTTCTGCGTCGACCCAGTGTTTCTTACGCTCAAGTTGATTTTTTATTGGGAAACATATATTAAATTTGTTGGACAGGGTATAGACTATGCCCGAAGCTAAAGAGTGACAACAATCGTTACTCTTTTCAACGATCCTATCCCAATCGACTGATTCGAGGGCGTTTACGAAATTGAGCTCGTTGGCCGCCGAGAAGCTCCTACCCAGGCGATGTGCGGGCGCAGGCGCGACCGCGACGTGCCTCGCGAGCGTGAAGCGCTGAGCTTTGTGATCGCTGAGCGGGCGCGTGTCCACGTTCGTGACCCCAGTCACACGTTTTGCTGACATATTCGTGTACACGTGGTCTAGCAATGACTTACGCCCACCCACATCTGTCCGCGTGTGTTGATTCACCAATTGCCTGAAATTAAAACTATCGATCATGTCCACTAACTGCTTTTGAGCGCTAGAACTGTCTAGGAGATCGATGTTCGTGTCACCCATGATGACACAGTCTATACCCTCGTCCGTAATTTTACAAAGAAGCGCTTCGAACAAATCTAGGTAATCACTATGGCTCGTCCCATTAGAGTGGTACACCCCCACAGCTAATATATCATCATCGAGCAGGTGCACGGCGCATACGTCAAAAATATGCTCCTGCGTCAAGTCGCAATAATCCTGTCTATTAACAACTAGCAAGCCCGACCGCGCGTAGATGCAACTTCCACCGTGTGCTACTAGTTTTCTACAGCTAAACGACAATAAATCGAAGTTACATAGTGTAACTGAAGTTAACTCGTGCTTACGCAACCAGTGTTCGGTAATAATTATTAAGTCGCAGGTAAGTTCCTTTGTCAATAGAACCTCCAGTTGCTTCGTCTTGTTCGTGATACAACGAATATTTTGATGGCATATAGTCAACTCTGTCGGTTATACATAAACTTCAACACCAAATTATAACCATGTATAGTAAATTTGTTACAAAAATTTATAGCGGTTTTTTGATGTGTACTTACACTTCGGGTAAGCACACGAAGGCATAATTTTGTCAGATGTTTCGTTATCATGTAACAATAGAAGCGTGTCGCACTTCCTACGGCTAGACCCCGACTAAAACGAAGTGAGCGCTGACGCTCATTTTGTAATCTTCAAAAATGCGCTTCTTCTGGGCCTGTCCATTCATTTTATTTTTGTTGAAGAGTGTAAGCAGGCACATAGAAACGTCAATTAAACGTGTGTTGTTTCTAGACATTTGCTTTCTCTCATTTTCGCTCGTGATAATTTCCGCTATCGAGAAGTTGACAGAAAATTTAATAGTTCAAAGAAAAAAAAGTTTACCAGTAGCTTAGCAGAGGTTTCTCAGTGAGACCGTTATTCTGTAAGTTACTATAAGTAGGTATACGTATCTCATTTTAAAACGTCCGTTTCTCATAAATTTAAGTTGATATGTGAGTAAACAATTTAATAAAATATGTTATGACATTACAATATTGCTAAAATATACAAATAGCCTGTTGAAATTCAAGAACAATGACATTACGGCCACAATATATTTAAATAACTTTAATTTATTAATTGTATGAATGTATTAATAAGTTAAGGTATGTCGCTAGATATTTGTGAGTCTTGGAAATTATGGTTTTAGTCGGGATTCTGTCAGGGACGATTTTTTTCGCAATAACTTAGTGTTACATTTCGTTTAAAGTATAAAGTGACTAGTTTTTAGGGTTTCGTACGCAAAATGTGTAAACGTGAACCTTATTGCTAAGCCTACGCCGTCTGTCTGTCTGTCCTTACCGGCTGTATCTTTCGAACCGTAATAGATAGCCAGTTGAAATGATCACAGAATATGTAATGTGACCGGCGGATTAATAAAAAACATATAATAAAGTAAAAAAGATAAAAAACTTTAAAGTGAAACAACAAATTATAAATAATGGGCAAGTGCGAGTCGATGACAAATTTTCTGTTCACCGCCAAGTTAAGCAAAGTAGGGTGCGGTCTGCGATCGGTTCTTGGATGGGTGACCGCCTGTGCGTGATGTTGTCTTATTGCACTACTTTATGAATTTGTGGTGGTACGGAACCCTCAGCGCGCGATCCTGACTCGCACTGTGCCGGTTTTTATAATAAAATAAGAATACATTTCTTTAAATGTATTCTTGTAGGTAAATATCTCAAATAACCACTGAGATCACATATATTTATTTTATAATTATAATAAATCTTAGTTACACAACAAAACTCGTTAATTACAAGCTGGAAATAGTTTTTTCTTCTCCGGACTATTTATTGGGTATTAACAATTTTTATGTGCAGCTAACTTTTTAGAGTACAAATATAATCGCAGAGTGTATTGCTACACGTATCGATCGAACTGTTTATTTATGGCTTAAACTTAGTTTTTTGCTGTTATTTTTTTTTATATATGGTACATGTCTTACATCGACTATCTATCTGCCTATACAGCGTTAATGTTAATCTGTTAGGATCCTCTTAAGGGTGGCCTCAGTATATCAAAACAAACAACTTCAGTTCTATAAGTTTTTGAAATTCGCAAACAAAAACTGTTTTTCCGTACAAAAAACAAAATATTAGGGCTGTTAATAGAGTCTAAGAGTCGGCAACGTATTTGTGATGCCCCTTGTGTTGCAGGTAGCCATAGGCGACGGTTATCGCTTACCATCAGGCGTCACGTCAGCTTGTTTGCCACCTAAGGCATTAAAAAAATACTGGCCAAGTGCGAGTCTGGCTCGCGCACTGAGGGTTCCGTACCACCACAAAATACAATAAGGTCGTCCAAGTAACCGAATTACCAGTGTAAGCTTAACGTCTTCCAAAATAGTCGAAGCAATTGCTAAGCAGTCACATAGTTATTTTTGCGACAGGGACACTCGAGTATAACACAATTATAACTTGGTAATAAACAGAAATTTGTCACTGACTCTCATTTGGCCATTATTTATTATTTGTTGTTATACTTTAAAGTGCTTACTATAATCATACAAAGTTTGATTCTTGTACGTATTACCGTTTTTACATTGGAGCTAATACAAAAATACGTTAAAAAAACATGTTTGTTGTATGGGGACCATTATATTTTGTTTTTACTTTTAGACTTTTTTATTATTTCTTGTTTAGTCTGCCGTAACATTAAATACTGTACATATTCTGTAAAAATTTCAACTGGCTATCTTTTACGGGTCGAAAGATACAGCCCTTAATAGGTAGGACAGACGGACAGACAGACAGGCAGATTGTCTGTCTGAACCTACGAAGTCTATCACAGACATCGTAGGTTTGGTAATAGGGTATCGTTTTTACACTTTGGGTACGGAACCCTAAAAAATATTCACTCCCGACAAAATATGTTTATGAAAAAGCTGATTTTATTTTCGCGAATTTTGATAAGTCGTAGAACAAAAGTTGTTTGTTTTGTTGTTTTGTTTTCATTTTTGTATTGATGTCGTCCTTGAAGGATGCTTACTGATTACCGGTAATCATGTATAATATAAAAGCGAAACACTCATTCGCTCACTCACTCACTCATCTCGAAATCTCGAAAACTGCTTCACCTACGAAGCTGAAATTTGGCAGGTAGATTACTTAAGGCATGTAGAGTTGTAGAGGATGAAGGGGTTGAAAGTGTATATGAAAGTATTAGGTGTATGAAGTCGCAAGCAACAGCTAGCGTACTCATATAGTATATAGACTATGTAAGTATGTATTTACATATACAATACACTACTTATACTACGTAAGTATATTAGGTATTTGCAGCGAACTCTATTGAAGCTGAATCCCAGGATGATAATTGCAAAAGCTTACTCATGACCTAACTGTTTCAGTAGCTATAGTAAGTATTAAGTTTATCTTAACATGAGAATCGCTCATTAATAATAGAATACTTAAATGTGTTTGATAAATGTTCACATTTTAAATAAACGTATTCGCATAAATATTAGCGTTTGTTTAGCATAAATGTGATAAGGGCCTCCAAACCTTGTCATAGCTGCAGAGTGTAGACGGGTCTGAATAACCTTATTATAATTTTTTTTACTAACATTTTCGATTTTTACTTCGATTAAATGGGATTAATCAATAACTCAATAATCGTCAGCCATTCCACAATATCTGAAGACGCAAGTCTTCGATCAGTGCGTCCTACCTGTACTGACATACGGAGCCGAAACGTGGACACAGACAGTGAAGCTGGTCCATCGATTTAAAGTCGCTCAGCGAGCTATGGAGCGAGCTATGCTTGGGGTTTCTTTGAGAGATAGAATCAGAAATGAGATTATCCGACAAAGAACTAAAGTAACTTAGCTAGCTCAAAGGATCAGCTAGCTGAAGTGGCAATGGGCAGGCCATATCTGTAGAAGAACTGACAACCGGTGGGGTAGACGGGTTCTATAGTGGAGACCGCGTATCGGCCAACGTAGAGTGGGGCGCCCTGCAGCCAGGTGGAGTGACGACCTGCGAAAGGCGGCAAGTGGGTGCGAAAAACAGAAGATCTTGCCTTAGCGTTGGCGTTCTTCAGGAGAGGCCTACGTCCAGCAGTGGACGAACATCAAAAGGCTGATGATGATGAATCAATAACTACATAGATCCTTATAATATAGAGAGAATTAAGAAAACCTTGCTCACACACACTACAAAGAAGTACGTATACTCATGTATAAAGATTCAAGTACATATATGAAGAACAAAAAGCTCTGCTGTAAAATATAAACAACAAAAATAACACTTCGAACATTAAAAATATACGCCAAATATACGACACCTCGCTTTCTAATAACCATGAAGCCGTGGAAGTCACATAGTCCATATGAAAAGACAAACAAACATACAAATGTAATTAAATATACCCAAAAATAATGATATAAAAAAAGTAATTTACTGGTAGTCGGATAAATAACTTTTTTCTGAGTACATGGATATTGTATTTTGTCCTGTCAAAGGTGTCAAACCCTGACGCAAAATGGGCCAATTACCGGCCTAGTTGCGTAGTAGCTTTACCGAATCAGCAGTGCAAGTACCGTTCTTTTAGCGATCGTCAAATTGACAGTTGAGGTCGTCAAATTCGATAATATGCCATTTTTTCAGTACTCGCTGTGATCGATTCTATGGCATTTTAGCGAATTTTCGATCGCTAAAAGAACGGTACTTGCACCCCTGAGTCGCTACTCAAGTAACAAGGTGTCAAACCTACAACCATTCGAGCTTTTCAAATGAAATTGCATTTAACAAATAGGAAACGAATGACTAACAAACATTAATTGTACAATATTTATAGGTTTGCTAATAGCAAATATCAGTAGAACACGGTTACCCGTACAGTACGTGACAGTATGACTTATAGCTCGCCGTCTCGGATGTAACAAACGCGAAAACTAAGTTTTCTTTTAACACTAATAAATGTTATTCACTCACATGCTATTTTTCTATTTGAGAGTGAGTTGTGGGTTGTTGACAGTACTACGTTTTTATACATGAATGCAGTCTAAATACCTGGTGAATGTATGAATATTATCATGTTATACGAGTGTAAGATTTAGATGTTTGTAAGGTGGAGGTGGACCACGCGCACTGCCTTTCTTATATCATACTTAACAACTGTTATTTCATGATATGCATTCGCAAATATTTCCTTCTCCTTTTTTTAGTTTTGTAATTTTTGGATCTAAAGTGGCTTGGTATGATGTACAGAAATGACCCTTAAGGCTGCTCTCACCGACTTGAGCTCTCTTCTTCTTTCTCTCTCTCTCTCTGTTTAGCACGCTTAAAATAAATAAAGATTAAAAAATCACTGAGCTAGAATAAAAAAAAACTATTCGGGATTATCTTCAGAATAATATTGCAAATAGTATATAATTATATAAGCAATTATTGTGTTGATATTGTAGAGAATGGCGAAGCAGATCGAAAAATATATACATATTTGTTTTTTTAATCTCTTCCGCCAAAATAAAACATCATCACTTCAGCCTATCATGTTCCTACTATTGGGACTCAGGCCTCTGAGAGAGAGAGAAAAGACGGGCCCTAATCTACGATGCTGGCCCAGTGCATGTTGGTGAATGTCATATGTCTTTGAACTTTTGAGGTTCTCGGTTTCTTCACGATGTTTTTTTTTACCGTCGTTGAACTGCACTTAATTTATTTACATACTAAATATGGCAATGGTGCAGGGCCGAGGATCTAACTGGGTCTCAGACCATAAAGCGCACTTGCTACCGCCCGGCCACCAGCGCTCTGTAAATAAACATATCAGCACAAAAATTACGTAAAAACAAGTTTGCAATTTTATTCCAAAGAAAATTCCCAATCAGTTTTTTTATCGCACTCAGGGACTTTTTCTTCAATAATGTTAGAAAGTGCGAAAGAGACAATTCTGGCCGATGAGCGCGGACTTAAGTTGTTAGCATATTATCAGTACTTTATACTCAGTAAAGACTCAGTGAAGTGAACAGTAGCCTATGTAGTAAACCAGGCTACAAGCTATCTCCACAACCATCCAAATTATCTAAGCCGTTACGAAGCTAAGTGGTAAAAAACACGCTTGCTCGTGTACTTGTACACAAACTTTCGCATTTACGATATAACTGCGATTGTTATAATAAAACTGGCGTGAGAACAAGCCACCATTGCAACTCATTACTCTAAACTGTTTATCTAATTAAATTAACACAACGAAACGAACTTAGCTGTAATCATTATTTATTACTTACGCTACATGTTAGTAACTTGTTGGCAATTATCTATTTCTATTTCTTTGCGGGCTGTCGTTCAGTGTGGAGGTTAAAGGGGGAGGCCTATGATCAGCAGTGGACGTCTTCCGGCTGATGATGATGATTACGACAATTATATTTTCGTTCGTTGGCGCAAAAAAAGTCTGGTTGTTCTCACTTTCTCAGCCTTCTGCGTACTTTTTTGCTTTTGGTTTCTTTGGACAACATCACATTTTTTATTAAATAAATAATAGGCTTGCGTTTAACCGGCAACTCGCCTGATTTTAAACGATGATGCGGTTAACGATGGAGCGCGCTTGCCTAGAAGAAACAAAAAAAATTGGCACCGACAGAAGAGAAAAATAATACGAAAGATTAGCATGTCGGAGACGCGAACCCATAAGTTTTGCCCCTACCAAAAATCGCTCAACGCGGCTAAAGAAGTTTTTACTTCAAAAACTTAAATATTTGTTTTCTTATAGTTTAGGTACTTTAGGTACTTAAATAATCGTATATCTACCATTCTGTACACATAGCTCTCCTCTCACATTTTGCTTGGTCTTTTGGTGACACCGACAAAGAAAACTAAAAATCACAAAATATATGCAGTGAATGCTTTATTCCACGCGTGTCCTCCATAATGGAGGTCACCCGTTTCAAAATGCATCTACTGTTGAGTTTAGTTGAATTATATCGCCGGAAGCCCATAACGGGCTCTGTAGTTAATATAAATCATCCACTTAACACTTTTTTCATGTGACAATATTATCTAAATATACCAGGAACGCATAAAAAGCTTGCAGGTTTATTTTTGAGTACGGCGATGAGAAAGTACGCTCCGGCTCTTGAGCTATGGTCCTTGTCGTAGCATTGGACGTCGCCCGTCCATCATATATATGGCCGTCTCTCTCCCACATGGGTGTGGAGTGTTACGATCTCTTTCTACTAAACCATGCGTGAATAGCTTTCGAAACAATAAAGTTTATTTTTGAAATTCGAACCTTTTTGGAATAGTGAGGGGAAACTTTTCCAGGCATCGTTTTAATTTTTTTTAATTAGCAGCAGTACACTGTATTTCACTTACACTTAGCTAGTGGGTAAAACAATTCTATTAGCAGAAAAAAACTGTGTGAATACCATCTAAATAGCATGAAATAACCGGTAAACCGGTAAACCGGTACCGTATAACCACTACAAAGAAACGTTACGTTTGTTTTTTCCCCACTTCATTTCTGCCTATATATTTTTTTGTTTCAATAAATGAAAAATGCCATCGGATGCATCCCATTCCGCCTGAGTGTTTTTTCTGTTTTTTTTCTTTTTTGCCTCCATCGGAATGACACAGAAAAGCTTTTTGGCTGACGCGCGTTATCGCATAAGTTATAGTGGAAAAAAGTTTTTGCAAACATTTCGCGGAGACTTTTGTATTCAAATTTTTGCCGCGAGTTGCCTCTAAAAATGTATGATAGGTAGCTGTTGTATTATCTTTTAGTCATTGTAGATTCTTTGTGTTGAAAAACCGTACTTTCAAAGTTTTTTCCAAACTTGCATGATTAAAGTGTGTAAAAAAATCGTTTAGGTAAGAGATAAAATTAATAATGCAAATTTGTGATATTTTCGTTTTTTAATAATAACAACTACAGCTTATGAAAAAAAAAGCATATTTTTCCATTTACCGTCACTTTTTGTGTCCGCCATTTTGAATTTGAAAACATGCAGTCAACTGTGCCAACCCTTATTATTTAGCATAACGCAGGCACCGAATGAAAAATTAAACGTTATTCTGTGTGTACAATGCCGTAATAAGTATACTAACGTTCGAAGCCGCCCTGTATTTAGTAAATATTCAATGGTTCATGGAGCAATGCACACGGAGGTATGGTTCTGAGGTAGATCTGTACTGTGAGCGGACAGTAGGCAATCAAAACGCTAGTCACGTGGAAATTTTACAACATAACTAGCTGTGCCGACAAACGTCGTCCTATTCAATTTTTCTAAATTTTTCTTTCCTTAAAAACCTTATTTGGACTATTACTAACATATAAAAAATTGCCATACCGGTCCAACTTTTCTCAAGTGATGCCGTCTACCAACGAACAGCATTTAATTTTTATTTTTATCGATTTAGTGACATAGTAACGTATAGAATAGACCTACTCTTTATTATCGACTGCATCATCGTCATCGTCATCAATGCATCATCGTCGAAAACGGTAAAAGGTAACTGAATATCGTAATGAATTATACTTGTTATGTACAAATATGTTGATTGGTAGATGATCTCTACTGTTTTCTAGATGCTTAATCTATATTCATTCTCAATGTTCGCTCATGGAGTCATGGTTCTCTCCATGACTTCAAATCGCTCCGTCTCCAGTTCGCTAAATCGCTCCCGCTCTCGCTCCGACCACGCGTCGCCTATCAAAACGTATTTAACGCACGGACAGACACACTGTCCGGATGAGTTATAAAATATTATATTATGCCAGAGATATTATAATATATCGGAGATAAGCCGCGTGGTGTTTCGTTACCTCTATTTACGAGATGTATTGTGAACAGATTTGTGAAATATTTTTTCTTTAATGTTTGTTTAGTCTTTTTCATATATTTTTCATTAAACGTACAATCATACGTAAAATAGATTACATACTAGAATGTAGTTACAACAACAACAAAATTACCACGATGTGCTCTTTTGGTTTTTCTGGTATTGGTTGTACTATTCTTTAATCTGTGTCTAGACGAGAAATTAAAAAAATCATAGATTGGCCCCGTATTGTTACCCATTCATTTATAGTCTCTTAAAAATAAAGGTCTTGTGTTGTAAAAAAATTAATACTTAAGCTTATAATCATGAAAATAATGTAAAAGTCAACAATTGTGTTGTAAAAATAACAGTCATTTTAGCTTCGCACTCCGGTGCACGTTCAGACAACCAGACACTGCTATATGTTCCGTTCTCCATACTCCTCAACACAGCCTAAAAAGAAGCCGCTCTGGACCTGATGACGGCAGAGGAATCCGGAACCATTGCATCGACGAACATGTCCCACGCACTGCTATAATAATTATGCTTATTGAACGCCTTCTAGTTGTGAACTTTCCAGTCACTATCAAGTCTATATTTAACCTTATTCGCAATCAAAGAGACGGTAGATTTTACCGGAATTTGTGTATTTATCTATGTAAAGAATTGAGTGCTAGAGCAGTATAGAGAAAAGAACTGATAAAGCAAGACCTTAAAAAAATCGCCAAACTAAGGCGTAAAAACAATTGATAATTTACGCCTAAGCAGTTTATTTAGAGTGTAAGTAATTCAATCCAGCATAGTGACAGTCCTATTGCATCTTCCCAGATTCAGATTTCAATAATCTCAATGTCTAGACGGCCTAATGTATTCTAGTATTTGTAATACAATGACTGAACACTAAATCAGGTGTGATTTTGCTCTTGAGACCTAGGTTTTGAGCTGTGAATTCTCATTTAGAAACATTCTGTATAAAATTTGTAGAACAGTCTCTACGGGCAATGTGAAACTCATTGCAGATAGTCCTCAGTAGACTTATCATAATCCACAGCCATCTTATCCCACAACAGGCCTTGCCTTCCCTAACTTACTCTTATTCTATAATCTTCACGTTTTTCTTTCTTTTTTTGCCATTTGCCCTGCAGTGGGTTGGTACAGTCTTACATAAAAATTATAAAAGTGGTCTGGATGATTCCTACTCTCTATTTTAACAAAATATTTTAGTTCGAGATTTAAAAATATAGGTAAGTATTATAACAAAAAAGTATATTGTTCCTGTATATTGTACTTACTTATGACTTATGACTTATTTTTATCTTACCTGAACCAGAACGGTCTGTGGGTAATTCAACTGTGTTAATAATAGGTTAAGTACATAAGGTATTTAGTGTTAGTTTGCTTGCATTTTGTTTAGGCACTTGCCCGTTACAAAAATAATCCCAGCACCTGCTTTACAGCTAGATTGGTGAGAGCCACAGGTCATCCTGTACCGTAACGTAGCCAACAAGAAATTACGACAGGTTACAATATCCTCGATACAAATATATATGTAAATCTGTAATCGCGTATACTTGGCTCGCTCTCATTGAATTATTCATCCCGCAAATTGTAATATTATTCGGATTGCGTTGAAATTTGTCGCCGCGAACGCATCGCGTCGGCTGGACGCGCCGACTGTGCCGCGGGCCGTGAAACTTTCTGCCGGAGATCGAAGCGAATCTTTATAATGATGTTCAGCGATAAAAGGAATAATGCTCTTTTTAAAGTGGTTTATGAAAATGGTCTTATCAGCTGATCCATGCCATATCGTAGTAGTTACAAGGTTATTTTCAATATACCAAAAGCTTCTATCAGGCAGCTTATCTGTGACTTACTTTTCATAAAAGTTAACATATAATAAAACAACTTTTTGAAGTTTGCATGTTTATTTAAAGCTTTATATATTTATTTATTTTATATTTTATAGGTGCTAGAGTCGGCTCCTATAAGCTTCCCCGCGGGTCGTTTTAGTTTTTCCTTTTTAACTTAACATTCATCATCATCATCATAAATTCAGCCATAGGACGTCACTGGACGACACTGTTTTGGACATAGGCCTCCCCCATCGATCTCCAAAAGGGCCGGTTGGAAGCGGCCTGCATCCAACGTTTCCCTGCGGTCTTTTTTAGGTCGACTTTATTATTATTTCTTAGTTAATCCGCCGTAACATTACATATACTGTGAAAATGTTGACTGGCTTTCTATTAAAGATACAGTTGACATAAGTACAGACGGACGGACAGACATGTCCCGTTGACACCCTTTGGGTACGGAACCCTAAAAGAACTATCAATATTCATAGAACAAAAGTTGTTAAGTGTGATGTAGGCAAGCCTGCAAGGTCTGTAGAGAAATACACCCACTGAGAATCTCTTCTGACCTGTGCGCAAAGTAATCACTCTTTAAAAAAAAAATATATATATATATATACTAGATTTACACTCATCCAAAAGATTTGGCAGAAACAAAAAAAGGCCTGGTACGTTAGAGAAAACAATGTTGCATCTCTAATTTGTTTATTAATTCTCTCCATTATCACAAAACATACTTAGCAAAGGTTACAAAGTGCAGGAAACTCTATAAAATGCAGTTAGGCTGTCAGCTGGGTTGATTAGATTCCACATGCAATGCGGCAAAGCTGGATTGAAATTAATAGAATTTCTCTGTAAAAGCTTGTTATTTTGTTTGCTCGTGGTTTTAGCGACTAAGTTATACAGTGCTGACTTGTATGATTATGGTTCTTTTGTAAGATTGTTTTGGCTTGAATGTGATTTGCGGTCCTTGCAGACGATGCGCAGTAGCATGGGAGAGTGGTTCAACGGGTCTACTTATATTCTTCAGTGCGAGTGAACACATTGAAACACTACCGCAAGTACATGTAGTCATTTCACAAGCTAAGTACTTCACATCGTTATGTTGAAATTATAGGCGTATATCACGCCTGCATCACTTTATTACTTATACTATGAATGCAAAAGTTCGTGTGTATGTTTGTTGAATTAGGAACAGCTGAACTGATATGATACACATTTTGTTGTGGAACCTGCTTCCACATAATTATATACCCTGCATTAATACATGTAGTCTACTTTTTTATCCCGGAAACTTTGGTGACCCTTGTAGAATAGCAGGTGAAACCGTGGGGCGCTGCTAGTGGCAAATAAAACCCGTCGAGTTTGGCCTCATTTGTTATGTTATCATGATAACTAGTGATGGCGAGCAAAACGCCTGTCTTAAAAATTGGTATTAATAACTATATCGATCACAATAGCTCTACTTTGTTACATTACAATATAATGTCATTAAGGTTTCAAACTCTGACTATTATTGATTTGGATTACTTAGTATGCCTAGTAAAATAGTCCAGGTTTTCAACGGTTGACTTCCTCTTAATTATCACTTCCCACTAGTTAGGGCTATTTCCTTATGATCTAGCCTCCGCCAGACGTACCTGTCGACTTGTCAAGCACAGTGCTGTGTTAGCACTTTACTTCATCATCAGCCAGAAGACGTCCACTGCTGAACATAGGCCTCCCCTTTAACCTCCACACTTAACGACAGCCTGCCTTTTGCATCCACTGGATGCCAGTGACTCTCACAATGTCTTCGGTCCATCTAGTGGGAGGCCTACCTACGCTGCGTCTTCCGGCTCGTGGTTGCCACTCAAGAACCTTTCTTCCCCATCGGTACCTACTTTACTTACATATTAACAAATCTATCACGTTTTATTTCCTTCAGTAGTAATATTGTAATTTAACAGTAAGCGACGCCGGGCGCGGTGCATCGTCCAGGACAATGAGTGCATACTGATTGCACTAATTTGATTATATTTATATAAAAAATGTGAAAGGCTGTCATGTTGTCACGTGTTGCAACCTACGTGTTGAATAAACCATGAATAACCAAATATTTATTAATGAACGTAACTGTATAGTTGCCGCGAATAGCTTTGAAATTGCATATTATGTATGTTTTTAAATTATATCTAATAATTATAATAATTTATTAAAATATTTTTTATGAATAACATGATTAGAATATTAACTGGGTTTCAAACAAAATTTTGGATAGATTCTTATAATTTGTTTATTAAAACTGTAAATCAAGTATTACTATACATAGAATACCTTGAAACTTAACGAAATGCATATTAACTTAAAAAATCTACGATCGAATGCGAAAAATTACAAGATATATTTCTATTCCTTTTTCTTTCTACTAGCTACTTAATTTAAATTTAATTCAATATAATATTTCAGTTGAAATTGTTCATACATAAACAGTTAAACAGGTAGGCCTCCCACTAGATGGACCGACGACATAGTAAGAGTCGCTGGCATCCAGTGTATGCAAAAGGCAGGCTATCGTTCAGTGTGGAGGTTAAAGGGGGAGGCCTATGTTCAGCAGTGGACGTCTTCTGGCTGATGATGATGATGATGATGATGATGATGAAGCAGTTAAAAGTATAATTAAATATCAATTAATTCAAAATTCTAGACGTGATTTGCACACAACAAGGAAGATAGAAAGATAGGAGGCCGGGTCTGCAACTGGCTGCCGATGATGATGATACGAGGAGTAGACATACGTGTCTTCACCGTAGTCGTAAATCCTCCCTAATCGACGATGTCCTTAGTAAATTGAACTAGTATTGTCTTCAATTACCCATGAGTAGATCTCAAGTGACTGCTACGTAGAGGTGACGTTTATAGCATCAGTAATTACCCAGAGTTGCAGTTTATATATGCCTGTGCGTTAACTTGAGGCGATTATATTATAACAAGCTTGTACCCACGGCTTCGGTCACAGAACATTTTGCAACCCCCATGGACTCCACTAAAGTAAAGATTTTTAGAAAAAAAAAAGTAAGACACGAGTTTATTATTTTTATTTTCTATATATATATTTACAATCGTCGTTTAATTCATAAAGTTTTACTCCATGAAATCTGTACCAGCCACTATATTTTCATACAAACTTTACAGGTTCATTTCACCCCCTTAAAGATGAAATTAAGCAAAATTCGTTCTTATTGTTTACCTAGCTTAGATTATTTCAGAAATATTGGGTTCAAAGGGCACGCTTACGTACGTTATTTCCTAGAAAAACGCTTGTTCTTTTATAAAAATAGACAAGCAGCGCCCCGCGGCATCACGTAGGTACCATATTTCAGGAAACCATACATTTACAAGAAATGTAAAGAAGTTTTCATTACTCATACTCGGAAAGTAGGTTTGAAGTTGCCTGAGGAGCGGGTTGAAAGTAATGCATTTCAGCCCTAGGGAGAATCACTTTCAACTGACAGTGACAGTTGAAAACTGACAGACACTCAAATTATAAAAAAAAAACTAGTTCTATTTCCACATTTGTATTGAACCATGCTCCAACTTTTTTTTTCTCAGAGGATTATGGTCCTGCACTTCTCGTGCAGATGCCAGTCAGGAAGTTAAAAAAAATTGGCGGGAATTCGATCTACATTGTAGAGTTTTGTTTATACTTCCGTATAGCAGATTTGTATTAACACAATCAGTTCATGTTTTTATTTTTAGTTTCCTTGTATTCGTAATGAAAAGCACAGTGTTTACCTCGGGGTTAAAGACTTATTTAGTCCCTCGAACTATTAGCGCCCTCGCTACGCTCGGGCGCCAAACCCCGTCTCGGGACTACATAAATTGATAGCCCGTTGGTCCAGTTGGTAGTGAACCTGCCTTCTGAGCTTGGGGGTGTGGGTTCGATTCCCATCTAGGACAAACATTTATGTGATGAACATTTGTGTTTGTTCTATATCTGGTTGTTAATATCTATTTAAGTATGTATTTAAAACTATATATGTATGTATATCAGTCTCTGGCAGCCATATCACAAGCTTTGCTTAGTTTGGGGTCAGATGACCGTGCATGTGTGAAATAATGTCCCTTATATTTATTTATTTATTTATTTACTTCCACCCCTAGGATAACAATTTACTATTAAGTAGGTATGTGTTTTTAGGAGCATAAACTATCTCTTATTCAAAATTGCATCTACTTCCGTTAGTCGATTACAAAGCAAAGTGATTATGAATAGAATAGAATAATTTATTGGCCTTACAACTAAATTGTCACACACGTGTGTAAAAGACTTGCCTAAGTCTTTTAACAACATTCCAGCATTAAAAATAATGATATAGTGTGGAACAATGGTGGACCGATGATATAGTTATCCCATGGAAATCTTAAACTTTTCCGGGATGAAAGATAGCCGATGTGTTCATCCAGGTTATACACAAAGCTGTTATCAGAACAATATCACAGTTTTATTTAGTTATTTTTGATGAAAACTGACTCCCTTTAGGTTCTGAAAGTTCTGGAAAATTTGGAATTACGTGTTTATTTTATCTCGGGAGTACACCATTCCAAATTTCAACTGCCTAGCCTGGACGGTGTCAAAAAATGCATTTTTTTTACTTTGAAAATGATAAAATATTTAGTAATTTTATTGTTTCTTTAATAGAGAAGAATGGTGTCTTTTAGTATCGTGTGTGCGTTTTCACCCCTCTATACTCATACTCTCCACATATAAAGTCACTAGATCCAGCTGTTTGAGCGGTACGTTGTATGTCAGTCAGCCACTCACTCAGAACAAAGCCTTTTATATGTATTGATAATTGATGACCAATGAATAATTTATTTAATAATAGATTAATTAAGTTTATCTTGGGATGGATTATAACAATAAGATTACTAATGCACCATTTATACAGATTCTTACAGCGATAGAACATTTTGGATAAACTGTAGTCAAAAATAGGCCTACGCAACGAGTCGCCCTAAATAACCTTCACACATCGATTGTATATTGTTTGTTGAATATATTTTTTTAATCTAGGAAATAAAAATATTGCTTATTTTATATTTATAAAATACTATCTTTTGCCCGCGGCTATGCCCGCATGGCTAAGATAAAAAAACACCATGACTCGGCCTCGCCTCGAGGTTTGAAAGAACGATGCCCGAACAGACAGACAAAATATACTTTGATAATCTATTAGAATAAGCAGTGAACTTAGTCGGGGGAAGCCATTACCCAGTTTATGAATGAATTTTATTTCTATAATATCTATTTGAATGAATCTATGAGAATAAAAAGAGTGAAAGTACAAATCTGTGGTTTGTAATCACGGATCCCGGTATCAGTTTGAATTAGCCACGGATCCCGGCGAGTTGTATCAACCGATACCGGGTTCCGTTTACTTCAAAATTTTTTTTTTTCATATTACCCGCTGATACCGGTTTCCATGTATTTATACTATATTAAAAAGAGGAAAGATTTGATTGTTTGTTTGTTTGTTTGCGTTGAATAGGCTCCGAAACTATTGAATCAATTTGAAAAATGCTTTCTCTGTTGGGAAGCTACACTATCCCCGGGTGACATATGCTACATTATATTTACCAAAAAAATAGGGATCCTTACTAAAACTCCAATAATGTAACCCAAGGTGTAAAAAAAATAAGATTTACACCCGTGCGAAGCCGGTGCGTTGCTAGTATCCAATAAAATAGTTTTTTGAAACGAATCCCAGCGTACAGAGTACTTTTTCCATGTATTTCCCAAAAGGAAAGAAAGTAGATTTCAAAAAATTACAGAAAGTTCAAATTAAAACCGAAGCTTATAAACTGTGTGTTTCTCCAAAAAATCCACAACAATTAAATCTCAGAATATATTGTTTCTAATTTCAATAACCACCTATTAAGGAAGTAATCATAATGAGCGATATATCATTATATCGGAACAGGCTGGGCGGAGGACACAGGGCCGCATCGAATACAGCACGTATTGTGTCCTAATGAGGAGCCGACAAGGGGCGGACCCAGGGGCGGTCGGGGCCATGTCATAACAAATATTAATACGGAACTTAATCTGTATAGGTTCTGTTAAATATTGGTTTTAAACTCTTTGAGAGGCACGCACTCTCTTCGTCGACGCACGTCGAGCGAAAAGTTTTCATGCATCTTTACGCTTGATATAAACATGGTGGAGAATTATTTTGAAAAATTGCATCAAGTTCTCTATGCAAAAATCATTGATCTCTGGATTTCCAATTAAAATAAATTTCATAACAAGTTCAGTCTAAATTTCTTCATAATATGAGTAAATGTTCTTTTCACTTATCAATTAAAGTAGCCTCTATTTTTATTATTGATATTTTGAAATATTTTTTTTAATACCTATGGTGATCCTGAAAAGAATTACCTGTCCCTTTTAAAGGTATGAAACTATTGCCAAGAAATATATCTAACTAGCAACACGGTCTTTAAATTCTACTTTTTTAGTCGCGAGTATAGGCGCAAATATACGTGGGTACTTATAAAAGCTCAACATGTAAAAATATCTACTAAAAAGCTCATTTAACTCTCGGTGTTTATTTAAGGCGACCACATCACTTCCAGCCAGCCATTTTATCGAGGCTACAGCCTAAGACAAACGAACCCGTAGGCGGACTCAGCTCGTAACACCAACCGAACCCACTTTATAGGACATTTATTGCAAGGATTAATTTAATTCTGGTACCGATTCAGTCTTAAGTACTTTGAGTTTAAGTGCCTCGCCGATTGTCTAGAGATGTTTAAGGAATTTGCGATAAACATGCCAGCCGAGTCAGAATGCCACGCGGAAATATCTGTGGTCTGAGTAAACTACACAAAAAAGGACCTAAAATGTTAACGTGTACTTGATACAAATACGGTTTGGTTCAAAATAATTTAATGAGTGGGTTTTTAGTTGGTGACTTCAGTGGTAAAATATTAAAAAGATATTTAAGTATTACATTTTTGTTTTCACTGTAGGTAGTTAAATCTGGAATAAACATTTGCGTGTCCAAAATGTTCGACTAGCCAGTATAACAAATTAGAATATTTTTATCCAAACAGATAATTGAACTACTAGAGGGACAGAATGGAATAAACGCAATGTAGGTGCATGTTTTGGTGAGCACCATGATATTTGATTGGCCGTTTATATTTTAAAACCTCTGCATGCGTTGTAAAATGCTTTGCAAATATTACCTTCCTAACTACTTTATCGGAATGTAAGAACATGTTTAGCTACGTAAACCCTTCGTTAAAATTTCTTTGTCCATTTTGTTAAAGTCGAAAGCTTTGTATGATCAACTCTATTCTCTTCATAAAATTACTACCTCCACTATCCTCATGTCTCAAATGACCCATAAACCAACGCAGAGCACCGACAGAATCGAATAGGCTTCCCACAGAAAATCTAAAAGTAAAATAAAGTTACAAGAAACTATAATAAAGCTCCGTGTAAAATATATAGTTTCTGAAGTAACAAGTAAAATATCGAGTTGAAATCGGATACCTCGTAGGCAGGACACCCGCGAGCTCGCGACTATTGACTTTTACGATCCAGCACCGAATATACGAGTGCGAGGACACGATTATATCGAGTTGTGCCTATCGAGTGATGGTAGAGTTGTTTTTTAAAACATTACAGCTCAGTAAGCATTTGAATCCAAATAAAAAATAGAAGGTCGTTAAAATTGTCAAATATAATTTAGATGTAAACTAGAAGCGAGAAAAGCAATTTTATGTAAAGAAACGTATAACTGGAGATGTGAATTAATGCGCTCGCCGCGTGGCTTAAAGTTATTAATAATGAATCAGTTAAACAGTCATCACATCTACCTAATCATAGGTTGTGTGTGGTCGAACTGGACTTGAAACTTTCAGCTGCAAAATGATCTATAGGATGTACGGTTAGGCCTACGGCTTGCGTTGTCCGCCGTTACCGTCGGCCTACATTGCTCATCAGTTTAAAAGAAGATTGGTACTATTTTCGACAGTTGAATGGTTTTCACTGAAAACGTCATCAACATGTTCAACTAGGTAATTTATCTACACCTACTTTGTCTAAGTTTAGAGGGTTTCTACATCTAAAAATCAAATCAATATTTTTAGATTTCAAATTATTTATTAACTACAGAATATACGCCTACTTTATAAGATTTCAGTCAAATAAATACAAGGTGATTTTTTTAAATTAAATATATCACTAAATTGTACAACAATTAAGCTATTTACAGTTTATATCACAAAAAGTATAATATATATCGAAAAGTGTCCCTAAATATTAGTAGTATCACTTCTACTTACAGTCTGCTCGATCCAAATGGAATACGGAGTCGCGAGACTCACTTCACTCGGCCACAGTTCCTATTGGATTCAAACTCCATGAAATGCATCGCCTACAACTACCGAGGATTACATTTATCGCCAGGAGACCGCTGCAAGCGGCTCGTTCACTTCACATCACGCACCGTCCTCACAGCTTCTCGAATGCCCGCGAGTTGGTGAGCATCTCTCGCGTGAGCCGCCACACCTGCTTGGCTGCATTCTCCAGCGCCGTCGGCGACTTGCCTTTGAACAAGTCCACGTGCGGCAGGAAGTAGTGCGGGCAGCGGCGGCACTGCAGCGATGATATCAACTGCAGGAATATCCCGTTGATCCTGTCTCCGATGGCAGCCTCGTCCCACTCGTGCTCGCGCGGATGCTTCTCGCACTCGTACAGCAGCAGCGTCTTCATGTGGTACGAAGTGACCGGGTTCCCGGGCAAGTCTAGGTGCCGGTCTCTGATCGTCTTCAGAATGCTCAAGCATTTCCGCCGGCATCCGCCTTGGAGGAGACGATTCTCCGCCTCGAAGAAACTCAGCACCCACGCGTCGCCTTCCATGGCGGAATTTTTCCCCTGTAGCGCGAGACATTCCTTCGATAGTAAATCGAACCCTTCCGTTTTGACTTCGGCGACTATGTTGGGGTGTGGCCACGGTATGGCCGGAAGAGGCCAGTGCGCCGCCGAGCGCGGCCACAGGCCGGCGCATTTGAAAGCAGGAGTTATCTGCACGACGTATCTCTCCCGGATGCGTAGTTTCACCTCCGTCGTTTCGGCGATCATTTTAACGCAGTCTCTGTAGGAGCACTTGTCGCACGCCTGCGCCACCAGCGTCTGGAACCGGGACCGGATCTTCCTCGCCGACAGGTACCCCGAGGCGGTGATGAACTCTACCCACAGGGACATGGAGCGCTTCCTGCCATCGCTGAGCTTGAGCACGGCACACCCGGGCAGGGAACCGTCGTCGACAAAGTTGAGAACCCCCATTTGGTTCAAATAGATGACGATCTCGAACTCGTGAGGCGAGACCACCTCGAGGCCGTCGAATCGTCCATTGTAGTCCGTGAGCGAGGATATGAACCTCGGCTCCTGGAGCTCCACCTCCTTGAGCACATCTTGCACTATCCGGCAGACCTCGTGTATGGTCTTGGCGATCTGCGCCTTCCTGTTGGACACCCGCTCGTTGTAGTACTTGTTCATCTGGTAGACGAGCTTGGATTGGGCCGCCATCATCTCCGGAGGCACGAGCATGGTGGCTCACGCGGGCATGCTTCGAGGAGCGCGAGTACGCACGCGCTCGGCACGCGTCTGACGCCGACTGAGCGATGTCCGCGCGATACCGGCTCCAGAAGAGGCACGCCCATGGGGGGATGCGCTTAGCCGAATAAGCTCCGCGTCTCCTGTCCCTTTCGAGTCAAACTAGCCTGGTTCCAAGCTAAAGCGAGACGGGTGTACCTCGGCCGCGGCCGTTCCTTCCTATTGATTTTCCGTTGGCTCCGCCCCGGGCCGGTAGGTATCGCGAGGTGTTTGTAATCACATGATTGCGTCGGCTCACTGATCGTTAATTCGGTAGCCCGTAACAAGTTAAGCTCTATTAATGATTTTTAGGACGGCTAGTTATCTCGACTCTAATTGGGTGATTGTGATTGGGATAATTTTTTTAAACATTTTTAGTTGGTAGGTGTAATTGAGTTTGGTATGCAATCTGCTTGTAATTAATTAGCCTAATTATTGCTATTAACTAGACGTGTAATTGGATCACTGTAGAGCGGATGTAAATATTGGTTAAAGTTACATAAATTTTTACAATACATACTTAAATATGTTAAAAAAACTGTAAAATGAAAAAAAACTGTCTGCATATCGTTCGTACCTTGATATCAAATCAATTGGAAGCTCGATTGATTGTATACCTAAGCATTGTATGAGATTATAAGAACAGAAAGGCAATCCGATAAGATTATTTTATCCGCATATTACTTAGTACAATTTTTTTTCAAAAGCTTCAATTATTATAGCAGCTGGTTCACATCGCCATCATACTCTGGAAGTTTTAGTAAAACCAATTCATGGTGAAGGTAGGTACAGCACCAACAATGCACAGCTTCTTTCAAAATAGAGCTTGTCAATGTTTAAAAGATCACGTTTACGCTTTTCCCCTCGTGCTGAGCTAGCTGAATGTACTCAGTCTTGGCAGATATTAAAGAACGTGCAGTATTGTGCACGTTCGTTACGTATTACGTTTTATTGGATAGTTCGATGTTTAAAGCGCGCCTTTAGCTGAAATTATCACTAGAATGTTTTGTGAAAGAGTGGGTATTCGTCGCGTTTAGTGCTCAATGAAGAGTCAATATGAACTCCATTTGATCCTTTACATGTCATGGCCGTCATTATTCGGAATTTACGATTCTGTTGCAGACTTGCAGCCCATGCTCTATTTGCATGTAAATACGAATACTTAGAAACTTTCAGCCGAGTACGTAATGTAGTTTTTGTTCTTCTCCACATAAGAAAAGCTTCATATTAAAGCAATCCTAACACTGACTCCCAACTAATCTGTTTACTATATAGGTGACAATATTCCCAGTTAGGGCATCCAGCGGCCGTTCTATTTGTGTCGCAGCTGGATTGATGGCACGACAGCGCGTGATGGATGGCCCGACGTTGCTTGATTTACGTCCCGACAGCTCCTGTGGATTCATGGGGCCCTGGTACTCCTGGGGAACACGGAGCTAAATATAGGCGAATTTATTGGATAGCCCTGCGATGGAAATAAACGTTTTTGGAGAATAGGCTTTCATAAAGAATGTAATTGAACGAAACGTAACATTATTTTTAGCTACTGTAAGATAACTAATAGAGATAATGGCAAGTAGTAATGATCACTTCACTGGTTTTAACTATAGATAATACTAATTTTGTATCTGCTATTTAAAACCCTGATGCTCTCGCTTAATAGGATTGAGATAGCCAGAAGATGGTTATAAAGGAAAGGTGTTGAAGAATAGACATTGTACGAATTTTCCTAAACAGCAGCGTTAGCTTAAATAATACTTAGTAGGTAAATGTTTTGTCAATGCAATTTGCTGTCATTTTATTCTCTTACAAAATGTAAATGATTGGTCAAAATCGCGACTTTTAAGTAAAATATAAAATAAACCTATAGGGCAGTAGCCCTAAAAGCTTTCTATTATATTTTACTTTTTATCCGCTAAACTATTATTTTAAAATGTTTTTGGTCAATACCATGCGATACCTATTCTTACCATCTCGTAACAAATCCACCACAAAACTCCCAAAAGCTCTGCAGCCATCTTTTTCGCTGTTTATTATTTAACCCGTCGGCGGGTGCGCGCGCACGCGATCAGCAATCCAAGATGGCGGTGGCGGGTAACCGCCCACTTCCGCCGGAAGTCCGGTCCACGCCTGCACAATGAGGTTATATTACCCCGAGATACCTACCCTCCATTGTCTATGATATTTATGGCTTTGTAACTTCGTTGTTATGGCATCATTTCTTTATATCTTTACCTCTGAAGAAATGTTTCGTTGTTACTTAATTTATGAAGTAAATACTTAGCTAAAAACGTATTTCTTATATACCTACGTAACCTTTTCCTCTTATTTTTTTTTTACTGCTACTCCTCGTTACTAACATACGTTTTTACCAAAGTAAACTTACCCCACTCTAGACTAGAGATATTTTGCATGTACGTATATAGGTAAGTAAGTAGATTTTAAAACTTAATGTTAAAGTTTGACTTTTAAATATTCGTACGTTCTCAAATAGATAGGTAAAGTTTGCTACAAAATAAATGTTTTCCTAACATGGTCAAGATGATTGCCTCTAATATACATAATTATATTGTATTAATTATTTCACAATATGCAAGGAGGTTTGGTTACTTTGCCCCAATAAAAAATGCAAATGCATAGAGGTTATTGTATTGTATTTGATTAGCTTATAGTACCAGCCGTGGCCACCTGAAAATATAAAGTAGGTACATATTTTGGAAATTTGGTTGCTAGGCAACGTCTTCTATTTTATAAATGAATGTGAGAGTTGATACAGAATATTCACCTTCTCCCTTCTCTTCTTCACCCTCGCAATGTTTAAGAAAAGTACCTACTATACAAACCTTGGTGGCAACTTGGCTTTACTAGACTCACGTAGGTATGCTGGCCTCAGCTAAGCCTCGGCCTACACTTTCACGTTCACCCGTGAATGCTTTTGTTGCCCGCCGTTGCAGTAATTTACTCCTAATTGTTAGTTCAGTAAACATAAATTTTAATTCCAACAATCCATGTTAAAATCAGAAAGTTTTTGTATTGGATGCCAAGCAATGACTGTCGACATAATTTTCCCACTATCAACATCTTTGAAATACCAACTTTTAACTTGCGTATCATCGTTTCGATCGGTATTCGGTTATTTTTAGTCTGAAGTCTATCTTGTTATTCTCGATCAGATCATTTAATGTCATATAAATTAAGTTCAAATCGACGCACAATGAAACATTCAAGCTATTCGCGTAGGTATCAACAAATCTGCAAACTAAACGAGTATTGAAAAACTCGCAAAATTCAGTGATTTGTTCACGCTCAGTGTCTTAATATTGTTTCATCTTGTTATTGCGAACACGTCTTCGAGCAAAACATTTGGGTCCTCAAGCGCCGATCATTTCGACCGCGATTTATGTCTGTTGGAATGAATAACGAGCGGCTATCGCGGGGTATTAACACTTAATGTAATGTTTAGATCTGTTAGTCAGTTGCGTTCTGTAGTCGCTTTATTGAACAAACGCGATGACAATCCGTCTTATTATTTATAGTACTGACTGCGCTCTGCGATTTACGCCACGACTTTTAAGTTTTCACGCATTTTTACAATAAGAAGTATCTATGTCATGCGGTATCCTGGCTGCACCCACGTGTGATGCGGCGAGGGCCTTGTATGCCATGGTCTCGGTCGTATTGGAGCAGCGTAGGGATTCTGCTCCCTTTTGATTGTATATGATGCTTTGAAAAACGGGGCTGGCATAATCGCATAGCGACTAAAGCCCCAAACAAAAAATTTGAATAAAAAAAAAAAAAAAAAAAAAGTATCTATGTCATGCGTCAGTTTAGGATAGGAGCGATTTTTACTGTCATATAAATCTGTTCAGATGCTACGAGGCTGAAGTGGCATTACACACTCTCACAGACAAACTTTCTGATTTATAATATTAATGCGATGTGATATTGAATTCGCTATCGTGTTGTGATATGAGCGATGCGCGAGGACGCACATCTGTCACCCCCCACCGCCGGCACTCGACTGACGTCCCTCCCCCTCTGCGATCGCGGGGAAGGAGACGCCCCCGCCCATTGCAGGGTTAACTCTCGCGCCATAAGGCTACTCCTTAACACACGACTTTAGGCTTTAACAAGAACACTTTACGCTGGTTTTTAAATGAGCTTGGGATATTTAGGGTTGTTCATACCTTTTTTCCAAAAGCTTATTTTTCGCTGAGATATTTTCGCTTCGTAATTGGAATCGCGATGCGAGGAAGGCGATCCCTGCGATTGAGACGTACAGTCACTTGTAATTATTATAAAGATGGTAGATATCGCGGTGTCTTTGTTTTGCGACGTCGGTTTACGTCGGTCGAGTTGTTTTTGTCATTAGTCGGTTCCGTTCAGAATGTTAAAACTTCTTTATTTTAGCTTGGTTTTTGAAATGGATATTTTATGCATGGAATACTAACAAACCAGTTTCTGCACAGAATGCAATACCTACCTTTAAATAACTTGCACTGCAAAGGATCTCAGATAATGGTTTAGGCTCTAAGCAGAGATGATTTTCACCGCAAAGCACAAAATATACCCTGCTCTAAAGTTATATGATTATTTACGGGATATTTACCGTGGTAAGGTTGTGGAATGAGCTCCAGATATTTCGGCGCAGTTACGAGTACATATAATAAATAATAATTAATATCCGGACATTTTTGCACACATGGTCATCTGACCCCAAACTAAGCAAAGCTTGTGATATGGCTGCCAGAGACTGATATACATACATATATATAGTTTTAAATACATACTTAAAATATAAGTCACCGACATAGCCCACCGGATTAGTAAGTTGAAATGGCAGTGGGCAGGGCACATATCACGCAGAACAGATGGCCGATGGGGCCGAAAGGTTCTGGAATGGAGACCACGGACTGGTAAGCGCAGCGTAGGACGTCCACCCACAAGATGGACAGACGACCTAAAAGAGACCGCAGGGAAACGCTGGATGCAGGCCGCTTCCAACCGGCCCTTTTGGAGATCGATGGGGGAGGCCTATGTCCAGCAGTGGACGTCCTACGGCTGAAATGATGATGATGATGATGACTTAAAATATATATTAACAACCAGATATAGAACAAACACAAATGTTCATCACATAAATGTTTGTCCTACGTGGGAATCGAACCCACGCCTCCAAGCTCAGAAGGTGAGTTCACTACCAACTGGACCAACGAGCTATCAAATATAACTTTAGTCAACAACCGTGATAGTTTTAAACAGTGTTATACCCTGCTCTATTTCCTTGTTTGTGGTGTAACATACCATGCAGGAAATGCTAGATAACTTCTAGTTGTAGGAATCTGCGGTCAAAGCAATATTAAGCTCAAGTCATAGTAGGTAGATTGATATACTGACTGATTGATTTATCATGAAATCTCAAAATATATTTGACCTACGAAGCTGAAAGAGAGGTCCGCTAAGAAAGGTTTAAGGCCATTATGGAGGACAAGAGGGGTTGTAAACTTATATGAAAGTCTATGTATAAAAAATCGCTGATAACAGCTAGTATATACCTACATACCTATCTATATGTTCTGTGGTCCAAGTACTATTTAAATAAACTTGATATTGAACACAAATTTACATGAAACAGTAACAAAGCTTCCAAACGCCTTCTTATCGGAGAATCAAGCGTTTTATCTCCGCTCGCGTGTACAGGCCATAAATAAGCGAACCAACGGCGCGTCGCTCACAATCAAAGTACACTAGTAGAAGATAAGGGCGTAGTTACACTAGCGGTTATCTCGCCGCTATACGTTAACGCGCCGTTAGTCATTTAACGCCTAGTTAACGATAACGGTGATACTACCGTGTGGGAGTGTGGCTCGGGTCGAGATTCGTTACCTGTAACGATAACACCTCTGTGAAACTATAAGTCGAGGAGCGTGTCATAGATAGTACTTACAGACTGACTTACCTATAACGTTTCGTTACTCTAATAACTTTGAGAAAATAAAACTGAAATCTCCAACATATTATGAAGAATACATAGACATCCCTAATTGTTTTCTTTTCGTTCAGCTTTTATACTCCTTCGTCGTAGGTACATGTACCTACCAGGTAAATAACAGGAAGTAAAAGTTACTGTTGTCAATGTTTCCTTACAGTCTAGTAAGACGAGCATAGCAACACTTATATATTTCAAGTAAACCTTTAAAATTGGCTGTATAAACTGGTTATACTACGAGTACCTAATAGGTACTACCCAGTTGGTTTGTTTGTCGATACTTCTCGCTTGCAACGTTTATTTAGTATAATCTACAAATACTTACACTAACAGCGACGCGCAGGCGTGGGACGAGTCATACACTTCAAACATTAATACAATTAAATTATGATAAATTTGTACAAACTACAAGTCAATAGCCATCAGGCAGCCTGTCTGCTTGTTTGCCACCTATGGCATAAAAAATAAGTCATATTATGTAACAAATACTTACCTATTAAAAAACGGTTGGCTGTGCCCAAATCGTAACATTTACGTCTCGTGCAATTCAATGTTTAATACCACCTATACCACCTATACGTCTTACGATTCATTTTTAACTTCAATATTCTCAATTAATATCATCTTGTTGAATCCAACTGTTGCACGTTATCCGGAAGCTGGTCGCGACGGTGGCGCCAGTAACTCGCGCCACATGTCAGTACTTCCGGCCGCCACGTGCGCCGGATTACGCGCGCGATTGCGCACGATAATCGCATGCGACGTGCGTGGAAGACGTGCTCTTAATTGAGGAGCTCTGCTTTAGGAATCATTGTTTTATTTCAGTTTTGAACTGGTTTAAAGGTTTATTTTCAAACGTATTACTTGGTTACGCAGGCGCATTTATTTCAATACTCAATATTTTATTGCAGACATAATGTACATGAATTTCTCAAATAACATGCACCCCTCCTTTGCATGTATCTTAGCAATGAGCTAAAATACTCTTTTTTTGTACCTGCGATTTTTTTTAAACTAACCAAACCTGTGCATTTTTTGTTTCTACAGCAAACACTGCTCTACACACCGTTTCAATGGATAGACATCACACTTACGTATTGTGCCACTTACCTAAAGAAAGCATATTCTAACTCGAAGGCAAAAAGAAAAAGTGATGGTTCCTCGAATATACCACAATTGCCAAAACAGCTATATCACGGCAAAAAACTACAGCCGACTTCCGGCTTTAGAAATGCATCGGACAGCGATGATGATACTGTCTTTTTTTTTTATAATCGGCTTGCCTTTGACCGCCAACTCGCCCGATGTTAAGCGATGATGCGATCTACGGTGGAGCACGCTTGCCTAGAAGAAACCGATTCACTCGCGATTTGAAGACACCCAGATTGTAACTATCGGGGAACACCCATTCAGGCAGCGCATTCCACAGACTAGCAGTTCGCATAATAAAAATGGAGTCAAAGCGCTTCGTACGGATTTTCGGAATGTCAACCATAAAGCGGTGTCGATTTTTTGTGCCCGGTCTGGCAGTCCGATAGAAAATGGGCAGGAGGGAGTTAGATCGTGCAGATCCGATGCACACTCTCCGAAATGAATATCAGAAAAAAAACTGATAGACTAGCATATAACGGCCAGTTATCCGAGTCGCGTAGGCAACAAAACGCTCCCTCAGCCCCCGCCAAGTTATAGCGACGATGTATTTTTCCACCCAAGAGTCAGGACGCCCGCGGGGGGAGTGCAACGACAAAAACGAACATAGGTCCGACCTCGATGACGCCTGGCGCGGTACTGAACGCGGTGCGCGCAAATTCTCGCGACCTTTTTACGCTTTTAATTTCACATAAAACTAAACTATCCACTATCAAAATTTTATCCAAATAAAAAATGTTGAATAAAATTGCCTTTCAGTACATGCAATTTCCAGGTTGTTACGAACTTTCATTAGAGCATAAAACAAAAAAAACAAAAAAATCGACTTTGTTTCAGTTTTTTTTTGATCGAGGAAAGTTTATTCTATCGTGTTTTGAACCAAATCATAAACTCAAACACAGATGTATCTGTGACATGTTTTTTTTTTTCAGCTCAAATATTGTAATTTACCTGAATAAAATTGATTTAAAACCATCAAATTTCCTATAAGAGGCCGAAGCATAGAAAGTACGAATACTTTCCTGCTATAAAAAAATTCAACATTTTCTTTTGAAAATCTAATTATTTATATCTCTCCCGGTGGGCTTGAAACACACGAGTAATTCATGTCATCCTGCACTTCTGTTCAAGGAATCGCCGAGTGATTTCCGTCACGTCTGAGATTCGAACCCGCGTATAGAGCCGTTTAACTTAACTCCGCCGCTAGATGGCGCGGGAAGTCCTAATTAAAACACCATACATCACGTCGCCTGGGACGCGACTCGCTACCTATATTAACGGGGGTGCTACTATGTATTCTCTACAATAACTGTGAAAAATTCAAATTATTTTCATGATATGGGTAAATTCAATTAATAAAGTTTATGCAAAAACAACCATAAAACAGGCGTGCAAATGAAATCTGACATAATATATCTAAATTCCACCAAAAATAAGTCTAGCATTGCGTTTAGATATTATTAAAAAGTCCTATTTTGTTCTTTGCATATCTTCGTTTATTTTGGTCATCGGCCGTGTATTTTGGTCAGAAAGTTAACTCTAGTTGTCTTTGAAATCTGAATTTCCCATTACTTATGTTTATCTATGTATGCACCTAGGCTGTACTAACTACATACCTACGCATACACAAATATCACACACATCATCAGCCAGTAAACGTCCACTGTTGAACAAAGGCCTCCCTCTTAGAGAAGGATGTTGCTATACTCCTCAGTCCCGACGCTTGGCAGGTGGCTTGGAGTTCGCAGTACGTTCACCGTGTACTAATAGGATGTTGCTGCCCATCCTCTGGTGGTTCGGGTTGCAGTTTTAGGACATTTCCCGGGTCCCGGGTTTTAGAAGAAACACAGATTTACTTTGGACTAATTAAACTATTTTAGTGAACACAAGTTTTTTTAAATATTATAATTCCTTTCCTTGCACGGTTGCCTGGAAGAGATCGCCTTAAGCGATAAGGCCGCCTGTTAAAAGCCTAGATAATATTTTTATTGTAATGTTTAAAATGTTATCCTTGTTTTGTGGTATTTTAATAAAGAGTTATTGTATTGTAAATAGAACGTTCTTATGGAACATCTTAATAATTCTTAATCCTCGAACCAAACTTTCTCTATAAGTACTCACTGAAAACCGGTAGTAGTCCCGTCGTATTCCCTATTCGCAGTTTGTCATCCCGAATGGCTAATAAATTCCCTGTCATCGCTCCGCCGTTCCCGGACTATTTCTGGGATTTTAGGATGTTTTTTTATTTTAAGGAACTTTGTTTTTATATAACTTTTTTTTCCATTTTTTTCTATAAAAGTCTCGTTTATAAAGCCCTGTGGTTGGTAATGGTTGAGATATCGAACTTATTTTGGTTGTTTAATATTTTGGAGTAAAAGAAATGTTACTTAGCTAACGGCGGCATTACTTCGAGAGTGAAATATGATTTCTGTTCGGAAAATGTACATGAGCTTACTGTGAAATTTGTCACGTCAGTAAATATAATTTAGTTCTATCATCAACTTGGGAAGTTATTCGAATGATTTATCCAATTAGCAATTATGAACTATATGCTTGTGTTTAGTGTAATATCAAAGCAACTAATAATATTTGCGAAAAGTTTCGCAACAATGGAACTAGATGGCGCTGGCGTCGATTTAGATCGCGCAAACGTTTCATTCGTAAGAATCACCACTAGTTTCTAATGTTATTTGATTTGAGAGTTTCTTTAAAGTACGTTAAAGTTTTGGCAATACACAATTGTCTGTATCCAACGGTGTTTCATTTATTTCCCGCACGCTCTCTGTCTCTGACTGAGGATTGGAAGGTTGAAATTCTTCCATGGTCCTTATCGAGTCGGTTGAGTAAGGCGGACGTTTTTGCTGTGCAAAGCACTTGGAATAGTGGTGGGTCGCCACTAGCAGTGCTCATCGTACGCGGGCCTCAGTTGTGAGGTTTACGCTGCGACTGGTTGGAGCGGTGTCGTGCAGAAACCGTGCCTGTCTGCAGCCAAGACTGGTGCAGAAGATCGGGAAGTGCAGTTCCGTCCACCGAGGAAGCAAAACGTGACGTCAGCGCTGTGAAGACAAATTGACGTCTTCGAGGCAACGTCATCATAAGAAGTTGTGACATCACAACAACAACGTCACACATCGGAAGCAGCAGTGAGTGAGGTTTACCAGGAAATTTGTGAGTACATTTTAATTTTGTGTTTAACATTGTTGCGCCCTCTATCGGGAAGTGAAGTAATCATTTTCATCGACTTAGAAGAATCAAACAGTTTTGGACTTTAAATTTTAAATAGAATACAGGACTTGTAAAAATTTGTGTGCATGCTTTTAGACTTAGAATAATTTAAGAAAAAGTGTTCCGACGGGGAATCCACGCCCGTTTTCCGTCCCAGTATGCATATTCTCAAACACTTGTAAAATTTTTAGAAATTTTTTGGGACTTGTATTTTTTTTCGGTTTTAATAGCAAAGTTTAAGTTCGAAGTTTGTATTGTGTGGTTCAACACTAACTTCACTATGTCTTCCGTCAGTTTAATCAAGGCTCAACTTGACTACTTGACTAGAATAAATAAAGCATATGATAATTATAAGAAATCGCCAAGAGACCGTCTAGTCAAGGAATCCTATCATGCGACTAGATTAGAGATACTGGGAGAACAGTGGAAAGTTGCTGTTGAGAACCATAAAAAATTACAAAGTGAAGAAAATGAGGTCATCCTTGAGCATAAATATTTTAAACAGGACGTGTTTGAAGATATTGAAGAGGTCTACACTTGTTACAAGTCAGATCTTAAAGAGGCTTTGTCTGCCCTTAGAACTACTTCAATGACTTCCAACACATCCAATCAACATGTGAACAGCTCAAGAACGGAAACTACTGTAAGGCTTCCAAAAATCACTATCCCAACATTTTCCGGGACTTATTCAGAGTGGCAAACATTTAGGGATTTATATGTATCACTGATTCATCAAAACGCATCATTAGATAATGTGCAGAAGATGCACTATTTAAAATGTCATCTCTCTGGTGAGGCGGAGCAGCTTTTGCGGCATGTTCCAATCACATCAGCCACATACCAAGAATCTTGGTTGTTATTAAATAGTAGATACAATAATAAGAGGTTTTTGGCCGGTAGTCTACTGAAGCGTTTTATGGAGCAGTACAGCGTCAAACTAGAGTCATCCAAAGCAATTAAAGATGTATTAGATACAACCAATGAAACGTTAAATGGCTTGAAAAATTTGGGCATCGATGTAGGTACATGGGATGTCATAATCATCTACATCATTTGCACGAAGCTCGATCCTGAAACACGCAAGCAATGGGAGGTTAAAATAAGTGTCTCAGACGACCTTCCCACCCTGCAGCAAATGCGAGAATATTTAGAGTCGAAATTTCGGTCACTAGAATTTTTGGACAAACCAAAGTCGACCCCAAGTTTTTCAAAGCCAAAGGTAATGCACACAGTTGCTACTGACGCTGCAACATCAAATTCTTGCCCGTTCTGTGACCGGGATGGACATAAAATTGCAAATTGTAAAGATTTTTCCAAATTAGATTATTATGCTCGTCACAAATTCGTTCAAACCTCGAGACTTTGTTTCAACTGTTTGGGTCGAAACCATACAGTCAACTCATGTTCATGTTCCACCAAATGTCACGTCTGCAACAACAAACATCATTCTTTACTTCATCCTAAATCTAATCCGAAGAAAGAGACGCGTACTTCTGGTTTGCCTAAACCTGAAGTAGCAGTAATGACAACATCGTCTGAAACTCCACCACCTTCGAATGTCGTAGCACATTTTTCAAAGGAAACAGTACCCAATCAAGTACTGTTAGCCACCGCTCTTGTTCAATCACCAGCAAGGAACGGTAACATGCGGTTACTTAGAGCCCTTGTGGACCAGGGGTCACAAGCGTCGTTTATTACAGAAGCAGCCGTGCAATTGCTCGGCCTCAGCAAAACACCCACCAGAAGTGTTATATCTGGGTTGGGAGGCAACAAGGATACTTTGGCGTCAAAGTATGTTGTAGCCATGAAGGTCCAATCACGTCACGATCCTGCATTTCAAATTGAAGTACATGCGCACGTCTTAGGTGCCATTACGAGCTTACTTCCAACTGAGAAGATCGTGAGTATTGATTGGCCTGAGCTAACACAGATCAGCCTGGCTGATCCCCAATATGATACACCAAACAAAATAGACATTTTGTTAGGCAGCGACGTGTACGGTCGCATAATAAGAGAAGGATTGATGAAGAGTCCTAATGGTGCTATTGTTGTACAAAACACAGCCTTAGGATGGGTTTTGACTGGTCCCACACATCAATTGGAAAATGATCAAGCCCTCTCACAAACTAATTGCCATCATAACGTCATCACGAGTATGCACGCTCACGTGGACGATAATGAATTGTTGAAACAATTTTGGCAATTAGAGTCCGATTCCTTCGGAACGAAGATGCTCACCCAGGAAGAGCAGTTGTGCGAAGAGTTTTATAGTAAAACAACGCGCAGAGACTCTACTGGACGTTATATTGTACGTCTTCCCTTTCGTGAGCATGACCCTCAATGCAAGTTTCAAAACTCAAGAGATATTGCGGTTAAGAGACTTCACCTTCTTGAGCGTCGGTTCAAGAAGAACCCGGAAATCAAAGCAAGTTACTCTGATGTAATGCACGAATACATGAACCTTGGTCACATGGAATGTATAACTGGCCAAGACGACAAGCTATGCGAGAGTGTGTATCTACCACACCACGCCGTTATACGCGAAGATAAGACCACGACCAAGGTCAGAATCGTGTTCGATGCATCTTGCCAAGGAAATCATGGAGTATCTTTGAATGATGCATTGATGGTTGGCCCCACGTTACAGGAAGACTTACGTCACATCATAATGAGATGGCGCATACATCCTATCTGCCTGAGTGCAGACATAGTAAAGATGTACCGTCAGGTCATAGTCAGCAAACAGGACGCAGACTTCCAGCGACTAGTATGGAGAGACGATCCCGAATCTGAAACAAAAGATTATAGATTAGAGAGAGTTACATTCGGCACGGCGTGCGCTCCTTACCTGGCTGTGAAGACGCTGCAGCAGTTGGCTATCGACGAAGGCGAAGAGTTTCCTGAAACAGCAAAAAAGGTTAAAACAGATTTTTATGTCGATGACTTACTTACAGGATGTGAAACAGTGACTGAAGGAATTAAGATTTATCAAGATATGAAAGAGTTGTTAAGTAGAGGAGGATTTGACTTACAAAAATGGATAACTAACAACAAGGATTTAGCAAATGTTATGATGGAAAGAAAGGGAACAGAGGGTAAAAAGGTAGACATAACGATGAATGAGATAGTGAAGGTACTAGGAATCACCTGGGACAAAGAATCAGATTCTTTCCATTACTCGGTGCAACTTCCTGATCTGCAAGACACTCTCACGAAGAGAAAGGTTATTTCGGACATTTCACGTCTATTTGACCCCTTAGGATGGGTCGCGCCTTGTGTCGTCGTGGCAAAGGTGATGATTCAGAAACTCTGGTTAGCTGGAATAGACTGGGACGACGAATTACCTGATGATCTGTTAAAGGAGTGGCTCACTTACCGATCAGAACTGGTTAATGTTCGGGACATTTCTATTCCGAGATGGATTGAGGCTAAATCGGATGATGTTGTTAGCGAGCTTCATGGATATTGTGACGCATCAATTTCTGCGTATGCAGCAGCAGTCTACTTGAGAACAGTTGATGCTGCCAGCAATGTACACGTCAATCTTGTTGCTGCAAAAACTAAGGTTGCTCCAACCATGCAAGTCTCAGTGCCTCGACTCGAATTGATGGGAGCAGTTTTACTGTCCAAGTTACTCACAGAAGTAGCTAGTGTGTTGAGCATTGACAGCTCAAATATTCATGGATGGACTGACTCAACAGTGGTTTTGGCATGGCTCAGTAGTCACCCAAGTCGTTGGTCGACTTTCGTAGGCAACAGGACTTCCGAGATCTTGTCAAGACTTGACAACACACAGTGGGCACATGTCCGATCCACGCAGAATCCTGCAGATATTGCATCCAGAGGCAGTACACCTTTGGAACTGGCTCAGTCTAGCCTGTGGCTGCAGGGTCCTGCATGGCTCAAGGACTCAACTATAGAATATACAAGACCGCAATCGGTCTCTACGGACTTGGAACAAAGAAAAGTCAAAGTTCATTTGACGATGGACTTACCAAATGAAGATCCTTTTTGGACAAGATTTTCATCCTTGCGAAAATTGATTCGCATTGTTGCGCTTTGCCGAAGATTTTTGAAGGTGAAGGATGTCAAAAGGAATCTTCATAAGTTTGAACCTTTTATCACGAGTACAGAACTCAACGATGCTCTTGACGTCTGCATTCGGCAATGTCAAACCTTGGAGTTAGAAGAAAAAAGCAGACTGAAACCTTTGAACCCTTATCATGACGATCAAGGACTCTTGAGAGCTCAAGGGAGAATCCAAAATGCAGATCTTCCTGAATATACGAAACATCCTGTTATTCTTCCTCACAAGAGTCACTTCACAAATCTGATTGTTGATGATGCTCACCAGAAAACACTGCATGGTGGTCCCTTGTTAATGCTCAACTATTTACGTACGAAATATTGGATCGTGTCCGCTAAGAGTTTAGTAAAAAATCACGTACGTAAATGTGTTACATGTGTTCGCAATTCAGCAACAACGAGGAACCAACTCATGGGGCAGTTACCATTAGCCAGAGTTACTCCTGCTCGTCCTTTTCTGCAAAGTGGTGTAGATTTTGCCGGACCGATAAATATTCGAATGTCCAAGGGTCGTGGCAATCGATGCTACAAAGGTTATATCTGTCTCTACGTCTGTATGGTTACCAAAGCTATACATTTGGACGTCGTCAGTAGCCTTACTTCAGAAGGATTCATCGCATGCTTCAAGCGCTTCGTAGCTCGAAGAGGCCACGTCAGTCATATTTGGAGTGACAATGGTACTAATTTTGTGGGTGCATCAAAAGAGCTCCAAGCAATTGTTGACCCACAAGTATCATCCATAGCTGTAGACATTCGGGAGTGGTTGAGCAACAATAGTGTCACGTGGCACTTCATCCCCCCTCACGCCCCGAATCACGGAGGGTTATGGGAGGCTGGCGTGAAATCAACCAAGTTCCATCTGAAACGAGTTACAAAGGATTCAAGTCTCACCTTTGAAGAGATGACAACGGTTTTGTCGCAAATTGAGGCCTGTCTCAATTCTAGGCCATTGTCTGTGCTTCCAGATAATCATTCACCCCTCACTCCAGGGTATTTCTTAATTGGAGAGCCATTGGTTGTTGTCCCCGACCATAACTATGAGCAGAGCAACATGTCTTCTTTAAGAAGGTGGCAACTGGCGCAACGAATGGTGCAGAGTTTTTGGCGTAGGTGGTCCGATGAATATTTAGTTCACTGTTTGCAGAGGTACAAATGGTCAAAATTGACACCTGAACCTACAATCGGAGACGTAGTTCTCATCAAGGAAGACAACCTTCCTCCAGCTCGTTGGTTGTTAGGACGAGTTGTGACCAAGCATCCAGGCTTGGATAATATTACTAGAGTTGTCACTCTGAAGTGTAAAGGATCTCTCATCAAGAGACCTACATCAAAAATTTGTGTTCATGTTACAGAATAGGCTCTGTGTATAATTAAGTTTGTTAAAGCCTAGTTTCATAGCTTCAAGGCTCCACACCCCCTTGACCTCATGGTGGGCGGTGTGGTAGTAGTGGTTGCTGGTAGTGAAGAACGTTTAGTGACGTTCTTGGTAGGCGGAATGTTTAGTGTAATATCAAAGCAACTAATAATATTTGCGAAAAGTTTCGCAACAATGGAACTAGATGGCGCTGGCGTCGATTTAGATCGCGCAAACGTTTCATTCGTAAGAATCACCACTAGTTTCTAATGTTATTTGATTTGAGAGTTTCTTTAAAGTACGTTAAAGTTTTGGCAATACACAATTGTCTGTATCCAACGGTGTTTCATTTATTTCCCGCACGCTCTCTGTCTCTGACTGAGGATTGGAAGGTTGAAATTCTTCCAGCTTGCATATCAACTATGCAAAGTTTCATCAAGATTGATTCAGCCGTTGACTCATGAATAGGAATTAACTAACAGTTCTAGAGAATTACGTTCACATTGATAATGTCAGTGGAATTGTTACATTATGTTCGCCGAACACACAGACCTTTACCGGGATAGACTCCGCGAGCACGTCAACGTGTATGGTAACCCAGGGTGCCGCATTTTTTATACTTGCTATGACGTCACGAGAGCAAATGAATGTAAGTCTCCATACGTACGGTCTCCAACTTAAAAAACCAAGAACATGAAAATTAGGAGAACTTGCGGGGTCTAATTCTAATTCAAAGTGGGGGTGACCTGCACTGACATTGGGGTTTATTGTGCAGTTGCACCAGCCAGTCTACCCAAACCAGTTGAGCTCCTTAAAAAACCTAGGACGGCTTTGGGTCGCTGACTTGTTATACCTCTATTTCACCAGGTGGCGTGGTATTGGAGAGTTGTTGTAGATTTTCTTCATTTTCTTCAAGGAATCTTGCGGGGTCTATCTTTATAAAAATCTGTGGCTAAAATGTCTAGGCTATTCTAGTTTCATATTTGATGTTTTTAACACGAATCGTACACGAAAATACCTACTGTAACCAATAATAAGCGATTCTTCCAAGACAAATGTTCCGTATCACGCTGAGAGTTATGGCGGGTGTCATAACGAGATTACCGGGATTAGCCGATGTCGACAGAAATGTGGTGCGTGGATCTCGGAAGTAGGTAGGCATAGTAATGGATGGAATATTCGTTTTCTTATGTGGTGGATTACGGGCTGATGAGTGGTTATAGTTCGAGGAAGTTTAATTGTCGACAAAATTTCAAAGCTTTGAGCTCAGTGTTATTTCAGTCTAACCATTGCAGAGCAAAAGTATTTTTATACATATGTATTAATAAGTATAAAGACACCGGATTGCCTAAATCCTTTTGGAGTTTCCTTTTCTTTGTAAGGTACCTAAACTGGAATATATTTTTCATCTTTTTCGTCTAATATTTCACTTAAAACCATTATTACATATAAATTAGTACCTACTTACTTATTCCATGTTGCGTACATATATTTTTTACTTAAATTATACAACTTCAAATGAGGCATCATTATCCAATTCTATTCTTACAACGTATGTCACTAGCACGTAGTAAATAACATTAGGAACAACTACCCGGCCAACTAACTACATCGAATTAAAATTCTTGATTAAATTAAAAATTAACAAGTATAAAAAGTTTATAAGACCGTTAATTGGGGCTATAAAGGGAAATATACAAAGTATGTAGATTTTCTGTTAGTTTTATGTCATTAGTGTTACGTGGGGTGGACGGACAGACGGACAGGGCCGATGACAACTAGCTGTATTTACATTTCCTATCTGTTTTGACGCACCTTGTTATGGTAGGGTTAGCAGAATAGTTCGATGTTATCGTCAATACACATTTTTTTTGTATATAACACAATCTAGCTTATTGTCATTGGTAAGTAGCACAGAACCCAATAACCAATGACATCTAATTTTTTTCTAAAGGCTGACGATGGAAGTGAAAAGAAGGATGATAGTATGACCCAAAATGGACAGAATCTACTTAGTTTTATTGTATGTTGGTAAAAACGGATATATACAAAAAAACTGTCGCGGGCTATTCGTCTTAATAATTATTTAACGAGTAAGTATAAATAATTTAAAAAAAACCCACATGATTTATTATTATTGAGTTGATAATCTTCTCAACAGATTTTCTTGAATCATGGCTAAGAACACTCTTGATCAAGTCATCTTTCAAATAAACAAAGAAACTAAATCAAAATCGGTTCAGACGTTTAGGAGCAACAACGCCGCAGACAGATATACAGATACATACCTACATTAAAGTTATAACACCCCTCTTTGTGCGTCGGGGGCTAAAGCTGCGGACGTCCATCCTATCCAAAATCAAAATATTAAAAACTTGAAAAGTGGTTTGTATATCTCTTGCAGTAATTGTTATTATCTTTGTGAATGTGCTGACAGTCCCGGGGACCCTGAGACCCGTTTTTTCGCCGTCACCAGCGGGTCTAATGGGCGCACTTGTCTCAGTCCAGGGGCCTTATTTACGGGCGCGATAACCATCTCCCGGCCCACGGGAACAGCTACGAAAAAAAAAACTGAAAAATGTTTGGCCCGCTTGGAGACTTGACGACCGAACCTATTTTGAGTATTTTGAATCTCTTAGTTTAGAATTGACATACCCTAAAGCAAACGTGGTACTTACTATCAGGCAAACAAGTTGGTCCTCACATCAGCTCGTCATTCTTGAGGAACTATTAGTGATAATTATTGTAAACCACAAAACTAATGAATTGGAACAACCTGCCGGCTTCCTTATTTCCTGAGAGATATAATTTGGGCCTTTTCAAGGTCAATGTGAATAGGTATCTTCTAAGTAGTTATGCAAGATGGTGGTCAAACGCAAAATTATCGCAGAAAAAAAAATCTAACGCCAACATGGTTAAATGTACATCGTTGTATTATAATTTATATAAATACATCTTGGACCCAAGCGGGGTTACTTGCGAATGCAATGTCATGATGATAATCAGCATTTATTCGTCCTATGCTAGACATACGCCTCCCTTATTCATAGGTATATTGCCGTGAATTCACCATACGAACATTAGTTGACAGCCGGCATTATGCTGAGTTGGGGCCGACTTGTGACTATATCTCATCGCATTTGTCTTATAATTATTTTTATAAACCTAGTCACAAATAAACTTTATACCATTCCCCCTCTAAAAATCTTATTTTATTCACTGATAAGTCACTCCCAACGGTCGTGATTCAGTCGTTAGAATCCTTCACTTGCTCGTGATTCATCTATGACCCTCGCTTTAAATCCGTCCTTCATTCTCTACCTACTATTTTTTTCTTTCTATCTTCTTTTGATATATTTCTGCTGTTACACTTTATTAAGTAAAACTTGCATAAAATGCTTTATTGGCTTTGCTTTAATTATTTAATCCAGGTTGTTTTATTTAAATCACACAAAACACGTGTTGTATTCACACCGCACTCATCCCCTGCAATAATGTCGTGACCAGCCCCCATTAGACGTAATGATATTTCATCAGATAGATGAATGGACCACTTCGAACCGTCATTACTGAGGCGAATTCATATTTTTTGTGCAAATTGTTGCTCTATTGTATTTCTTTTGTAAGTAATTTATATTGTAACTGTCTGCTAGGTGATGGATGCAATTAATTTTTATTTAGTGATGAGAACACATCCTTACGATGTGGTTTCGCGTGATGTTAGTCTTATTAACTTTCTATTTCGTAAAATTGTTTTGTAAAAGTCTATGCATTGAACGGTTTTTTTAATCTAACAAGATTTCAAAACCGATCGAGGCGTACATTTGCTTACTTTGCAAACTAATATACATAGTACTAAACTTGTATCCAGCTAAAACATTAAACTTCAGTCTATTTTTTAAGTTCCGTACCCAAAAGCGCAAACAGGACCCTATTACTAAGCTTACGCTGTCTGTCTGTCCGTCCTTCTGCCCGTCCTACCTTATCTTTCGATCCATGATAGATAGCCAAGCGTCAAACTTGGTATATTTATAGTACATATTCTAAAGTAAAACTAGCCTACTAAAATAATAAATACTAGCCAAGTGCGAGTCGGTGATAAATTTCTGCTCACATAAGTTAAGCAACGTCGGGCACGGTCGGTAGGTACTTGAATGGGTGACCGCCTGGGCGTGATTTTGTCTTTTTGCACATTAGTAGTTAATAATTTATGTGATGGTACAGAACCCTCAGTGCGCGAGCTCAACTAGCACTTGGCTGGTTTTTATTTAATTTAAAAAACAATTCATACTTACCGCCCAATTTTAATATGTTTTGGAACAGCCTGTAACTCGATGGTAGTTAGAAAAACTATCCTTGAGATGATTTTTAGAACAATCTATACAATTATGAGTCATAGGTATAGCATCTAAGAAAAATGTCTTGGCAGCATCTTTTAATGGATATTTCCAGTGATTGAAATTTCCAGCTTACAAAATCAAACTATAGGTAAATGCCTACTCATATTTAAACACCGATATCACATGGTTAGCTCAACCAACAGATTAATTTTCGAATCAGTTTCCCGCCACGTACTCCTGATCCCGGCGTCCGTCCGCGTCCCCGTGGTCTATCTACATCTTGTACGCTTACGACACCAAGCTTGTTTGATAAACAACAGACGCTGAGCTCGCATAGTTTTCCGAGATTACCGGTCACTGGGCGGTGGTGATTGCTAAAGGGTAGTTACTCTGCTGCGGGATGGGTACGACAACAAATATGTAGAGCGAAAGAATCGTAAGTTTACTACTAGCACGTATTATTCCTTATTGTTTTAACCTAATTCGTATTAAATTACAATGTCCATAGCAAGTACCAACCTTTTTATATATCAACTTGAGAATTATGAGTAATGAAATAAAAAATATGGAAGATCGGTAAGTTTGGCCGCCATCGCTACAAAAGCCATCCACATAATATGCGTGGAAGTCTCGCACTGTTCTACTTGATCGATTGTTTCTGCCACGTACCTGTAAGTTGTGGAATGCCTTACCACGTTCGGATTTCCTTCAAAATATGACCTCAATTGCTTGAAGCGAAGAGTGAATAGTGTCCTCAAAGGTAGGCAACGCACCGCCAATGCCCCGGGTATTGTAGGTCCATAGGCGACGGTAACTATATCATTTCAATGTTACAGTGCACATTTGACATAACACGTCTACAAGGGTGTTGCTCGTCTTTGCAATGAGACTATTTACACAATGCGTTTGAAAGTACAACACTGGACCGGGCTGGCTGAACACTCTTCCTTCATAATTCAGTTTAAACGAAACAATAAAGAGACACGCAAACAAACGCGACGAGAGTGCGTGACGCTGCATCCCCCATCATCCCATGGGGTGCGATCCTGACAAATTGCAGTCCGATTGAACTCGACGTGAGCGCCCCGTCTCACCCCTGCATTGCTAAACAATGCTATGTTTATCTAAGTTTTCCACTTAGATAAAACAGAAACAGGGACTGAATGTACAATTTTTTTTATTACTGTTTGGCTAGGCTGATTATAGTTTACTTGACATGAAGGTGTGGTCGAAGATGCTAGCACACCTCGCAACTGGCAAAACTGCATGGCTATCAAACCTTAAGGGTGATGGCTAGCGAGGTCAATATGTACTACAAAGTGTCCATGCTATGGTTTGTTTTAACATGTTTTTGTTTCGTGGAAAGCTAAGCTCATTGTAGGGATTTGAACCCACGTCCTTGGCGTGGCGTTTGACTGCGCCAACCACTGAAGCCTTGTTGATGTTGTTGTTGATTAGCGTTTAACTACCGTTGGCCACGAGCCTGTTGATAAGATATGGTTAACCTTTAAACAGCAAAGACAAAATGCTCTTGAATCAATACGAGCAATAAGCATCCCTCTGCGAGAGTGGTGCGAGGGCGGTGGAGTGTTGTTGATACGGATGTAATGACATTAATGGGTCTGCAGGGGTGCTGCTCATGTTATTAGCGGATATACTGGTGGTGTTGTTACCTACTATTTGATTTTATTTGTTGCAAAAAAATCGAAGTATAGAAATATAGATTTTTTTAAATTTAACCCAAAGTATGCAGTTACTTATAAGTTCGCTTTAGCATATAGCTCCCAAAAGTAGGTACTAGTTGTTTTTATTCAGTGCCAGAGAACAAAGCTCGGCCATAAAGGTGCGACAATTAAACTGGCAATAACCCAGAGACAATAAACAAGAGCATGATTCAAAACTACCTAAAGGCGAATAAAACATTAACCAGCTACGTACCCTTACTATATACGAGTGCCTTGGGTGATTCAACTCTACAATTTAATATAAATTATTAAGAATTATACAAAAGTGTTTATATGAACTGAACATCACTTGAAATCAAGACACCTTTTATATTAACATGACAAAGCCGACAAAGAACATTTTCCCAAACAAGACTTTTTGAGCTCTCGGTAAAAGTTTTAAGACGAAAATGTTGTAGATGGCAATTTTATCAGTTGAAGTCAAATATGTAAGTTCAAGTAAGTTCTTATTGGCTGACTGATAAAGTGATAAGTCTAAGTTTGACCTCACGAAGGCCTCCGATAAAGCTGGAGAGTAATTTAGTTTTATAAAGAAGTGTTTGGTTCTTCGTCGCCATTTCATGAACTACACGAACTTTTTCCACCACCCACAAATTCTCAGGAAGATCCAACTTTATGCTTTTCTACCTTTACTCGTCATGCCGTCTCGTAAACCGAAACTCGTAAACTCGTCGTTGACCATAATTTACACTGACAATTATCGTGTAAATCAGTCGGCCATATTGTTTTAATGCGTTTTTCTAAAGGCGCCTCGGATACATTTGTCGCATTTTGTTAACGATTGTATTGAATTATTGTGGTGTAAACGTGTTGTAGACTGTGCCCGTGCATTGGGAAAGAGACGTAGAGTGTGGCAATAAACTTGTAAATTGATCCAATGATAAAAACAACTGGAAACCTAAAGTGATTAGGACGACATGACTAGGCAGAGATGGAAAGAATGATTGGTTAAGTTAACATCACAAGACTGAAAAATAAAGCAATCAAAAATTACTGGAAAAAACCAATAATGGCAAAATGTCTGTTTACAAAATTTCATAATGTCTACTCTTGAACTGTCATCTTCTAGCGTACGAACTGTCACGCACTTACTAAACTCTACATGTGGCTAACTAACAACGTCCTGCTGTTTTATCAGAGGTTTTCCCGTTTTCCCGCATTTTGGGTATCCAAAATCCGGCCTCATGCCTCATACTACTTCCTTGCCAAATATCATTAAGATCGGTCAACCACGAACCACGATTGGTCACTTTTAAAAGCGTAACAAATGCCCTGCTTTTAAATTGGCTGTAATTTTTCTAAAACGTCTATGTTGGTTGAACGCTGCGAGGTTTTAATACCCAGGTTTAAGGCAGCATCTTCACAGATCCCTCACTTTTGTTCACCGATTCCTGGCACATGTCTCATTCCCATATCCCGCGGCCATCTGCTAATTGGCACGGAGAGATTGATGGCTGGGGTCCTGATTTGTGCGCCATTGTGGACCACGGGCCTTGTTCTATTGTTCTGCTTTGAATGGGAGTGGGTGGCGAGGAAGGCACTGGAGAATGGATAGATATCGTGGAGAGATTTGTTTTAATAAGTTGTGTAGTAGGTTGGTACAACCATATCGGAAAGTTGAATGCTATTAAAAGTGTTATTCCAAAACTTTGAAACTTTTTGGCGATAAAATTGATCTAAATTTGATTTCGTAGTAAAAGTTTGTTTTAATTCTTAGTTAGGTTTTATTGACTAATTACTTAAGGTGTGCCGTTTTTGTCTCATCGTATGTTTGTTGTCTATCTGTCACTCGTTAATCTCAAATACAGTTAGATAGTTCCTCAAATTTTCTCGATTTCAACAATGACTAAGTATGAATTCATGTTTACTCCCACATGTCCTACTTTGTAGTTCTGTTTAGTTAAAAAAAGCACAACTAAACTCGGCCCAAGCATTTATTTGGTCTGACAGATGCAATAACATTGTAAAAAAAGCTAAATAAAATAATTTTCTTTTAATATTTCACTAAAGTATATCGGGTCGGTATCTGCTACAGTCTTAAGTTCAATACTCAATTATTTATTGCATAATTATTATGAAGTTCACATACAGATGTTAGGTAGCATGTTTAAATTAGGTTCAAAACCCTAGCTATAAGACGAAGCGAAGATGATCAGAATACGTGTTTTGTTTTTTTTGCAATATTATTGCAGCTTTTATCGCGAATTTAATGCTTGCACCGGATATAGTGGAAATAAACAACCCACTAGTTTTTATGCACAACAAATGTACGTATTCAGTACTTGATGTAGGCAACAGTATTCCTGGTATTACGTTTACCATGATGTCACGTATCTAACATGTAGTTTCCCTTCCTTCCAGGTGTTGAAGTACTGCGAGCACCTGCACGGGAAATGGTACTTCAGCGAGATCCGTGCCATCTTCTCGCGGCGCTACCTGCTGCAAAACGTGGCCATAGAGATGTTCCTGGCTAGCAGAAGTGAGTACAGACCTTACATATCTACTTTTTAATTGTGATAGCAATAACCTTGTTGAACCCGGAGACTGGACCTGGAGTAGGTACATGTGCGAACACGAAGAGCAAATCAGTAACGGGAGATTAGATACGAGATAAAAGCAACTATGGCGATGATTCAACAGTTAAGAAATGGGGGTCTTCCTTGTTCCATAAAAAGTAGTACGCCTACGCTGTCTGTCTCTCTATCCTATTTTTAATGACTATCTTTTGGACCATAATAGGAATCCAGTTGAAAACTTTACAGAATATGTAATGTTACGGCGGATTACCTAAGTTTTTTTTAGTAATTAATAAATATCCCACACAACAAACGTATTATTTTAACGTATTTTTATCTTCGCTCTAGTGTAAAAAAAGTTATACGTACAAACATCAAACTTGGCATGATGATTATAGTACACACTATAAAGTAAAACGACAAATATTAAGCCCCGGCCAAGTGCGAGTCGGGCGCACGCTATAGATCACGAACTGAATGAAATAAAAAACATTTTTTTTGGGTGCGGAACTTTCTTGGCCGGTGTTTATTTAATTACATCAGGTTCATTTAATTTATTTACATCAGGCTAGGCTTACGTTTGACTGTAATCTATCCTGATGAAAAGCTATGATGCTTATTCAGCAATAAACGAAACCTCATATTCTCTAAACTAATATTCAAACTGCTTATATATAATATATGCATTTGTTTACATTCCAGCATCAATATTCTTCGCGTTCCCGGACCAGAGCACAGTGAAGAAAGTGATTAAAGCGTTGCCGCGCGTCGGTGTCGGCATCAAGTACGGCATCCCGCAGACCAGGTCAGTCTACTATGCTCTGTAGGACCGCCACTACTATTAACTGGAAGCTCTACATTTATACGTAGCTCTGCGGTTGCATAATTATTTTAATGAAAATAGTGACACCTTAAACACCAGTCTATGAAAATTTCGCGGGTCTTGGTAAAACGAACGTAAAATTTTTCTACTTTTGTTGGTCAGGTTGCAAGTTAAGGAAAGCAACACGTTTTTTATCAACAAAAAATTTCCATTACTAATTTTCTACCTTTTTTTTTTACTACCTCGTTGGGCTGATATGGCTTCTTTTCATATAATATATCAATTAGTTATTACTGTTGCTGGATGTATATTAGTTACTGTAGCTATTATTTATTTTATTACACCTCTGTCTTGTGATCTGGATTGTAAACATCTATCTATTTTACCGAATAGTGTTAAATAAAATAAAGGGAAATAAAAAGCCTTTGAAATCGCCATCACGAGCATATGCATACGGTGCTGCCATCTATGTATTCAGGTACGAATTAAGAGGCTGAGGCGTTGCGCGTAAAAGCCTCCATTGTCAATACGTGTTTTGTTTATCAATGCCGCTCTACGGTTTGATTTTTCTAATCGATTCCGATAGATGGTGCTAGGGGTAGTGAAGATACAATTTGTGCAACAAAATAATTATGGTGCAATAATATTTCCTTTTTATTCAGCATAAATTTTGCTATAATATTTTTAATCCTAACCATTATTATTATCAAAACTCGTTATTCCTCTGAGGATTTTTCGTAATAAAACAAAAGTACTTTGAAAACAACTCACTATTAATTCGATCTTTCATCACAGCATAAATCTTTATACATATGTAATTTTAAGTAATTGTGTACAAATATCTACCCTGTAATAAATAACATTGCTTATTCGACGTTAAATTATCAAAAATAATATTTCAGTAACACTGTTGTATATGATAGTTACTTACACCTACACACGAAAATGCCTTTATAGTAAAATGTATAATGGGCATTTTTCTTATACTTAATTAAGAGGTAAATTATACATATTTTTACTTAAGATTATGTCGTCACCTTTATTTTTATTTTCCTTAAAAAAAACACTTAATTCTACGGAATGCATTATCAAAATCGTAACTATAATACTGATCACAAAACACGAATAATATTAAAAAATACCTAAATAGTTCACAATTTGTAACACCGTTAGGGCAGTCAAGTACCAGGCTAGCAGTAAATGCTAAGAGTTTTTCAGTCTGAAGTCTTTTCAGTTTTCACCCTTCTGCATCCACGGGTACTCGTTCTTTTCTAACGACACAGCTGCGCCTGCGCTGTGCCTCCTCTGAACTTTTGTACTTGCTTCCTCTAAACTAAATCTCTTCTGTTTTACGTAACCTACTTCTGGATCTATGTCTTTCTTTTCGTCATCAAACTGCTTCATGATTTCAGTCAGAGACTTTCCCTTCGTCTCTGGAAGGAAGAGCAAGCAATATGCTGCTCCTAGTAATGCGCAAATCCCAAACAGATATAAAGTTCCGTTGCTTGTTAGCAATTTCTCCATCTGGGGGTAAGTTTTGATATTGAAGAAGATGAGGACGTAAGCGCAGCAGGAAGTAGCTCCAGACATGACTCCTCTAATATCCTGGGGATATAGTTCCCCGGACATTATCCAAGGTAGTTGTAGAAAACCGACCATACTGAATGAGACGTGGAGTAAAACACACGCCAGTTTCACTAAAGGGGGCCCGTTCAAAGTATCGCAAACAGCGGCTCCAAGCATCGCCATGCCGAGTAAGAGACCAGATACTGCTGCCAAGGTCTTTCTTCTAAAACTGTTGATGAGACAAGCTCCAACTGCGCCCATGAAGACTCGCACTCCACCGACAATGATCGAAGCTGTGAACTCATTTACACTGGTTCCAACTGATTTGAAAAAGTCCACAGCATAGTACAAGATTATGTAAATCCCAGACATCTCTTGGAAGATGAAAAAAACTATTAGTAGAGCAAACGGTTTGAGGACGTTTCGTTGCTTGAAAAGGCCTAATTTCTGCTTAAAAGTCATAGTTTCTCCAGATTTTCTGTCTTTGGTGAACTCCATCAGCTCTTGCTGAGCTGTGCTGTTGTTTTGTCGGAGCCAGAACATAGCATTGTACGCTTCTTTCATCTGTCCTTTCGAAGCGAGCCACAGTGGAGATTCTGGAGCAAAATACATGAGGAATGGAGTAAGAAGTGAGAAGCCAGCGCAAATAGCGGCCACCTTCCTCCAATGGACGAAGGCTCCTAAAGCATAGACTACGAAGATGCCCGTGGAGACCAAACCGGGGCCCAAGGCACTGAGAACTCCTCGCTTCTCAGGAGTCGTAATTTCAGCCACGTAGATGTAGGAGACGGTTGACATACCTGGAATGAAACCAAACATTGCATAAAAAAACGTTTCAAAGTACGTAGTTTTATCGGTTTGTTTTTATTTGTTCGTGGTTTCAAGAGGCTTGAACCCGAGCCATCATAATATCTTCGCTCTTCTTTTGTTATACAGCCCTACTGCCGAACAAAGGTTTCCTCTGATTCACCATAGACGATCCTTTCCTGATATCTGACAGTTTTTGATCATCGTCCTGTTGGGTAGATCTTTTTGCCACTGTACTCGATCTAAGGCCAAACCCAAAACCCGACTCTTTCTAAATGTAAATGAATGCTGGATCTGGATACTCAGGTGTTAGGCATTAGTATGGTGATCGTGCCTTACGAATATACAAAATGTACTCACCAATAGTGAATCCGGTAATGAACCGGCCCACGCACAGGAAGACGTACGTCTCGGAGAATGCGATGACGAGCCAGCCGATCAGGTTAGGCAACAGGATGGATTGCAGCAGCAGGCGCCGCCCGACCGCGTCCACCATCATGCCGCCCAGCAGGGCGCCGATAGGGTTGGAGATCACCCCCAGGCTTGCTGGAAATAGAGACAGAGGTTATAATACACTATATCTTTATAACACACCGAAAATACAAATTAAACTTAGGACTAACATCATTCAAAATATATGGCAGTATAATGGGCGCCTATAAAGCTATTTCTTCCAGGCAACCTTTGGATGGACAGGACTAATAGATTGACAGACGAACAGATGTTGTAGTTAGGATGAACTATCGTCTCGGGGCGGTCCTCTGGCTAGAGGAAGTAAAGGAAAGATTTATATTACTTAAAGTCCATATTGTTTTGGGTTTGGGCTTTCTTTATTCCTGTTACTAATGAAATCATTACACGGTTTTTATAGTTAAGATCACGAATAGCAAAAAAAAAGTTTTCAAGAACCTACTTATTGGTGATTTGATTTCGGCTAACATTCGGCAACAGTATTGGCATTGAAAATTTGGCAATTATTAATTAATATTATCGATTTGCATAATTATGTTTATTACTATAAAATTATATTGAGTAGGTACTTGTTTCTTTACGATTATTTTTAATTATTTAAGTTTTAATTGAAATTACTAGAACGCCAAGTCTTGCAACACATCCGTTATAAAAAATAGTTTCTTTATCATTTTGTTGCTACGTACCTAGTTGCAGACGTGAGTAAATCCCTCCCTCGTGGCTTTCATTCCCTAGGCTTCCTTATCAACAAACCAACCGATCATATGTTTAGCAAACGCTATTTTTTACAATGTGTACTCAGCCCTATCTTGTTTGTTTTTACTGCTATTTGTGTACAAATACTAACATTTCCACTGGTTTGCGGCGTGTCATGAAATAATTAAGTTTTTAGCGAAACTGGAACTAATATGTAAAACCAGACTTTGCTGTTGTACATAAACATGTGTTGCGAATTCAGACATATATTATTACGTAATTAATATAATAGTATGTTGCAGTAATTGTAGGAATATTTTTTGGTGGTTTCGAAAGCCGGAAATTAAACTAGAATGGGCTACCAGATTGTTTATTTTTTATAATCTTATAGAAAAGCTGATCATAAATAGAGATCATCAAAATTATACTTACAAAAGACGTAACTTGTAATAACGTCACTAATAATCGATAGTTATTGAAAAGTTTACAGGAACAGAGCAACTCTTCCTAATCCGGCCAAAAACATTGAACGCTTATAAGATGATTTCTTCAGTATACGTAATACAAATAAATATTGTTTTCAATAAACCTGTTATTTTTTCACAAATCACATGTTTTGAAAGTCTTATGGTCATAAAAATATTTCTTAATCTCATCTTTTAATATAATTGTTAGTTTAAAAAAAAAAAAACGGGATATTTTTGCACACATGTTTACCTGACCCCAAACTAAGCAAAGCTTGTAATATGGCTGCCAGATACTGATATACATACACATATATTTATAAATACATACTTAAATAAATATTAACACCCAGTTATTTCCTTACCTATGACCTGTACTTATAGTTTAAATATAAACGGATTGTTGTTAACATAGCTACTTATGTTAACTTCAAGTGCAGAAAAAATAATTTAAAAAACATCAAAAAAAATTATGACATCATAAATTTAATTATTTTACATTATGAAGTTTTTTTTAACAAATGTCCAAGTGTAAATGTATTTCGTTAATAAAAGTCACCTTTCACTTCTGTTAGTAATTTTGCGTACATTTTATTATTCATACCACGTCGGTTAGTAATTGCAATAAACTATATCTATCATTGTATCAATATTTGTTTAAAACACTGACGAAGAGAGCCGTGTTAATATTTGTCCTCATATAGCAGACAAAGCAGTTTATATATAGGTCTATTCAATGACCTGAAAAAGTTTGTTTTCAGCGTTGTATTGGCACGGTTTCAGGAGTAAAAATAACGCGTAAACACATGGTGTTTACGGATTCCATTCACTACAATTTGTGTTCCTTCACTTTCTCTAAACTCGTAAGTTGGTGTAATGATGATTACCTTGTCTGCTTAGATTAGAAATATTATAAATGTTGTTTTGACTCTTGTAAAAGCTGAAGAAAATGTTTCTTTAAATCGACTATGTTTGAAATTCTAGACGACGCGGCGTTAGAGTAACATGGATTCTTCTTTCATTTGGACCACCATAATATAAAGACAAAATATGAAACATTTACCTGCGTGAGTTATTACAAAACCCTTAAATAACAATTTATTATGCCCATTGTTTAACAAATTCAAATTATTTATTTGTCGCAGACACACTTTGACACAGTAAATATAAAAACTAAAGCAGTAGTATAACTCGGACGTGTCCTAGAATTCAATGCCTCCCGTCGATCTCAGGGCTAGGTCGCCTTTAGGGTTTGATACATTTTCATTATTTTGCTATTTTGACGCTTAGTGAGCGGACTAAGAAGATAGATGTTTTTAATAGAAATAATCATACGATTAACACGCAGACGGAGGTAACAGATTTTCTTAACGACGAAAGTAATAAGTAACTCACCAATCCAAGAGGCCTGCTCGTACGATATCGCGGGGTATTCGTGCGTGTACTGGGGCAGCAGCACGGCGGAGAAGCCCTGGCAGAACCCCACCGATATGTTGATAGACTGCGCCGCCAGCGCCGCCAAAACCTGAAACATTACAAGACTTACATTTATTATAGGTCAAAAAAAGCTTTCAGGAATATTGCCTTTAAAGTGCCTAGTATGTATCAGTAACTTAACTATTTTCACTTCGCCGACCATGTGAATAGATTAACTTTAATCGTTTGAATCGAAAACTGCCTGAATAAACGGTAACTGTTTGGTAACAAAGGAATCAATAAGAAAAAAATAATTCGCCGAATATACTTTAAATGAATTTCCTCAGCATTGTCAGGAAATTTGGACGTCAGGGTCCTAACATTTTGGGTTAACTAAGCTGACACAATAATGATGCATCTTGGTAACCTCGACCGACTACCAAGTAGAAGAATGAGCCGGTCTATTGACCGAATGTTTTGGCACCGCGCCTGATTTCGTCGACACGCGGCGGTCCATCGCACATACAACATCATAGCTTTCTATGATACGGAAACTATTTACAGAATATGATGTAGAATCTATTCAATGACGTCACTTCCTTTAGCGGACGGACGTTTAGCAAACTCTTGATTTTTTGTGAATTGTCTTTACATTTTCATGTTGAACAAATGTAAAGTTCCTACACGTCGCTGATTACTGTAATGCTACACATTACTGTCTATGTCACACGTAGTTAAGTCCCAGCCCGACTTCCGGAGATTTGCGACCAATCACTGTTGTTGACACCATTATTCGCAAATTTGCTTTTTACTGATCTAGCCGATTCGCGATTGCCAGATTTCTGTAATTATGGAATTTTTATGGGTTCACTGACTTTTGGTATGATTGAGTTAACAATAGACTGAATTTAGTTACCGTTTTGTTTTGCTGATCCTACGTGAAAGGTCAAAGAAACAATAGTAGACGCAAACAGAATAAGGCTCGGTCAAGGGGCGGATACTGTGCAGCACAGATGTTGTTAGCCGTTATGTCACTTAAAATTTACAACTAATTTTGTCCTAGAATATTTTAAGTAGGTAAGTAGGATTCGAAACATATAACGGATGGCAGTTTTATTTTATGAGCATCAACAAAAGGAAAATCTATGATCTTTAACTGTTTTTATTTACATACTAGCGGCCCGCCACGGCTTCGCACGGGTATAGATATATAGCCTATGTCACCCGGGGATACAGTAGCATCCCAACAGTGAAAGAATTTTTCAAATTGATTTTCAGTATTTTCGGAGCCTATTCAATGCAAACAAACAAACAATCAAATCTTATTAGTTATTACATTAGTATACATTTACAAAATACTAGCTAAAAAACTTTAACTACTGCCCATAGACAGTTGAAGGTCTAAAGACAATCCAAATGCTCAAGCCCACTACCAGTTGGCAGCGTATCCAACATTCTGGCGGCATTATCACGCTGAATGGCAGTTCTTATGCGTTGAGCCAGAAACACGCCAGCATTTTGGTCATGCTTGCAACTTTTGCTGGCTAGTTGACTTTCTCTGAAATTTTCATGATATGATTCGATTAAAAATCTTGAATTCAAAACTAAGCGTGATGACGGACGATATTACCGCACGTGGCGGTGACCATGCATGGTGACACTCACGTGTACAGCAATCATAGCCCAGATGGAGGATCAATAATTGTGGGTCTGAGATCGCATGCCGTCGCGCCTCGCTGCCTAGTCTAGGGGTTTCTGAAGATTACACTAGTTGCTGTAAATATGTCGTTTTTTTCGACTTTGGACGCGTTTATGTAATTGCGTTTTTTTCGTTCCGCAAAACTTGGTATGTGCAGATCAAATACTGAAATTATGTGTTTGTATAAGCGCTTTGATTCTACTTTTATTATGCGAGTCTGTGGAATACGCTGCCTGAATGGGTGTTCGATAGTTAAAATCTGGGTGTCTTCAAATCACGAGTGAATCGGTTTCTTCTAGGCAAGCGTGCTCCATCGTAGACCACACCATTACTTAACATCAGGCGAGTTGGCGGTCAAATGAAAGTCTATTACTTATAAAATTAAAAACATATTCACTCATAATTATTACCTACATTGCGTTCCACAGCTACATATTGTAACTGGCTTACTACGAGGAATACAGCGTCTTTCGAAAACCCAAAGTATACATGACAAACACGCTCATTCCTAGCCGAAAAGCATACTACTTAAATTCGTATTACTATGGAAATTTTACTGTATGATTATAATATTTATGAAATATCATGGATTTTATTTAATAAATATGATGTAAATAGAATAAATTTTAACCGCCACCAAATAAATCGCTCGCTGTTTCGACGGGGGCTTCACAACATCCTGTTAGTACACCTAGCTTTAGTACAAGGAGACAAATGTGCAGCTTAGCAATAATTAAGACACGAATACATTTTGACATTAATTAGATCGATCAGGTTTTAAAGTGTTGTTTAAAAGTTTGCATTTGCACAAGACGTGACATTGCTTATTGATATATTTAGAACAGTGGCCTTTTATCACTTGTATATCGATTTACCTGAAGTCGTTAAAAAAAATATGCTTTTATGTGTTCTTTAGTTACAGTTTATTTTTGATAACCTCTACCTGAATTATTTAATGCTAATAGTTAATAATGTTAATACATATTACAGGTTTATAAAGACAGACTTGTTGATTACATATTCTATTACACTTTTTATTGTTTATTTTGTATATTATTTAGAAACTGCAACAGTTTCCTGTAGTGTTTAACTGACTATTAGCATAGTAATATGCAGACACTAAATTTAGCATTTAACAACACATTGACATTGAAATGCTATGCCTATTTGAAGTATTCAAATGTTATTATATTTTTGACATATTATCGTTTGAAAATATATTTTAAAAATGTTGAAAGAAAAAAGTAAGTTTTAGTCATTATTATACCGAGTAATTTTGAGCTGCCAACAGGGTGACAAGCTTTAGTCGCGTAGATGAAGCAGGGTGAGAGGCGGTCCCTTTAAATCTGCACGGGTGAAAAAAGACGTTGACAGGCGACTAGTCGAAAAAAATCAGTTGCCTCTCTTCAAATTCACAATTGTTTTGTACTCAAAGTGAGTTGAGTCGAAGTATGCCTGCATGGAGGCATACATCCCCGCGTATCGTGGTTATACTTCCTTCACTAATGACTAGACCATATGGGCGACACTCGCTTGATATAATAACTCTTCATAAGGTTTGACACCGTAGAGACGAGATCTATTTACGTAGTAAATGGAAAAGACATTTTGCATCTATCTATAGATGCAAAATATTTCTGAAATATTTTATCATATCCAGTCTAGAAGAGCAAGTCTTTATGCATTTTAACTGTTTTACGTATATTTATGTGGGATTTTAGATCATGGGAAGTAGTAGTCTTATTAACCTACCTTACCTTACCGTACCTTAGAAACGCAAATAGCAATGTTTATGTTTAAACGTGCCTAAGAATCCATGTGCCGTCAGCCGTGGAGGTACTGGTCTAAGAATAGACTCATTCTCTTCTCGTGGGTGCCGTAGAAGTCGGCTAAGGGACATCAACCAGAAGATGGCCAACAGCCTCTTCTGAGTATAAACACCCAATTGCGCTCGCCAACCCGCCTGCTAAGCGTGGCGAGTATTGGCAAATTCCCAAAGAAGGACGCCCCAGTCTCGAAGTGGCAGTGGGCAGGTCACATAGCACGCAGAACAGATGACCGATGGGGCCGAAAGATTCTCAAATGGCGACCACGGGACTGGTAAGTGCAGCGTAAGACGTCCACCCACGAGATGGACAGATGACCTAAAAGAGACCGCAGGGAAAGGCTGGATGCAAGCCGCTTCCAACCGGCCCTTTTGGAGATCGATGGCGGAGGCTTATGTCCAGCAGTGGACGTCCTATGACTGAAATGATGAAGAATCCATGTGATTGCGGTGCATTCGGAAGTGTTTATCAGTAAATATTTGTCGAGAGTCTATGGAAGTAGTTGGTACACGCAATGAAATGTTTTCATTGCGTGTACCACTTCCATAGACTATACTGTGTCATGACATGTGTCGAGTGAACGTAAGGCCATGTGTGACCCTCTACTTTATCTAGATGCAATTTTATCAATGGCATTGGATGCCGCACGATAATTCTAGAAAATTATTGTTTTTCTGGATCAAGTTTATTTATGCGTTCCATTGTGATTCAAGTTTATAACGGAAAAAGCATTAACTCGATCTAAAGATCGTGTTCAGAAAGGTCAACATTAGCAAAACGCGAAAGCATCTAGTTTTTGGCCTTACTCAACGTGTTCACTATTGTAATGTTATTTAACTGTAACATTTTCAAATAATATGTATTTATTATTACGTATCTGTATTTTGAGGACTTTTTGGATGTAGGTATATTTAATTTAATTATGATAATGATCATTAAAAGACCGGAAGTGATCTAGATAGCGTAAAGAAGTAACTGTCACCCCAACCACGTGTACCAGGCAAATATAAATCGAAGTAATTTACATTCACATTACAATAATGCAATTTGAAACCGTAATGTAATGATATAAAGGTTATTTAATTTAGCGAACAGACGACAGCGCGTTGTAACCTTGACCGTCCATTGCCTTCACTTCGAGTTTTTGTTTACTTCTTGCGCATTTCTGCGGGCTTGGTACATGTGGTCTAAATAGCTGAACTTTTAGACTGCTTAGTGCCGCTGAGCTTTAAACCTAGATTAACTGGATATCTAAGTTAACACCGTAACGAACGTTTAACAAGCCATTGTAAAAAAAAAAAAAACATGTTAACAGGAAAATTTAAAAACAAAAAGCATGTCAATTTTTGCCCATATCTATATATAGGAAACAAAACAAGCTTGCGTATATATTTACCATAGTTTTTTTTATAAAGTGATAAAAACCAAAGCTCTCTCAAAATGAATATTTATAAAGTGGCGTGTAGGTACCTGTTATGATAATGTTATTTGGCATGATTTTATAGAACAGAGTCTAGAACAATTTGTGCTTTTTATAAAAGAGACTAATTAATTCCAAATGTTAAATTCGTCTCGTGAGTTCCAATCGGGTTTGCAATTATTCATTTTGTGCACCGTGTTTCAGTTTGAATAACCGATTAGATATAAATCTGAGCAAATAAATGCGTTGATTAATTTCGTTTATAATAATTATAGTTGGCTTCAATATTTAAAACTTAATATCAACCCATTTTTGTATTATAAAAACTTTTATAAATAATTTCAAATTACCAAAACCATGTAACTGTAACCAAATTATGTATACTCACTTACTTACCTACCGTAACTAAGACTATGAAAACGTTGAATTAGGTACATATAAAATGACTGGTAATTTAACGTATGCATTTAACCTACAGCAATACCAATACCATTTTTGATAGTATTAAAAAAACACATTTAATAGAAATATATTTTGCGTGTTCCGTAAGAGAAAAAACGATAGTTGAATATTTAATGTAGCACTTGTATATCGTTGGTTATTTGGTTGTGTAATTGCGTTTTATACAAAGCTATTAATATTTCTTGAGGTCTGTGACACTTCAGCTCTATGAAGTAATTGACATTTTATGTATGACCTTAGTTAATTTAAAACGAATAAAGCGGTGTAAGCGAAACATTTTTTCATAGTTCCGTTCGTTTTTTCTCCTTGTATTTTATGTCTTGTCTTCGTAACTAAATAACTCAAGAAATGCTCATTCTCCTTTATTAACAAACGTGTAGTCTTGGAACAGTTCAAACGTATTTTGTCTTTTTCTCTCTTTCAAATTTTGAACTTGATCGAAAAAGACAAGACAGAGTAACTATATCAAGGCTACGCTATGTATATTAGTAGGGGTAAATGAGTCCTTTTTTTAGCATTAACTAATTTTAGTTTAAAATACAAGAACTTATTTATCTAATAGTTTTGTAACAAAGTGCTTTTCATTTCAATAAAATGGACTAATATTCTATATATATGATATACTCTCAACTTCAACTCTTATTTAATGGCCTCTTTTGTGGAGTGGAGCCACCACAATTTCGCCAATGCATGATATACCCTCGTAGTTTGTTATTCAGAATATCTGCTAGTCCACACGTTTCGTTGACTGTGAATGATGTTTTTCTATGGAATCACGGAAAATATTTTTTTTTGTTTACTTCTCTTTTCTGTGTATGGAATAGCAGATTTTTACGCGATTTCAGGGTTGATCACATATTTTTTTATTCATGATAGGTTTGCGTTTACCCTTTTTTGGCGCACGCTTACCCGGAAAAAACCTGTTACTCTCTATTTAAACACTAAATTGTACTTATAGAATAGTGATAACAAATTTTATTGTTAAATGCAATTTTTTTTATTTGTTAATGCTGATACGTCTATTATTGTTGAGAGACATAACGTTTGTTTGCATATTACCTGCTTGCATATTACATAATGATCATTATCGAATTAAACACTCAAACTACGAGCGTTTAAAAAACTGACGTCGGCGTTAGAAGAAACAACGTAGGTACTCTTATAATTGCAACGTTCTCTGCGCAGATAAATTAATAAAAGAACCCGCTAAGCACCAGGTACGAAAATAGGATTATGTAACAACACGTCAATCATACGTTGTTATGGTTCGGATAATATGATAATAGATAAGATCTTTATCGTAAATTTAATCGCTAAATGTGCGGATTTAAATAGCCGTTGCAGGCTGTAAGTTAAATTATAGACTTTGGGAAAACCACAATTAAAATCACTACTACAATTATATCTGTTCGAGAAAGACTAAATTAGATGGATGTTTAAAACCTTCTCATTATCCTAGTGTCTAAAACACTGTTTTAAACTGTCATGGAAATATATCTATCTAAAATCGGGATCAGCGTAGGACTTCCACCCACAACATGGACAGACGACCTAAAAGAGACCGCAAGGAAACGCTGGATGCAGGCCGCTAACAACCGACTCTTTTGGAAATCTATGGGGGAGGCCTATGTCCAGCAGTGGACGTCCTATGGCTGAAATGATGACGATGATGATATCGGGATAAATGTAATCGGGATGTATGTAAATGTATCTGATTCTGGAACTCCATCCACTACCTTATCATGGTAAAATCCCGTTACTAATCATCCTAGTCTCTAGGTGAAGAACTCTGAAGTCTATTGTTTTTAATGTCTATCAAACGACATGGACACAAAGAAATTGCGTCGATTGATTTGCGTATGTCTCATATTATAAATCCGTATGGTATACATAAATGCAACAATTTAAAGTAAAAATACCCGTAATAATATGTATATTTTCTTGTTTTGATTACTTACATTTCCTGTTTCGTTGGTTCAGTATGGTAAATAATTGGAATATAAGTGATCTGATAAGTAAATGAAGATAATTATTACAGAACGCAAATACTATAAAATTAATATTCGTTGTTTCACAGTACTCAAATTAATTCTACGTCAAAAATGAGTTGACGACATACATGGTATTATAATAATACACTCCGCCAGGTATAGCACTCCGAGAAATAATGTGACGTGGGCGTACCGCAATGATGTCATCAATGTCATGGATACACGTACACGTACATAAGCAAGAGCAGAATAAGTAATTTACAACAAGTTCGAGAGAGATGACGATACACGAAACAATGGCGGACTCTCTATGATTTTCTGTGTTAACAGTAGCGTGAAATTATAACTTCCCAATATTCGTATTTTACCTGTCGGAATCCAATAAATCAATGTGGTTTTGATAAAATTGTGTTTAACAATACAATACAATACAATACAATACAACTTTATTACACACCGAAAATACAAATGAAACTATTCAATTCATGCTTAACTTGCTTGAGCGGACAAACCAAATGACAATTGACATTCTTTTTGTATTTTATTTAATAGATTATTAAAAAGGTGTTTCCCAGTATCTGTGTTTGTTACAATAAAGTGGCAACTGGACAGTGACGTCATTGCGGTACAACTCCCAGAGTAGCAGACCTTGTTTTCTTGGATCACGACTACATACAATCTTACCTAGTAAGAGTTTCTTGGTAGGGCATTTTGACAATCTACTTTTTAAAAGTTGATCTTTCGTACGCCTCTTAGTGTGTGTGTGTATTTATAAACAACATTTAGCCGGCAAATCGTACATGTACCCGTTTGAGCGGTATCCGAGTGATATTTATGTTGTTTTCCTTCCGCTTCCGGCTGCTAAAATAAACACAGTTGTGTTTATCACCTTGGTCAGGTACGAGTGTACGACTAACTTTCGTTAATGTTAAATACTATATGTGTCCGCGGGTTTACTTGTCATTTGTTTTTTTCATCCTGGCGATCTTTTTCTTTTAATTGTGAAGCGGAATGGCAACCAACATACACACTTGCAAATCAAATAATTTATTTTTAAGAACATGGTAGGTACAAAGTAGCATACAGGGTCGTACAAATGGAAACGTCTCTCATGTCTTTGTCAGGAGCGCCGTACAAATGTGGCTTTTTTTTTAATTTTTTTCGTTTATTTTAAAACAAAGTCTATGGTAGAATATTGTCAAATTCGTTTATTAAATACCTATAAATTAATAAAAGAAATAAAAAACAACTCAATTACCCATATTAATTGTTCTTACGTTTTTTTTCCTAGTCCCTAGTCTCGTTCCTATTTCAATTATTTAGTCTATATTACATATCGGAACGTCATTTTTATCACCAAGAAATTCTGTAATCTCATTGTAGCAGTTTTGTGCTATTATAATATTAACATAAAAGTATTTTTTCAAACAGTCCTTTACTCTCTGATATTTTTAGGAATTTAACTTACACACAAACTCTTGCGTTTGCAATATACTGTCCGAGTTCACAGATTTAACACGATCATTATTTATAGCTTACGGAAGAATCGTCAAAAATAAGTTAAATAATAACCGTTGAGCGGTGCTGGTCCTCTCTATCTCTCACTGAGAGAAGGATTGTGCACAACACCTCGAAAATAGGTTTATTAAATATTTAAATAATATATTAATCTTTAAATCTTTAAAAAGTGAGAGCAAAGGTATACTTTGTCCGTCCAACACATGATTTAATTTTGGACGGAAGAAAAATAGTTGTTTAAGTTAAAAAAAAACACCTATTTTTTGCACACAAAAAAAACATCAAAAAAACCACCTATCTACCTACCTATCACCTATTTACCTAAATTAAATAATACGTGATAAGTCCCGATAAACATTTAAAACATGTGTTCAAACAAATAGCTAACAAATAGCGAAAGCTAAAAAATTACTAAAAATCATCTATTTTTCGTTTCCCTTTTTTTATTGTTTTGATATTGCTGAGTTTTTGACAGCATGACATTAAAATTGTTTATTTTATGTAAGTAATTTAACAAACCCCACACAAAATATACTTCCGAGAGTCCCCACACAAACTACTTTTGTAAATTGAAGGTAATAAGTTGAAATGGTAAGTTATTACACAATTTACCGTTATTTGCAATTGAAAATACAGATTTTTATTACATGAATTTCCTATAGATTTTTCTATTTCATAGAATCAGAACGCGAAAAAAACAGTTTTTGTTGCTTTTTTGTCAAAAATTATATAGGGCTCATAAGGAAGAGGGTTGCGTTTTAAGTGATTTTAATGGAAAAAAAATATGTAAATTCTGCAATTTCCTCGTAGTTATGGTACGATAAAAAGCACTATACATCACTTGGGGAAACTAAAGGTTTAAACTAGGATGGACTAACTCGCTACGCTTGTTCCGCAAATGGTACCCTCGTTAATAACGCGGAACCCTAAAAAGTATCTACGAAACACAATTTTTAAAACTTACCGCCAAATAAAAAGTAGTAGTTTGATTATCATAGTTGAGTTTATTTTAAGAACCTTCTTAGATACCGTTTGATTGTTATTCAATAGAGATAGACACTTGTTACTTTGTTATATAAGATTGCTCAAAATCTCATCCTAGTTAATTAAACATGGCGGCTGAAAACAATATTTTTCCGATTCTGTAAATTCTCAACATCCGCCCAATTTTCGCTAATTTAAGCGATTGTTATCTGTTGCGTCACAGTTCCAACATGTCGTGGAAAATAACCTACGATATAAAGTTTACTTAAAAAAATATTTTAAATTTTCTTTTTAGATTAAGTAAATGCTTTTTTGATTTCTCTCTTATCTTTTTAGTCAATTTATATCGCAGAAATCTCAATTATTTAACTTATGATTAATTATTTTACTTTTTGTACCGATTTAGCTTCGCTCTTTATATTCACTCAACTGGCTACGTTAAAACCAAAGTATTTCTCTTTGTTGATCTTCTATTAATACTAAATCGGACTACTTACTTCTCGAAAGCCTCGCGTAACAGCTAACACCAACTAAATGTCGTTTTAAACTAATAGAAGCCTCCCCGTGAACATGGCGCATATAACTGCAAGTAAGTGTTTTCGTTCCAGACGTTGACCGCATTTACATTCTAACTTACTGTTCTCATCTTCTCTAGTACCGATTCTTGTAAAGTTTCCAGAAATACCATAGCCATCAGTTAACCAGCGGCTAGCTTCCTTCCTGCGCGCACTGAACCGCTTGCATTGAACTTGACCGTAGAGCTCGCCTCAATGCCACAGATACAATACTTAGTTCCAATGCCGTCTGTTATGTAATGTCTGTTTGGATTACACGCCGCCCGCGCCGTTTCACATATAACGGAGCGCGTATTGTGCTCGCAAAAAACACAATTAACCCGATGCTCGCAAATAGTTAGGTAAATAATACCACTAATTACTCGTCAAAATTGCACGTCTCTATCATTTTAATGACGACTCATTTCGCTAATAATTTACAGATTTTATACGAAATGCCGAATTTCGACCGGTAGGTACCGAATGAAATTGTTATTAATAAAGATATATAAATTTTTAGTATAAAAAGTTTTATAGCAAAGCTAATTTTCCTGTTTCAGGTGTTTTCAGTAGTCATACGGTTCTGAATATTAGCACTGAATGGAAAGAATTTGTTTTTGTTTTGTTGATAATTCCAGCCATTGTAAAATGATTGAATCGACGATCAGTTGGTCACAATGTGAATTTCCCATGAATAAATGTCAGATCGTTCTTTAATTATGTGAAGTTATGAATCGCTCCCGGAGATCAGCGACGGATGTATGTAGGTACTTTTACTGATCTCAAGCCGACTGATTACTATCTAGTCTTATCTAATTTTCTCACGTGGCTACTTGTAGATGATAATACCTATTGCGCATTTTATTATAAAGCATTAACGTATAGGTATTATTTAGTATTACAGATTCGCATTCTTAATTAATCTTCGGTAAAGATAAAATATCTCCACTAACTGCTGAGTATTACAAAAAGTGACGACTTTATCCAGAAACGTTAAATTTGTATATTTTAACAAAATTCCTCATGTTAGTGTAACTCTAAAATATACATTAAAATGAAAATATACAAAAATGTTATTAAGATAAAAGTTCAAGAAGATCCCATCATAATAATGTTAATCCACAACATTGTTGATTAAAAAATTTAATTCGTTTGATTTCCATTATAAAATTAACCATGTATTTTTCTTGGCTATCAGAAATCGATCAAGTTTTTTTATTACGATTTTGTTGCACACTGCATTATCATGTTGATTAGACCGGTTTTTTAAGCGCAATTCAATTAAAAACAATGCAAAAACCACCTGTAGGTTGTATCTATGTAATTTGATAATTTTTAGTGGATAATAGCCCGTAGGTATACAGTTTAAATGTTCTTCGACTGACATTACCTTCGAGAACAATCCAAGATTGTGTTTATACGTACCTACTTATACCTAAACTTCTGCATCAAAAAACTATTTATTTTGTGTTACGTAAACAAGGTGAAGAATTCTCACGTTTTGGTTTTCTTTCTGCTCGTAAACTAACATGTGATTTTGATGTTTTTAACTACGTTAATCTTACCATAAATCAAAAATCGTTCCAAAGTGATTTTCAGCTGCAACCTTCCCAAAATACCGGTCACTTTGAACAAGTTTAAACTGGGTAGGTACTTTTAAACGTTTTCACGTTATAAACGAGACAAGGATTATATTCGATATCTACGTAGGTAAGTATTTTAGATCGGCAAATCGAATAAGGGACGTATTAATTCGATATAATATGCAATTGATCCCACTGTCTCTACAATACTCTATAGCGCAGATTAGGTAACAATCGCCTTCGACCAAAACCTCCGCTTCATATGAGAACAATAAGGTCAGATATATTGCGCAATCAGTGCAATGGAAAAGTTCATCACGTTTTTATTCATTGAGATACATTCTGGTTATTTTCTACATGAATGTATTCGTATCTACGTTATCAATAACAGCAATGCGTAAACTATTACGTAATAAACGTTTGCGATAAAACAGTAATAATGTACGATTCAGTTTTTATCTCAAAGTGTACGCATAATAAAGTTACGTCGATTAGGATGCAGTTTGAAATTTTATCATATTTGCTTCAGGTCAGACCGGACCCGGTCAGGTAGGACCCGTTTCGCATAATTATGCAGGCCTGACATTCAGAACTAAATTTTTCCTAAACAATTAGTGTAAGTACTATTTATAGACCGTGTTTAAAATCAGCATAATGCTACAAGCCCAGTATGTTTATAAAACACGTCTAGTTGCGTTAACAACTTTTATAATGTCGAACTGCAAATTATTTCGTGGTTCGGTTCACTTTCCTGGACAAGCATATTTTTGGAAAACACAAAATAAAAATGGAAAAACTAATTTGAATATTATTGTAATATTTTACATGAAGACGTTTCAAGTCAGTGATTTCTTTTTATCATGCAGAATATGTAACTAATAATTTTCTATGCCTATTTAGCACTGCAGCCACGTTTTGGTGTAGCAGCCGGCCACTTCTAACTTACTAGCTATAAGTGATAACTGTCATTTCAGTATCAGCTGTTAGTAGTATAAGCTTTTTTTTAAATAAGCTTTTTCGAATTCTTCTCAGCGAACCTTTTCATTTGATACCCATATTATGATGGTAGATAAGAACATTTTGTCCGCCATTTTGGGACGTCAGCCATATTGAATTTATCATATAGGACCAAAGTGCTTGGGAAGATAAATCCCACGAACCCAAACTCAATGGGGTTACGTCGTATCGTTTAGGAGTTCCTATCCACGTTCTGTCTTTATCATCAGACCAGCTCGATGGTACCATAACATTCCATTGTCGCCGAACTTACATAAGTATGGCAAATTTTAGCTCCATCGGTTGAGGATAACTCAACCGATAATTTTTATATAGTCGATCGTCTATTGCACACCCCGTCTTCTACGTCTTTTATAAATCCTTGCTATCCTAAGGTTGTCTGGAAGAGATCGCTTTTAGCGATAAGGCCGCCAGTTGTTACACTAGTTTTTAAGAGTTTTTGTCCTCTGTATCAAATTTTATGGTGTGAACAATAAAGAGTTAATCAATCAATCAATAACTGGTCTATAATTCAGTTGCAAGATCTGTCCCACAGTAACAGGGCAACTGAGATAAGAGCTTGTAAAAAAGGGGTAATTTAATGTTGCTCTGTATGTTAGTGGTTATAATAGGCGTGATGACTAATATTTATGTATTACCTCATTAAAAAGCTGATCATAAATAGAGCACATCAACAAAAACAAAATTAAAATTAGTTCAAAAATAAATAAGATATAAGCATTTCAATTTCTAGACAATTGCTAGACAGAGAGCGCACTATACTGAGCCGTGACGTCACGGCTCTATACTAACACACGCTTTGCGAGAAAGGGATAGAACATCCTCTCTCTATCCCCACCTAAAACTTTAAATACTCATATCTCAGAGATTTATCAGCCAATTTAATTTATTTTTTCAGTATGTGTAATGTATTTAGTTATATTCATCACTAAGCTGGTTATTTGCAATAAATTAAATGCCTATTCCTACTGTAATAGAATGCATTTAACTATTTCTAACAGCATTCGCACATGTTTATAAACGGTGCCAAAACATTACTATTGAAAACAGCACGAGATGTTACACAATTTCAATCGATTCTGGGTTGCACAACACAATATAAAAATTAGGAGTAGATTTTACAAATATGGCATTAACCTTGACCTGCCAGTTTTTAATGCTGATTTTTTTGCATTCTTTTCTACATTTAGAATTGAATTACCAATCAAGGAATAATTCATAGGAGCGCATGATTCATGTGTGCGGTGATGTTGTTATTCAATGTGGTGCGATGTTTTGTAATAGAGCCATCGTGAGGTTTGGTGTGTGACTAATTAAATTTGTGGAAAGTCACAATTGACTAACTGAAAAACTTGTTCAATTTGTTCGTCACGAAATATTGCACTTATATAATAAATACTAAACTAGATACCTCTCTATAAGTATGCTTCTTACCTATTCACGACAACACGGCAGAATGTTCATAATGAAATTTAGTAAAGAAATAGTGTCTACCCTATGAGGGCGGGCTTCTGAAACTACTTTCCAGTATATGCAAGAAAACTGGACAACGCGGGTAGAACAACGAATTGCAGCTAGTTTGTGAGAATCATCATCATTTTCTTGTCCCTTGCCAATACGTTACAGGTTTTTTTTATCTATCTACTCGTCTATATAAAAATAAATCCATATTTACCTTGGTCACGCCATAGCTTGAGAACGACTTTACCGATTTCATTCAACTTTTTTTAAAGTTTTCTAATACCTACTTTGTAGACGGTTCTTATGGAAAGAAAAATTAAGAAAATTGCGTAGAGAATTGGAAATTTATTGAAAACTTAACGACGATTTAAACTTCTTGCGTTTGACAGTTCTAAGACAGGACAACGTCTGTCGGGTCCAATTAGGGTATATACAAGAACTTTGTAAAAAACTAACAATAAATAGCGCCGATCAAGGAAAACAAAATGTGTTCAAAATCAAGGAAGATTTAAGCTCTGTAATGTCTATCTAGACCGAGCGCGCTATACTTTCAAATGACGTTACTAGTAAGTAGGTATATAAATAATAATATAACACCATACAAACTCCAAACAACTGTCCGATAGCCTATTGTGTGTTACTTTAAACACTACGACATTTTATGATAATATTATAGACGTATGACGCGCTTTTATCATTGCATAATAGCGTATTTGTACTGACTGGGGACGTCTAGCCGTGACACTCAGTGGTGTAATGCACGGCGATCACCTCTTCTTGCAATTCACGTAACACGGTCAACGCAAAAGCGTGTTAGCTAAAGCAGCAAGGGATAATTACCATGTAGAGGTCTCCATAGCGGCAGACCTTCCAGAAGCCCTTGATGCTGGCGAGCATGGTGCGCGTGCGCCGCTCGCCCCACTGCGCGCCCGCGCAGCACGCGCCGCGTGCGCCTCGACCGCTCCTGCCGACAATAACCACATGTTTACCATAAGCACACATAAAAAACCTAACAATTACACATAAACAACCATAAGTATTCACACGATGCTCTTGATGATGCTTGGTGACAGTTGTGATCACGCGTCATGTCAGCAGGTGTGGATCAAATCTTTACAATGAACTTTCAGTGAAGGAAAACATTGTGAAGAACGTAGAACCGTATCCTAGGGAGCTCTAGCGCTCGCCTGGCTAGCCACCTGTAGCCTGACAGCAAATTCCAGCAACCTCACAATACCCAAATTCATCTCAGTACTACCTAGATATATTTTATTAGGTAAGATTTTCGCATCAATTAAAAACCTTCGCTATAATTATCAACAACACCTCTACCTAGATAAACTTAAACTCTAAATTAGATATGTATCATTCAATTATCACATGTTTCGTTGCTAATTATCTAATGAACCACTAGATATCATCGGGAGCTGTGTGCGTGTTGTGTGCTTGGATAAGTCACGATATGACACTGAGATTGAGTTACTGACTCCCACGCTGGGTTTCACTGGAAAGGACCATAGCTAAGAAAATGATGAAGTTTAGTTACGGACTTAGTCCTGCCATTGAAGAGCAGAGACAGTTTACGAGCAGCAGAACTTATCTCGTGGGATAAAAACCGCCTGTTAAAAGCCTAGATAATATTTTTGTTGTAATTTTTATGTTATCCTTGTTCTGTGGTATTTTAATAAAGAGTTTTGTATTGTATTGATTTGTATAAAAACGGGTAAAAAGACTATTGTTCACGGCCCGTGCTAAAGCCGCGGAAAAGTCAACTCATTCGTTTACGCTGTTAAAATTTAACCTTATTTACTAAAGTGTAGAACAGTCGAGGTGCAACGAAGATGTCTATTTTGAATCTACAGTGGACCATATTAATGTATCCCAGAACCGAAGTCACACTTCAAAGTTGGTACAAATTAAGGTTTATAAATAATAATAATAAACCGAACACATAACATTTTGTAACTATATTAGTGACAATTTGTCTATGTGGTTTATAAGGTTCTTTGAACCTAATAACAACAAATTTCTAACTAATTCCTATAACATGAATGTAGAAGCCTTTGAAGCAATATTCTATCTATTTGCCAAAGAATCATTAAAATTGGTTTATTGTGTATTATAATGTTTAGATATTATGTCAGTACATGCGTTTACAACACAGTTCGTGAAATATATTATAAAGTAACAATGGCTACATCTTCGTTGTTTATGTACTATTATAGTATATTGTTATAGATCTCGATGGATGCTCGCAGATTGTAGATTGTTATTTATAATGACAATTATATACAATATAACAGTTGTTTAACTCACATTGTCCCGCGCTCGTCATACTCTAAACACTAAACTGTGGCGCTGTTTTCACACGATCTGCACGTATATTTACTTCTCACCACTAACTGCGACACTTGAAATGAGACAAAATTGATTCCTGTATCAAATGCCGTATCTAACAGCTGTCAAATCTATCAATGTATTTAGGAAATGTTATTTGACACCTACATAATATCAGATGTACATCCGTCCGTCCGATATTTGTATAGTTTAAGGGCATTGGAGTGAAATAGGCTACTTTTTATCCGAGAAAAATCTATAGTTCTTGAGGGATTTTCACAGTAATATTTAAAATTTAGCTTGTGAGTGTATAAGTTACCATGTGCGTATATACTCGTATTTCCTCCCTCAGATCCTATATTATATAGTTTGAATCAGCTTTAAACACGAGCTAGTACCGAAAACAGTTTGCCAATAACTAAAGGGGGGCGAGGCAAACACGCACACACACTGACAAATTAAAAACGATATGCTCAAAATGTTATCGAATTGACGACCAAGACGGCTGTAAGTGCTTTAAGGGAAACTGTAGGTATAACGCTTCCATTTATAATTTTTTTCGGAGCACTAATCAGACCAACACGAGAGATAGGTATGCCTTATTACAATTTTATCGATGTTCAAATCTCTACGTGTTTTTTTTAAATAACTGGCTTGCGTGTGACCTCCCAAGTCGCCTGGCTACATTATGTTAAGCCATGATGTGTTTCACCCACTTTTGTCAACATAAACCGCAAAAACTGTAAGCATAGCACACTTACTCATTTTTCACACAACTAAAAAACTTGCAGCGGAAACTAACACATGCTAAACAAGGGCGGCCATGTTGCTTGCAGAGTGAGTTCGACTAAAGCCATCAAGCCTGATGTAGGCCAGATGCCGTACCCGCCGCGCCACCTTACCATATGAACCATATCCCCCTTTTTTTTATTTGAGTTTTCTCGCTTTCTGTAGGATATTGGGTAACACCGCCGGATGTTGCCAGTACCTTCTTATGAATAATATTCGTCATCTTTTGTCTATCTATGGCAACCTTATCATTGTTATCACTTTTCTTGATAACTCTGTTTACTCCTGTATATGTCTAGACTACCGAAACTTTTTTGCTGTGTTGGCTACTTTGCGCTTCGCCTAAAAACCTAGTTTTTTTTTTAACACTATTAATTTTAATTTTAAAATTGATTAAACATTTACCACGAATTATAGGTACAATTAATTTTAATAACTTAAACGAATGTTTTGTGTTTAATAATACTTATTAAATGGTCACAAAATTTCATTGTATCACTTTACTAGTTGAATGTTTTTTTTTGTAATAGTAGATACCGGTTCCGTCGGTTGTTATCTCAAGTATGACTATATTAATAACATTACCAGTTTCTGTAGTGAATAGTGAACTTTAATGTAAACAATGAAATTACTTACTACAAGTTAGTTATTACTCATACTGTGTCAAAACATGTTCTATCGCGAGACGGTTCCTAGTTATCTCTGCCTGTTGTTGAATACGTCATTATATTTTGTTAGTTAAATGTGATTTAACTAACAAAATATTTATTAAGGTGGCAAAATGACGCCTAATATTCACACAACTTTGGAAAACCAGCATTCGAGAAGTGTGATATTTTTTTTTTTCATTTTATTCTTTCAACCTACTAGTCCAATGAAAAAAGAAAAAGCCAAAAGAAAAGCAAAAAAACCCTTTTTTCAGTTTATTACTAGCAGCATCTCTTTGGCTATGTAAATGTTATAGACTATTAAAAAATTTAACGACTGTAGGATTCCAACCTGCGCCATCCGTGTTTATATCCCGAGCGCTCTAACCGTCAAGCGAGTTGTGGCCAAATTTTCATGTATACTATGTAAAAAAAACATACCTTGGTATGTATTTTCTCAATCTTTTTATGAGCTATAATTAAATTTGATCGTCACCATTCCTAACTATCAAATAGTTATCAAGTGTCACTTGCCTCGTGCCTGTGCTGATAGGGGTATAATTGAAACGACGACGTCCATTTTGATCTTAGGAAATAAGTGAATAATAATGTCATTACAAGCAGCTAGCTGTTTTAACTAGTTATATATCACACAGTATTATATTTTTTTTTATATTTATAATTAATTATATTCAAAAACATTTGTCATAATTACCATTACCACTAGTATCAACATACAAATTCAACATGTAAATTCGACATGGAGGTAGCTTATCTATTCCATTTTTTTATTCCAGCAAAATGTACGGTTCCGGTAGGATATAAAATAAGACCGCGAGGCGCAGCTAGTGATATTTAGTGTCAGACATTCGACCAAAAAATTGAGGCTTATTCTAGTTATCAAATCGCGTGCAAACGTCAGTTAACGGCTTTTCGGTTAACTAGGCGTGACCAACGCGGACAGAATCGGAGAAATTAAATATAGTCCTCTGTGGCAGACTTAATCACATCACAGGCATATAGAGAGAAGTATAATGATGACGCAAATATTTTTACTGCAATCTAATTGAAAACCTCTTATTTGTAAGCCGACGAAAAAGCCAAATTTAAATTATGTCAATAAAGAAAGTCAAGAATCTACTATAATTTAATTTATTATACGTAGAAATACTCACATAGTTTTTTTTTTTTTTTTTTTTTTTTTTTTTTTTTTTTTTTTTTTTTCGGGCAAGTGCCTTTAATAACTAAACAAAATACAAGCTAAAACTAACACTACAAATACAGTTAGACTGCCCATAGACCGTTGAAGGTCTAAAGACAATCCAAATGCTCAAGCCCACTACCAGTTGGCAGCGTACCCAACATGCTGGCGGCATTACCACGTTGAATGGCAATGCTAATGCGTTGAGCCAGAAACACGCCAGCATTTTGGTCACGCGTCGCATTAACTCACATAGTTAATAGTCAAACAATAGCTCAGCTATCTCACCGAGCAATCACGGTAATGGAAACCTTTTAGAGCAGGTAATAAAGAAGCTTGAATACCATGATATATTATAGTACTACATTATAAATTTAACAGTGGCACAGAAAAATATTAGCAATATAAATTATACGAACCCAAGTTCTTAATATAAAATATTGTCAACGTCTCGTATATATATGTACCGGAAATCATGATTATTGCATTCACCGGAAGCGAAAAGACAACACGATGCGAGGTAGTTAACGATTTTACTCAATGTGAGCCGAACAAAATACGACACATATTTAATTGGAAAATTAAAATAGGATGCAAAAATATTCGACATGTATTTTCCTGATAGACCTTCTGATACGGAGGGTTTTATTTTACTTCCCAAAACATTACAAAAACAATAAGTGGTACAAACGCATGCAAACGTGCGATAAAATGAGGTCTAACCTAATAATAAATTCTATGTAAGTAGGTGTATGAAAGCTTTCTTTGGCTCTTCTAATGCCAGCACCATGCCGGCCATGTGCATTTTCTGACTATATTACATTCTATTTGAATTAATTGCTTTGAATATGTGGGTACTCACTGTGAACGAATATCTCCGTAGTCCCCCAACGTGGTGGCGAATCAAACAGCACACTTTTATCTAATAGTTCGATTTCCGATTAAATAGAATCGAATTTTCCACTCAAACTGCTGAAACTGTATTTTGGCACACGCGACCGCGGGAAAACTCACGTTCGAAGCTCTCCACGTTCAAATTTAGAACAACACGTGCTGGCTCACGCGATAAATGTTTTTAAATTAAGAAGTTACAATTTCTTTGTTTTTTTTTTTAATAATTTTTATTTCTTTTTTTATTGTAGTTGTCAATGTCAATCCGGTGTTCAGGCCGGCGATCGACTGTTTTTGAAAGAGTCCATACGGTCTTGACCTTGCGGTGCTCTGGCGCGAACTGAATCGCCTTTTGGTCGTAACGGCTTGTTTTATAATGCATTATTGTTGTCATAACTTTTACCGTGCGAGCGCGAGATAATGATGAGACGGCTGTGGGCGCTCATTGTGCGGAGTACAAGTGCGGCTCCAGGCGTTACTCTCGTCTTTTAGTAACGAGCTCAAGGGTTTTTGTTAATATATTATTATGGCAAATGGATACGTGTTTTCCTTCAGTTAAAAAGTGTGTTTGTTAGTTTCTCCGTTTGTTTGTCCTTATTTCACGTAACAAAGGACCGACGTGACTTTTTGCACGGATACAGTTCAATGGCCGGAAAGTGATATAGGTTTTTTTACTTTATATCCCGGAAAAATAACGATTCCTGTAGGATTGTGAACGCGGGTGAAACCGCAGGGTGCAGCTGGTATATTATGATCGTCGAAGAACATTTTTAGACGTTTATCAAAACGGAGGAACACAGCGAAGACAAAACAAAAAACATAGACCGTGCTTATGAATGTTCCATGGTATTTTGACGCCATCAATTTTAATTATGTGTTTTAAAACAGTATTGTACTTTAATGGTGTTTGCCTTTTTGCCCATCCGTCTCTTGTAACTTCGCAATACGTCAGTGAAGAACAATTTTCAAAACAAACAAGTTTTTCGATAATAGACTATGCGTAAGTATAATGTAGAATTACTTACGTATGTTATCGACAAACTAATTACATTTTGCACGAGACTAAAGCTAGATGGCGCCACTTGCGCACCAACCTCGTAAAATAATAATATACCTTTTTTTTATGACGTCATTGGTTTAGAAATTTGTAATTTTTTACTACATATTTCAGTACATTTACTTTGATGAAGATATTAAATATTTTTTTACACCTAAAATGTAATTCTGAAGTGGCGATGTAAATAAACATTTGTCTTTCAATCATTTAGCACTTTAGTATCATGGTGCTGTTAGTATCATGGTTTAGTATCATCGTACTGTTAAAAATAGTACCAAACAAGTATAACAAAATTGTACAAAGTCTAGACACAGTAAAGAGAAAAACAGAATGACAAGTCCACACAGATTAAAATGTCCCTGACTTCTAAATTTTTTGCCGTAACATAAGTGCTCACGAATCTACAAACGATACTCGGGCCAAGTATTTATTTGCTCTGATACACGCAATAACATTGTAAACAGCTGAAAGAAAACCACGAATTTTGAAAATTTTGCAAGGTTTTTGAACAGTCACTCGCGTAGCAGGTACTCGATATACTTCAGTGAAATACTAATCTTACTTTCAAGATAAGATACTAAGATACTATGATCTTATTTTCAGTTTTTTTATACAATGTTATTGCAGCTGTCGGAACAACTAAATAAATCGAAGTAGTGTACATATCCAATTTTGATTAAACATGTCTTGTAGTAATTTTGGGAAATTAGTAATAATGGAAACGTTTGCATTTAAACTGCTGCTTCCAAAAATAATGTATTGTGTGTTTATAGAATCTTAGAATGGTAAAGCTCACAGAGTGCTTCACCAGCAGTGCAAAGACCGTTCTTTATAGATAGTCAAAATTGACAGTAAAAAAATATTTGATAAAATGCAATTTAATCAGTACTCGCTATGATCGAGTCTATGGCATTTTATCGAGTTTGGCGATCGATAAAGAACGGTAATTGCACTGCTGTATTGGTTCTATCGTGCTACGGTCGCGCGTAGAGGTCTACTGTCCAGCCACGTAGCACCCCGTAGCCATCCCGTAGTGTCGGAAAGATTCACATCACACTAACATTATGAATGCGAAAGCTTATCATGTGTGTGATTTTCCTCATTCAGTTCAGTAACGGATGAAAATTGTTTTTTTAGCAGTGTATAATATCCTGCATTAATACTTATACTTTTTATCCCGGTAAATGCACGGTACAAGTTTAAAAAGGGGCAAAACCGCGAAGCGCTGCTATTCCTTACTAATACTATAAAAGCGAAAGTAATTATGTATCTGTCTGGATGTTTGTTCGCTTTTCACGACTAAGTGGCTAGGTTGACCTTAACTAAATTTGGCAGGATGATAGTGTATATCATAAGGGCGGACATGGGCACTTTTCCCTCCAGAAAATGCGCAAAAACTAGAAAATCGCGTGTAACACCGCGGGATTCAGCTAGTATTTAATAAAACAGTATGTACTATAACTGCTCCCTGCGGCTTCTTCTTTCGAGTCGTTTTTTCGTAAATTATTATTTTATTTTTAAATTAAGTATTTAGACCAAAAATGTTCCACTCCAATGGCACACTCCGTGGCTTCATTCAGGTCGTCTAATGTGCAGGTTGTAGGACACGCTGCACAGTCCATCAAGTGTGACATTTTCTGAGGATTCACACCACAAAGACATTCAGTGTCAGAGACTTTTATATAATCCCACTTTGCCTTATTATCCCGACTCCGGCCCACTTGGGACTGAAGTCGTTTCAGGGTTATCCAAGTGGGCCATGTGGGTCACCCCAAACACGCTCGACTTGCCGTGTGGCAAGAGTTGCACAGTCCACCTCCAATTTACAATACTACTAACACATGTAGTAGATATCTTGATAAGGAAATCAATTTGCGAAATTGCGCTGTTAATTCCATAGAAATACTTTCTTCTTTATTTAGGACAGAAAGTGTAATAGTCATGTGGAGTCGTAGTTATTACATTGTAACTCTGTTTAATTTGGTTCTAATAGAAAGTTGTTTGCCGTAGACGGTAGCAATTCACAATATGATTGTCTAAATGACGTGCGTGGCGATTCTGCGCCGATGTATTCAACTATGTTCTATACTAATATTATAAAGAGGAAAGATTTGATTGTTTGTTTGTTTGTTTGCATAGAATAGGCTCCGAAACTACGGAACCGATTTGAAAAATTCTTTCACTGTCGGGAAGCTACACTATCCCCGGGTGACAGGCTATAATTTATACCCATGCGAAGCTGGGGCGGACTGCTAGTTATAGATAAATGGCTGTATGGCTGTTATTAAGTTGCTGTATAAGGCAGAATACTTCTATGATAAGTGTGTTTTTCCTATTCATATTAGTTTGAGTAAGATTTCATGTTTATGCATTTAATTAGCATTGTTTTTCGTATCGCCTAAAAGATAATATTGCTGCGTCATTTTAGTGACTCTGATTATAAAGTCACTATGATGATTTACGTTTGGAACATATATTTAGTTTGGCAAGTATATAATAGGCATGTGTCCTAATGTTTAATTTAGTACAAATAACCGGCTTAGCGATGAATATAACTAAATACATTACACATACTGAAAAAATAATTTAAATCAGCTGATAAATCTCTGAGATATGAGTGTTTAATGTTTTAGGTGGGGATAGGGAGGGGATGCTCTATCCCTTTCTAGCAAAGCGTGTGTTAGTATAGCATTTGTATGGCGCTCCTGAGCCGTGACGTCACGGCTCAGTATAGTGCGCTCTCTGTCTAGCATGAAATTAAAATGCTTATAACTTATTTATTTTTAAACATATTTTAATTTTGTTTTGGTTGATGTGCTCTATTTATGATCACCTTTTTTATGAGGTAATAAAAAAATATTAGTCATCATGCCTATTTGATAATAGTTTTTTTTTTACTGGTTCCGAACGTAAATCACCAAAAAGTCACCAGAAAGTTACAACACTAGTACTTCAATGGCGGTTCGCACACAGCGCAAAACATGCTGTCACGTTACTAGCACCGTGGTCCGTACACGGCGCCATTAAAACATTGATGTGACTTTCTAGTGACGTGACTCGTAAGTGATGCATGTCAGTGATTTATGTTTCAAACTTGCTTTTTTTTTAATGTTCCCGTGGGAGACATGCTTAAGTAAGAGTTGATTATCATAAATGACATCAGTCTTAGCAAAGTGCTATTCAGACGAGCCCTACATGTTACGTTATAATTGTAAACACAAGCAGTTTTGTTTGGTCAAACGACTGCGGTCGGAAATTTTGTCCGAAAACAAGCAAAAATGGTTTATCCAGCGCATGGTGCGGCTACTTAGCGAATATTTGCGTTTTGTTGCCATTATAGGATAAATTTTCGGTAATAGCAACTAATTTGTGGCTAATAAAAGATAATATTTATATATTTTTTCAGTTGTACAGATTTTCCACGTACTTACTTCTTCCGCCGCACGTTTGTTTACTTTGTATTACCACAAGCGTGACTACGGAGAATTCCAAATTGTGCTTTCATACACTGATTTGGTCATCTTTATTACATTTATTTCACGTATTATATATCACATCAAATGTTTTAACTTACGTATAAAATCCTAAACCGAGGGTGCCGCCCGCCAGGGAGCAGGATCAAAGCTGTCGGTGGTCGGAGCTACAGACTCCTGAAGATGCGTGTTGTGTCGGAAATAACCGCCTTCTTTGTCTGGCCTTTGACTCTATCATCCACAAGCATCTTATGCCTAACATTTAGCTCATTGTTTTTATATGGGTTCAACAATGAGTACAATTCGGTGGGTTCCGTCAAATCCAGAATAAAGAGATTCCTTCTAGGCAAAAGTGCTCTATCCTAGACCGCATCATTGCTTTATATCAGGCAGGATGTGGTCAAACGCATACCTATTTAGAATAGTACAAATAAAAAAATCGTAGGATGTCAAGACGAAGAAGCGCCCCGCCACGATTGAATACGTATAAGCTGTTAACCCGGGTATAACTGTTAAGCCTAAAGACAAGGGTCTTTGACCAGTGTGTGTTGCCAGTGATGACATATGGTACTGAGACGTGGTCCTTAACTGTTGGCCTTTTGGAAAAACTCAGAGTCACACAGCGGGCAATGGAGAGAGCTATGCTCGTAACTGTTGGCCTTTTGGAAAAACTCAGAGTCACACAGCGGGCAATGGAGAGAGCTATGCTCGGAGTTTCTTTGCGCGATAGAATCCGAAACGTGGATATTCGCCAAAGAACCAAAGTCACCGACATAGCTGTTAAAATTTGCAAGTTGAAGTGGCAATGGGCAGGCCACATCGCTCGGAGAACCGATAACCGATGGGGAAGAAAGGTTCTTGAGTGGAGACCACGAACCGGAAGACGCAGCGTAGGTAGGCCTCCCACTAGATGGACCGACGACATAGTAAGAGTCGCTGGCATCCAGTGGATGCAAAAGGCAGGCTGTCGTTCAGTGTGGAGGTTAAAGGGGGAGGCCTATGTTCAGCGCAGTGGACGTCTTCTGGCTGATGATGATGATGATGAAGCTGTTAACAAAACTTCGCTATGATTTGCACTGAAAACATTGCACTTTCAACTATATATTAGATAGCCCGTTGGTAGTGAACCTGCCTTCTGAGCTTGGGGGCGTGGGTTTGATTCCCATGTAGAGCGAACATGTATTGTATGTGATTAACATTTGTGTTTATTCTATATCTGGGCGTTAATATCTATTTAAGTACATATGTATTTTAAAAAATATACGATATGTATATCAGTCTCTGGCAGCCATATCACAAGCTTTGCTTAGTTTGGGGTCAGATGACCGTGTGTGCAAAAATGTCCCGAATATTTATTTTATAAAAATTACTGAAGTACAGTCATTATTAACCACATCAGGTAAACAGCCAAATAACAGGTACATTAGTAATTGTAAGCGTGCAAAGCTTTAGCAACCACCTAACGATTTTTCCTCATGACAAATACTTACTTGCGCTTCACCTACTTGAGTTTTACCTGCTTGCGCTCTTCCGTTTTTGACATTGGAACAGTTTTCGGAATAACAAGTAATTTGTCATGTAGGGTGGTGGTCAACTGGATTTCCATCAAGGTGTGGTCGAGACTGTGGCGGTGCGTCAACACTTCTCGATATTTTATAGAGTAATAAACTTTAACAAGGCTTTGGTTTTTATATTGATAGGCTGCGATTGCACTTGCTGATAATTTGTGCGGTTACAGTTCGTCTGTTTTGTATTCCTGTCCCGTTTATTGTGCGTCTTTGTCTTGTAACTCAGTCCTGGGGCAAAACTACCGTTCAAATATAATATCATCATTCGCAACCCTGCTCCTGGGGCCTACCACAATATCAAAAATATTCTTATTTTAATCCTATATCGAATTTTGTCCTTTGTTTGTTGTCGTTGTTGTCGTTGTTGTTTTTGTTTGGTTTGTATTGTGTAGCGAAACAAAATTTGATACAGGATTAAAATAAGAATAATTTTAGATTGTCCAGGGCAATTTTCAATTTTGAGGCAATTATTTAAAAATTAAAATTGGAACAATTACAATTTAAAAACAATTGGTTTAGTACAATCGGGGCCCTGGACAATTGGACAAGATGGGTTCAGTTCAGGAGCGGGACTAGTGATGAATCACGTCGAGAGATACAATTAACAGTGGGTTGTGAATGATGATCATTTTATTTGAACGATAGTAAATTAACATAATAATGTTTTTGTGCTAATGGCAAGTCCTCAGGTTCGGTTCGCGATGTTACGCCAGCTCATCGAGTGACAGCTTCGAATATGTAATTGTTATTTTTGCAAAATTATAAAACAGAGTCACACTTTGTGAACGTAGGTAACAAACACGTACGTCCTCGAAAAAAACCATGATTCTGAACGGAGTTTAGGCATGAGATGATAAACGTAGGTAGCATGTCATCGGCACAAAAGCGATGATTGAAAGCTGTCTACGTAGGTACGTTAATTCGCATTACTTAAACCTGCACTAAAACAAGACCTGTCTCGCTTATTTTTTTCCAGGGAAAATTATTTGTTGTCTTTGTATTCTTATGTGTTTGGATTTTCTGAGTTTTGTCTCAGATCTATACTAGGATAGACACAGCACGTCAAATTGTATGAAAATCAAGCGCGCTGCATTTGTGTACCTACTATGACGTCACGACAGTAATATAATAGGAGTATACATTCGCACGGACAACTCCTATCGAAGAGTTTTAACAGTTTACTATGGCGCAATTCGGCATTTTTTATTTTGACGTCTGCCGTGCTTATACTCAAGACGACAGAGATCGAACTATATTATGCGGTGTGCTAGTTTGGACCCCTGCGGTGGCTATCCGGGTAAGGGTTTGTGGTATTTGTGTATTTTTGTAATGCATACGCAGAAGTCAGTCTAAATTGTAGACCTATTGTGAAAGGGATTTGAGCGTATAAAGGATGATATTAAAGTTAAGCCGATCGTTACGATAAATATGAATAAAGGGGTATTGTAGCCCCATTGTAGCCGAGAGTTATTCGAATAAATTTAAAACTATAGCTCCATCTCGCGATTTCACTTTAAAATCCAATCCGTTCGCAATTTTCCCCTTCTGCGATATAAGCAACTTAATATGTCTTTTCTCATGATACTACTTCCTTGCCACTTTTCACCAGGATCATTTGTTGAGTCATTTCAGCCAGCGTAAAGTACCCCAGTCCTGGGCAAAATCCGGGATAGCCTGATCTTCGGCATATATTCTTCTTCTATGTTTTTCTATACTATTATGTCTATACTTTTATTTAATAGATACAAACTCCATTAAAACTAAGACTCACATCATTATTCCTGTGAAGGAAAAAGTGAGAAGACAAATTTACTTTGCGCGGTTAACAGTTCGGCTCGATTACAAGAAATTACATTAAGAAATTAACACGTACGTGTAGCACGTGTACACGTTCATGGTAGGGCATAGGCATTTTTTTTTTCAAGATTTTCCTTTGTCTTCTGTATAATTACTTATCTATACATACGTGCACGAAAATTCAGTTCAAGAAGCCTATAAGAAGCTATACTAAGTCTCTAAGAAAAATTATACACAGCCATACTTTTTATATTAAGTACGTTTTGCTACGGAATCTTTAAAAAGAAGTGTGATGGGTTTAGATTAGGTTAGTTTGTAGGAAAGTGTGGAAAGGTCGACAAATTTCCGCTGTGACGGTATTTCAGTCGAGTTGGTGTCCAATTTCAAAACTGACTCAACGTCATTTCATGTACTAGGCTGCAAACTACGTTAAATATCCCGTAAATAATCATATAACTTTAGTGAACCGTGATAGTTTAAAACAGTTTTTTAAGCTGCAAAGTTTTTATAAGGCGCGAATGCCTGATGTTGAGAGCGAGCGTAGGATTCTAAGACCGAAAAGTTGAATCCTGAATGTAGCTATGGATTCAATTAGCTCGAGACTCAAATCAAGTTTGAAGCCGAGTGGAACACACATCTTTCCACCTCACTTTAGCAAGGGAAATATTGTGTTTCGTTTAAGTTAAGATAGAAACCCCCTTGAATCAATTTTAGATGCTATTGAAAGTGGTTGGAATCACAGACCTATATCTAATTAGACTTCACAAGCGGTTCAAACTGTATGAAAACTAAGCATGTCAATTTTTTCGTACCTACAAGTACTTACCTGTGAAAATAAATATCTTTATTCTGTCGGCCAACTCTATATGTGGTATTCTTCCAACTCAATATTGCACAATTACCCATTTTCGTTTCAAACTGACACGTGTTGTCGCGGCACCGGTTAACAGATTGATTTTAGCCGGACTCAATTACGACGATTAATCATAATTGTATTGGAAATATGACATGCAAGGTAGGTAGATTTGTGGCGTCTACTTGGATATAGGTCTGTGGTTGGAATGCTGAAATGAAACATTTGAAGAATAGACAATAGTTTTTTTACGTTTCAATTTCGAATTTACTTTGCACGCAGATTTTACCAAAGAAAGCCTTTCTGACTTGGTGAAGGGAAAAGAGAATTCTGGTCGATCGATCAATTAACCGACTTAATAATACTATAACTTATTAACCAGCTTGTGTTTTAAGTGATGTGTGTGCACGAGTGTAATTAACAACCGTGTCTCATAGTCGGTAGTCGTGTGTCTAAGCGACAGATTTAGATCTAGTTTAGCTAATGAATTAGTACAGTCACGAGCATTATTAATCTCACACAAAAAATTGCGCAACTGACTCGAGTCGCCTAGCTATCGACCTGCCCTTACGTGTGCGTCGTCAGAGTCAAGATGATCAACATAATCCATGATCGGATTTTGAGAAACAGTCAACATTATCTTCAGTATCAGCCTATCGTGTTCCCATTGCAGAGACAAAGGCCTTCTCTTAGAGAGAGAGAGAGAGAGAGAGAGTGTGTCGGTAAATGTCATAAGTCTTTGAGCTTTTGAGGTTCTTGGACAATTTGGACATACCGGTTTCCTCACGATGTTTACCTTCACCGTTGTTGAGCGATGTATCGAAACTGCATATAATTTATGTAAGTACTAAATAAGTTATTGATGCAGGGCCGAGGATCGAACCGGGTGCCGTCAGATTTTAAACCGCACATGTTACCTCTCTGCCACCACCGCTCTACCACCATCTTGACAAACAGTACCGGCATCCCTCATATACTCGTAATCATGTCAAAAATTGTGATTCAATCAGGTAGGTACCTAGAGCATAATTATTAAATTGTCATACAAGACTTTATGGAAATTTACTACATATATCTAGGACATTAATTTTTAAACTTTTGCGATTTGAACACATGTTTTAAATGTTTATCGGGACTTATCACGTATTATTTCATTTAGGTAAAATAAAAGAAAGAAAAGTCCCGACAAACATTTAAAGCATATCTTGGACAATGCACTAACATGGATTTCAGTAGTAAGAAAGTAATAAGCGAATGATAACATGAAATGAGCAAAGGATCAAACGTTATATGCGACTGTACCTAGCTCAATGTCAATATTTGCCGGACATACGTGCTCTGCTCGTATCGCTCGCGTGCAACCCGCGTATCTACGGGTGGCTGGTAAGGCACTGCACTCACCGTTTGAAGCCTGCTTCGAATTCTTGTGCATGCGATAATGCTTCTGTCCTCGTCGCGTTTAGAGCGATCCGAATAAGAATGACGATGACAAAACTACTCGTAGTTACGTCAATAATTTTTACAAAACATGATCTTATTTTGAATCTGAAGTAATTTGAACATCATTGTAGATCGTAGAATATCAAATTCCATTGCCACATTATTCATTTGTGTAAATCTGCAAAAGCCATACCAATTGTATGCTTAAATAGTTGGTGACTTGACATCAACAGGTTAGGTGTGTCGGTTATTGATACACGGAAGTAAGCCAAAGACAGCGCTGCAAGTGTTGATGAGACAATATTTTAGTGTTATCAAACGTAGTTTTGTTTCAAAACCGACGCATTCACAATGACACAACTCAACTCCACAAAAAGTCGCGAGCGTGCGCCCGCGCTTATCTCGTAAGCTTCCGCTCGGAAGATAAACGAGTGCTTTTCAATAGGAAGCAAGTTGTTTCCTACTCGACGTATATGTGGATTATTTATTCGATATAACAGTTTTATTACTAAAGTATTTACTATTAATGCACCCACTGGAACTATATCTAAACTAGGTGGTTAAGTGGTCACTGGGAGTGAGAATTATGAAGAAATGATCGCTATGTTGATTGCACATTATCTATTAATAAAATAAGTAATAAAACAATATTTTGCAGAAGAAACTATAAATAAATATCTTGATCTCTTAAGGCGAGGTTTTCCCGCTTTTAAGCAACGCTTATTACTACAGATGACCATAATCATTGGTTTATTGTATTAAAGTCGCATTTAGCGGAGCAAAATCATGGCGCTTACACACAGTCGTACGTTTCGCTACTTCTATTTTTGGGGGTTTTTCTCATATTTTTGGAAAAGTATAGCTGTAATGTAAAATGTACCTTTGCAGTTTCCTAGCACCTGCACACTTAAACTAGAATGACCAAAATTGCTAAAAGTCGGAAAAGAGGGCCTTAAGAACAATGTTTTTGTTGGAGACATGTGTTTAACTTAAATTGGCTGAAGCAATAAACTTGAAATACAAGAAGCACGATCCGTAAATATACCTACTGTAACTTTACTGACAAAATTATTTCTGGTTTGTTATTACATATCGGCTATAGGGAAGCGTCATGGAGAATACATATTGTGCGTTGTTTTATTTATTCCTTACGAAGTTTTGGTAAACTAATAAGTTTTTTAATTGTTTAAGGCGCCGTGACTAGCTGACTTTTATGTTTTTGAGGGGGTGAAGCAGAGGCAGTGGCGGCCGACTACAGCGGGGCGCACCGCGTGAATCTCGCAGAAACGTGACGACCTTCACCTATACACAGCTAAAGACATGTAATTTCGTCGGTCCACAGCAAAGCTCTGTTGGCCTAGTGGTCTGGCACCGCGCTGGTAAACCACGAATGCCCGGTTCAAATCTAGTACTATGTAGATATTTTTGGACTCAATTTTTTATCATAACATTACGGATTATGCAAAGGGACCCTCCCTTACTTATAGACTTACTCCTGGTATAATTCTACTAACTTGATGGTAGAGTTGGACCCGGGTATGTCCTAAAACTGCGACCAGAACCACCGGAGGATGGGCAGCAGCGTCCTATTAGTACACGGTGAACGTACTGCGATCCCCAAGCCGCCTGCCAAGCGTGGGGATTATGGCAACACCCCTCTCTATGAGGGAGGCCTTTGTTCAGCAGTGGACGTTTACAGGCTGATGATGATGATGATGGTAGAGTTCGGAGACTGCTAAAACTGCTAAATAGGGAAAGCGAGATAAGTCAAGGTTGGGCTCGTTTTTTTAGTCTTAGTGAGAAGTGTTAGTCAAGGAATGTTTTGACTGACCTGATCGAGGATTTCGGAGACTACTACTGGAACTGCTAGACGGAAAGACCTAGAAGTGTCGAGTTTGGGCTCGTTTCATTAGTCATGATGAGATCTTCTTCTAGGAATATTTTGACTGACCTGATCGAGGATTTCGAAGACTGCTACTGGAACTGCTAGACGGAAAGACCTAGAAGTGTCGAGTTTGGGCTCGTTTCATTAGTCGTGATGAGATCTTCTTCCAGGAATATTTTGACTGACCTGATCGAGAATTTGGAAGACTGCTACTGGAACTGCTAGACGGATAGAGATAGAATGGTCGAGTTTGGGCTCGTTTCATTAGTCGTGATGAGATCTTCTTCCAGGAATATTTTGACTGACCTGATCGAGAACTTCAGAGACTGCTACTGGAACTGCTAGACGGAAAGAGCTAGAAGTGTCGAGTTTGGGCTCGTTTCATTAGTTGTGATGAGATCTTCTTCTAGGAATATTTTGACTGACCTGATCGAGGACTTCGGAGACTGCTACTGGAACTGCTAGACGGATAGAGATAGAATGGTCGAGTTTGGGCTCGTTTCATTAGTCGTGATGAGATCTTCTTCTAGGAATATTTTGACTGACCTGATCGAGAACTTCAGAGACTGCTACTGGAACTGCTAGACGGATAGAGATAGAATGGTCGAGTTTGGGCTCGTTTCATTAGTCGTGATGAGATCTTCTTCCAGAAATATTTTGACTGACCTGATCGAGGACTTCGGAGACTGCTACTGGAACTGCTAGACGGAAAGAGCTAGAAGTGTCGAGTTTGGGCTCGTTTCATTAGTTGTGATGAGATCTTCTTCTAGGAATATTTTGACTGACCTGATCGAGGACTTCGGAGACTGCTACTAGAACTGCTAGACGGATAGAGCTAGAAGTGTCGATTTTGGGCTCCTCGATCAGGTCAGTCAAAATATTCCTGGAAGAAGATCTCATCACAACTAATGAAACGATCCCAAACTCCACGCTCCTATCTCTTTCCATCTAGCAGTTCCACTAGCAGGCTCCGAAATCCTTGATCAGGTCAGTCAAAATATTCCTGGAAGAAAACCTCATCACGACTAATGAAACAAGCCCAAACTAGACACTTCTAGCTCTATCCGTCTAGCAGATCCACTAGCAGTCTCCAAAATCCTCTATCAGGTCAGTCAAAATATTCCTGGAAGAAGATCTTTTCACGACTAATGAAATGAGCCCAAACTCGACACTTCTAGCCCTATCCGTCTAGCAGTTTCACTAGCAGTCTCCAAAATTCTCGATCAGGTCAGTCAAAATATTTCTGGAAGAAGATCTCATCACGACTAATGAAACAAACCCAAACTTGACACTTCTAGCTCTATCCGTCTAGCAGTTCCAGTAGCAGTCTCCGAAGTCCTCGATCAGGTCAGTCAAAATATTCCTAGAAGAAAACCTCATCACGACTAATGAAACGAGCCCAAACTCGACACTTCTAGCTCTATCCGTCTAGCAGTTCCAGTAGCAGTCTCCGAAATCCTCGATCAGGTCAGTCAAAATATTCCTGGAAGAAGATCTCATCACGACTAATGAAACGAGCCCAAACTCGACACTTTTAGCTCTTTCCGTCTAGCAGTTCCAGTAGCAGTCTCCGAAGTCCTCGATCAGGTCAGTCAAAATATTCCTAGAAGATCTCATCACAACTAATGAAACGAGCCCAAACTCGACACTTCTAGCTCTTTCCGTCTAGCAGTTCCAGTAGCAGTCTCCGAAGTCCTCGATCAGGTCAGTCAAAATATTTCTGGAAGAAGATCTCATCACGACTAATGAAACAAGCCCAAACTCGACACTTCTAGCTCTATCCGTCTAGCAGTTCCAGAAGCAGTCTCCGAAGTCCTCGATCAGGTCAGTCAAAATATTTCTGGAAGAAGATCTCATCACGACTAATGAAACGAGCCCAAACTCGACACTTCTAGCTCTATCCGTCTAGCAGTTCCACTAGCTGGCTCCGAAATCCTCGATCAGGTCAGTCAAAATATTCCTAGAAGAAGATCTCATCACAACTAATTAAACGAGCCCAAACTCGACACTTCTAGCTCTTTCCGTCTAGCAGTTCCAGTAGCAGTCTCCGAAGTCCTCGACCAGGTCAGTCAAAATATTCCTAGAAGAAGATCTCATCACAATTAATGAAACGAGCCCAAACTTGACACTTCTAGCTCTATCCGTCTAGCAGTTCCAGTAGCAGTCTCCGAAGTCCTCGATCAGGTCAGTCAAAATATTCCTAGAAGAAAACCTCATCACGACTAATGAAACGAGCCCAAACTCGACACTTCTAGCTCTATCCGTCTAGCAGTTCCAGTAGCAGTCTCCGAAATCCTCGATCAGGTCAGTCAAAATATTCCTGGAAGAAGATCTCATCACGACTAATGAAACGAGCCCAAACTCGACACTTTTAGCTCTTTCCGTCTAGCAGTTCCAGTAGCAGTCTCCGAAGTCCTCGATCAGGTCAGTCAAAATATTCCTAGAAGATCTCATCACAACTAATGAAACGAGCCCAAACTCGACACTTCTAGCTCTTTCCGTCTAGCAGTTCCAGTAGCAGTCTCCGAAGTCCTCGATCAGGTCAGTCAAAATATTTCTGGAAGAAGATCTCATCACGACTAATGAAACAAGCCCAAACTCGACACTTCTAGCTCTATCCGTCTAGCAGTTCCAGAAGCAGTCTCCGAAGTCCTCGATCAGGTCAGTCAAAATATTTCTGGAAGAAGATCTCATCACGACTAATGAAACGAGCCCAAACTCGACACTTCTAGCTCTATCCGTCTAGCAGTTCCACTAGCTGGCTCCGAAATCCTCGATCAGGTCAGTCAAAATATTCCTAGAAGAAGATCTCATCACAACTAATTAAACGAGCCCAAACTCGACACTTCTAGCTCTTTCCGTCTAGCAGTTCCAGTAGCAGTCTCCGAAGTCCTCGACCAGGTCAGTCAAAATATTCCTAGAAGAAGATCTCATCACAATTAATGAAACGAGCCCAAACTCGACACTTCTAGCTCTTTCCGTCTAGCAGTTCCAGTAGCAGTCTCCGAAGTCCTCGATCAGGTCAGTCAAAATATTTCTGGAAGAAGATCTCATCACGACTAATGAAACAAGCCCAAACTCGACACTTCTAGCTCTATCCGTCTAGCAGTTCCACTAGCTGGCTCCGAAATCCTCGATCAGGTCAGTCAAAATATTCGTGGAAGAAGCTCTCATCACGACTAATAAAACGAGCCCAAACTCGACACTTCTAGCTCTATCCGTCTAGCAGTTCCGTAGCAGACTCCGAAGTCCTCGATCAGGTCAGTTAATCCGTTTCTGGAGAAAGTAACATCACGACTTACCAAACTAGCTCAAACTAAACTAAACTAAAAATTGGGGAACATACATACATCGCTTTTTATATGTATATAGAAGAAAGATATACTCAAAGAAGACTGTAACACCTTTTTAGGGTTCCGTAGAATTACAAGGAACCCATATAAGTTCGTTCTGCCCATCCGTCTGTCTGTCTGTCCATCCCAAGTTGTTTAGGACTTCCTAACCATTATAGTAGACTAACTGCACCCCGCGCATTCACCTGCGTAGTAATGAAAAAATTGTGATGATGATGATGATGAAAAGTTGCTCGAATTTTTTTCAACATCAGCTATCTTACAGTGAAAATCCCATCAAAATCGGTCCTGCAGTTTTCGAGTCTATAAAGAACATTACAGACATACGCACAAGACGAAATATTTCAAAAACATAAAAATAACAAAAATAAAATGGAAATGTGAGAATTGAACCCGGAGCCTACTGAGTCACAGGAACTAATCCATTGCGTCAACCACTCTTCTAATTGAACTATGACGCAAGCGGTGAAATTATGCTTCTTAATCTATAAAATAATATAAATGTACAAAGAAATCGTCACAAAATGTAATTTTCATTCGCCTGCCTGTTTAGTACTAAGTACTTACTTGAAGCCTGACCAAAGGAAGTAAGGGTGAGACCAACTTGTAAATTTTACGCGTAAATTACGTACTTCTCAAGGTATCAACTGGAATGTCTAATTAAACTGGACGGAAAGCTATTTTGTATGATAACGTCGCTGACTGTCCACTTTGTGTGACCTCTGCAAATGCTCGAGACTCTTTTTTTTGTGGTACATCGACCACCGATACTTGGAAGCACAGATATATAGGTAGTAGATCTGTGCTTGGAAGTAATTATTATGCCTCTCGACTGATGTCACTCCACTCTCCTCCCCCGCGCAAACCGTGAAGACTAGGTCCGGAATGCAACTACACCGAAACCGTATCACTATGTAATGAATCCCTGAACGTTCAAAGAAGAATGTAACACCTTTTTAGGGTTCCGTAGAACTACAAGGAACCCATATAAGTTCCTTCTGTCCATCCGTCTGTCTGTCTGTCCATTCCAAGTTGTATAGAACTTTCTAACCTTTATAGTATCGTAATAGAGTCCTAAAGGGTCGGCAACATATTTGTGATGCTTCTGGTGTTACAAGTATCCATAGGCGACGATGACTGCTTACCATCAGGTAGCCCGTCTGCTTGTTTGCCACCTATGCCACATAAAAAAACCGGACAAGTACGAGTAGGACTCGTGCTCTGAGGGTTCCGTTAGACGGAACCCTCAGAGCGCGAGACCAAAAAGAAAAACTAACTGAAGTTAAAATATTGAAAGACAAACTTAAGTTTGTAGTTGACAATAAGGTTATTCCATACATTCCAACTACAAAATGTAAGTTTGTAATAGCAAAATAATTATTTTTAAATGATATAACTTCAAATTTATAATTTTCGGATTTATTCCTATATATGTGCTATGAGACCTTGCCTCTTGCCAAATTTCATGATTCTAGGTCAACAGGAAGTACCCTATAGGTTTTGGTTCCCCTGTGAAATCGCAAAATATACGACATAAACGTTCATATCTTTTGATTGCTTTGACTTAACCGGACTTATATTTGACAACTTTTATTTTTTACAGCCGAAAGAAACCGTAGGCCCAAGTATTTAGTATAAATTTCAACTTGATACCTTTACGCGTTCTTGAGAAAAAGGGTATTGACAGACGGACAGACAGACGGACAACGAAGTGATCTTATAAGGGTTCCGTTTTATCCTTTTGAGGTACGGGACCCTAAAAAAGTAGACTAACTGTGCTCTGCGGGTTCACCTGCGAAGTAATGAAAAAATGGTGATGATGATGATGATAAAAAGATGCCAATTTTTTTTCTCCTCATAGCATCAGCTATCTGACAGTGAAAATCCCGTCAATAACGGCCCTACCATTTTCGAGTAAAGAACATTACACACATGCATACAAACACAAACACAAACACACACACACCCACGCACGCACGCACGAACATGACGAATTATTTTAAAAACATAAGAAAAATTACAAAAATTAAAATTATTGGTGACTATGAGATTTGAACCCAGAGCTTACTCACAGAGTCGCAGAGAACTTATCCATTGGGTCAAACCATTCGGCCAACTGGACTATGACGATTGTGGTGAAATTATCCTTCGTAAACTAATAAATACAAACAAATCGTTACAAAATGTAATTTTCATTCGCCTGCCTTTTTAGTACTTATAATGCAAGAAAACATTGCAGATAAGGTAGGTACTTACTTTACAACTTGCGTCAAGGTGTTTTTGTGTCATAAAGTTAAGATTATATTTTGGAGCGGTTAGCGGAACAAAGCGACACACGTCCGTCTAGCAGCGCGCCTCAGCGGTCTCTGTCACATCGCGTAAAAATAAGAGAGAAGTGAAAAGACGCCGCGGCGGCACGACGTTTCGTTCGACACGTTCGAGCCAATTTATGATTAAATTAATTAATAGATAGAAAAATTGAATTTTAATCAATAAATAAAATTAATGATGTTATTTGTTACAATATTTAACATCATTCTTGTAAATTTTGTAAAGATTTGTTCATCAATAGTCGAGATAACATTGTATGCGTTTAGGTAAATTTCAAGGTTAGAGGTTATTTCATGATTTTTTTCTATCGAGAAAATTTATCGGAAACGTGTTTTGGAACTAATGGTACACTCAGAAATATGATCAAGATTACCACATATTTTTTTTACTGCTTTAAAATGAATATATTGTCCTAGAAAATTTTTCTGTGAAGCCTTTTTTGTCCGTAAGACCGCCTTAAAAGACTTCGCGACTAGTAGACCTGAAGTAAATTCAACTTTAAAGGTCTTTTCATAAGCTTTACGAGAGAAAGATAACCAAATAGGTTGTGTACTTTGGAAACTGGCCTCTTTGTTATACAGAAAACGATTTTCCTGATTATATTTCTAATATAATTTGTAAGGAAACGACTTCGCCTGACAAAGCCATTAATATTGCCAACACGCAAAAGTTTAACGATCGTCCTTACATAAACAGCCTGACAAACTGCTGCCAAAAACTACAAACATATGCCTCACATGAGTATTTACGACCGCGTGGGCAACACCTTGATACCGATCATATCTGGACTTGTCAAATTAACACTTGGATACTTATTGTTTTCTTCCGAAGTCTTGAAAAATAGACACAAAACTAGTTCCTCATATTTTTTTGACAGAAGCCAGGGTCCTCTGCAGGTGGTTTTCTTAGGGGTTGCAAAGAGGCAGGCCGAATTTAACTCGCAATAAAAGATTGTGCCGCCCAGCATCGTTAATGCCATCGAAAATGTAGTTTTATAAGCACCTCTATTATACGCGGAGAAAATCTAACACCTCTAGATATTAATGTCTGCCTTCCGCCCATAGACTGCAGCCAAATCTTGCTCTATAGTAAAGTCAAATTGAAATGAGAACGCAACAAAGAGGCCGTAGTAAGCCGACAGGGGGCAAGCTCAGGTCTTGCCCCCTGCGGTAGGTCTCTGGCGTAAAGATATCGTGACCTCTGCACTCTTCCGGTTTTGTTACATTTTAAGTGTACAACCTACTCGGTTTCAAAAACATCTGAAATGTTATTATATTTAAAATGTGTTTATATTATATTCTGACATATACTGATCGTATGAATAAATGAGTATGAGTATTAATTAGGTTTGTTTTTCCGGGAGTCGATTCTCACAGGGTTCCAAAAAAGTTCTTTGTTTATTGTTTGGTATCTGTTTTTTTTATAATTTTTGTGTTAGAATATTTCCTTCATTCGTCTTCCACGCCATGCGCTCTATGACACCCGCTATAATTAACGGTAATTGTTGTTCATTTGTACCGTCGTTTTTTTTTTTTTACTGGCCTGCAACATAACTCTTAAACCTACTTTGACGTATCTTTATCAGGCACTAAAACTATGAATGGCATTTAATAATTTATTTCGTTAAATGCAGAATAATCAAAAGTTTTTTATTATTTGAAGATAAATTTACGTCAACTTGCCGGTGGTACGGTAGGGTGGTAAGTGACGGTGTGCCCGAGACTTTGAATAATGTTCGATAATATTTTCTACTAGTTACCTTGAAGGTGCAAGAAAAATCAATGTGAAAAGTTTGTTTGTTCCTCTTTCACGTAGCAACACAGCAACTGATTGACCTGGTTTTTTGCATGGGTATATTTCAAGGGCTGGAGAGTGACTATGGTTTTTCATCATCATCACCATTTTTCATCACTACGTGGGTAAAACAGCGGGGTGCAGCAAGTTATTTATATAAACAAATGTTATGTCGGTATTTGTATTTATCATACATTATCGTCAGGCCAGAACTTTCCACTTCTGGGCACAGGCTTCTCCCAAGAGCCCCGAGGCATTTCAGCAGGTCTATCTATGCTAATGTCTATTTCTCACGATCGCAGTGTGGTCTACTCTTTTATCTACTCCCATCCTGACGAAAGCCAACCAGTGCCAATGTGTAGATGCGCACGCGCATGCTTCGCGCGAACTTACTGCGTCGCGGGTCGACGGCCGGCCTGGCCTTGACACACTTCCCACATACTAGCGCTTGTATCTGGGTCAACTCGGTTATTATTTAACTAATATTAGCCAAATTGATAAAATATATTTTAGTGGATCACGGTCGCATGTTTTGCTTTACATGTACGGGTTCTTCATCGTCCATGTCCAGTTAACCTTATGTTACCTAAGTGATGCAGAAATCTTCCAAGTATCAATGTTCAATTGAAAAAAATAAAAATATTGTTAATTCATATTGTTATCAAAAAGTATTTCTTTAAACTAATGATTATAGGTAAAAAATCCGATCAAATTGAGAACCTTTCTCCTTTCTTGAAGCTACTATAGATAAAATACTGAGCCTACTTCCCAACCAGAGTATTCACATTCACACTAATATAGTAAATGCGAAAGTTTGTGAGCTAAGTATCCCTCTTAAGTTCGTAATGGCTGAACGTATTCGAATTACATTTGGCTTGGACGTAACTTATACCTACCCTGGATTAGCCATGGAGATAACTTATACCCTCGATTAATACAAATGGTAAAATTATCCCGACAAAAATTGTACCCATAGAATATTAAGTAAAGCTGCGGGACACAGCGAGTTACTTATAGTAACGTTAGTTTGTAAAGATATAACTTGCATATTTATTTATTTATTTTAATACTTTATTGCACACTTAGAAATTAATTAGATATGTACAATTGGAGGACTTAATGCTAAACATTTTCTACCAGATACGTGATAGCAAACATTCATACACTCTAATCATATTTTATCAGTGAATTTATTTGTCTGCTTGACCCTGCGAAACTGTCGTTTGCGGAAACACGCGTCATTGTATAATTTATTGTTATATATACATATACATACAAATACATAATTTAGTTCCAGACTCTCGTGCATAATTTATGAAACTATTTCAATTCATATACATCATACACTTTTAGGGTCATTGTTCTCAATGAGGGTAAAGCGAAGAACCAGTGACATCGTGCTATCATAATTATCAATTTAAAAAAAACGACTGGTATAATATGCAATTTCGTTCACTTGGATGAGAATATTATATTAACCAAGTAACCTAATTTTCTAGTAATTTTTATTTCAAAACCAAACTAAACCGATTTTGATGAAATTTATGGGACAAATCTGAAAGAATAAATAAAATATTTCAAATAAAAAAAAAAAAACTTATCGTAGCCTATCGAATATTTAAAGACCTGTCAGGGCAACTGGTCGAAGCAACTCGTGACCAAAATGCTGGCCTTTATTTTCCCCAAAGATTAAGCATTGCCATACAACGTCGGAATGCTGCCAGCATTTTGGGAACGCTGCCCACTGCATGGTAGCGGCTTGTTAGATTAGTTTTAGTTTTGGATTAATTTCAGTTTTAGATTCGTTTTAGTTATAAATTTAAATTTCAGATAATTTTTATTTTACTTGTAATTTTTATTGGTGAAATTTTTACGATATACTATATATCAGTTTATTAATAACGGAGTTGTGTGGTGACAAACATTAAAAATACAACTGAATTGAGAACCGCCTCCTTTTTTAAAGTCGGTTAAAAAGTATGTCAATGAATTCATGTCAACAAATGCCACATTGAGTCAGCCCCTTTACCTATACCAATCGGGTATCTAGTACCTACTCGTGTTGTGTTGTGGTGTAGCCAGAATGTAATTGTCCAATTGGTATGATAGCTGTGCAAGGTCACAGTGTACGTGACGCCAATATTCGATTACCCTGTTCGTTTACTGGGAATTTTCCCAACGGGATACCTGTAAAACTTTTTTAATACAAGTTGCGCCTCGCGATTTTCTTGTTTTTCCGTCCGAAAAAGTGTTATCACTACGCACATTATTACCTTTCCAAAATTCGATTACAAACAGACATACATTAATTTATCATATTAGTGTGATATCGTTGGAAACTTTTGTGAATAACGAACAAAACACGTTCAGATCTGACACTAGATACCTTTAGGTACTGCCTAATTATTATTTCAAAATCAATTTTACCTAGAATAGGTTTTATTTTATTGAGTCTAATCTTACAGAAGTCTTAATTTCAGTGAAGAAAAACTAAGAAAATTGGAAAATTTCAATTAATCAAAAATAATTCAAAGCTTGACGACGATTTTAACCACCGCGAAACCCCGTGAAACCGCGGGGCATAAAAAAAGGATTATTACGGTTCAAAAGCAAACCTAATATTTTCCCTAGTGATTTAAAATCTCATAGAACTTCCATTAAAATTGCTATGTTTTAATGTAAGGCACTTAGAATGAAGATTTTTTTTACTGACGACGCACGACGGTGGAATGTTGCTGTCCTATAATTGTGTGATTAAGATCATGAATATTGCACAACGTAGAGTATTCTTATCCTAGAAAATGCGGGGAAAATAGATTTTTAATGCCATAAGTGGCAATCAGCTGACGGGCCGCCTGTTGGTAAGTGATCACCGTCGCCTATGGATACCTGCAACACCAGGGGCATCAGCGGCATCACGGATACGTTGTCGACCCTTACCAGCGCAATTTAAACTCTATAATTATAATTTACATTTCACTCGGCTTCAATCAATTTTATATACCTACAAATTCTATTATTATATATTCTTTTAGTATTTTGTGTAATATGTTTTGTTTAGGTTTGAATATTTATAAAATTATTTCATCATTTGTGTTTTTATATGTATTATATTGTGTATTATGTTTTTATGTGTATTACATTGGTAATATGGCGTTTGCAATGCAAACCTGCTGTTTGACGTGCGTGACGTCACCTGTCGGTTCCAACGGAAGACCAGCGCTGGTTGTTTACAACCAGAATTACGCTGAGTTGGCACCGCCTTGTGACCTAAACTATTTATTTATTGTGTTTAACTCGTAATGTCTTTGTATCTTTTGTTTCTGACATAAATAAATATATTTCTTTCTTTCTTTTCTTTCCAAAGACTATCCAACCAACCAAAACATAACCATAGTAATGGGTTTGTACGTATTGTTGCAGACGGGCGTCCATGATGTCGCCGCGCCAACTGATGCGTAACTCCAACATGACGCAGAAGTGGCAGCGGCGGGAGATCTCCAACTTCGAGTACCTCATGTTCCTGAACACCATCGCAGGTAAGAACCCGGCATGTCGCTCGTCTGTACTCTCACCTGCTAACACTTACAAATATCAGGACGTGAAATACCTCAGGGTTGGTCCCATAGTAAAATTTGTTCATAATGATGAGTACAATGACCTCCTTTCGGCTTAGTACAGGATATATGCGTACCTTGTATAAACATAATATTCTGCATAAAACATAATTTCCACCAAAGAGTCTAGAACAGCGTAAGGAGGCCTCCCACTAGATGGACCGACGACATTGTGAGAGTCGCGGGTATCCAGTGGATGCAAAAGGCGAGCTGTCGTTCAGTGTGGAGGTTAAAGGGGGAGGCCTATGTTCAGCAGTGGACGTCTTCCGGCTGATGATGATGATGAGTCTAGAACATGGAATGAAGTGAATAATTGCAGATAAGTTAGGTACTCAAAAGGGCCCCTGATATCACGGGACATATAAGAGTAACTACGTTCGAGTACAATAAGATAAAATTTCAAAGAAAAAAATTAGGATAAGCAGTGAAAAGATACGACTTCATCAACCGTTACGTCTTACATAGTAATATTAGTTTCTGAAACATTGCAAAGTATACATTGTGACGTAAGAACCAATTCGCTGTACTAGTGTTTGCTTGACCCTTCAGACGCGTGATATAACCGTGACCTATGACATAACTGGCGATTGCATTTACAGGCAGCAGTGTTGAACACGTAGTGTTTACTTACACTACAGGATTACATGGAACAATGGTACTAAGTCGATAGTAGGTTAACTTAGGAACAGCTCTTACAATTGGTAATGTTAATATTTTATGGTTACGGAAAACGGAACCCTACCATATGCGTTTCTCTTGGCCAGTTTTGATTCAAGTATTTGCATTACATGACGTGGCACGGTGCTCGGTCTTCCTTATTATTTCTTCACATTCCAATTTCACTAATGAGTTAAGTTCTCCTAATAAACATCACTAATGATGTCTGATGAGCGAAGACTAGATGACGTAGTTCCTGTCTTCAATTCAGTCTCGACGTCCTGATTAACTTCCTTTCTAGATCGGCGGGCACGTAATGAACATTAACGCAGATAAGTGAATTGAAGATTGGTACACACACATTTCAGTGCCTCAGTTCCTGGCTCGAAATTACTGTAAATCGCAACTACCTATGTACATTACGGGGAACTTGTAAAATGTCTGAGGTAAGACGTAAGCGAGCTTAATCTATTCATGTAAAATTCAGATATTATTGATGTAACTGATTAGCTGCCTTTTGAAGTTTTCCAATGTAGGTTTGTTGATTAGACAAACTTTTTTATTTTGATTCTAGTTTAACAGAACTTTGTGCTTTCTGAATTTAAAAAATGTAAAATATTGCTTATGGATTTATCATAAGCCAAGTTTTGGATTTAGGAGACTTACGGCTCTTAGGGAGGGTTCTTTTTAGGGTAGATTGCGTGGAAAGGGTGTACTACACTGCCTGGTACACACAATTTTTTTTTTTTATTCGACCAACTATAAAATCGCGCAAAAAATCTGCTGTTCCAATGAATTTTTGAAACAGCAGAATTTTTTTTCGCTACTTCATAGTTACTCTTGTATTAAAAGTTGTTCGTAATGATGATTATAACGGACCCCTTTCGGCTTAGTACACCCTATCTGCGTAATCCTGTATAGGCTACACATACCGAAATTGAGATTTTTATATGTTACTCTTATATGTATTCATACACATATAAATAAATACACATAAGTTTTGTGTAGTTAGGCCATATTTTTTCCACCTTTAAACGCTTTAAACGTCGCGTGTCGTAAGACAATAGATTCGGCTTGTTCGCATAATTGGTTAATATTAAGAAGTCTGATGATAACGTCAAGTGGTAATGGATAATGTATGCAATCTGCCAGAAGGGAAGTCAAGCCTGTCGGGTCAGGCGGCGGCGGCGGTCAAGAGCGACCACGGCAATTCAAGAACTTGGAGAAAAAACCTCGGACTCTTTAGTAAAAACGTCAATGCTAAGTAAATACTTGATTGGGGCTTTAATTGACTGGTAAGAGTATCTACTTCGATCTTTAGATCTTTTCGAAATTTAGATCTTTAGATCTTTGTTAGGGAAAAGTCATATAATGCGAATAATTCTATAATTCATTTTACTTAATTGCTGTAAATAATTATATACCTATTACAAGTGTCGCCGACGGCGTATCTAACCTGTGCAATTTGAGGAGGATGGACTTACCGTCAGATCAGATAAATAAGGAGGATATGTCTTAGTACAAATATTATCGTTCGTATTCAAATGTCTCTGTTTTGAATCCACTTTTTTACTAAAACATGTAACACATTTTTTTTTTGGAGAATCGAGGCGACGCGACGTCGCGGCGTACATTACAAGCGACCGTTGAAAAGTGAATTATTTCGCTTTATGCTAGGTACTATGCTAGATACTATTCAAAATAGTACCTACCTTAGTCACTAGAGCTTAGAATAGATAGAGACGCGAGATGCGGAAGCGCAGCGGGACTATTTTAAACTTGTGGTGAACCGGGAAAAGTAAAACTTTGCCCGGCATCGGGCCTTGCACGGGCCGTGGACAAATTGTCTTTCCGCCGTATTTAATCGCGCGAAGACGCGACAAATCTAGAATAATAATAATAAACTCCTCAACATGAACAACACTTGGTTTAGGCCCGTGGTATTTCATCTACTAACGAAATTTATAAAATTTCGAGGGTTTTTTTTTGTATACATAATAATAATATAACGTATTATTAAAATACCACAAAACAAGGATAATATAAACATTATAATAAAACTATTATCTAGGATTTTAACAGGCGGCCTTATTGCTTAAAGCGATCTCTTCCAGGCAACCGTGAATACACCGTGATCAGACAGAATATGGATACGTTTGACTCTCTCTCGCGGGATAAAAACGGCGGAAAGACAATTTGTCCACAGTCCGTGCTAAGCCTGCAGCTGGGCAGTCGGTGGGAGTTGCGCGTGGATGGCACTGCAACTATTATGGGCAAGTGTGTTGCTTACCATCAGGCGAAAAACTAGCTCGTCCTTTCTTTCCTTTTTGTAAAAAAATAAAAAGGGGTTGTCTGTAAAGTGAGTTGACAGACGATAATTTTACGTGATACCGCTTAGGCCGATCGTGCCTCTCTATCGCTTGTTCCGCGCTTTCGCTTACACGCGTGGCTCAGGCGGAACGTAACAATTTTTCATGCGTGCAGCCGGTGTTCATCGATTTATAAGACGTTATCACGTCAAAAAACACAGAAAATCAAAAGGAAAAAATAACTGAACGTACCGTTAATTTTCGGGTAGAACGCCAGGAATTTCAGAAGCCTGTTGCATACCTAATTATTACAATCCTTAGGTAACAAAAAGACTTGCTGTGAAATCAATTTGAAGTACGTAATGTCGTTTGATTTCGATTATTTTCACAATAGTTATAATCGATTGCGTGTACGTCGTATAACTGGCTGCAGGGTGTTTATAGCTGCAGTTACGAAATATTGACTGCGAACGGACTGCATTACAATAAAGTGTAATTAAAAAGTTTCGAAATTGATAATTATTTAGATCACCTTTGTGTGGATAGATAATTTTTAAGTGACTAAGGTTCATGTTAACCAAAATTTAACATGATAGTTATTTATTTAACTGAGGTTTGACTCATGGAAGAGTTGTCAAAAACAGTCGGTTAAACATTTTAATCGCCTTGTTATGTTTTGGTAAACTTAGCCCTAAAAGTGCGCTCTGGCAGCCTCAGTTTAGAGCTAGTTTCCATTCCAGGCGTGGCCATCTTGATCATTCTTGTAATTATTTCCAAGCATACCGATCTGAGACCGTTACTTCTGCGCTTTAACTCTTAGATGCTGTCAGAGAATGTAGGTTTCTGTTATTAGATAGCCTGTTGGTCCAGCTGGTAGTGAACCTACCTTCTGAGCTTGGGGGCGTGGGTTCGATTCCCATCTAGGACAAACATTTGTGTGATGAACATTTGTGTTTGTTCTATATCTGGTTGTTAATATCTATTTAAGTATGTATTTAAAAACTATGTATGTATGTATAATCAGTCTCTGGCAGCCATATCACAAGCTTTGCTTAGTTTGGCGTCAGATGACCGTGTGTGCAAAAAAAAAATGACCTAAAAAATATTACAAAGGTAGTGATTTTATATATCATATATTTTAGTTATGCTGGCAGTAGCTCATATTAATTATTTTAGTTATGCTGGCAGTAGCTCATATTAATTATTTTAGTTATGCTGGCAGTAGCTCATATTATTTATTTTGCAATTATAGCTAATTAATAAGATTATAACATGATATTTTGTTTATTGAATTTTTTTTCGACTACTTAATTTTATTCGCTTTTTTATCCATGATATTGTATTTTTATGCCTTCTCTCTAAATTTTTACGCCCGCTTAATAGGCAAAACATGATACAAAATGACTAATATTGTTTAAACGCCTATTGTGCATGCGTTTTCAAATATAGTATGTATGATTTACTCGTGTTTTGTGACAATAAATTATCTTCATCTTCAACTCGGGGCATTGAAACTGCACCTACTTGTTATGAATGCCGTCCGTCCGATAGTATTTATCTGCGTCCACTGGCCACGTGTCTGTAAGTACTTTCAGCAAAAACCGCAACAATGGAAGTCTAATATGCCTAATGACCCATATTTACTCTCCATTAAGATATCTATAGGTACTTCGAAAGGATTGTTATGTAAAGATAAATAGATGGTTAGCGGTCGTATCGGGAGAAGACGACATACAGAGCCGGATGAACTGAGCTAAAGGGGATATAAATATCGTCAGTTACAAATATTTATTTTTCTGAATAACTACATGAAAACCTTACGCTAAGACGAATGGTTGCTGAAGCCACTGGACAAGTGGACACTGGACAGTGTGCTTTATATGGTGGGTGTGTGCTTTATACATTAGGTTACTATTTTAATACCAAAGTCATAAGGTTATTTTGGCTGTACAATCCTAATATAAGATCACTGTTACCCTTATACTAGCAAATAAAGAATTGAATTGAATGTAAATTTAGGTATTGAAACAATATCTGGTTTTATAAAAAGACATAACCCTGCACTAAGCTAGCTAGAAGTCAAACTCTTGTAACTGTTATAAGTTTGTAGAAAGATTGGTGTAATTGAAATGTAGGTATTTCCGAAAATAGAGAGTATATGAACAAATTTCATATTTAGGCTGAAAATTTGGTGAATTTTAAGCTATCCTGTCAAAACAGATCCATAAAAGGCCACACACAAAAGTTACGTATGTTAAATTCTATCACGAAAAATTATAATTTTATGCTTGGACTGAAATGTCGTGTTTTATCAGTTACCCCAATTGAACCGGCAACTGACGATAATTATGTGAGTGGGAGGAGTGAATCTAGAAATGGTGTTTGGAGTAAAGTGGAGAAATAAAACCTGCTGACCCAACCCCAAATGGCGGGATAAATACAGAATAATGTTGATTCATGTATCTAGTTAGTACATATGTAATTATTTTATATGTTATCCAAATAAGTTCTTTGTTTGAATGACCGTACGGCTCTGTTTTGTAAACAAGCTGATATATATTAGCTGAACAGACTCGGCATATTGTGTTAAATATCTAAATATATTATGTAAATAGTCACTGACAGTTCTGACAGTTGTTTGAAGATAGAATGGACTTTACACGGCCCTACTAACCATTCGATTAAGTTAAGGCAAAATGAGTTCCAGATACCACAGTACCTCAAGACAAGGGTCTTTGACCAGTGTGTGTTGCCAGTGATGACATATGATACTGAGACGTGGTCCTTAACTGTTGGCCTTTTGGAAAAACTCAGAGTCACACAGCGGGCAATGGAGAGAGCTAACCTCGGAGTTTCTTTGCGCGATAGAATCCGGAACGTGGATATTCGCCAAAGAACCAGAGTCACTGACATAGCTGTTAAATGTGCAAGTTGAAGGGGCAATGGGCAATGGGGCAATGGCGCTCGTAGAACCGATAACCGATGGGGAAGCAAGGTTCTTGAGTGGAGACCACGAACCGGAAGACGCAGCGTAGGTATAGGCCTCCCACTAGATGGACTGACGACATTGTGGCAGGCTGTCGTTCAGTGTGGAGGTTAAAGGGGAAGGCCTATGTTCAGCAGTGGACGTCTTCTGGCTGATGATGATGATGAAAATGAGTTCCAAAATGCGTTTGTGTGCACTGGGCCAGCATGATTGATTAAAGGCCATCCTCTCTCTCTCTCTCTGAGAGAAGGCCTGTGTCACAGCAGTGGTAACATGAAAGCCTGATAATGATGATGATTGAAGAGTTCTACTATCCACCTCATTCCTTCAACATCAGATCAGCTCAGTAGTACTAAATTAATGTATTGTCATCCGGTCTTGCAAAGTTTTAAAAACGATAATTAAAACGACTACCAAGATTTGAATATATAGTTAGTTAAAAGTTAAAACAGGCGTGTTAAATAATAGGTCCCAACTTCCATACTACTTAGACCTTAATACTGTTTAGTGACTGTGAAACTGCTAAACTAATAGAAAGTTACGCTGTTTTACACAACAGACGGTTGAGCAAACGTACCTAATACTTATAGAAAGTTTATTCATTTCTAGAGCATTTTTTATGTACGCAGGAAATCAATTCCAATCTAAAAGGTTTTCTTACTGGCAAAGCACGCATGATATAGATTGTTTTGATAAATTACCACCTGTCTAGTGATTCGCCCAGCCTGTAATCGGCCAGTATACGCCATTGATCCCAGTCGTGTGCCAATCTTGGAGTTTGCTATGTCGTTGACCGACCAAGCTTCGAGGCTCCCGACGCTTCGTTTATTTGCTTACCTCTTTATAATCTCCATCGCCTTATTTCGAATCATCTCACAACCTTCCTCAACTCGTTCACCAGACGATCGCCGAGTGTCATTGAGGAGCACAATAGTGCGCTACGTGAGTCACTCCACCCGCTTCTTTCACTTTTGTTGCACTGTCACTTTCAATCACTGCCGTTGCTCCGAAAATTTTACATCACCGATTTGAACTGTTTCAGTACGTTTTTGTGTTAGAAATCTACCATTCAATTGACAAAGATACGAGAAAAACAATGTGTGATAATCGATAGTTTAACAGTGTTGTGTTACAACACTAGCTTCTTTTCTGCTCAGGGTGCGATCACGGTTTAACTTCGCGAAAGTTTGCGCGTTTTTTTCTCGTATTTAAATTGTTTTATAGATACGAGTGTAGGAGCTGGGCCCGGCCAGTGGAGTGGTCCGTCGTCAGCCGGCACAGCGGTACTCAGTTCCTCGGTACTGTGTGCGCGTTGCACGGGTGATAACGGTGTCGTACGCCGCGCCGGGTGCTTACGAGATGTTTTGGTATCGGGAGGTCAAAGGGAATATGGATCTATGACTCGCGATCATCATCATCATCAGCCGGAAGATGTCCACTGCTGAACATAGGCCTCCCCCGTAGATTTCCACATTGAACTACAGCCTGCCATCTGCATCCACTGGATGCCCGCGAAGCTGGATGCTGGATGGTCGCGATGCGTTGATGAAATTGTTTTTCTTTTTTTTTTTTTTTTTAAACAACGCCTGTCTCCTCTCTACTGTTCGAAACTAATTACCTGGAATTAATATGCTCGTAGTTGGTGCACTTACACTTTGATTATAAAACAGATAAATTAGATCATGTACTTAATTAGGCATATTTTAAGGTAATTATCAGTTTGTTATACGTTACGTGTTTAAATTGCAGACTCGTTTAAGTTTTATAACTGAGAACCGCAGTACACGTGTGCAGTCTAAAATTACGTTCAATTACTAAGCCTCATAAAATTCGACAAGACTAAAAAAAATATTTAAATAGACCTATTTGATACTTACTGACATTTTTATTTGAACCAGATACATTAAGTACGGCTTACATACATAAGTGCCTATACCTTATATACCTAACGAGTAACTATTGATCTATTTACTGAACAATGGCAGACGGCCTGTCAAGGGTCATCGCGCTGGATTCACTGCGTACCATATCGTGTAACAAACCAGGATTTCGATCGACGACTCTGATTAAAATTACAGACCTGCTACCAATCTAAAACAAGCTACTCTCGCTGATTTGATTATTCGCGATTAGAAAATAATGTGCATTTGAGCGTTCGCGAATAGAAAATTATTTGCATAAGACCGTTCGCTATTTTGACGGTTTTTTTTTTTTTGGTCACTTGACCAATTGCAAATTTGACGGAACGCGACGTTACATCTAGAACAGCTGATCGTTCGAAAATTTCGAACGCGTTAATTCAAACAATTAAGTAACCAACTGCAACGCAGATACTGTATAACTCGATCATTATGACCGATAGCGGTCATGTGACGATCAAAGAGTATAGAATTGCTTCTTCCTTGTATTATCAACAAGCAAGTTCTCTTTATACTGTTATCAACATCACAGAGACCTTTGTCTTGGTATATCTACCTACATAATTAAATAATTACTGATAAGAGAGCATCTGCACTTCAACTATTGTTATTAAATATTTAAATACTAAACAAATACCCAATATTGTTTATTTTATAATAACCAGCACTACGTGGCCTCGACCTCGTGGACGATCTTTTCGGAACTAAGCATTTGTCACTCCAACCAATCAACTATCTCGGTGCAACAAATTTAAACTCTCTCAAGAACAAAACTGACTGTCACATAGAATAATGTAAAGATTAAATGTCGGTTTAAACACTTTTAGTAGTTAGTTCCAGTAGTTCAATGAACACCCACAAACATACAAATACACAAACTATGAAAAAAAAACTCCTTATATTGAAAAGTTGTATAAAATATCACACTTTCGGGGGTAGGCTAAAAGTCCAGCAGTGGACTGTTAAGAGGCTGATTATGATGACGATGATGATAAAATACGTGGTCAATTCGGAAATGAGTTAACATTTATCCCAATGAATAGATATTAATTAAATTTTAAAATTAAAAAGAAAAAAAAACCCGCAATGGAACCTGCTTCCAAATAGTCCAGCCGTTTTTGACAAAAAAATTGTCTAAACATTCAATGTTAACAGACATACAAACACAAGAACACGCATCCTCTTAAGCCATGGATTCATTGAGAAATAGTTGTTTGTATACACTGTTTCAGAAACACGTAGATTTTGTTTCGGATACAGTATTTATAAACATATAAGTGTATTTCTGAAACTAAATTATTTGTTTCGGTGAACACTACGTGTATATCGGCATGTTTCTGTGTTCCCCCGCTTGCGATGGGGAACTCAATGAATATATGCCTTTACCCAAAACCCGTAGGTATGTGTACCTTCTCCGTTCCATCACCTTAATTGCTTGCTTCACCTCGATGCACGACGCATTTTCATTCTAATTAATACAATATCTATGTCTGAAGCAAGAACTGGATCGGAATCCAATTATTCTTTAATTTTAATATACTAAACCTTGGCTGTAAAATTCGCACTGTTTTCACCATCGTCGTGAACCGACCGTGACCTCATTTTTACAAAAATTTCAGTACCTAAAAAATTAAAAACGACCTACGGCATTGGTTGTAAAAGTATAAGCATATTTTTTTTCCAATGGCATATTGACAGAGTTAAACTTAAGTAACTCTATATCATAGCTACTATAAAAAGTCACGAGATTTATTTGAAACAATAATATTGTAAGTTTTAGTTTTTTTTTTAACCTATACTGTCCCACTGCTGGGCAAAGATCTCCCACAAGATCTCTCATTTCCTTCCACAAATCTCGATCCTCCGCCACCTCTTGCCAACCTCTTGACTCATTCCGGAGAGATTTTAGTAATTATCAAAATAAAATAATAATATACGCATCGTCGGCACACCCGCGTATAATAATAATTCTCGTTAAAGTTTTTAGTTGCGCGACTCTCTCAGGGTGGTGTAACAGGGCCATAGTTGTAAACTAACATGTGACGGGTTTTGCATATGTTCCATCGTCGCTATGCCTCTTGTTTTAGGATACTATCTTCGTATCCTCTGCGGTCCAGTATAATACCTGCAACAAAATTTGTCAACGCGTCCAGCAATTCAAAATATGCATTTTGTAAACTGATCCCGTGACCAGGTTCGAGCGGGACCAGTTGACGTAAGAGCCGTCTCATCTCCTTGCTTGTCAGTGTCCTCTCAACGAGTTCATATCTTCTCTTCTACCAGTTTAGACCAATCGGGCGAAGGTTCGATGATTACGCCCCACATGGGATAGTCAGCTGTCTGTGAGCTCACAATTGACAATCAGTGACGATCTTCGTTCATCTTGCCGGATGCATATGGATCAACTGACCTGCCCACTTCCATTTGAGTTGTATTGTTTGGCTAACAGTGCAACAAGCAGCAACACCGGTAGAGAAACAATGTCAAGTGTCGACAGCCGTGAAGGATGCATTGGTCAATCTGTCGCAACAGTATCGGGGTCGCCACCATGGCTTACATTCAGTGTCCACTGAAGGGAGACACGCTCTGTAAAACAGTAGAAAGTTTCGTGACCACATGCGGTCGAGATTACTTTGTTATACCCGAATAAAACTCTATTTTAAATGACTTTACATTCATACAATTACTATTTATATTGTATTTGCATTCGATGTTTTTGCAATGTAGCAAACATTTTATGAATAATAATAATAAAATTACAATTCGCAAATTTAGTACCTACCTAGTATATACCGTAATTCATTAGTAATTATATGTTGGCTGCTGTGGGCTGCCTGAATGGGTGTTCCCCTATAATATATAGATATCGATTTCTACTAAGCAAGCGTGCTCCACCGTAGACCGCATCATCGTTTAACAACAGGCGAGATGACGGTCATGCGCGCCAATATAAGCGTGTTTAAAAAGGCACTACATCTCGACTGCGACGCATGACAATGTATCAAGCCAAGCTCGTAAACAGTAGTAATTAGTTCCATGTGTTGTCCCCAGGGCGGACGTACAACGACCTGAACCAGTACCCGGTGTTCCCGTGGGTGCTCACCAACTACGAGAGCGAGGAGTTGGACCTCAGCCAGCCCTCCAACTACAGGGACCTGTCCAAGGTAACTGCTGACCTGCTGCGATATCGAGAGATGACCTTCTGTTTGCGATAACATAAATCAATTATCCTCAGGACAAAAAATAACAAAACCACGACTTAGTAATATCTATCAAGCCCAAAAAGACAGTATTGAACTCCTGCTTCTCTTTATATATATTATTGAAATCTTGTAAGTTAGACTTAAAAGTACTATCTCTAGTATATAATCTTTGGTACTATGGAGGAAATAGCTCGTGTAACTCCTTGTTTGCAGCTTGCTCTTCTTCAAAAGTTAAGATATCCATGCTGCTTTCTAACATCCAATGCAAGCAGAACTCTGAGATGACAGGGACAAGGAAAGAAAACTACGACAATGGTCAAAGCCAATATTTTTCTCAATTACCATAAAATCTCATAAATTGCTCCCCAGCCCATCGGCGCCCTGAACCCGAGCCGGCGCGCGTACTTCGAGGAGCGGTACAACACCTGGGAGCACGACTCCACGCCGCCCTTCCACTACGGAACCCACTACTCCACAGGAGCCTTCGTGCTCAACTGGCTCGTCAGGATTGTAAGTACACAAGTTCGGGACACTTGCTGTGCTTTATCATTATCATCATCAGCCCAGAGTGACACACTGCTGGGTATAGACTTCCTTTTGTTTCTGCCACTCTCCCCAGTCTCTCGCCAGTGGCACCCTCTCGTTTTCAACAGTTTTTTTAAGGCCTACACTGTGTACACCAATAAATTATCTTTAAGTTAAACACAAATAAAGCTAAATGTCACAGTAATTACTAGTGAAAACAGCATGCTATAATTTTGTGCGAATTTTTTTGACACATAAACATAATTGAGTTCTAAATACGAACAAGTAGGTAATTAATGTTAAAAAAAATATACAAACAATTACAACTGTTCGGGTAGTCATAGACCTTAGAGCTTCGAAATATCCTTAGAGACTTTTTAAAACTAATAATGTTGTCACCAAATATTTCTTGGAAAGAGTTTTTTACTGGCGCACTATTCTAGATAAAGGTGCATTGAATCCCTGGTTAGAGCCAGAACTCGGGGTTAATGTCATCCTCGGTCGGCCTGGGTCCCGCTGACCTATTCTCGGCCACCACGCGGTTACTGCTATACACCACCTTCCATCATCACATGTGGCCATGTGTCATGTCCAGCTCCATATTTGTTCCGTCACCATTTTATAGAATTAACTGTATTAATTACCGGACACGGGACCACTTCTCACAAGCCAAGGACAAGAATCTCGTGTGTATAGTTTTTCAAGAAGAATGAGAACTTGGCTGGTCTCTTACCATGTAATATTCATCTCGACTGTCTGACGTCTGTCGAAAATCTGGCGTAGCGACTATCTCGTCTAATCTAAATCTTTGACAGCACACTAATTTATTTCCTACTGCACTTCTGACATAAATCAAAATCTTAGAAAATTAGCCCAAATCTCTGTGTTCTCCAGCGTCAGGGTGAGTTACGGCTAACGGCGTCATATCATTTACTTTTCACACTTCGTCACCGAACATTTGGTCTCCAAATTGCTTGTCTAAATCCGAACCGAGCGACTGAATCATTTACAATGTGTCGTGACTTGAATATTTAGTATTTCAATATAAAATTGTTATCTTCGTTTTAGGAAGTTGTGGTTTATTCTTGAATTAGAACTAAAATTCTGGGTCATTCTGATTTATATTACCCATAACTTAGTAAAAGGAAAAAACCAGTAAGACAATACTTACCTACGCATGCTAACTGCTAGATTGCTGCTGTTTTAATAAATCTTTGAAAATACTTACTCATTTGGAAAAAGACATCACAGTTTATTATATAACCATTGACCATTCGTGCATTTGGTTTTTAATCCCCGACGCAAAAATTATGGTGTTATAAGTTTGATGTGTGTATGTGTATGTCTGTCTGTCTGTGGCATCATGGCTCCCAAACGGTTGAACCGATTTTGATTTAGTTTGAAAGGTGACTTGATCGAGTGTACTTAGCTATGACTCAAAAAATATGTTAAGGCGTATGAAGATTATCAGTTCTCTTATTGTTTTATTTTTCTTAAATTTATACTTGTTCATTGTGAGAGTTAAAACCAAACGTGCACAAATTTATGATCACCTATAGGCATATTTCCTGCGTAACAATCGTTTAGTCTCCCATCGTGGAACCTGCCATTATTAACTATTGTGATAAATTCATTGCAATTATTGAACAATTACACAGGTAGGTACACTGTTGTTAACGCTTTCGCATGCCTATTGACACAGTGTAATTATAATAATATGCACAATGCTTGCTCGAAGTAGATACGTCGATATGAATCGTAGATGCTCTGTGTTTATAAATCAGTCAACAGTTATATAACCATTTAATTGTGGCATGACTCATTGGCGATAACTTTTCCGTCAAGTATCCATATCTTGATGATCTTGTACTAGTCAGTTTTATTCAATTATTATTGACTAAGTAATTGAGGCACATTTAGCGAACTAATTCGTTTCCCATTATTGAACAATTAGACTTGATGGTCAGAAGGAAAGACCAAAGGGCGATGGACCAAAGCAGTCATAAAATGGTGGCCGCGGAACGGAATGAGACCACCGGGCAAACTATCAGCGCGCTGGTCAGACGACATCGTTGAGGCAGCAGGAAAAAGTGGACGAGACTGGCATACGAGCTGAAGAAGAGACATATAGGTACCCAGCATTGGGTGGAAAATTGTTGATGATGATTCAGATGCATAGATCTTAAACACCTATGCTATAAGTAATTAAGTACGTTCGCTAATATATTATTTACTCTTTGTTAATGTTTTCAATGACAGCAGATGTTCAGCAGTGGACGTCTAATAGCTGAAATGATGATGAATGTCTTCAATATCTGTGAGATTTTACATCTCGGAATGTATAGCGCCTGCACTAACTGACTCACTGAAAGAAACGAGCTCTATTCTGAAACATTAAACAATGCTTTGCTAATGCGCCTATAAAGAGCCGTCTCATCAAAGGAAGCGGAGGTATATCGCGGTAAATCAACGCGTCGGCGCGAGAGGGATGTCAAAACAATGAGCGGGGAACCGGGGACGGCGCGCGACAGATGTGCGGGAAGACAGAGCCGCGCCCTCCACTGGGAGATAATTATATGCAGATATGATTCTATATCTTATCGTAACATAAAAGGAGGAGGCCTATGTTCAGCATTGTACGTCTTATGGATGATGATGAACATAAAAAGATCCAGACTTACTGCTCCTGTTAAATTTTTTGTGTTGTTTAGTATTAGATTTGCTTTTGACCGCCAACTCGTAATTGGCATGTTTGATTATACCTGCATTGAGATGCATTAGTATCGGCGGTGTAAAAGGGTCGTGTGAGGTGCATCTCCATACTTTTAAAGGCCAGAATCGAAGGGTCCGGGGCTGATGTTATTGTTTCATTATATTAGTTAGCACACTTCATGACTGTGTTCTTCAATAAGTTAGATTTCAGACTATTTAATCATCAACATCATCATCATTTCCACCATAGGACGTCCACTGCTGGACATAGGCCTCCTCCATCGATCTCCAAAAGGGTCGGTTGAAAGCGGCCTGCATCCAGCGTTTCCCTGCAGTGTCTTTTAGATCGTCTGTCCATCTTATGGGTGGGTGGACATTCTACGCTGCGCTTACCGGCTTACTATTTAATGTACTAGCTTAAATCAATACAACACTGAAATAAATCCCTGTTCTATAATATATGTATGTATTATATTGTTGGGGGTGTAGACCTAATACAATGTTGTATGTTAGTATCGCGATAGCGCAGCATCTTGCACTGAAACAAAGCCTAATATTGATGCAATTCAATGTGACATTAGGGAAAAGGTAAAAAGCTTAAAGTCGACGGAAATGTTTTAACTTTTTAGGACAAGTATTTACAGTGCTCCAAAACTATTTTTATTCTATTTATTTCCTCTTCTGTGTCAAGTATTGAAATATTTGATAGATTTATTAAATATCGTCAAACAAATTATAGTCACAGTCAGAATCAGCAAAGTAAACCACGGTCAAGTCCGAGTCATGCCCTTAGAAAGTGGTGGAGACATCACTTTATTATAGAGACTTCTATGGAGTTTTGGAAACATCATGAAAAGACAGGTTTCACCTTGTTATATATCTAGAGCTCGTTCACGACCACTAAATAAATAATAACCCTAAAAAGCAATTAACACACAAAAATTGGTACACAAAGAGCTACGTTCCGCGGTGTTTCCGAAAAGCTACAACATAGGGTTCTTCAAAAGGCGATCCTCAAGCGATTTAGGTAAAAATAGGTACCATTAACCTTTGCCATTAACCCGCGACGCAAACAAAGCAATATTAAGTTTAACGTGTGTATCTCTGTGTGGCATTGTAACTACCAAACTCCCGAACCGATTTTGATTTAGTTTGAAAGGAGATGTGTTCTTAGCTATGATTCACGATGAGCTTTTTTTCAGGGGCTTAAAAAATGTTCAATGTTAATTATTAATAAGTGTTTGTTTGTAATCAGGAGCCGATGACGACGATGTTCCTGGCGCTGCAGGGCGGCAAGTTCGACCACCCCAACCGGCTGTTCTCCTCAATCGCCATGTCCTGGAAGAACTGCCAGCGGGACACCTCCGATGTTAAGGTTCGTTATATGTACCACCTACCTATAAGTATTTAAATGGAATTATCTGGATTGCCCAGTTTACGTAATTTGGAAATATACTCAAACATTCAGATCATCATCATCATCAGCCAGAAGACGTCCACTGCTGAACATAGGCCTCCCCCTTTAACCTCCATACTGAACGACAGCCTGCCTTTTGCATCCACTGGATGCCCGCGACTCTCACAATGTCGTCGGTCTATATAGTGGGAAGCCTACCTAAGCTGCGTCTTACGGTTCGTGGTCTCCACTCCAGAACCTTTCTTCCCTATCGGTTCTTCGAGCGATGTGGGCTGCCCATTGCCACTTCAACTTGTAAATTGTAACAGCTATGTCGGTGACTCTGGTTCTTTAGCGAATATCCACGTTCCGGATTCTATCGAGCAAAGTACAGTAAGACAGTAAGAACATTCAAATATTCATTTGTAATTATGGTTACCATCCGTCGGGATTTGTCCGGACATATATCCCGGACTTTTAGAAATTAGTCCGGCTTTTTTAGCTTGGGCGATGTAATATGAGTAAATCTTGATTAACGTCTCCCTAACACACAAAACGGAAATCTACTTTTAAAAATTAACTAAAATTTCCGGACTTTTGTTGAAATATCTGGCTTTAGGTCAGGACTTTTCAAATTTTGATATTTTTTTGGTAGCACCTTGAAGTCCAGGCTGATGTTTAAATGATGAATTTAATAAAATAATTTAATTTTGTATCTTATTTGCTTAAAATGTAAAGTTGTAAAAATGTACTGAGAATCCGTTTTTTGTATTACACAAGCCTACAGTAGTTACAGTACAGTACTTATAATGTTGAATCTCTTGTTCCTCAGGAGCTGATCCCGGAGCTATTCTTCCTGCCCGAGATGCTGGTGAACAGCTCGGGCTACCGGCTCGGCATCCCGGACTCTCCCTCCGGCGACGTGATCCTGCCGCCCTGGGCCTCCTCCCCCGAGGAGTTCGTCAGGATCAACCGCATGGCGCTCGAGTCAGAGTTCGTGAGCTGCCAGCTGCACCAGTGGATCGACCTCATATTTGGATACAAGCAGAGAGGTATGGTTGCAACCTATATATATACAGGGAGTGTAATTAACGAAACAAAAATAAATAGAAACGGATAATCCTATAATATTTTTGCTTGTAAAGTTGCTCATAATGATAAGTATAGTGACCTGCTTTCGGCTTAGTATCATCGTTCCGTGTAACCCTGTACAATAAAATCTAATTCAAATATTTGTCATAAAAATTAACATGCATTTATTTACATTTATGTCACAAGATTAAATAAATCACATTTTATTAAGTTTTTTAATCATTTTAGGGTTCCGTACCTAAAGGGTAAAAACGGAATCCTATTATTAAGCCTACGATGTCTGTCTGTCCTACCTATTAACGGCTATATCTTTCGAACCGTAACAGATAGACAGTTGAAATTTTCACAGAATATGTAACGTTACGGCGGATTAACTAACAAATAATTAAAAAGTAAAAATGTGAAAACGAAAGGGGGTGTCCCCATACAATAAACGTATTTTTAACGTACGTAAAACGTTTTTTTAACAAAAAGTTTTTTTTTACATTCAAGCACAATGATGTATGAAGTTGATCAACTGCAGTTGACTAACTCGATCACCATGGTCACTCATGCTCGAGAAGCGCTGATCGAATGGCCAGTGCCGGTTCTCCCTCAGACTGTGTCTGCCTTCGTCTATCATTCGAACCAAATGTACTGAACTAAGAGTATATGTTCGCGCTGGGCCCAAACATCTATACAAGGTCTATACAAATGATTATTATGTCCATTCCCCAGGTCCGGAGGCAGTCCGTGCTACGAACGTATTCTACTACCTGACGTACGAGGGCGGCGTGCGACTCGACCAGATCACGGAGCCGGTGACGCGCGCTGCAGTCGAGGACCAAATCCGGAGCTTCGGGCAGACTCCTGCCCAGCTGCTCAGTGAACCACATCCTCCCAGGTACTGTGCTCCTGGTACATTCACACTCGGAGACTATCTTTACATCCGGTACAGCTCAATGGAACTGTGTCTCTCTTATGAGCAGGAGGTACCGAGTTCTATTCCCGGCCAGGCAGATGTTGGAATTTCAATATCTGCAATCCATCTAGATTTGGGTGTTGTCTTTGTTTGTGTTTGATAGCATCACACACAGACACTCACTCAGGAATACGTAGTACTTGAGTGAGTGTGAAGAGTTATATTTATTATCTTTTTGTAATCTAAGTAGTTTACTAAAACAACGCCTTCTTTACTTTCGTATTTACAAGGCGTATAAGGATAAGTAATTCCCATAGAAGGCATGTTTTTTTGTTTGTTTATTTATCCTAATGATTAACATACATTTTATTGTTACACAACTCTGCCAAACTGCATAGCAGTTTGTAGGCAGATATCTACTATCTTTAACAAAATTTCATCATCAACGAGTAGGAACACAAAATTTTAGACATACTAATTATATAATTATAAAATTAGATTATATATAAAAATATATGTGGCAACAAAGAGTTATCATGGGAACACCAGGTACTGTTAAAAAAAATCTTACTAAATTTCCTTACTTGGTTGACAGCAACGTATCGTCTTTATCTGTCTTTCTTTGTATGTATTAATTTATTTATTTATTTAAGTCCACCTACTGCAATCTGCTATTGCTGGGCGAAACATCTAATTTTGGTCCTCCCTTATTTACCTATGCATACTTCTACGCTTCACTTAGTTATTTCTTATATTGAGTGTTGTATTGCAGAGCGTCAACGATGCACTTAGCGCCGCTAATGTTCGCGGCGGCGCCCGACGACGTCTGCGTGCGACTCAAGTTGCCTTCCAACGCGGCCGTGGTGCACGTCTCTGCCAATACATACCCACAGTTGGCCACGCCCGCCGCTGTCACTGTAAGTGTTACTTACAACGCGGCCGTGGTGCATGTCTCTGCCAATACATACTTACAGTTGGCCACGCCCGCCGCTGTCACTGTAAGTGTTACTTACAACGCGGCCGTGGTGCATGTCTCTGCCAATACATACTTACAGTTGGCCACGCCCGCCGCTGTCACTGTAAGTGTTACTTACAACGCGGCCGTGGTGCATGTCTCTGCCAATACATACTTACAGTTGGCCACGCCCGCCGCTGTCACTGTAAGTGTTACTTACAACGCGGCCGTGGTGCATGTCTCTGCCAATACATACCCACAGTTGGCCACGCCCGCCGCTGTCACTGTAAGTATTACTTCCAACGCGGCCGTGGTGCACGTCTCTGCCAATACATAGCCACAGTTGGCCACGCCCGCCGCTGTCACTGTAAGTATTACTTCCAACGCGGCCGTGGTGCACGTCTCTGCCAATACATATCCACAGTTGGCCACGCAAAATGATTTCAATAAAAAAATACACAATACGCAAAAAAGGTTAACTATTTTTCATTTATTAAGGTTACGTTCGCTTTGCTGTAGGTAGAGTTAGCATTATTATCACACCATGTTTGACGCTTGTATGTATAACCGTTTTTATGAGAGAGCCAAAATAAATTAATAAACACTTTTTTTCTGTGTGATTTACATATTCTGTGAAAAGATGCTATCTATTACGGTTTCAAAGATATAGCTCTTTACATTGTAGCACAGACAGCGTAGGCTTAATAATAAGGTTGACATCCTTAAATCCTAAACTTCAAATGTGCCGCGTTTGACTGTTCTGGATCTGTTGGAATTTACAATATTTACTGTAGTTTTTTTACGTGCGAGTACTTGTTTATGAATATCGTCTATATAGTCGATGTGTGGGACATGTTCAAACAGTTTTCTTAAAAGTAGTGTGTGTGTGTGTGTAGGTGAGTGCAGCCCGCGCGTTCGCCGCCCACCGGTGGGCAGGCGGCGGCTGCGCGCACGGCTCACGACACGCGGCGGAGGGTGCGCCCGCGCACCCGGTGCTGATGGACCCCGCGTGGGCGAGCGGCGCGCCCGCCCTGCGCCGGCAGCTCGGAGACAACTTCTCGCAGCGAGTGCGCGCCACCAGCAACTGCTTCGTGACGACGGTCGACTCGCGATTCCTTATCGCCGCCGGCTTCTGGGACAACAGCTTCAGGGTCTTCTCTACTGAGACAGGTACGTCAAACCATCTTACCGCACACTTTTTTTAATTAAAATTTTTAGATTCCGCGATTTGTCTTTTGAAGACAATAAGCTTTATTTTAAACTATTGTCTTAAGTGACGCGTCTTGCCATCCAGCCACATATTTTTTCTTAATTTGTTAAATCTTGGGGTATCTTCCTTTTAAGCCTCCTTGGAGGCCTTCTTGACATTAACATCTTTACTCATTCATTTGGGTGACTTTGGGAGTAGTTTTTGATAGGTTAGGGCATTATTTCTTATTTCTTCTTCCAATGTAGGCATATCCAACCAGATCCTTGTGGAAAGTCTCATTTGAATTATTTCTTAAAAATATTTTTATTCAGATTCAGATTCTCGTCAAAAACCAGTATCTGTCTTTAATAAATGAGTGCAAGGCAAAAAAGCATGCGGTCCGCTTGATGGTAAGCAGAAACCGTCGCCTATGGACACGTTGTAGACACCCTCTTTGAAACGCTTCATGTTGAAGCTCGGCGGGAAGACCAGACTAGCATCATCTTCAGTTCAGTTCTAGTCTATGGTTAGTTATTCATCCAATAATGTATGTTTTGTTGTGTGTTGCAGCCAAGATAGTACAGATAATATTCGGGCACTACGGCGTGGTGACGTGCGTGTGTCGCTCCGAGTGCAACATCACCTCCGACTGCTACATCGCCACGGGCTCGGAGGACTGCACCGTGCTGCTCTGGCACTGGTCAGTACTATATAGTTATACCACCCACTAGAGTGGTGCCGAGTCGGTTGCAGGACCTGACTTATGCCCTACAGAGGTACTATTTTGGGTTTGTTCCGAGTTTTCCTTCTTTGATCTTAATGGTTTTGCAGATTGAGATCAGCAACACTATGAAGTATCTCAGTCGGCTCCTAATACACTTGGTACTAGAGGGAACTACTATTCTACTCTGCTGGTACCCCACAGCATATCCTTCTCACTAACTAGCCATATAAATAAGTCGATGTATGGGTGCAGGTCGGCGCGCCACGGCGGCATCGTGGGCGAGGGAGACACGCCGGCGCCGCGCGTCACGCTCACGGGACACGACGCTCCCATCAACGGAGTGCTGGTCTCCGCTGAACTGGGACTCGTCATATCCTCATCAGTCAGTGAGTACCATTTACTGGCATTTGTTCTGCTGACGAAAATATTGAGAAGAGACCTTCCACAGACAAACGTGTGACAGCAGCGCCAGCAGCACAGTTAGATCGCCAGCGCATGCTTTGTAATATGGTGTGTGGTGGTTCATACAATTGTAATACAAATCGCGCGAGCCCGCGTTCAATTTGTGCTGTTGCTGCTGCAATTTTTGGGCTCTCAGGCTTAACTACATTACATATACAGCCGCATGGATGAGATAGTAAATTTTCATCAAAGGCTGATTAATAAAAAAGAGACTTCCTAACCTTTTTCTTCTTCTCCATGTATATTTTTAATCTGTGTAACCCACATCCACGAATATGTCGCAGCCAAAAAAGGCCTCTTTGTTGACCAACGAAAAATAAGAGGAGATTCTCAAGTCAACGCGTTTATAAATTGTATACTTTGTATCAGAGATATGCAATGTCTATCGGACGGTCCCTTTAGATAACGCTTTACACTCATAGCTTCTTACTAGGATTCTCTGAAAAATATGCCATGAAACCCACATACATATGAACAACAAAAACGAGACCTAGTGCTGCCATTTAAACCTCCTGCTCATAAAGCAGATGCGCTACCACTGATTCATATCGGTCTGCACTCCCAATCTTCTTGATTTCTTCTTATTTAAGAGTCATGCTCTTGTCGGGGGAGTAGCTCCTAGCCTTACCGATCTTCATCCAGCATTTTAACTTTCTTGTACGACGTGATAGCAATTTGGTCCAACTATGATTTCCTTGGTTTCTTGTCCTTCCTCTCCATGATTTTCGTGTCGTACAAGGTGGTGTCGTCCCTCCTCTCGCTTGGCCGATTAGTTAACCACCTTACATTACCAGACGGCCCCGTGCTGATCCACACGACGTTCGGCGAGATACTGCGTGCGCTGACGGCGGGCGAGGGCGTGTGCTCGCCGCAGCAACTGGCACTGTCCCGCGAGGGCGTGGTCGTGGTGGCGTACGCCAAGGGACACCTCGCTGCCTTCACGCTCAACGGACGCAGGCTGCGCCACGAGACGCATAACGATAACTTCCAGGTACGTACTCTTACTGGACCATTCCATTCTCTAAAGTTACTCTCCTTTCTCTAAATGTGGTGACGCACCCGTGGTACAGGTGACCATGGTTATTTTTTTTCCTCCTTAATGCGAACTGCTAAGGACTAGAATGTCTTGCCACCATCCATCCATACATCCTTGCCATTGTTAAGTGAAAACTATATCTGGATATCTTCAATGCCAGAGTGAATAAGTACCTTCTAGGTCAACCTGCTCCAATTTCGACCACAACATCGCTTGCCATCTGGTGAGTTGGTGGCCAAACGTGGACCGTGCTATATTAAAAAACAGTGGTTCTATTGGCTGCTACCCCATAATTATTACGCCTCTCACCAAGAGATCAAAGATCGAGATTTATCATTTCCAAGAGAGAGACGAAAGAGGCATAATATGTCAGCATGGGAGGCGACTCAGGCGTACATATCTTCAGAACTATGACTGGTCGGATTTCACTGGCTTTGTTTATGTCAAGATTGCGGAGCTTTAACATTTTATTATTTATATGATGACAATCAAGGAAACATGCCAGTGATGTTTCTGTTTGAGTAACTTTCCATTCACAACTTCACAAGTCATTTTCCCGTCCCTAGCAGATTCTTTCTGTTTTCTCTGCCTGATTTTACGTTCTTATAGTATTATATTCCGTTCTCTAGCTGTGTGTGTAAGTGTGAATGTTGTGTAACAGTGCCTGGTGCTGTCGCGGTGCGGCGAGTACCTGGTGTGCGGTGGAGACGCGGGCGTGGTGGAGGTATGGCGCGCCTTCACCCTCGCGCCGCTGTACGCCTTCCCGCCCGCCGGCGCGCCCGTCACCAGCCTCGCGCTCTCGCACGACCAGAAGTACGTTACTACCCGCTCATTTACTGACACGTTGTACTTTGTGACTACCCGCATTTTGACACGTCTTATTTCGTAACTACATCTCATACCTACATGTGATACCTTTGCACCGTTAAAATATTCATAAATACTTATATTTTTACTTGATAAAATCTAACCAGTTTAGGGCCCCAATTTGGTTTTGCACCAGGGTCTTTGGTTACCTAGCTACGATATTGCAACCACGCTGGGTCGTTTTTGAACAGGAATTCTATGGGAGTTATATTTCCTTGAGTACCTTGTTTATAGATCATAATTTCTCTATTGACTACCTACTTATATAGAACTAGCTGCGCCCCACGGTTTTATCCGCGCGGACATTCCCTCAAAACCATACATTTAATTACATTGTTCCACCACGTTGGCACTTGTAGTATTAGTTGTGATTTTCGTACATGTTGGTAATTATATTTGTTTCCCGTCTCCAGATTCCTGCTGGCGGGGCTCGAGAACGGCACGCTGGTAGTGTTCCACATAGACTTCAACAGATGGCACCACGAGTATCAACAGCGGTACTGAGCCGCGACACACTATAGCCTATTTAAATCGATATTCAATTAATTCGTTAGAAGCGCCCTCGCGGACGCGCTCCTAGATTAGATATAGGCGTAAATTAAATAAAAGGCAAAGCGTTTAGGAAATGCGGCGAAAACTTGTTCTCTAATTTGACGAAATAATTAAAATTCGAGAGATTTTTTCTATGACAACACTCTGAAACGATGTTGCCATAAATAAACAAACTTGAGTGTTGCCATATAACAAAATTAAAGTGAAAGACAAAGTTTGATTTTTCGAGAAGTAAAATATCCGCAAATGGAAATGGTTTAGTATAGTCGAAAAGACAAGAAAACTAAATAGGTTTAAATCATATATTTAGTATTCAATCAAAGTATATGGTTTAAAACTATTTTAAGATGTTTGCTCTTATAGGTAATTATAAAATTGGGTTGTATCGGCTGTTACATGAACGCTGTATAAAGATTTCAATTATTCAGCGTGTACTTCATTTAGAATAGATACTTACATTCCAACCTTTACATTCACGAGTTGTATTTTATTATTTTAATTAGCTCTTTAAGTTACTAGAATTAATTTTGAATGAATTATTTGTAGTGCCATAGGTGAATAATTTGCAATAAAAGATTGATGATTCCTTAAAAAAAATATCCTAAGAAAGATCTCTTTGTAACGTCCAATTACTAATTTATTCAGTCTTGTTCTAGTAGTTTCATCAATTTATTTCACTGGATATTTTATAAATTTTTATTCGAGTGCAATATGTAACTAGGCATCAACGTTACTTATAATATCTATATATAAATGTGTTATTATGCATTATTCTATAATTTATTGATTGTGTACATAAATTTTATGTGCCAACGTTTACTTTCTTTTTTATAGTATTATCAAAAAATCTGCGTTAAATTAATTTTAAGCGTATTTTTGTATTGCTTTCTTCTCAAGTATTATTTAAAACATTCCATTTTTTTCTTCTATTTCTACGGTGGAGGGTAACTAAGTACTTAATTTTTTTATATTATAGAATGACGTTGTTGTGATTATTTTTGGTTTTATTAAATGGTTAATTATGAATTATTTTTGTTTCTTTTAGATCCTTCGCATCCATTTCCTTTGGCTTTTTTAACGGTTGTTGTTTAGACTTTTTTCGATTATATTTGAAGAAGTTAAAGATTGCTTATACCTAGGTACGTAAGTGGAATTTTGGATAAAATTGAATAAATTGTTAAACGAAAGGGAAGATCTTGCGAAAGTGCCAATACAGTTACTCATTTTCGCTGATAAATATACTATGTCAATAAACTTAGTTAACTATTTATATAATAACGTTGCGCTGCGTTGTATAACGTTGTTACAGAAACGTGACGCCACAGAAATGTTACAAAACATAGATCTTTATGCAAACATCTCGGATTGTTAATAAAATATGCTATATTTTTGCATCACGCCTGCACCGCTCCTTCCTTTCTGTGATTTAGGCTATTTGCACCTACTTAGTCGTGTTGTATTATAGAAACATTTCGTCTTTTCCTATTTCTGTGCCAAAATCAAGACAAATGAACATGTACCTATCTATCTTTACCTACTTACATTAAAAAGTAACCAATACATAATAAGGACTTAACTTAATCTGGTAAAATTAGAATCGATACTAGGACACTGTTCTTGTTTAAAATTATAATATGTACCTACTTCCTACTTATTAGAAAAGGCGGCCCTTCTAACGTAGCATAAAGGTGTTTTTGTTTTCATTAGGAAATTCTATAGTCCAATTTTATTGAACATAGTTGTTTAGATAAATTGTACAAATAAGTGTCGAACCCTTATTCTCACGTCCCACTGTAGTGATCTATCTTAGAACCCAAGCGGTTGTTCTTATATTTAGATATATCCTATTTATTATACATTACCTTTGCTTGTAGCAACATAATTATTTGCTACACTAACTTACCTAGGTACATACTTATTATCGAGCTAAGACATTTTGTTTAGGTTTCTAAACGGCAAACAACTGTTTACCTAAAGCCAAACGCTCTATATTTTCATTATGGCAATGGCACGTTTTGGTGGACCGTACAATTGCAACACTTCTTTGTTATTCTAATGTTACCATTATTTAAAAAACACACCTTTCTAACCAAAAATACTCTACACGCAAAAACTCACGCTCTTATATTTCGATGAATACACGCGCTACACGCAAATCTGTCCATTATTATTAAGGCTTAGTTATAGTCTGTGAATGTTGGATTAGAATTAAAATAACGTTTTGAATTATTAGCATTAAGACACCTTGTGTAAAATAATCACTGTCCATTTAATTGTAAGCTAATTCAATTTAGGCGAATATTTCGGAAGTATCCCGAACATCACGCTTCTCTGCGTTAAAAAACTAAAATAGGTAATAGGTACGTAGACTAATATGCCCACCTACGCTAAAGCACCAGTTGCTTGGCTACCTACTTTGCCCCTAATATAAAATGTTGCATACAGTAGACTCTAAAGGTTAGAAAATACATATGTAGCGAATAAGTAGTCTCTAGCAGTAGACAAAAGCATCATTATAATTTTGTAAAAAACTTAAACTGGTTATAGGTATTTTATCTGAGCAATATAATTTCCACAAATAGATGCTTCGCTTAATCTACATTTCTACCAGCTGTGGAATTTACATTGTAGTTGTCAATAATACAAAACCAATTTAAATAGGTACCTACCTTTAATATACGTCCATGCTTCAATGTAATAGGAAATAGATCTTGTTTTGATCTGCTTTCAGATTGACTGTTAAATTTAGTAGCGCCTAGACTTGATTCAGCATAGCAATTCTAATTTGTATTCCTGGTTAAATAATAAAAAGCCTCAAAAACTATTATTTATTCTTGGTTGGCCGTGGCTGACTGAAGGTGGCGGGTATTTCCGGTGGAAGTGCAAGAATTGCCGTCGCCTACCCTCACTTGGTTTTTTGAACAAGTACTCATTTTAAAGAACGGTTATCTGCGCGATTAAGTACCCACCTAAGTATATGTTCAAGTCGCGAATTCGTTTGAAGTTAGTTTGTAGTTAGAAGACACTTTTATAAGACGCGGCGTGGATGCGGGTGCTTTCCTTCGAAGCAATTTGAATCTTATGATACCTACGTAAAAGGTTGCGTGTGTGTCTAACGCGAGTGTGTGTGTGTGCCGTCGCGCAATACGTCTTTATTATTGAAAGCAGAGCACCCGTGTCTTGTGCCCCGTCTTTTGATGGTCTAGCGTCTTACGGTACCTATCTGTTTTCAAAAATCAACATTTGAGTGTTGAAAAATAACTTCTAGGTATATCGATTCTTTCTCGAGGTTTAGTTACCTACAAGCAATTAATAATAGATGCGATTTTATTAATCAATGTTACTGGAGTCTATTATAGTAATGTAATTTCTCTACGGTAAATAGCAAGATATTGGCTAGTTAATTTCTAAACTGTCTAATTTGCATGTACGACATAATTTCGATAATTGTTTACACTGTGGCGTTAAGTGCCCGTAAAATAAGTTGGTATGCTAAGTATATGGTGCGTTTGTATGTAATGAGATCTTGAGTAATAAATAAACTGCAGTAACTAATATGTGTTTCATTTATTTCTGTTTACGTTTAAAAGTAGTAAGTACCTACCTACGTTTGTATGAAAAGAGTACCCGAACTCCCATCTTATAATGTACTGGAATAGACTATAGTTTGACTGAATTTATAAAGAGTTCCAATTGACCAACCATCAGTTTTAGCGAAAAGAGAGTGCAGAGCTGTGGGGTATAGTCCTGGCTTAGTGCCTCGGCTTTCGACAACTATTACATATATATAATGTAGACAAACATACATGTTCTACATATAGTTAGAATTTGGTTATAATTTGCAGATATTGTAGTTAGTTGATTGTATCGGGCGTTAGGTACTTTGTGGAAGTTCTTCAACACTGTTTCAGAAATTTAAATTATCACCGGGAACCTTTGGTTCAGGCTAAATTAAATTAGCAACATTGCCAAATTTCTGTAGCGTTAAACATAAATAATTAGTTCCTAATTGTACGTCTTTAAAGCGGAAATACACTAGAGATTCCGTCAAAGAAACAGTTTTGAACATTTTGTAGCGATTATACCCAAGTCGTGAACATACCAGGGACCTTACGCCCAACTCCTTACGCGAGCGCGGCAGCGAGATTTCATCACCTAAACTGGATTGCTTAAAACAGCTAGGCGTAATAAATAGTGATTGGTACTGAGATACATTCCACTTTTGACACATCAGTCAGGGTATCACTATGTACCTATGAGGTATGTACTTGTACTAATATGTATTCTGTGTTATGAGTATGGCAGTAGGTAATTGCCTAGGACCCTAGCCTATGTGGTTTACTGATTAAACCAGCCCTGGTGTAAAACTAGTTCATGCTCTAAAATAAAACCAGTGCTTTGTTTTTAAAAGTGTATTATCTTAGCCTAAGCGGTGGCCGGCACGGGCTGCGGCAGCGGCGCGGGCGCCAGAGAGCGCACGTCGCTCGTGGGCTCCAGCGGGACGGGCTCGTCCTTGGGCTCCGTGACCAGGATATGGTCAGGCTGGGGCTTCTTGGGGCCATTCTTGCCTTGCTGGTCCCATGGCAACATGATTTTGACCTGGTATGAACAGTTTTGTGTTAAACTGTGTGTGCATAGTGGATCATGTTACTTGTTGGCATACTTCCACTACAACATCTTAGCAGCAACAATCACTATTCGTTTTAATATTATGTTAACTCTGTGAAATGTTAGAGCAGGATTTTAAATGACTGGCGTAGGAGAAACTCTAGGTAGACTTCCAAGTAGGTATGTAGTCAGTATCAAATGTTAGGAGATAGATATTTGTCCAGCTTGCACTCCACCAGAGCCTGTATGAGACAGACCCTCCAATAAACGAGCTGTTTACTCTCCCACACATAATTAGATCACAGACCATTGAGTGACTTGCGATCCCTGAATGGTGGGTAACGACAATAACTTTTTCTGTAGTTCTTCAAAAGCTGCGGATTGTGATTATATTAGAGATTTTTCTGCATTCATTTGTATTTTCGGGGTGTAATAAAATGCTTTTGATAATATGATTTAAACCAATGTTAACGAAATATGGCGAGGAACTGTTGTGTCGAAGGACATAGCGGATACTTTTTTACCCGAAAATGCAAGATCTCCGAAAAATCGCGAATAAAACGGCGGGACGAGGAGCTTGTGGACTCATTCAAAAACATCAAATAGACACTTGACATAAACAATGCATTATTACACCACTCATCTAACGTTTGTTAACATAGGGGTCAATTTATATAGAAATAAAGCTCACCTTGATTCCGAGCACTCCTTGCCTCAGCAGTACGTGTCTCGTAGCGGTGTTGACGTAGTCATTGCAGGGGTCTCCGGAGTGGATCATCAAGCCGTCGACGAACTTCATGGACTTGGCTCTCTGCCCACGGAGCTTGCCGGAGACGACCACTTCACAGCCGCGGGCTCCAGACTCCATGATGAAACGGAGCACACCATAGCATGCCCGACGGACAGTCAGACCTGGAATTGATTACAAACAAGGTGAAGTTTTTTTATAGCGTATTACGACGTAATGTAGTTAAAACAAACTTTATCAGTCGTGACTCCGTTTCGAGACACAGCGCAGGTGTGGAGGCAGCACAGAAGTGGAGAAACATTTTCAAAACGACTAGGTCTACAGTCCAACACAAAACATAGCTACATCCCTTTTTTTTTTATCTTTATTTTAGAAATTTGTCGTTGCCCACAATGGCATTCTTATAATTAGCAAACTATACAATTAGTACTAAATTTAAATAATAAATTAAACTAATATTATAACAGAATAAACCTTAAAGTCTACTTAGCTGATACAGTAACTTGGCCCTATCCGATAATGGATAAGCCAGGATACTGTTACATTCGCCAACCTTCCAAGGATCGATGTGAAGGGTTCCCCGAAAGGCCTCGTTCCGCACACACTCCATCAAGACGTGGTAAGTGTCCTCTACGACTCCACAGTCGGGACAGTTAGGAGATGGAACTTTGCGCATTAAAAATGCAATTTTTTTTGTTGTAGTAACTACATCCCTTGAATACGTGAGAAAGTACCTAGGCAATTCATTCTGTGAAATTTTCACACATAAATTTTAAATTATGTAAATTCCACAGAAAAGAGAAAACGATTTTTTTTTCTGCGGTATATTGCACGAGCACAGCAAAGTTCAAATTATTTATTGACATAAAAAATTGTTACTTGTGCAACAACAAACGGATAGAATAAAAATAATCTTATAATAATTTCAATTCTCCTTTTGTCATCTATAATTTAGATGAAAATCCATGCGCACGAAGTCATGGGCAACAGCTAGTATTTTACAAGTTTTAGTCAGTACATTTTTCATTTAGTCTGGTTTTTATTTATTTATATCAATAATATGCTTGCGTTTGACCGCCAACTCGCGTGATGAGATGCGGTCTACGATGGAGCAAACTTGCCTAGAAGAAACCGATTCACTCGTGTAAATCATATTATTTGATAACAAGTAACTATAAAGAAATGATAACAAGAAAACACTTTGAAAATGTGATTTTATATTTTCAATGTGATAATGTGCGAGCGAAAACTGCAATCGGGAAGACCCCCATTTGACCTTCCTACCTGTTTGTTTACAAGTTACCTACGTTTTATTATATTTATCTATGGTTTTATGAAGTGTACCCCCAAACTCCAGTTCCATCTTCAAATGTTTTTTCTTTTATGTAAATTAAATAATAGACTTACATTTGACCACCTTCTCACCGATGTTAAACGATGATGCGGTCTATGATAGAGCACGCTTAGCTATAAGAAACCGATTAATGGCTAGAATACAAGAATAATTTAACCCAATTTTTAACTTCTAGTTTGACCAGCCATAAGAAAGTTGTATCTGTTTCATTCCACTTAGCTATCTATTCACTGATGGTCGGCCAAATTCTAATACTCAGGGTACAAGTTGGGTGACCAACTTTTTGAGGTTATTGGTACTGTAGTCACTCCACGTTCGTCATATCGGACAGCGTTGCACTATGTATGAGGTACAAGTATGATAGGAAAGTGCCTAGGACATAGCCGACATGATTTTCTGACTAAAGCAGCCCTATTGAATAAAACATGTTCATACTCTAAAATAAAACCAGTGCTTTGTTTTTAAAAGTGTATTATCTTAGCCTAAGCGGTGGCCGGCACGGGCTGCGGCAGCGGCGCGGGCGCCAGAGAGCGCACGTCGCTCGTGGGCTCCAGCGGGACGGGCTCGTCCTTGGGCTCCGTGACCAGGATGTGGTCAGGCTGGGGCTTCTTGGGGCCATTCTTGCCTTGCTGGTCCCATGGCAACATGATTTTGACCTAAAATGAGACATTTTTGTTTTAAATTGTGTGCATAGTGGATCATGTTACTTGTTGGCATACTTCCACTACAACGTCTTAGCAGCAACAATCACTATTCGTTTTAATATTATGTTAACTCTGTGAAATGTTCTGCAGGATTTTAAATGACTGGCGTAGGAAGTGGCGAGGCAGTGGGAAGACAAGAGACGTTTTTAAAAGTTCAATAAGGAAACTTGGGCTCAATTGGTTGACAGTTGGACTCGGGCACAAATTTCGAAAACATTAGGCTTCCCAACCACATGAAAAGACACAAGTGACAAGTGCAAGCACAACAGTATGAGCCGTGCAACAGACTTGGTACAAAAGTTATATGATTATTTACGGGATATTTACCGTGGTAAGGTTGTGGAATGAAAAATAAATAATAATCATATAACTTTAGTGAACAACCGTGATAGTTTAAAACAGACTTGGTACATCCCAGACGTTCACAAACGGACGGACTGGCTATGACAGCTCTACCAAAAATGGCGAATTTCAGAGTGGAGGTTAAATGGGGAGGCCTATGTTCAGCAGTGGAAGTCTTCTGGCTGATGACGATGATGATGAATACTTGAACGGCCCAACACCATGGCCAGAGGATCCTGTGTTTTTCACTGAAGTCAAAGGTTAGGGGATAGATAATTGTCCAGCTTGCACCGTACCAGAGCCTGTATGAGACAGACCCTCCAATAAACGAGCTGTTTACTTTCCCACACATAATTAGATCACAGACCATTGAGTGACTTGCGATCCCTGAATGGTGGGTAACTAACTACTAACGGTATAATTCAAGATCACTGAAAAATTGCAAATAAAACAGCAAAGCGAGGAGGCTTACTTATCAAATATTAAGATACTTGACATCAACAATAAATTGTTACAGCACTCATCTAACATTTGTGAATAGGGGTCAATTTATATAGAAATATAAAACTCACCTTGATTCCGAGCACTCCTTGCCTCAGCAGTACGTGTCTCGTAGCTGTGTTGACGTAGTCATTGCAGGGGTCTCCGGAGTGGATCATCAAGCCGTCGACGAACTTCATGGACTTGGCTCTCTGCCCACGGAGCTTGCCGGAGACGACCACTTCACAGCCGCGGGCTCCAGACTCCATGATGAAACGGAGCACACCATAGCATGCCCGACGGACAGCCAGACCTGGAATTGATTACAAACAAGGTGAAGTTTTTTTTATCGCTAATTCTTTGTTTGACCTATGTATTTTATTCCTTTCTTATACAGTTTAAACACCTATCATATATATTTCAAATGTGTGTATGATTTAATCGTGTTTTGTGCAAATAATTTATCTTAATATTTTTTTTATCAGTAAAAAGAGAAGCAGACAGATTATCCTATTTCTTGGCTGTACAGATAAAAACCTACTAGCAAAATATACAATGCTTGGCCACAATGTACAGTAAAATAAACTTTTTGAGTTATAACGTGACTCTGTTTCAGGATACAGCACAGAACTGGAGACTATAGTTTTACAATCCAACACAAAAGATAACTGCATCCCTTGAAAACCATGTTATGTAAATGTAATTCTTTCTGTAACCTCTTCGCACATAAACCTGAAATTGAAGCAACAATAAGCTGCATAACCACAATACTTAGGGTCCTAGGCATAGTCCGAAACTCTTAGGATGTATTTCCACTGAAGTGGAGAGGAACAGGGGCCGTACGGCTACTTGTTTTAACCGATTCTGTTAAGCTGATTAGGTGAACAGTTGCACAACCACAAACCGTATCTCGGTGCATTAGGGTACATTTTTCACATTACACTGCTTCAGCTCTTGTTTCGAGCCCGCGTTAAAAGGTAGCCGACCTTAGGGAGGGACGGAACCTTATCCCTGTGAGAGCTATGAAAAAAGGTGGGTATTTCTATAGAAGCAGAGCTGTATTATGATAGATATGGAGTTGTTACCTTTTTACAAAACAAAGCTTCCAAGTAAAAAGCCCTGACCAGAGTATAAGGTATTTAGTTTAGCCCCAATGAAAAACAATGCAGCCATATATTGGGTAACAATGTCAGGTTTGGGGTTGGCGAGATAGAAATAAATAAAATAGTGTTGCATAACAACCAGTCAGCGGCGTCATACATATGTCATCGCACCAAATGGAGTTGAAATTTAATAGCGAGTGTCAATCTTCAGTTTCGTTTTTGCAGATATGGCAACCCACAACCAATCACCACGGCAAATCTGTGACCATTATAGTCAGTGGCCGTCCTAGGTAAGTTTTTGGGTGTTGTGAGATCTCAAGTTAGCACCTTGCCAAGCACAAAGATACAGCTCTCTTTATGCAGTAGCTTACACGGGTCGGGTGATAAAGCTAAAGTAAGCGAATGACAGATGGAGACTAGAGTTTATCGCTTCGGGTTCTTCCTCCCTCATGTTAGAGAAGTAAGGAATCAGATGTAGGCACTATCGTTGGCATAGAGGGCGAAGACGACTCCCCTTTTAACTAGAAGCAGGTCTTCCAGGAACAGTATGTCATCAGTGTAGATGGTGTAGAATGCGGGCGACACACAGCTCCCCCCCCTGCAGTACTCCCACACCGATCGAGGTGAACTCAAACTGCTTATCCCGGGGTGTGATGTAGGGACTCACGTCTCCCAAAAGCAGTCGCTCAGCAGTAATAATATGATGGGGCCGTAGCTAGCCAGCTGTCGTTTATCCTTGCCATTCTTTGGAAGGATGATCAGCTTGCTAGTCTTCCATATCGAGGGAATGTCCGGGTCTGAAGATTCCATTAAAGAACCAGTTCAAGCAAACTATGCCCCTTATAGGCATTTGTTTGAGAGCGGGGTTCGCGATTACGTTGTGACCCGGCGCCTTCAACTTCAGACTCCTAATGGCTCTGTACACCTCCGTTGGGGCACTGAACTCCTCCCTTCCTAAGACTTGCTTGTGGTGTTCCAGGATGGCGACTGAGACCTCTGGTGTGAAGCTTGAACTATCCTTCCAAATGGTCAGCTAATACCTCTGGCCCTCTAAGGCTGAGTAACACCGTTGCCCTTTTGCCATCTAAAAGTGGGCATACGGACACTTTACTCTGGGTCAGGTAGCTGTTGAGGTTGTACAGATTGGTCTTGTCTTCACACAAGGCAATGCAGTCATCCGGAAGCAATAGCGGCCGCCAAAGAATCCTCTACCACTGAATTGCCTCGCACCACCTGGCATATAGAACTCCTTCTGGACCTAAGAACCCTGCGCCTCTCAAAGCATAAACTCCGGCAGTTGTAGGCCCACACCCGCTGCCCAAGGGAGTTGGACGCAGTAACAAAGAGGTTTGCAGATGAGGTCAAGACTGGCAGTCTGGTCACTTTGCACTGCCCTAGGGCCGCCACTGATTATAATCCCACAGTCATACCGCTGTTTGGCATCACGCCGCGCAACTTGTGAATATGCAAACTCACACTAGCCAACATTTGGAGAAGCCGTGTGGAAAAAATTTAAGGTGTCCATCCGATTATCGGCAGCCGATCAGCGCCAAATGGCGTGATATGGTATGTTTTGCCTAGTTGCATGTTTTTTTTTTTTTGTTTGTTTAGTGACTTGTAGCATAATAAGCCCCACTTCATTAAACAAGCACTTTTTCAAAGCACAAGCATTTGAAACAAACTCATGCTACTAGGCACAACACAGATGTCAATATTGTACGATTGCATTTAATTTGTGGCAGACTTCACTGCTACATGCATAACAACAATTACAAGTAAACCAACCTCCAATAAGTTTGTATCTGAGAGATTCAGCCTGCGCGATGGCGCAGAGACCGCGGGTAGCCACTTTCTCTGCATACAATTCCACAGACTGCTCGGGGATATTGAACCTCTTTTGAACTACGGATGTAAGTTCACGGATCCTGCGGCCCTTCTCTCCGAGCACGCTCTGTGTCCTGGTAGCCATGATGATGATCTCCGACTTGGTGGGGGTGACGCGCACCTCCACGCCGGAGTAGCCATCCTCGGCCAGCTCCCGAGTGAGAAACTCATTCAGTTCCGCCTTGAACACTCCGTCTCCGACGAACTGCAATGTTTAGTAAAGGTTATGTTTTGAACATTTCATTGTACACAGTTTTCGACGCTCTGAACACTTCACGATAATCTTGGAGAACTATGAGCAATATTTATAGTAATATGAGTAACAATCGTAAGGGTTTAACAACAGAAACATTGAAAAAATTCACGATAGAATCGAAGGTTACAAATATCCACCGACATCACAAATCTCACTATCAGAACAGAACCAAATTTTATTTTGGTACGTGCTGTAGACATCATAGCAGGGTTTTGTTAACTTATTTTTACATTATTTTCACAGAATTTCACGTACTTTTCGCTTTTTCGAAATGTTGTTCGCCGCCATGATTGTAAAAGGAGCTGAAAAGGCCGAAAAGAAAAGGATGACAAAACAAACTGTCCTGCCTGTCACTGTCAAGTACTGTCAACTTCAAACAAAAAAAGTGAATAGTGATGTGCAAAACAATTGGTAAAACAAACCGATAAATTCCGGAAACTGTAAACGACAATGAAAACAATGACGATAGAATAGTGGGCTTGAGCCACAGATCTACTACCTATTCTAAGACGCGTCGCAATGTTATGGCCTACAAGTCGCTCAAAAGTGGACACCGAGTGCGAGGTTGCCAATCTTACAATACTCTCGTGTACTCTACGTTACGATCCATGTAACAAAAAGAGAAACATGACAGTGTGTTGACACAACGAACGTCGGAGCGGCAACGCCGCATGGCTCGGTCTATTATTAGATTATTAGTTTAAGGCGTGGCTAGGCTCAGTGCCTCTGGCTTCAACAAGGTGTGTTGCCACAATAAAATGATTTGCTATAAGTTAGGGTAAGTAGGTTGGTAACAATACTACCTTTTAAATATTTATATTTTATACACTATCTGCTGCAACCCGCGGAGCTACCTGCAATTTTCTGGGAAGAAAAGTTCGTTACTTTTTTTTTATTTTTTTTTATTCTATTTATTTTATATATATTTTTTTTTTTTTTAAATCTTATTTTTTTATTTTATTTATTTTTATTAATTTATTTATTCAAATTACAACTATCATTACAGGAATGTCCTAATTCAATAGCGTATGTCAACATAATAATTTATAAACCTAGCTTATAACACAATTAAACACATTAAACATTAAATTAATTACACATTACATTATTTTCATTATTATTACATAAATTTTTATCATTATAAATTTTATATATTTGACTTAGCCCATGATCTAAGAAAACAAGGTCTAGCAATCTGGGAGTGGTCCCGCAATGACGTCACTGTCCAGTTGCCACTTTATTCAATCATCTGTTACGTGGTGTATCGTCATCTCTCTCGAACCTGTTGTAAATTGACATCATGACATCATTGCGGGACGCCCACATGGACATTTGTTCTCGGATTGCTATACCTGGCGGAGTATATTATTATACCATGACTTAGCCGTTTCCTCGTAAAAAAACAGACAGCAAGTTACTTGCGTTTTTATTATAATTATTTGTTAGGATTAGAATATAGTACTAGAAAAAAGGTTGTGAAGTAACCATAGCATGATTTTTTATGATTAGACATCGGATTATATGCATTTGCATGTTTGCATATGCAAATGCATATAATGCTATTTTTATAGCGTTATTGCATATTTTGATACTTTTTCATTGATAATGCTTATTTCAGTAGTTATGCTAGTATGTTGGCAGAGTAAGGCATGTTGTATTACGCCGTCAACACATCCGACCGCCGAAAACATGCCTCTGTGCAAGTCCTTCGAAATAATAGAAAAAATGATTGAACAGAATAACGCCCTTCCGAGTTCACTATCGCAAAAGGTTCGTGGCAAATTGAGTGCAGTTATGCATAAAAATCCCGGTCTTGAAGGAATAAAGGCACCGGACAAACTCTGCCTGAAGAGGTCTCTGCAGAAATGGCGTCAAATTTTAAGTTCTGTCCTGTAACGTCAGTTGACGTCGAAAGGTCATTTTCAGCCTATAAATTAATATTAAGTGACAATATTTTTCTAGGTTTCCTGCAGCAAACTTGTGAAAGTTTGCTGCAAGAAACCTAGAAAAATATGTTATTGTTTACTGTCACAAGAATTATAATAAATAAATAAGTTATTATTAATAATATATAACTTATTATATGAGTATTATATAATAATATTATTGCAAGCAAGTTATTATTGTGATAAATTATAATATAATAAACGTAAGTTCTTATTATAATTGTATTTTTGATTGTGCATATTTTATGCATATTTCGCCCTTTTTTAGTGCATATTTTCATGCATATTTTGGCATTTTGATAGTGCATATAATCCGATGTCTATTTATGATTAATTAAAAATAATAAAAAAGTCAAAGATTTAATACGGAAGGGGGGTCCCCCCATGCAACAAACGTTTTTGTTAAACGTATTTTTGGATTTGTTCTAGTGTAAAAACGGTGATCCGTACAAGCGTCAAATTTGGCGGATTATAGTGAACATAAGTAAAACAACAAATAATAAATACTGGCCAACTGCGAGTCGGTGACAAATTTCTGTTCGCGGTCGGTACTTGGATGGGTGACAGCCTGGGCGTGATGTTGTCTTTTTGCACAACTTTTTGTATTTTGTGATTGTAAAAAACCCTCAGCGCGTGAGCCCGACTCGTGCTTGGTCAGTTTAGTTTTTTCATGAATGGAATTATGTATAACATTCCAAATAATTAGATAAATAGATAAAACTCTAATGTTTACAGTACAAATTTCACGAACAGCGCGTAGCTTTTTGAATCGGTTCGCCGAAATCGCCTTTTGCTTTTCCAGCTTCATAACTGTGGCCTCATCATCATCATCATCATCAGCCTGTAAACGTCCACTGCAGAACAAAGGCCTCCCTCGTAGAGAGGGGTGTTGCCATAATCCCCACGCTTGGCAGGCGGCCAAGTGGCCGCCTGTGGCCTCATTAATATATATTTAATATTAACATTCGTCATATTCATATGGGCATAGAAGGGTCGGTATTTTGCACTTCTTGCAATGTGCCAGCTTTTTTCAGCAATGTGACAGGATCAGTTGGAAGCCTGCAGAACGAATAATTTATGTTAGTTGCGGTGGGTAATTTCTTTCATAAACTGGCAACATTCATCATTAATTTTCTAAGTGAATAATTTGTTAAAATACATAGAATTAGACCACAAATCGACCCAAAAACTGACTAATTATGAATAAAATGTTTATGAATTGATATCCTGAATGTCTTTAGGTAATCGTTACAAGCGTTATTATGTTTACTTACTTGTGAAATAATATTTCATCGTTTTGTCTCTTACTGCGCTTCTTGCAGTCCAAAATGCTACAACCAAGCATTGTAGAACCATTTTTACAGTTATTACTCCGAGAAAAGACGCACATAACACATTGAATCACCAAAAAAAGGCAATAAATAATATTCAGACCCGTTTTGTTTGTCATTGCACCGTCAGATTTTGACGTTCCCAGTCCTAAAAAGAGGACACGCCGATAAGGACAAAAAGTCTATTTATGTCCTTTTTGTACTTGTGCTGAGCCATATCAAGTTGTCTCTTTCACTGAAATATATTGCCGATCTGGTTGTGTATATCTGTGGCTTGAGCATTTGGATTGTCTTTCTTTATTCAACGGTCTATGGGCAGCATGGGCAGTCTAATAGTGCTAACAGACGCTCGAACGCAGCTGACGGACCGCCGTCCAACCAACGGGAGAGAAAGAGTGAGAATATCATATTTACCTCTCTTTCTCTCCCATTGGTGAGACGGCGGTTGAAGTCAGCCGCGTTCCAGTGTCTGTTAGCACTATCATCATCAGCCGGAAGGGAAGACGTCCACTGCTGAACATAGGTCTCCCCCTTTAACCTCCACACTGAACGACAGCCTGCCTTTTGTATCCACTGGATGCCCGCGACTCTCACAATGTCGTCGGTCCATCTAGTGGGAGGCCTCCCTACGCTGCGTCTTCCGGTTCGTGGTCTCCACTCCAGAACTTTTCATCCCCATCGGTTATCGGTTCTTCGAGCGATGTGGCCTGCCCATTGCCACTTCAACTTGCAAATTTTAACAGCTATGTCGGTGACTCTGGTTCTTTGGCGAATATCCACGTTTCGGATCTTATCGCGCAAAGAAACTCCGAGCATAGCTCTCTCCATTGCCCGCTGTGTGACTCTGAGCTTTTCCAAAAGGCCAACAGTTAAGGACCACGTCTCAGTACCATATGTCATCACTGGCAACACACACTGGTCAAAGACCCTCGTCTTGAGGCACTGTGGTATCTTGGACGAGAAGATGTCACACAATTTCCCGAACGCTGCCCTTCCGAGTTGGATTCTTCGAACGACCTCTGTGCCTAAGTTGGACTTACCTAACTGAACAATTTGTCCAAGATAGGTGTAATGGTCAACAACTTCGAGAGTATTGTTCCCAACGACTACCGGCACGGGTTCAACATGGACATTGGACATAATTTTTGTCTTGTCCATATTTATCTTAAGACCCACCTGTTGGGAAAGGCTACTGAGGTCGCTGAGCATCGTATTGAGATCCTCCAGCGACTCTGCCATGATGACTATATCATCGGCAAAACGAAGGTGAGTGATGTATTCGCCATTGATGTTGATGCCGAATCCGTTCCAGTCCAAAAGCTTGAAAACGTCCTCCAATGCGTTCGTGAACAGTTTCGAAGAGATAACATCTCCCTGTCTCACGCCTTTCTGCAGTTGGATTGGTTCCGTGCTCTCGTCCTGTAATCGGATCGACATGGTGGCGTTTCTTCATCACTTCGATATACCTATAGTCGATATGACAACGTTGGAGGGACTGCAATACTGCCCAGGTCTCAATTGAATCGAAGGCTTTTTCGTAGTCCACAAACGCTAGGCATAATGGCCGATTATACTCCTCAGTCTTCTGTATAATCTGGCGGAGCGTGTGAATGTGGTCTACGGTGCTCCAGCCTTTACGGAAACCGGCTTGTTCGGGGGTCTGGAAGTCATCAAACCTGCTTTCGAGACGGTTCGTAATGACTCTGGAGAACAGCTTGTACACATGGCTCAAGAGTGAGATGGGTCTATAATTCTTCAATAAGGTGTTATCACCTTTTTTGAAGAAGAGCACCACCACACTCCTGTGCCATGCTTCAGGCGTAGTACCTTCGAGAATGACGGAATTAAATAACTTCTGGAGAACTAAAAGTACCGGTTTTCCACCCGCTCGCAGTAGTTCTGTCGTGATTCCGTCATCACCCGGCGCCTTGTTGTTCTTAAGCTGTTTCAGAGCCATTCTAATCTCGTACAAGCTGATGTCTGGGATGTCCTCAGTGTAATGTCGGGTCAGTTTCGCTCTCTTGTCCTGAGCTGTACTGACAATATGCTGTCGTGTCGAGGTGTACAACTGTCCGTAAAACCTCTCGAGCTCTCTCAGAATCTCCGGCTTTGACGAAATGATACTGCCATCCTCGATCTTCAGCTTCGTCATTTGGCTTTTCCCAATAGACGAATTCTTCGCGAACACTTTCGAGCCCTGGTTTCGCTCAATTGCGTCCCTAATACATCGGAACGCAGATCGTGTCGCACCGATTTCGAGATTCGTCTATTAAGTTGGCCATATTCCGACATATCAGCTGAAGATTACAGTCTCATCTCAGTCCGGTCCTTCATTACCTTAATGGTTTCGTCTGAGAGCTTCTGAGGTCTTTTTCGGGGTGGGGTCTTAAAGAACTTGGACCCCACTGCTTGGACAGTTTCCACCAGCCCATTGTTTAATTCGTCTACAGTTCCGCTTTCGGCAAGGCCCTGGAAGCGATTATGCAGTTCGAGTTGGAAGTCATTAGGGTTTTGGATTTGGGCATGACCAGGACGGAGCGTGGACTTCACCAGACGCGACCTCTCTAGCTTGATGTTGATATTCAATGTGCCTCTGAAGTCTGACAATACGGTGATCACTACCGGTTTTCACCGTTAGCACTATAAAGAGAGGGAAATATGATATTCTCACTCTTTCTCTCCCGTTAGTTGGACGGCGATCCGTCAGCCGCATGAACCTGTCGCGGTCGTGTCAGGTTCATGCTCAGCCGCACCTCAGCCGCGTCCGAGCGTCTGTTAGCACTATTACTGTATTTGTAGTGTTACTATTTATTTATAATATATATTAATATTTAACCCGTACCGCGCAAGAGGCTGAGTAGCCGCGGTTGCCAGAAATGCGAGAGTCCAACCGAATTTTCGAAAACTGACTGGATGTAAAATAAAAAATATTTTTTTTCCTATCAATTTGACATTGTATGTTCATATATTATATATATTATTCATTGTCTTGAATTGTTGTATGATATTTTCAATTGATTATATATCTAAGTATTCACCATTAATTTAAAAAAATTAAATACTCACAGAATCTCGTGATGCAATTATTATTCTTGAATTTTCTTGCGCCATCACACACTTGTTGATAATAATATGCTATTTTTTCACATTAAATTACTATCACACCACTTTCACAACAAGGGAGTACTATTTCCGCAACTTTTACACTAACTACTTGACACTAATAGGCAATATTGACTTCAAAAACTAAAACTTTATCGCGAACCATTTTTACGTTATGTTTCCGCCATGTCGGTTTGTCAAACACTGTCTAAACGGGGGAAACCCACTCACAAAGTATAGGTCCCCCCTGACACGGTAAGGATGCATCGATTCTCTAGTGATTGAAGTAAGCTAGAGGCGAAAGAACTTACATTGTCTTTGGAACGTTCATTCGAGCGGGAATAAATTGACGAATAGCGGTAATTTCCTTACGCACCGCTCCGGTGCCTAACGCGCGTCGAGCACTTTTCGCTTACGCCGACATGCGGTGCGTAACACATTCAAAGGGTTAAGATCTACGGTTAAAAATGAAACAAGTAACGGGTACATAATAGACCAACTTTTTATTTAAAAAACCTGACTACATTCACCCAAACCAGTGCATTCATATTTTATAAGGTGATAAAAAAGTAATGCATATATTTATAACCAAAGTGAAATGTTGATACATACAATAAAGCATTTACTTAAATTCAAATAACATTTTATTCACAACTCTGATACATTCATAGTTTTAATATACTTAGGTACAATAGAAATTGGAATGAGATAATTGATATAACAACATTTTGCCATTGAAATTGAGCTAAATACAAACTGATCTTACTACTATAAACAAGGTATATAATAGATATTGTGGCAAACAAAAAGGTTAAATAAAAAACTGATTACTTCACTAATACATCATGTATAATGTAAATCCTTATCAGTCTAACTTATACATTGTGTTTTCTTATCAGTATTGGACCATTTTATACGAAATTAAATACCATTTTCACTCCCATATACAAAATATACTCTATTATGTAATACAATTTAAAAAATGCGACAAATCCATTTGTAACGAACAGAAATTATTCAAGAATGAGGTGCGTTTGCATTGGTTTGGTTTATGTTAATTCTTGAGCAGATTTTTGATAAATTTTTGGTATTTATTATAATTATAGCAACACTGATTTATAAAGTCTGGTAACCCGAAGGTTTTTGTTCATTATAGAGATATGTTCATCTCGTATGAAAGTATAAAGTCGATTCGATGTGCACGAGTGATGTATAGAAGTCGCGTATGTCAAACAGTTCTTACATCCACCATAGTTTACATTAAACTTAGAAAATGTTCTTCTTAATACACCAAAACAGGCGTTTGCTGTATTTACCTGCAAAATAAATAAATTTGTACATTTAACTCTGATGTAATATTTAAAAGGGTTTATTTGCATTGTTATGTATTCCAATCATTGTAGATTGTTTTTAAATGTAGGCAGAAGTATACGATGTCGTATCAAGTCTTGAGATATGCATCACCTGTATCTGTCATGTTATTATAGGCCTTCTCTTCCAGTTTGACATCCAAGTCAATAATTTGTAAACAAATTGAATTGGTGTCAGTTACAGAAGGCCAGTTTCTGTATGGTGCCGAGTATCGTTGAAAGACAGGCACAGGCAGAGATACTTAAATACTGCTTCACATTGATACAGAATTTATATCATAACGCAATTACCCTATACTAAGCCGAATGGAGGTCATTGTACTCATTATTATGAATAACTTTTACTACAAAACCAACCCTGAAATCGCGAAAAAAAAGCAGCTGTTCCATAGAAATGTATGGAACAGGGGCCTTACGGACAACTGCTACTACGGCACCAAACTAACGTTAAATCCGCTCAGTTGGAAAAACACGCGAACGTGAACTATATCTGGGCGCGTTAAGGTTCATGTTCGAGTGTTTTTCCAACTGAGCGGATTTAACGTTAGTTTGGTGCCGCAATACCAGTTGTCCGTGAGGCCCCTGGACTTGAAGATGGAATGAATTCCTCTAGAATATATTTTTTCTTTTTTGGAAATCATTTCCCGGTCTCATTATACCAGGCTTATACACGATGGAAACGTATGACGCATTTTAGTTTCTGATCTGATACATTTAGTATCGGGGACAAAATATAGAATGCGGAACTCGTAGAATCTTCCAAGATAATTTGCCTTATTTGTTTGTATGTATCTTTCGAACTGTAATAGATAGTCATTTTTAAAATTTCACAGAATATGTAATGTTACAGCGGATTAACTAAGATATACTAAAAAAGTCAAAAAGTAAAAACGAATGGGGGGTCCCTATACAACAAACGTGTTTTTTAACGTATTTTTGTATTAGCTCTAATGTAAAAACGGTAATACGTACAAGCGTCAAACTTGGCATGATCATAGTACACAGACACACTCTAAAGTATAACGAATGATAAATAATGGCCAATGGCCAAGTGCGAGTTGGTGATAAGTTTCTGTTCATTACCAAGTTAGAACTGGTAATTTCGTTATTGAATTTTATGGTTGTACGGAACCGTCAATGCACGAGCCCAACTCGCACTTGGCCGGTTTTTTTTTATGATAGGATATTAATGATGTAAATGATACTGACTGCTGTGCTTGTTCCATGGGCGGCGCCATGCGACAGACGAGCTGTATGGCGGAGCGCAGGGCTCCGGCGAGCGGCGCGGGTACGGCGGGGCGCGCCGCGGTGCGCTCGGCGACGGCGCGCAGCTCGTGGAACGTGTTGCGCGTGTAGGGGTTGCGCCGCGACGCGTAGCGCCACGTCACGAAGTAGTAATACACGAACGGCGTCATCAGACCGCAGTACCCGCTGCAAATAACATAACATCTATATCTGTACTATTATTATAAAGAGGAAATATTTGTTTGCATTGAATAGGCTCCGAAACTACTGAACCGATTTGAAAAATTCTTTCGCTGTTGGGAAGCTACACTATCCCCGGGTGACATAGGCTATAATCTATACCCGTGCGAAGCTGGGGCGGACTGCTAGTCTTCTATTATAGATATATAAAAGAAAGCCGTGTTAGTTACACTATTTATAACTCAAGAACGGCTCAACCGATTTGGCTGAAAATTGTTGGGGAGGTAGCTCAGAACCAGGAGACGGACATAGGCTACTTTTCATCAGCACCATCACCGTTTTTTATCACTATGCGGGTGAAAGCGCGGGGCGCAGCTAGTATAATATAAAACCGCTGCCACTGGATGCCAGAGTCGCTGGCATCCAGTGGATGCTAAAGGCAGGCTGTCGTTCAGTGTGGCGGTTAAAGGGGGCGGCCTATGTTCAGCAGTGGACGTCTTCTGCATGATGATGATGATGACAATATAAAACAGCTAACGGACGTGTGGATTTAGTTGACCTCAACCACCGTCTGACCAACAGGAGAGAAAGAGAGGGAATTATGTTATTCTCACTCTTTTTCTTGAGTTGGTTCGACGGCGGTCCGTCAACCAAATCCACCGTCTGTTAGGTACTTTAACGAGACACCATTCGTCTTTTCGCCATCTAGTTTTAAATATCAGAACTACCTAGGGTTGTTACCTGTCCCTATTTTGATGAAATTGTCCCGCGTCTCGATAATCTATAATTTTGTCCCGATTTTTTACGGCGCGACTAATGCATTCAGACAGCACAATGACGCGTCGCAAAAGTACGCGTCGATTAGAGGGCCATTAATTAATTACGTAACGTAAGGACGATTTTGGCCATTTGACCCCCCGTCATCACGATGACGGACCGATTGTCCCGATTTATTTTATGGCAACCCTGGAACTGGCTCTAAGGGCAGTTACCGCTTACCATCAAGCGGACAGAATGGTCAATAGACGTTCTTTAATAAAATAAAAAAAACGAGACCGGAACCCGCCCGATGCATCAGGGACCTTACGGCTATCTGTTTTAAGTGATTGCGAAACGTTATGCGACCGCAGACCGTCTCGCCGTTAAGGTTCACGTTCGCATGATTTTCCGCAATGCGCTGTTTCGAGCCCGCGTTAAGAGATACTCATAAGGGCCCTGTTCTCTGCAACTCTTCATCATCAATCCGTGAAGTCAGTTTTTTTTAAACAATGTCACATAAGCAGCCATTAAACGTCCACTACTGGACAAATGCCTCCCTCTTAAAGGGGGTGTTGCCATAATCCCCACGCTTGGCAGGCGGCTTGGGGATCGCAGTACGTTCACCGTGTACTAATAGGACGCTGCTGCCCATCCTCCGGTGGTTCTGGTCGCAGTTTTAGGACATACCCGGGTCCACAATGTATCGTAGAGTGACTCACAAGAGCGCCATGAACACTACGATGGGGAAGAGCACGATCTCGGCGAGCGCGGCGGCGCGCAGGATGTTGCGCGACTGGAACTCCACCAGCGAGATGAGCAGCCGCGCCACCCACATGGAGTTCTGCCCCAGGGTCTGGAAACAATACACACAATCTGTTTATATCTATTTTCAACCAACTTCAAAAAAGAAGGGGGATCAGCATCATATAGTTTTTTTTTGTTACTTCATATCTTTGTCATTTATGAACCGAGTAAGAAAATATTTTTTTTTAATTGAAAGGATATACTTTCAGATTGTTTCCATAGAAATATCGAACCCGGTTCAATATTTTGGCTTTTAAATCAAAATAAACGAAATTGGAATTGTTCCCATGTCTACAGATTCGCGTATTTTTCTAATTTTGTAGTGACACTGACAATGCCCCTGGTATTGTAGGTGTCTATAGGCAGGGTGACCAGTAGGTTGTGTCAATTATACTATAATATAAAAAAGTCGGTTTTTTAAATTGATAATTATTTCGATCAAGGTCGACCTTTTGACCTTTTATATCTACCTCTTTGGGCGTAGCAACTAGAATTCATAAAATGTCTGCTAAATGAGTGTACCTAATTAACTATTTAGTCCTTGATAATAACGACGGCATGTGACGTTAACTACAATAGCTTTGCTTAGTTCTAAGTAGACAGGGCAAAGGTCCAACATATGGTTTGTATCTGACAAACTAATATAAGTACTTATCTGCTACTTAATACTGATATTTTTTCCTTGGCCCTTGCTTAGCAACTTAAGATTATAATTGTAATAAATTTATATGATTATTTACGGGACCGTGGTAAGCCCGTAAATAATCATATAAATTTAGTGAACAACCGTGATAGTTGAAAATTATAATAGTTTAAAAAACATGCTTATGTGATTAGTAAAACAAACTAAACCCAAACTCGAGGAGTTTCCTAATAGCTACTCTATCCACCTCAAATTCAAATTATTTATTTGTCAGAACATGGTAGGTACACATACATATAAAGTCGCATACATTGTCGTAAGAATGGAGACGTATCTCATGTCCTTGCTTGTTACAGCATACACCTCCTGGCTCCATTAACAGATCAGGGGGCCTACCATAAGGTGTATAAGTAATGTTATTTTGATAATACTTTCTAATTTCGTACCATAGACTATAAAATACATTATCATTATGTTATTACAACGGCTAGGAAGTTTTGATGACGTCATTCTATTTCGTTCACTCATATTTATGAATTTTAATGATCTTTGGTCATTGCTTGTTTTTTTTTTTTGGGTTTTGGTCTGGCTACAAAGAGTGTTACACTCGTAGGTAGGTTCACAAATAACAACACACTGTATACCGTAGAAAGAAAAGCAATTTTATTTACAAAACATTGACATGGCCTTACATTGCCGCGAACGAAACACTTGCGCGATCTAATTTTTCCTATGGCGCCATCTAGCGATATTACTCGGAACTAAATAAAGAATGCCAATAGATTTTACCATGCAATGCGCTCTGGGTTTGGACAAAGGCCTTTGGACCATGTCTTTATTTTGAATCACGGCACTTTATATCATTGCTTGGTTCATTGCCGCAGTGATGCCAATTTAGGGTATTTTACCCTAGATTTAGAGTAAACATTATGTCGCAGAGTAATTTTTAGGGTCTAGAATTGTTTAGGGACTTTATAATCTTGAGGGTATTTTTTTTTGTTACAAACAACAATTCTTGTAACCTTGAAAACTGATTAATTATGGCTACAGATATATTAGTAGTATTGTATTGGGGTATTGTACTAGTATTGTACATATATAATATATTAGTATTGTACCATAATGGCGTGTGTAAATCAGAACGCACGTTCGATAAAAATTTGACCATTAAATATAAAAGAACTTGTTGTATTAATTATCTAAAACTAAAACTTTAGCCTTAGGGTATTTTTATATAAATAGTAATGGTTTAAGGGTAAAATTAATCAGGCGTTGGGGTAAAATGAAAATCTAGCTTGGCATCACTGCATTGCCGTCAGATTGCTTGGGAGTTTTGGCGCTAACGTGAAAAAAAACATGTCGGCTCGTTGAATTATTTTCCTATACTTGTGTATTTTCTAGTGTTAATGTGTAGTAATTGGTGAATTATTATTTATTAAGTGCTCGTAAACATGCTCGAGTGTGGGTAAGTGATATAACGAGGTGAAACATGTTTTGGAAACAACACGAAAATACATGTTTCACCTCGTGCATTCTGAAATGCACTGCACGTCGTAAAATGAAAAAAAAAAAAAAAAGGAAATCAAAAATATTTATTTCAATGACAGTAACAACAAAGAGCATGTTCCTATTTACATCTTCAGTGTTACGAGAATCAAGATGGCACGGATTCTTTTTTTGCATCGGCACTAATGGTGTGATTCAGAACTCTTAGATGTTTAATAATTTACGAAGACCTGTGACGAAGACAATGTAGACAGTTTTTTTTCCTCCATGATGATTTTCGCGTCGCACTCTTGTGCATTTGGCAGTGTCAAGTAATTATATTGATATCAAGTTTGCTAAACATTATATGTAGTCAAACAAATCAGTCAGAGTCAAGCAAAGTAAGTCACGGTCAAGTCAAAGTCATGCCCTAGTAAAGTGGTGGAGATTTTACAAGAGGCTTCTAGGAGCTTTAGAAACAACACGAAAATACACGTTTTAGCGCCTAATATCACTTTCTCAGACTCAAGCACGTCCACGAACACTTATTAAATAATAATATATCAATAATACCCTTTAGCACTTAAAAGTGATTGTTTTATTAATTAATATAGCGTATCGATAAATAATAATTTAAAAATGAAATTTATTTATTTGATTTTTCATAATGACTGCGTGTATCGGAACGCGATTCGAAACTTTAGTAAAACGATAATGTAGCGTTGTCCGTTTTGTTTTATCTTACGTACCATAATCAAAAAATGTATTATGATTATATTATCGTAAATGAATGTAAGTAAAAAGAACGGTAACGGCTTAGTAGAGCAAGACAGCGCTATAGATTTGTGTTGCCGTTTCTACTTTCTTGGACTTGTCTGAACGCGTAGAAGTAGCTATAGGCATCTATAGGTGAGTATACGTACTTAATTATTTTATCGCACTGTGTTTTGAATATTTTTCAGAATAATTTCCCAGTGAGAAAATTTTGGCGTTGCACGTCTAGTGCGTTTGCCTGTGTTGAGTATTGAAATTATATCAAGTTCTATTAAATATCGTCAATTAGGTCAGAGTCAAGTAAAAAAGTCACGGTCAAGTTCGAGAAAGTGTCACGTTTGATTGTCGGAGGCCTAGAAGCTCTAACACTAGGGTTGGCAACTCAGCCTGTACTATTTTTTTTTTTTTTTAAGATTTTTTATTTCTTAAAAAAGTAACACCTTAAAAATAATAATTTACTGTTGGTCCCCACACTAGGACAAAGCCTGTCTCGTGGAGGCCATAAAACAAATTAACAAAAAAGATATACTTATATTTTACGAAACTACGACAAGAGCTCACAAGTAATAAAAAACTAGATTAACAAAACAAATAACATAACATTAAGAAATAATTTTAAAAAACTTTTCAGTATTATCATAGGATAAGGATAGAAGCCACTTTTGAACAATGCGCTTTGCCTGGTTAACCGAAAAGTGTTTGACATCTAGCGTTTTAACTATTTTGTTGTAAATGAATGGAAACAGAAAATTAGGAAGTTTTTGAGCGAATTTGGTGCGAACAGAGGCATGGGGAGTTCTGAAAGTGCGATTTTTTAGTTTCTCGAGGTAGTCCGGAGAGATTAGGACTTTAGAGTGGTGCTTAATAAAAACACGAAGGATAAATAATTGACGGACAGTTAAACATTTAGCATCGTCGTACAGTGTTTTTGTGGGGCACCGGAAGGGCTTTTTGAGCATAGTTTTAAGAACCGAGCGTTGTGCTCGCTCAAGTCCCAGCATAAACGTGACAGCAGAACCTCCCCATATGGTAATGCAGTAACTGATAATAGATTCACAAAGCGATGAGTAAACAAGTTGCAGAACCCAGAGGTCTGCAGAATTGCGTAACAGTTTCATGATGTATACGATTTTACGAACCCGCTTAGCTGTGGTCATTAGATGTGCTTTAAAGGATAGGTTTTCATCTATAACTACGCCAAGATAACGTATGGTGCCTACTCTGTCGATCAGTTGACATTGACATATAGAGTGGTTGCAGGCAATCGAGTGAATTTTGAGGCATATTGTCGCTCTAGGCTGGGAAGCTCGGGTCTTATGGAAGCAGATATAATTAGTTTTCTTAGCATTTAGAGTTAGGAGATTATTGTCCAACCAGTTACCAATCGCTCTCATGCCTGCTTCAGCCGTGTCCAGAGCTGTTTCCCAGGTTTTGCCATAAAACAGAGCAACTGTGTCATCTGCATAGCAAATTAGGTTAGCGGTTCGATTAACGGCTAGGTGTATATCATTCATGTAAATTATGAAGAGGGTAGGTCCAAGGACACTTCCTTGCGGGACGCCATAACTTATAGGTAGCTTTGAACTGGCAAGATTGTCAACTTTTAGAGATTGCCGTCTGCATGACAGGTAGCTCTGAAACCAACTCAGAGGTAAGCCTCTAACACCTATGTGCTCTAGCTTTTAAAGAAGAATTGGTACCGAAACCGTGTCGAAGGCTTTGGCGAGGTCCAGAAATACTCCAATACACTTTTGGTTTCCATCAAGAGAGCCGCTAATTAGGCTAGTTAAGGAGCTTACAGCATCTTCAGTAGATTTACCCGGCCTAAATCCAAACTGATTCTCTGAGAGAAGTTTATATTTTTCTAAGTAGGCTATTAGGCGTTTATTAACAATTTTCTCAAGTAGTTTAGAAAATATACCAAGAAGCGATATAGGTCTATAGTTTTCAGGGTTATTTGTAGTTCCTTTTTTGTGGATAGGAATTACAATAGCATGCTTCCATGAATCAGGAAAAGAACCGCTGGTCAGACTTAGGTTAAGTATGTGAGTGAGAGGTTCAATAACTACCAGCTTAATCTCCTTAATTAATTTTACAGTGAAGCCATCATCACCTGGAGCACTACCATTTTTCAGTTTGATTATTAATTTAGCGACTTCAAATATGTCAGTGGGTTGCAAAAAAAAAGCTTAGTGGGGCACTTTCACCCAGATTTAATTGTGAAGCTAAAGTTTTGGGGCTTTTATTGAGTTTATGTAGTAGGTGGCTAGCTAGATTCTCACCAACACTGGAAAAATAATTATTACAATAGTCTAATGATTGCTGAGGTGAGGTTTGAGCAGAAAGTAAATTAGTGGAAATGTTTTTACGATTTGATTTCTCACTGATTTTCTGAATAGTTTGCCACAGCTTTCTGGGGTTATGTTTATTATTATTAAGTTCAGTATTTTCATGACTTCGTTTAAGGTTGTGCATCAGGTTAGTAAACACGTTGCGGTAACGCGAGTATTTGTATTTAATGAGTATTTATTGTGTGCCTACTACAATATTATTCTAGTGATATATCTATTTATTCATCGGAGTCCTTTCGGTGGCCTAAGATTCTGACACTAGGGTTGGATAATACAACCAATATTTTCATGCCTCCTACATATTTTGGTGACTGGAACACACATTTGTTGGAGGCCTTCAGGAGGCCTAATAGTTCTCACACTATGATTGATAATTCAGCCTTTACTATCTTATCTACTACATATTCTAGCGATATAACTACATATTCGTCGGAGGCCTTCGAGTGGCCTAAAGTCCTAACACTAAGGTTACCAATACAGCCAGTTGTTTAATGCTCCTACATATTTTGGTGACTAAAACAGATTTTTGGCGGAGGCCTTCGGGAGGCCTAATGATTCTGACGCTAGGGTTGCCAATTCAGCCTGTATTATCTTGCTTACTACATATATTTTAGTGAATGACACGTATTTGTCGGAGGCCTCCCAGCGGCCTAAAACTGACATTTGGATCGACCGCTTAGTCTTTATAAACTTGGATTATGATTTAAGTATTTGTCAGAGGCCTTCGGGAGGCATGAAGCAGTTTTAATTTCAATGCGATAGTAAAAAAGTTGGTCCTGACTAACTTTTTTATTATCGCTAGAATGGAGCCTCATGGACGCAAAAATAATGTTATTCGCGTTGTTAAAACCAACTATGGTACGGGTTTAATTTAAAACTTTTGTATTACGGAATAATGAACGGAATCTAACGAACTATGATCGGGTGTGTGAGTGAGAACTCTGTATTAACGTAGAGCGTCGTCTCGTGCTTTCATAATAAAGCGGAAACGTTTTGACGGCTATGGTATGGTCAAAAGTAAAAATGTTTTGCGCTCGGAACGCTATGTTCACGCAGCATTGTTATTTTGTGTAACGCTTATGGTAAGGCCCCAGTTCGATAGTACCAAATTATTGGAGGTATTATCATTATAATTATATTATACTTGTAAAGTTTTAAATCGATATGACAATTATTAAAAGTAGGTTAAAATTGATTTTCATATTTCTATGTATTTCAGCCATGGTCTTCCCACTGCATGGCAAAGGGACATATTTCTTCCACTTTTCTCTATCCTGCGCCGGTGGACCAGTCTTTTGTATTGGGAGTTAAGCTCGTCCTGTCGTCTTTTTCTGGGCTTTCCAAGAGGTCTTATGGAATGCGGGAGCAATTCGGTATTGGTTCTTGCCCACAGCTCATCCGACATTCTACTTTTAGGGTCTGCCCAGTCCCACTACAGTTTAACGGCTTTTTTTCATGGTTTGATTATATAGTTAGTTAAAACAAGTCAATCTACTATATAAAAATAAGTCGGGTTTTCCTTCCTGACGCTATAACTCCAGAACGCACGAACCGATTTCCACGGTTTTGCCCAGTTTGTTCCAGCATATAGGTTTATAGTAGCGAGGCCGAAGGCCGAGCTCTACGCGTACGAAGTAGCGGGATTCAGCTAGTCTAATATATAAACAAGTGAACCTAATATAAACCACAAGCGTGGTAAGAAGAATACAGGTGGCACGAGCGAGACGACCGCACTTTACAGATACAACGCCGACCAATTAAGTTAAACAAATCTATTTATTAGTGATTTTTATGAATTCCGAGATACCAACATTGTCTTAGTAAAGTTATATGATTATTTGCAGGATATTTACTGTGGTAAGGTTGTGGAATGAGCTCCCAATCGACTCGTTGTCCTGATTATCTTAATGTTACACACTTGTGAATGAAACTCGGCTTTATTTCCGTATTGAATAACGTGAGGTCTTTCATTCTTCACTAATAAAACGCATTTATATAGACAATGATAAGTTGTTAACGGTACTTTTGTTTACTTTGTCTATAATTTTTATGTACTCTTTACATACAGGGGTACGCAGAAAGGGTGTACTAAGCCGAAAGGGGATAGTATTATAGTATATTGAACAACTTTTACTATGGGAGTAACTCTGAAATAGCGAAAAAAATATCAGCTGTTCCATAGAATACAGTCATTGATACTAGACAAAATGTATGGAACAGCAGTTTTTTTTGTGATTTCAAGGTTGGGCCCATAGTTGTTTATAATAATGAGTATAACAGACCCCTTTCGGCGTAACCCTGTATAACTCTCCTTTCTGTTTTCATTGCCCGCTCCCTATGGCTACCGTGATAATTAAAGAGACATTGAGAAGTGGACATTTTGAAAATTAGTCTTGTTTAGTCATGGTTGTTTTAAGAGGATTGAGTTCTTTTTAATTTAATAATAGGCTTGCTTTTGACCGCCAACTCGCCTTATGTTAAGTTATGATGCGGTCTACTATGGAGTACGCTTGCTACAAAAAACAAATCTATGGTAGGTAGTTAGGTACCTATGATATTAAAGTTTCGTCATATTTACCTTTCGATACATTTAAAAATACAATTCAGAATGAGTAACTACATACTTATAGATTGTTTATTCACATAATGATATGCTGTTGGCCTTTTCATTGTCTCCATTTATTTAATTTATTAGTATTGTCGTTAAGTACTGCTAGATAACATACTAACGACTCATTGTCATCTGTAATCCCAGTGAGTGTAGGAACAACCGGAAGAGGGACGAATATTATTTTAAACTCATTCAAAAACGTCTGCTAAATTCATTTTAGCTGGGATGTGCTTTGTCAACCTCTGTTAGATGTAAAATGTGACGCGAGAAAAAGAAACAAAGCACATTGTTGCTAACTTGCTAACACAAACTTATCGTGTTTCCAAATAGAACCAAAAGTCAACTCTGATCGGTACCCTTAGTACAAGTTTTGATAGTATTCGAAAACTTTTTTCGTTTACGTATTGTTCCATACATTGCTGGGCTGAAAGGTATACGAAAACTTTTTTCGTATTAGAGTGAAGCAATCTATACCGCCGAATACTACCGATTTTAGTTCCTCCGCGTTTCCGCTGGAGGCGCTTTACTACAATGTATGGAACAATACGTAAACGAAAAAAGTTTTCGAAAACTATCAAATCAAACTATCTCTCTCTCTCTCTCTATCACGTGGCTCGCAAAACTGGTATATCGTTACAAATATGTGGGTTTTGCATTATGGATAGAGCTGACAATGTCCCGCTACAGCAATAATAGCTGTATTGCCGTTATACAATAATACTCGTATAATGCACATTATAAAACGGATCTTAGTTAGCATTTTAAGGAAGGTATTAGAAAATGACCCCAATTTGGAATGACAAAGTCCGAAGTGGCTCAATTTGTTCCGTAATTTGGTATTCTATAGTAACATTTCGCGAGAAATGTCGGGCGATTTTAAGCTTGTAAATATAAGATAATTTGTAAGGTGGGTACTTATTTTGCGTGCTAAATGAATCTTTAACAACATGTTTACGTAATTTGTGTACAATCAAGTATAGTTGGTTTTAGCAGAAGTAAGAGGTGGTCGAGGTACGTGGAGGTACTTACGTCAAGGATGGTCAGCGAGTAGGAGGCCGCGTGGAGCAGCGCGAACAGGAATATCGGCGTCAAGATCACTGTGGCGCAGTCAAGGAAACTAACTATTCAAAATAACACAGTTTTAAAACAATGCATTCATCTTACTAACACTAGTAGTTCGCCCGAGCTGTGACACCGCGACACATAAATCTTCGGAACCCGTCGATCGATTTTGCGCACATTCGAACTTAATTTTCCTATTGAAATGAACTACTTGCCTACAAAGTTTCATGAAGATAGAATCAACGATACGCGAGTTATCGTCGAACAAACTATGCACGCCGAAATGCCGACTTGTCCCACCGTACCGGGTGCTGCGCTCGTGCATTTGATGGGTTTATTTAAATATAAAATCAGTCAAATTTTTATATTAATGTGCTTCGGTCATTTTACGAGGTTAATATTTCAAAATATGTAGAACAATGTTTAGTTTTAATATTTTCCATAACGATTAGAATAAATGGGAAAAACTGTATCCCTTTTTTATGGTCATAATAAACGTAATATATATTAGTATTTTGAAATGTGAACGAAACTCCATTTTTCAAAAATAAACTAATATTTTATTTCAAGAAAAAAATAAAATAAATCATGTTAAGTCTGTTAAGCCGTTATGGAGTTGATAGGACAAACATACACAAAAAGTTTCGCGTTGTATGTAGTTTACATATTTCAATGGCAAAACAATCAATCATTATTAACAAAATATTTACGAACGACTCACGTACAAAAGCCCTTCAGTGGTCTGGTGACGTAACTCTTGCATCATGACCTAACTAATGACCTGGGCGATGGTGGCCGAGCGGTAGCATGTGCGCTTTACAATCTGATGGCACCCGGTTCGATCCTCGGCCCTGCACCAATGACTTATTTAGTATTTAAATAGTGTGCAGTTACGATGCCATCGCTCAACAACGGTGAAGAAAGACATCGTGAGGAAACCGGTATGTCCAAGAACCCTCAAAAGTTCAAAGACATATGATATTCACCAGCATGCACTGGTACAGCATGGTAGATTAGGGCCCATCTTCTCTCTCAGAGGAGGCCTGAGTTCAAGTAGTGAGAATGTGGAAAAGTGGGAAGCATGATTGGCTGAGATGATGATGACCTAACTAATAATTGTCTTTAGACCTTCAACGGTCTATGGGCAGTCTAACTGTATTTGTAGTGTTAGTTTGTATTTTGTTTAGTCAATAAAGGCACTTGCCCAAGAATGTTAAGCGATAAAATAATAATAATAATGAAAAATTCATATGTAACTTTGGTAATAGACAAGATTTGACTTTATTTTTCCTTTTACGAATATTCATCAGAATCCAGCATGAGCTACCGTCCACGTATGTTCGAAACCAACCAACATATCTGTAGAGTTGAGTGGTGGAGCCACTATAGTGTTTTGTAACAAAATTGACGTCACCCCGTCGGAAATTGTTAGTTTCCTCATTTGGTCGCGTGCCGAGGCAAGTTGGTTAGTAAGAGACAGCTTATCTGATTAACATGTTGATAGTGTGTACGTAGCTGGCGACCTTCAAACTGAATATTATATTATTTGTTTTACGGAATGGTGTGGGAACACTCACTTAATTGAATGTTCCGATGTGCTGGCTACTAGTTACTATACTGTGCCCCGCGGTTTTACTCGTGACTTTAAAACTCGTTTACTTTATTTTTTTAGGGTACCTCAAAAGAAAAAAACGGAACCCTTATAGGATCACTTCGTTGTCCGTCTGTCTGTCCGTCTGTCAAGACCCTTTTTCTCAAGAACGCGTAAAGGTATCAAGTTGAAATGTATACTAAATACTTGGGTCTACGGTTTCTTTCGGCTGTAAAAAAATAAAAGTTGTAAGTCAAAGCAATCAAAAGATATGAACGTTTATGTCGTATATTTTGCGATTTCACAGGGAAATCAAAACCTATAGGGTATTTCCCGTTGACCTAGAATCATGAAATTTGGCAAAGGGCAAGGTCTCATAGCACATATATAGGAATAAATCTGATTGTTACAAATTTGAAGTTAAATCATTTAAAAATAATTATTTTGCCATTACAAACTTACATTTTGTAGTTGGAATGTATAGAAGAACCTTATAGTCAACTACAAAGTTATGTTTGTCTTTCAATATTTCAACTTTAGTTTTTTTTTGGACTCGCGCTCTGAGGGTTCTGTCCAACGGAACCCTCAGAGCACGAGTCCTACTCGTACCGGTTTTTTTTGGGATAAGTCCCACGAAACTCTAATTATGAAATTTGTTGTAGTCAGTTGCACCAATATAAACGAAACGTCAGTCATTCGAAATCAGTTAGCAACTGTGATGCGGAGTTCGACGCGTTGGATCTAAATAATAATGTTCAATCAAGGTTCAGTCACATGCCTGGTAACAGATTTTTCTTCTCATTTCCATTCTATTTACTTCTCTTTTCTATGATTCTGCACGTGTTCAAGATCGCTGCTTATTGAAGCTGTTTGCGTGCAGTGTGAATATATAAACAGTTCCTGTAGAATGGCAGGCCAGCCACGGGGTGTTGCCAGTAAACAACATTTTCCCCGATTAGCCTTATTATTACCAGTTTTTTTTATAAGGTACGCTGGTACGTTATCATTTTGACCACTGACCTCGCACCCTACCGCTAAGGCAACAAGGCGGTGAGGTGTCACAGCTTTTGGGGCCTTATTAAAATCACATCACTTTACGCCTAAACTTGAGTTGTATTATTTCACATAACCAAGGGCGTGACATTAATAGAAAGTGAATAAAACGTTCGCAAAAATATATGCAAAACAATCATTTCCAAAAACGGTAAATTGCATGTCCTTCATGTATTGCATGTCGTGATCAGAGCATCTCAGCCAGCTGGGTAAGCTGCTAGATAATTACAAAAATTATCTAGTTTTTAGGGTTCCGTACCCAAAGGATGTAAAAGAGACCTTATGACTAAGCCTACGCTGTCTGTCTGTCCTACCTTTTAACGGCTGTATCTTTTAAATCGTGATAGATAGCTACTTGTTTTTTTTTACGGCGGATTCTTTTAGATTTAGAAATAATAATAAAATCAAAAAGTTAAACCCAAAGGGGGTGCCCATACATTAAACGGTTTTTTAATGTGTTTTTGCTCTAGTGTAAAAACCGTTATACGTACAAGCGTCAAACTTGGCATGATTATAGTACTCACTCTAAAGTATAACAACAAATAATAAATACTGGCCAAGTGCGAATCGGTGACAAATTTATATTCACCAAAGTTGAGCAATGTCCGGCGCGGTCGATACTTGGATGGGTGACCGCATGGGCGTAATGCTGATGTTGTCTTTTTGCACTACTTTTTGTACTTTAGTAGTTAACTATTTACGTGGTGGTGTACGGAACCCTCAGTGCGCGTGCCCGTCTCGCACTTGGCCAGTTTATTATTTAACTTATTGTGTACATTACTAGGCAATTTGAGACTAGGTCATAAACGTAAAGATGCCGACAAATACGAAAATAGGTAAGCGGTCACCCATCCAAGGACTGACCAGCCCAAATGTTGCTCAACTTCAAGGATATTTAACAACAGTTTATTTATGCGCAGGCGCTAACACATCCTAAAACCAATAAAAAGAAGATTTTAAGAGATACCTATTGCTGTACAGAATTAGAAGTCGTTTCCCTTGACTTGAACATTACAATGTCATTTGGCGTTCCTCATTACCACGCAAACAAACTTATCAAACTTTTAGACAGATTACTATGTACCTACTTACTATTAGAAAAGGAGTTTGTGTGCTAATGAGTTTGAAGAAAATATAATTATGAATAATGTATCATTACCAACTCGTTTTATACCTTATATTCCTTAGTAATTTCACTCAAGACGAGGCTTTTGCAAATTGAATATAAGATTCATTTTCACTGTAACTGACCAATTCACATAAGTAATAATTTTTTTGTATTGTGGAATGTTCTTATAATTTGCCCTTTTTATTATACATAGAAGACAAACGGCCTTGAGCGATGGTGGCCGGGCGGTAGCAAGTCTGCTTTACAATCTGACGGCACCAGGTTCGATCCTCGGCACTGCACCAATGACCTATTTAGTACTTATATGTATGTCCGAGAACCTTCATGACATTCACCAACGTGCACTGGGCCAGCATGGTGGATTAGAGCCCATCTACTCTGTCTTTGAGAGATGGCCTGTGTCCCAGTAAAAACATGATGATGAGTAGACAAACAAGCGACGGCCACCTGATGATATTGGTCACCGCCGCCTATGAGCACTTCATCATCATCAGCCAGAAGACGTCCACTGCTGAACATAGGCCTCCCCCTTTAACCTCCACACTGAACGAGAGCCTGCCTTTTGACTCTCACAATGTCGTCGGTCCATCTAGTGGGAGGCCTACCTACGCTGCGTCTTCCGGTTCATGGTCTCCACTCAAGAACCTTTCTTCCCCATCACTTATATGAGCACTTACAATACCCTAATATACTGCCAATTTATAAAAGGATACACAAATTAGGTGACACGTTCATAAATATGAGCGAGTAGAAGAGGTAGTGTGCGCTGTCCTCCAGGAAGAACCTCGCGAGGAACTCCCGCGAGAGTGAGATCTCTCGCGCCGGGATGCGCTGGTGCAGCCGGAGCGCTGACGTCGCCGCGTTCGCGAGGAGCGCCTTGTAGAATGCCGACACGGGGCTGTGGGAGAAATACCCTGGTTACATAATGAAGTGAGAGAGAAATCTCTTGTGCTGGGAGACGCTGATGCAGACGGAGGGTAGACGTCGCCTCGTTGCGTTGGCGAGGAGTGCCAGATAGCAGGCTGGTGGCTAACTTCAGTTCACGCAAAACGACCTATGATTGTCCTAGTTGTGAAAAACGTCCGCTACTCAATTGGTATCTGAGAAGAACCCATGAGCTAATATACTATCTGTTTTACACGCGATTTATCCAGGTTACCGATAGAAAGTATCGCATACCAAGATACACACTATTTGAAGATAGGTTCAGTAGATTACTCGTCAAAAGATAACAAACGTTACTTTTGCGCTTACAGTTTTATATTTTGTGTGGTTATATCGGAAGGAAATAGATTGCATTTCAGGGCAAAAGCTTCACCTCCTTCAACTTTTCCCGGTCCTGGGCTACAGTCCTCCAGTCTCTAATAATAGTCAAGATTAACCCGCCATGCGCCAACTCTTTCTGGACCGGCCGGGTGGTCGTGTATGTGTGGAAAATGGTCAGCAAACTCGTTAGTGACTTTAGTTAGTTGTGCAGATTGTGTAGGTCAATAAGAAATCAAAACAATCTTTATTCTGAGTGTTACAACACGTAAAGAATAAACATTCAATGACAAAGGTCAAGCACCTGGCAAGGTCTCACTTAAGTAGACACAACCTCATTGCGATATCTCCATCACAATATCTACCTTCATACCCTGAAAATAAAGGCGCATATATCGCGGCGAAAACATTGCAAATACGCAAATAGCTATACTAACCTACCGAAGATTTTTAGATAGGTACTGAAATATTGCCTGATTGATGAGAAAAGTTTTAATCAAAACAGATAAGCCAGAACCAGATTACAAGTTTAGGCTTAGAATTTAGGCTTAATATATTTCGCAAACGCATTTGGCTGAGCTCAACGGCCAGATCTATCTCTTTCACACAATTTCAACATTTTTGAAGATAACAAAATCAGCAAGTGAAAATTTAAAAAACTGATTGGTTCTAATATTATCTTTAAAATAACAGTACAAAGCAACTTTCGTCTTGATATTGTATTATAGGATAGGAAACTGATTCACTCGTGACTTGAAGACACGCAGATTGTAATTATCAGGGAACTTTTATATTAACTTGTAACAATGTTTTCTTGCTTGCATGATAGCTATCCATAAAAAACAACTATCTATAGTATTAGTGAGGTATGTGTGGTCAATAAACCACAAAACAATCTACATGTAATTTTGCTGGTTAACAGTAAACAAAATATTTTCCTGTTATTTGAAACACCCGTATATGTGTTCCCACATATTTTTCACACCTAATATAGGTACTTGTGTAGTATTTTTTATCTCAGGCATCTGCTTGTAAAAAACTTAACAAGAACATAAATTCAATCTGGGTGTCTTCAAGCGGAGAGTGAATGGGTCTTTAAGGCCCTTTTCAGAATTGTCGAAGCAGCAGAGGACCAGTATCGGCAGGCTCGATATACGCGTTACCGAGAAGTAGCTGAGCACCTATATTTCAATGAGTGCTTCCTGATTGGCGCGGGATCGTTGCGGCTAACCATGTGCCGCGTGTATATTCAGTGAACTGCTAGGTAACATAGAGACAAACTAAAACAATGCACTTTGGAAATAACAATAGCCATACAGTTTTTGTATGATATAGAACATATATTGTGTGACAAATCTCACCTTGAAACAATGTTAATATTAAGAGAACTTACTTGTTAAATAGAGGTAGGACATATCCAATAGTGAAGAGCACAGTCAGTACTCTGATGGCCCAGAGAGCGACATCTATTTTGTTGGCAATAACATGTGCTTTTAAAGCCGGAATGCCTTTAGGGGGCCCAGTGTCTCCGGCCTGGGGGTCTGCTTGCTGTTCTGCCATTTTATTCTGAAATGGAAGATATTTTAAGCCAACTTTGAGGAGGAGGTTCTCAATTGTATGTTTTTATTGTTTTTATGTATGTACTTGATTACTCTAATACAGTAACTGTGTCTCTGTCTGTGGCATCGTAGCTTCTTGTGTGCAAAATGTTCCGAATATTTATTTATTTAAGGTGTTTTCAAAGGTGACTTAATCAAGTGTTTTGAGTTATGATTTTAAAAAACTGTTCAGTCGTTTGTAGGTTATCAGCTTTTTTATAGAGGTAGCTCTCCTATATATAATATAGCCAATATATAATAGCCTATATAATATAGCCACTGATATAGCGCTAAAATATGCTTTGTACTATTTTCACACAAAGCACTTAATGTCTGCAAGAAATTTAAGCACTATTTAATGGGTTTGCTAGTGTGTGTATAAAAGGTTATTGTAAATTTCTGAAAATGTGTAGCAGTTAGTAAGTAAGATAATCTAAGGTTAATGTTCATAGATTTATTAACACCTGGATGTTGGGTCTAGTAGGTACAAAGGTGTCCAGAGTTTACCTAAAATTTTGATACATTTTATAAATATCGACAAATTGGTTCAGATACTATTAAAACACCATTTAATGCACCTTGCAACAATTTTAGTCTAACAGCAGATTAAACAATATTTACCATGGTTTTAGTTTATATTGGTTTGGTAATTTTCGAGTAGTGATCCAAAATCCACAGTTTTAAATTATCTATGTAAGGAAAATATCAAAATTTTAAAAGTCCTCACATAAAGCAGACCATTTTAGTATGTTGGTTAATTTTTAAAAGAAGATTTTTGTTTTATGTTTTGGGAGGCATTAATCAATATTTACTTGTATTAAATCATCCAAGCTAAAAAATCGGACAAAAATCTAAACAAAGCGTTAGCTATCCGGACATGTCTAGACAAATCTGGACAGATGGTAACCCTACATCCACCAGGCAATGAAAATCTATTATTCTGACTGTAGGTTACTGTAGTAACAATTCTGGGAAGCCTGCGCAGGAAGTCGGGTGTCTGAATTAGCTGCAGCCAGGTGATGGCCAATGAATGGCCTAGTTGCGGAAAATGCCCGCTACACAAGTAAGTAAGAAGTAACAATTAAATAGTACAATTCAATATCTAGCTGATTGAATGGTCCTGACTCAAAAATATAAAGGAATCTAGTAAGCTACAAATCGCAGCACAAAGTTAAAGATTAATCAGATAATAGAATAGATAAAGATTCATTTATAAGCTAGAAGTGTAGCCATATTATTTACGACTATACTTTCTATATGTTTTTAGCTGCACTTTCTTTTTCTTGCCGAAATGGAAGTAAAAGTGCTTCACAGCACTAAGAGAAAGTACTATTAACTGTGACTTTTAGGTAAAGTAGTTTAGTAGGCCATGGGCAGAGCACAATGATAAATACACTTTACTTAAATATTAAAATGACATTGGAGCCTCTCTTCACGACAAATATGAATCGTAATGTGAAGATCAAGGACGAAACTGCTAGAAAAACCTGTTTCTAGGTTCAATTAATGAAATAATTAACACAATTCTGTAAAAATTGTATTCAATGGTGAAATCTTTGGTATACACAAATTTTATATATTAATAGTCACTGGAATACTTACATGTTAAATTATTTATTAATTATACACAAATAACACTATTTCGTGAATTAATTCCACAATTTACTTCCTAGCCCAACAAACCGAACGTGCATGATTTGCCAAATGACATTTGACAAGAAAGAGATGGATAAAAAATGGGGGTGACAGGACAGCTATATTTTTTTAGTTAAAATTTTCATGACCGTGGGTTCAATGTCCTTTAGTCGTAATATTAATTATGTTTATCAAGTATTAATAGCGTCAAACAAGTCATAGTCACAGTCACAGTCAAGCAAAGTAAGTCACGGTCAAGTTAAACTCATGCCCCTGTAAAGTGGTGGAGATTTACAAGGGGCTCCTATGGAGTTTTATAAAAAACACGAAAAGACATGTTTCACCTCGTTATATCACACCCACACTCGAGCACGTTTACGAACACTTAATAAATAATAATTCACCATTTACTACACATCAACACTCGAAAATACACAAGTTTAGGAAAATAATCTAACGAGCCGACATGTTTTTTTCCACGTTGGCGCTAAAAAAACCAACTATTTGACATAAAGTGATGAAATTGCCAGCAATGCAAGTGCTTGGTAAGGGTAGGGCCACAGTAGGTAGTAGATCTGTGGGTAGGGCAAAACGGCAAAACCGACATATTCCAAAGCTCCAAAGTCCAACTCCAATTGGTCTTATTACTCTAATACGGAGTAGTAGGACATCTATAAAGAGTTGTAAAAGCAGTAATCATTGAGAGTTTTGGTGCCAACGTAGGAATTACATTTCGCTTCATTGATTTATTTTCCTAAACTTGTGTATTTACAAGTGATGTATTGGATTATTATTTATTAAATGTCCGTGAATGTGCTCGAGCGTGGGAAAGAGATTTATTGGAGTAAAGTGTGTATTTTCATGTTGATTCCAAAACTCTGTAAAATAAGATCCTCTAGAAAAGTCTCCACTACTATAGGGCAATACTGTGGGCAATACTTAGGACATTAAAATACGGAAGACGGGGCGTATGGTCTTAATGCCTCAAGCCTGCTTAGAAATATGCGAAAAATTAAAATATAAGTAATCATTGACATCAAGAGATCGATGACAGATGACAGCAAACAGCTGTTTGAAAATGAAAATAGTTTACAACTTTCCAAAATATAACCTAAGAGTTAACATTTAATAATATTTGCTGAATAAAATCATCTCTAAAATGTGGAGTAAAACTCTATTACTCCGAAAGTGTAGATATCTAATAAATTCTAAAGAAATAATTAACAATTACAGTGTAATTGCTAAAGTTTTAGAGAAAGCTATCGTTGGTGAAGTTGCCGAAGTTAAGGTCACAAACATTTAAAAAACCCTTAAATGGAAATGGTTTAATGTAATTTATTGAATGGCAAAACCATTAACTAATCCTATTTTCCATTTTCAGGGATGGGTGAGGAACTTACGTGTACAAAAAGACCTCATATTTGCAGATGTTAATGATGGATCTTGCGCAAAGAAGTTACAGATCGTGATACCAAAGAACTTAAAATCAGATACACTGACTTACGGCTCCTCAGTCCACATTACTGGAAAACTATCTAAAAGCCCTAGAGGACAGCTTGAGCTCCTAGCTGATGATGTGACAGTCCTAGGCAACTGCGTCGTTTTGGATGGTTATCCATTTAATCCCAGAACAACCCACCCACCGGAGTATACCCGCCAATATCTTCACTTACGATCAAGAACCAACTACACAGCAGCCATCCTGCGAATACGAAGTGCGGTCACTAAACATATACATGATTATTTCATGTCCAAAAATTTCATCAACATTAACACACCTATACTTACTTCGAATGACTGCGAAGGAGCTGGAGAATGCTTCAAAGTTCAGCCAGATAGTGAGGCGACTATAAAAACAATGATGCAAAAAGGTAAAGACAAAGATTCCGTTTACTTCAGCTCCAAAACATTCTTGACTGTGTCAGGACAGTTACATTTAGAAGCCATATGCAGAGGCATGGGCAATGTCTACACTTTAGGACCGACTTTCCGCGCTGAGAACTCGCGATCGAGGCTACATCTGTCTGAATTCTACATGCTAGAAGCTGAATTAGCATTCTGCAACAGTCTAGAAAAGCTTCAATCAAATATAGAAGAGTTATTAAAATACTTATTTATCGAAATAAGAAACAGTAACGAAGCAGACTTGCATTTACTAGATAAAGAGAATAAACTACCTACCTGGGTTCATAAGCCATTTGTAACATTGACTTATGATGAAGCCAAGACGATTGTAGAAAAGAAAGGGATAAAGAACACAGAAGAAGGATTAAATAAAGAACAAGAATTAGCTCTCGTAAAACATTGTGACGAGACTCCGGTGTTTATCGTGAGATGGCCCAAACATATGAAGTCGTTTTATATGAAGGAATGTCAACATGATTGTACCAAGGTGAGTTACTATTTATTTATTTTAGTTACTATTTCAGGAGGAACTGATTACTAAAATAGATTTCAAAAAATCAATTTTATTGTGTATCACTGCTAGAGGAACTTTTTTTTCAAATCTTTATTTCAGAAATTGTACGTTTCCGACAATGGCATTCTAATAAGTAGCAAACTATACAATAATTAGTAAACTTGTTGAGTGGAAAGTCTAAAACTTTCATAGATCTAGATTATCCATAGTTATGTTACGGGCTTACGGGCAAGCTTGATGATTACCATCAGGCTAGCGACTTGATCATTTCCTCACTAAGTTGCATGTTTGAATTTCAACAGCTCAAAATTCTGTATGGCAATGAGCCTCTTAAGATATGATAGTTTTCATTTGTTTTTTCTTTCCAGGTGGATGCTTTGGACCTCCTTACTCCTATAACAGGCGAGGTAGTTGGTGGCAGCCTCAGGGAAGATGACTACAATAAGCTTACGTCCAAACTGCCTTCGGAGCATCTCAACTGGTACTTGGAACTGCGCAAGTTCGGGAACATACCAACTGGAGGCTTCGGTCTAGGCTTGGAGAGGCTTCTGCAGGTGTTGTGTAGAGTTAGCAATATCAAGGATACATTGCCGTTCCCTCGGTGGCCTCATAATTGTGATATGTGAACCTTTGCTCTCGAGTGACAACTATGAAGCTGGGATTACCAAGTCAACTAATTGTATGTTGTATAATCTTTGGTTGTATTCAATTAAAATGCTAAATGTAAATATGTAGGTAAATAAAAAATTGTTACATCAATTATAGCTTTTACTCTCAGGCCTTGTTTAGAGACCCTAAGGGTGTTGTATAAGGGTGGTATGACTAATATATTGCTAATGGGCAAGGGTAACATAATAATAAATAATATTCGGGACATTTATGCACCAAGGTCATCTAACCCCAAACTAAGCAAAGCTTGTGATATGGCTGCTAGAGACTGATATACATACATATATGAATAGTTTTAAATACATACTTAAATAGATATTAACACCCAGATATAGAACAAACACAAACGTTCATCACATAAATGTTTGTCCTAGGTGGGAATCGAACCCACAACCCGAAGTTCAGAAGGTAGGTTCACTACCAACTGGACTGACCAACTGAATTATTATTTCGTTGCTTTTGTGAGTGTTTCTAACTTAGAGGGCCAACTTAAATCTTGTTTATGTAAAAAAAATATATGGGTAAACACTTAAACAAATGCAAGTGAGGCATAAACAAAACTATCACTTGTCTTCTCTTCTGTACCACGAGCGCCGCCCCATGAAATCTTTTCCCTGGGATCATCACTCCAGACTCTTCACATTCCTTAGTTTGAAAGAACCTAAGGGCCGGTGCTCACAGACGGCGAGGCGCGGGGCGTTATCGTAAATGAGTAATAAAATTAAAAGCAATTATTCAATGTAAATACGTATTTATTTACAGTAATTTAACCAACAAAACATTGTGATAGTTCTTAACTTGATTAAAATAAACCATTTGTGATAAACTAAAAAATAAAAGGAGAAAGATTAAAACAAGAAAAAGTGTGACTTTATAAGACTAAAATCAAATAAGTTAATAATACAACATATACCTGTCTTGAGCCAGCTATAAATTAATTTTGTGGTTAGTTTTGACTTGGTATACTATTTTCACATTATTTTATGGTTACAAACAAAGCATGTTTGGAAGGAAAAAGGAGATTCCTTGTAATTATTACAATAATAAGGTCAATTACTATCAAGTAAATGTAAATTAACCCTCAGCATTCCCTATTTACAGTTCAATTAAAATTTAATAACTAACATACTACAGTAACTATAAGAACTAAAAGCAACCTAAGAGTAACATTATGTTTTGTACCATTATACAAATCCTACCAATTTATACAAATAAATTCTAATGAGCTAGGTAATACAAAATTATTTACAAGAAACCTATCTCTACAAAATGTTAGGTCAAATATAACAAAATGGTATTCGCTGTTAAATGAGCAGAACTTAACATTAATATCACATTTTGTTTACAAATTGTAAGCAGTAAAATGTTACTCCATAACATTTAAGTCAATTATTGAATATCATACAAAAACACTGAACATGATTGCTTGAAATTAAACATGTATAACTTTAATCTCAAGCAATTATGTTCAGCAAAAATCCAACCACAAATCCACATTGATATAAAACTATGGATTCCGCGAAAGAACTTTTCCATAGGTACCAACTCAGTGAATAATCTAGCGTGCGTTAACATAGAATAAGTAGCATCCACATATTTCACAGTATTTGTTCTGTCGTATATGACAAGTTCGCATAAAGAGTGTTCACATAATAGAGCACAAGCCGGAGAGTTCGCTGCCCTTGTGCAGCGGAGGCTGCCGGCTGAACTGCACGGCTGCCAACTGCGGCTTCAGTTTGTACTCCAGCTCGGGTTCCTCACCGGGCGGGAGTGGCTCGTCGTCAGCGCTGATGTCTTCCAGACTCTGGTCCTGAAACAATCATACAATTTATTGGCACATGTTGTATATAATAGCAGGGGGTAGGATGTGCTTTAAGCCGTACGTAGCGCTTTGATTCCACATTTATTGTGCGAACTGCTAGTCTGTAGAATGCGCTGCTTGAATGGGTGTCTTCAAATCACGAGTGAATCGGTTTCTTCTAGAAAAGCTAGCTCCAACGTAGACCACATCATCGCTTAACATCAGGCGAGATGGTGGTCAAACGCAAGCCTATTTTTTTTTTTTTTTTAAAAGCAGTCTTCTGCAACCCTTCTCCTGCAAACTCTCATCTTCTGCAAAAGTAGATCATTACCTGTATTAAGAGCCCTCTCACATCTTATGAAGAAATAAACCGGCCAAGTGCGAGTCGGACTCGTGCACTGAAGGTTCCGTACCACCATAAAATTACCAGTTATAACTTGGTAATGAACAGAAACTTGTCACCAACTCGCACTTGGGCATTATTTATTGTTATATTTTAGAGTAAGTACTATAATTGTGCCAAATTTGACGCTCGTATGAATACGAATAATAGAAGAGGTACAGATCACAGATCTGAATTAGGTTAGATGATGAGAGTTAACGTTACTTGCGTGTCTATTTCCCGTCTTGAATTAGATCAGTGCTCCAACTCCAACTTACATTCAGTTTGATCTCCGTCGTCTTAGTCGTATTACATCAGATACCAATACAAAAATGTCAAATTGCGCCATAGTAAACCCTACGAAACCAGTTGGCTGTGCGAATTGATTTAAACTGTTACTAAATTACTCTAGCGACGTACAAAAATGCGGCACGCTGAGTTTTCATACAACTTGGCGTGCGTGCTGGTTCTAACTTGATAAAGATCTATGGTACAGATGATGTCACAATCAGAATCAGAATCCGAAAACATTTATTGATCACCTGATACATTATCATTATGCTAGATGTTAGTGCAAAAATTGTATCAATTTTACCTGTAGTGGAGTGGTGATGAAGGTAGGTATGGCAGACTTGGATATATTGATCCTGATGCCGCCCAGAGGGATGGCCGACACGGGCGCGGGCGCCGCGTTGAGCTGCATGTTGCCGTCGATGGAGGACAGCACCGACACGTGGCTGGACTCGACGGGACCAGGCACAGGGCTTTCCTCTTCCGCTGTTATTACCGGTTCATCGTCTGGAAAGAGAATGGGTTCTAGAATTGTTTGATGGGGCACTAGCACTACTACACTAGCTTAAGGATGGTAATTTCTTTTCAACATTGCACTGTAATTGTCGATACGTAAATCGATAAGTTGTGAATCTGTTGATTTTGAATCTGTAAAACTGGGAAACTGTAGGATTGGGATCTGTTGAATTGGAGTCTGTAATGGAAATATGTAGAATTGGAATCAATTCAAACTGAGGATAGGACAGTTTTATCATTATTAACAGAACTAGCTGCGCCCCGCGGCTTCGGCGTAGTGATGAAAAACGGTGATGATGAATGATTAAAGTAGCCTATCTCACTCTCCACCCCTTGAACTATACCCATGCAAAAAATCAGGTGGATCCGTTGCTCTGTTGCTGCGTGAAAGAGGAACAAACAAACCAACAAACTTTTATAATATATCCTCCAAATTTCGTTAAGATCGGCAGTTCAGTTCAGTCATGAAAAGCGAACATACAGACAACGGGACAGTGACTTTCGCTTTTATAATATTAGTTAGGATGATATAGCCCTTAAAGAACACTGACCTGGGTCGATGGGCTCCTGTTTGACCTTGACCTTGGCGTAGTCTATCTCCGCCTGGCGGTCCCTCTCAGCTCTCTTCTCTGTCGTCTCATCATCAGTTTCCACTTCATCTTCCACCACCACCTGTTCCACTGGCTCCGCCTTGTATATGACATCATCTTCTTCTCCTTCATCAATCTGAGGGGAAGAAAGACAATGTATGTAGTAAGGAACTAAAAAAAATATATTTTTATTGTTTCTTTTCAGATTCAATATGTGTTGAACATTCTGAATTATCCAGGTGTATCTAAAAGCGTCGATTGTATTGAACTGATACTTTTTCTATGAATCTTTGCAGCTCAGAACATGATTGTTTTCATTTTGATTTAAACAGAGATGCAGATAATTTTAGTCTTGCTTGTAAGACTGGTACAGAATCAGTAGTTACCATTTAAACTATGATAAATTACAGTATAAGCATTTTGAACATCGAGATACAATTCCTATAGAGACACAATCTCTCAGTGAAAGCAGTCAAAAAACGTCCGAGCGTCATTGTGCATACATCATTTGTTATCAATTAAATACTTCACAATGCCACATTTACTCCAATTTAGACGTTATGGCGCTTGCATAGTATTCAACGTTAGTTGTCCGATATGTCATCGTAGCTCTGACATCGCGCGTTGTAGTCGAAGTCACGGTTACCTTGTAAGTAACCAAAAAGTCTGCGCAATTCGTAGCGTGCGCCAAGTTTTGGTTCGGACATTTTTTTGGTATGATTGTGACTCTATATGTATTGTAAAACACTGTTTTAAACTATCACGGTTGTTCACTAAAGTTATATGATTATTTACGGGAACATGGTGCATGTAACTGCGCCGAAATATAGGGAGCTCATTCCACAACCTTACCACGGTAAATATCCCGTAAATAATCATATAACTTTATATGTATTGTATCTCGATGATTTTGAATCAATGTTTAAATAGAAGATACAGTGATATTAATATCTATTTAAGTCCGTGTTTAAAAATATATATGTATGTATGTATGTATATCAGTCTTTGGCAGCTTTGCTTAGTTTGGGGTCAGAAGACCGTGTGCGCAAAAATGTCCCGAATATTTATTATTAATTATTATTTTACTTGTTATTGGACTTGGGTATGTCCTAAAACTGCGACCAGAACCACCGGAGGATGGGCAGCAGCATCCTATTAGTACACGGTGAACGTACTGCGATCCCCAAGCCGCCTGCCAAGCGTGGGGATTATGGCAACACACCTCTCTATGAGGAAGGCCCTTGTTCAGCAGTGGACGCCCACTGGGTGCTGATGTGATGATGATGTGATGTTACTTGTCGTTAGTATAATTACCTCGAGTGGCTCAGGTTCAGGTTCCTTGTCCGGCTCGTCGAGTACTTCGACAACAGACTCGTTATCATCGTCGAGTGTACTGTCGTCCTCCACATCCTTGATCTCAATCGCCTCCTCACTCCTGTCCACCGCCACCACAGAGTCTTGCGAGTCTTGAGATGGCTCCTCTTTGGCTAGTGACGCCTACACACAAAAACAATATCATTCAGTAGGTGTTTTAACTGAACATGAGTTAACAACAGAGTCTCTTTCCTGCAAAGTGAATGTCAGTATGGAGTTTGTATGGCGTACTTAAAGGTGACGACAAGTATCTCTCTCTAGACGCTCTCTGTCTAGCAAGACATTACAATGCTTATATCTTCCTTAATTTTGAACATATTTTAATTTTGTTTTCGATAATCGGCTCTATCCAATGATATAGCCACTTGACTCATCTTTTACCCCGCCATAAGCCAAAAGTGTAAATTTTCAGCGTACTTCCTTTTTGAGCGGGCCAATCCCAGGCGCGGGCCAGTCACAAGTGCCATACGACCCCCCGCGACCGACGTGGCAAACATCGTGATCAAAAATTATGAGTCGTGCGCGATCAACTGGTTCTATTATCTTTGGCTAACTATGGTCAGGTTTTTTAGAAAACTCTTTATTGTGTACATCACAAAATAAATAAAAAACATATAGAAAACACTAACGAGCTAAAGCCACAAGTGGCGGCCTTATAGCGAAAAGCGATCTCTTCCAGGCAACCATATTTATAAGACAATAAAAAATCAAATCAGTCCAGTAGTTCTGTGTATTGGGTATTCTATTGTGTTCTAGTCTCACTGAATGCTACCAACCTTAAAATCCTCGAAGCACATAGGATGGTAGTTCTGATCCTCGTGTCTCACGGAGTTCCTGAGATGCCACTCCTCCTTGTCCTCATTATAGAATTGGTCGAACTTGTCTCCACACATGGCGCAGTGGCAGTCGGCGGGCGCGCCGGCCTGCACGCTCGGGGCTTCTACCGGGGTCTCCGCGGGTGCTTCGCCCTCTTCCGCGCCGCCCGTCTCGAACCAGTTCTTTTCTGTTGGGGAATATGCAAGATCTATGTAAATAAGAGCAAAATAACATTCGTGACTAACTCATTATGAATTCTCGAAAACTACTTTATCTAAAAAGCTGAAATTGGATAAGTAGATTCTGTATTGGGTGGACCGCAAAGATATATATATTAGCGAGAGGGCCGAATTAAGGGGTGCAAAAGGAGGTTCAAAGTCCTTTGTTTTTGATGTTAGGGTTCTTATCCTTACAGTCTTGTAACTAAGAAGCTGAAATTTGGCAGGTAGATGCCCGGGGTGTAGAGGTCTTCTAAAAAGGATTTTACTACAGGGATGAATTATTATGAGGGAATGCCCGTGGTGTAGAGGTTCGCTAAAAAGGATTTTACGACAGGAATAAGTTAATGGGTTCAAAAGCAAATTGAAAGTTTATATGGAAACCTATGCGTACGAAATCGCGGGCAACGCCCAGTATTGTATATTTTTGGATATCAAGTAAGTAGTAGGGACGAACAAGTGGGAATTAGACAATTAGTTTTGGAACGTTCGTGAGAGTGATCGACATTCTCGTAGCCTGGCAAAAATCAAAGCAAGCATCTAATGAGGCCTAATGGATTGCGCAACTGTCAAAATGGCGCCAGCATAGTTTGTATCTTTACTATGGGAATAATAAAAAATAACTGCATTTTATCCACAGCCCAATACAGTACAAAATCTGCGTTTAATGGTATATCTACGTGACATTGGCGGAGTTGTGAGGAATCTTCACAGAAGCCAAAACTAAGAGTTAAGTTGCTATGGGAATTTTATCACTGACATTTGCATAGGTTAAAAAAGCGTACAATAAGTAAAACATACAGGCTATGTTGGTGTCATTTATAAAAAGTTATCTAATGGGGAATGTTCATTTTTTTTATAGATTGTATGTACAAAACCATTTCGAGCAATAGACTTGCTGATGACGAATATTTTTGGTAAATTTGATTGACCTTCATTTACCCTTGAATGATGTCAGCTTTGGCGTTATGTTGAAATTTATCTTAGCCGTTTACACAAACAAACAAAAAAGCCGAATCACCAATTAACTAATAACATTGACACAAGTAAGTTTTTTTTTTTGTATAGACATTACACGAACTAATATAATGCCGATGGTGTCGTCATAACATTTAACACTCAATTCTATATTTTCTATATTAAGGTCTATATTTTTAGAAAACTATAATAGCAGAAAATTTGGGCAATCCCCATTGATATTTAGGCTCACCTCTCTCATCTAGCTCATCGATCTCCTCGTACTGTAGCCAGTCGGCCAGGTCATAGTGCCAGTGCCTGTTGTGAGCGCGCCTCGCCCCGTCTCGCTCCCTCCTGTTCTGTCGGAAGTGCCAGTCGAGGTGCTGCGAGTAGCGCACGGTCTGCTCCGGCGGGAACCGGGAGCCGCAGCCCGAGCATTGCATGCCGCCGTACAGCTTGCCGACGATGCCGGCTTGTTTACTGCACAAAAGAAAAAAGAGCTTGAGAGCTTGGCAAAAAAGAGTACAAATTAATGGGGGTGCAACTATCGCAAATAGTTGAGTACATTAGCAACCCTGTAGTACAACTGAGGAAAATGATTCTAGATGAAATTCTTACACTTTCCACAGTATTGCCAGAAAACAAAAAAAAAAGTTTTCGTTTCAAGACTTTCTTGCTAAGCTATACATTAATTTAAAAAAAAACATTTATTTGCCAGAATAGAGGTAAGTATGTAAGGTGTTATGAGGCAGTTTTGACAGTGTTGCATTAGATTCTGCCAACAAGTAAGCACATTTATTTTATGTACAGGCTAGTGGGAGGACTTTTTTATGCCATACTACTTAAATGTTTTTGTATGCCATAGCCGGCAAACAAGCAGATGGGCTGCCTTATGGTAAGCAGTCACCGTCGCTAGTACCAGAGGCATCACAAATACGTTGCTGATCTTTTAAGACTCTATTAATTCCCCTCTTGAAGAAAAATGTTTTAGTTGCTCTGAAACAATGGCTCATTCCACATTTTGCAGGTGTGAAAGCAAGAAAGATAGTGTGAATCGATTTACACAAATCAATGATATGTGTGGAAATTCCACACCGTCCGATTTGCAACGGACCTGCCAGTTGTGGAATGTCCTTCCCTAAAGGTCTTCCCGCCGAGATTCAAACAGGCTCAACTCTCCGGGCTGGCAAAGCACCATATTATGCTTGTTTGCCGCTCTTTGATAAAACATGTGGAGCATCTGACGGTGGCGGCTAGGCCGGTGATATAACTGTGACGCTCGTTTAGGCCGAACAGCAAATCATGTTGGCAATAAGCTCTAAACTGAGCTCTGCATATAACTTGAATACTTTTTAGTACATCGAATATCATCTCAATGTCCATAGAGTTTCCAAAGCAGGCAGGTACTACTAGAAAAGTCGTGGCTATGAAAATTGGCAGACTTGCTAGGGGTTCTAACAGGCACATTATGTTAGTAGACTAATAATGTATACTAACCGTCTCAAGGTCTCCGGGCGCAGCAAATCCACCCGGTGTATAACAGATTTGTCTTCTCGCTGCTTATTTTTAGCTTCCTCAGACTTATTGGACTTATTATCATTTTGATTTTGAACTGGCACCTGAAAAAATATATACATGTACACATTTGTTTGTTATTACGCCATAGAGAAAGAAAACCAGCCAAGTGCGAGTCAGGCTCTCGCACTGAGGGCTACATATCACCACATCAATTATTAACTACTAAAGTATAAAAAAGTAGTGCAATAGGACAACATCACGCCCAGGCGGTCTCTTATCCAAGTACCGACCGCGCCCGACGTTGTTAACTTTGGCGAACAGAAATTTGTCACCGACTCGCACTTGGTCAATATTTATTAATTGTCGTTTTACTTCAAGAGTGTGTACTATAACCATGTTAAGTTAGACGATTTTACGTATTGCCATTTTAACACTAGAGCAAATACAAAAATACCTTTAAAAAAAGTTTGAACATTGTAACAAGTAGAAAATAATGCGCGATAAATCCCGATAGATATTTAAAACAATATGTTTAGAAATTACCTGAACATTCTGTACAATCCCAGTAGCTACCAGCTTGGCGAACAGATCCGTGACATTAATGCTACCCAGGACGGGTAAAGTGATCGGCGGCTTCTCGTCCATCGGCGTCTCTAGGCCGGGAATCTTGTCCGGCTTGCCTATGTACAGGGGTTCGGCTAAACTGTAGTCGGAGCCAGGCGCGAACTCCATGGGCGTCGGCAGCACGCTCGCTAGCATGTCCAGACCTGAGGGTTCAATAATAATCTTTATAATTACTAGTCTTCACACTAATAGCGACCATTCCAAATCTTGTGGAAAAGCTACTAACTAAAAATCGAGGCATAGTCGACAAAACTGTTATATTGTACCATTCTCTAAACTAAAATTGACATAATTTTGTGATGTATTGAAACGAAAAGAGACGCCAATAATTTTACTCCTATCAAATTAGTTTAGAGAATTAACGCTATTGCCAACCAAATGGTTTATTAAAGGGTTCCTTTCATGGGTTGTCTCGTGACGCCAACGACGTTTACAGCGGTAATGAACATTAAGATACAAAGGAATTGTCTTAGTGCTGTGTTAGTTCTCAATAGCGCTTTAGCCCGACTTTATATTATTGAAACAGACTTCGCAAAAAAATAATCCAAAAAGCGCGGAAAAATACTGGGAGTAATAGGATACTTTTTCTTCCAGAATTTCGGAATAATATAGAACGTGCTGTGTTTGTAATACGTAAGAATGTGTTATGTTTAATAGCTAGTAATGGTGAAGCTCACCTTGGTTTTCCGGCATGACTTCTGGACTCGGCGTCTTCACAGGTCTCAGTGGAATAATTTCACTCGGTTCATCCGTTTCCATCTTCTCATCCTTGACACTTTCCATCTTAGAGACCGGCAGCATGGGCACTGTCGGGACTCCGGAACCTTCCATTTGAGCTATTTGCACGAACCCAGGCTTTATGTGTCGAGGTAACGCCGAGAATCGTATGAAATGCTTTTCGTTTCCGATGTAGATTGGTTTAGGCAAGTCTCCATATTCCACTTTGAAAGGCTGCTCGTTTATCAACACAGTCCGTAAAGCATCCACGAATCGGATGGTGAAAACTTGATTATCTACAACGAACTTCTGAACCTTGGCGTCCAAGTACACGGGACACATCTGTGTCGCGTCGACTATAAGGTTGATTTTCCCAGCTACTAAATCCGTCCGCTTCACTTTGCCTATATCCACTTGCGGTAAGGGACCTTCCAAATGCACCAATCTCGCCTTCCCGTCGATGATGACGCCCAAGGGACTGCCGCCGAAGCAACATTCGTGCCATCTACCGTTTATCAACAATTCCCTCGTCGGCGCGCCGAATTTGATATCGAATACTTGATCTTCTATCTCTACTTGTTTGTAGCCTTCCCCGAAGGATATAACTACAGAGTCTTTGTTGTCGAAGGTGACTCGCCTGCAGCCGGGCAGGAATTTAATCTCTCTAGGGTCGTCCCAGTCTAACATAATAACGGCCATGTCACCGTAAAATCGAATCTCTCTAGGTACGCCGTCGATCTGAATAGTCTTCACGGGGTCTTGATCAATGTATTCAACGACTTTGAAGTCTGTCGGTGGGATGATGAAGCCGGGAGCACCCAGCGGCGGGGGAGACTCGCATCTCTCGTAGGGCTGGAGCGGGTTTTCGCCTTGACACATTCCGATCATAGGCGTCGGCAGCGCCAGAGGCATTCGCGGAACCTCGAACGGCACTCGAGGGCCTCGCTTCTCAAACTTGGTTCTAAAGAAAGGTGGGTTCGGTCCGCGGAACCGTCTCGGGAATTCTTCTTGCCCCGTCCTGAGTCTGGGCTGGCCGCGCCACATAGGCGCGAACGGCATGCTCGGCCCGAACATTGGCATAGCTGGCGGGAGCGGCAACAGCCCAACATTCGGGGCTTCTATTCCATCCATGTTCCTCATATCAGAGTCCTGCATGAAGCTCTGGCTATCGGGTGGAGTTTCAACAAACACAGAGGGCAACGTCCTCTCATCTATATCTCCGAATCGATTCCGTTCACTCGGCGATGACTTCGGACTAACAATTTTGTTCTCCTCCTGTGTGTGGGCTTTAAGTTTCCTCTTCGAGATTTCCAGCGACTCCCTTTGCTTAGCCTCTTTGAGCTTGAGCTTCTCGTTGAGCTGTAATACTTGATACATGAGAGCGTTGTACTGATTCTTGTCTAGTTGTCCGTCGCTGAACTGCTCCTTAGCTTGTGACATGATGATTGAGATTGTTTTCTTATGATCTTCCGCGTCGAATTGTTCGCCGTTTTCAGCGCGCATGTCCGTGTCTTCTGAGCTCAAAGTGCGACGCCTTTCTCTTTCAATACCTTAAAAAAAGTTATTTTCTTATTAGGTACTTATAAATTTCAGACCCGTCACCCGATATATCCACAGATACAAAAAGTGTACTTACTAGGAGATTTGCTAAACAGAAGTGGTCTGCCGAGCCTATCCTTTCCTTTCGTGGCCTCCGCCAGTTTCGCCCGAACGAGATCCAACTTGGATGGGGTCTTCTTAACTTCTACTTTTTCCTTCTTTTCTTTGACTTCATTCCAGTCTTTCTTTGGAGACCCTTTGGGAGACAGAGAGAGCGACCTTGCGTCCTCTTCTTCGTCTTCCATTGGAATAGGTTTGGGTTCTTTTTTTGTAGAAGTTTTCTTTTGAAGGATCGGGGATTTTGGAGAGTCTGTAATGGAGGGTGGTGGAGGTGCGGACACTTCCTCCACTTGCGGCAACTGGCGAAGGTCGACGTCTTCGTTACCGAATAGGCTGGAATAAGTGTGGTGTAAGTTAGCAATTAGGGCTTCTACAATGTTTTTTAACGTAGGTAGCAATTATTACATGTTACAATATTATATCAACAAATATGGTTGCTAAAGCGATCAAAGTATATAACTGTATAATCTTTTGATGAACTGAATTGACCAGATAAGTGCCAAGCTATAGGGCGTCCAGCAGAGTTACAGGCCGCGATAAAATTTTGTCTATTTTCGTCTACTCATCGAAACGAGACAGATGTATATGACACGTAGCTTTGTCACGTTTCCGCACGACAAAAACAGTAAGCAAACTTATATTGCGGCGCACGTGTTAGGCATACAGAAAGTTTTTAGCTAATATAAAAAGCGCTCAAACCATAGCATAGCCCAGAGTTAATAACATATTCTTACATATCAAACTTGTCGACTTTATTTTTCTTGGGTTTCCCTTCGAGGGCCTCCGTGGAGGACCTTTTCTGCGCAACCACCGCCGGTTTAGGTTCGACAGCCGGCAGCACCCTGAGGTCAACGTCTTTATTCTCCGTTACCACTTCGGGGAGATCTGAAAACACGGCTTAATTTTTATGTAAGCTTACGGTCTAGTTTTGCTTGATGTTGGGTCCATCCTTGTTACCTTTACCGTGCAGATATCGATGTTTCGACTTGGTAAGGACGTTGCTCCACTTTCCTTAAGGTTTGTTAGCAAGGTGGTTATGTCGTCTCTCGATGGTCATCGCACGGCGGTCTTCGCAACCCGATGAATTCGACATTTTAGGAGAACTTTGGTATACTTATTGAGGATGCAGAAAGTGCCTGGCCTATTACGTCAAAGCTAGGTTGGTCCTTGTAGTCGTTGATCACAATAGGTACTTCAAGCATTTGTGATGAGTACTACTACGTACTTTGTGGATGTTATAGTTATAGAGCAGAATCTATTGGCAGCTGAGCTTGTCATACAATCACTCTGCCTGTCATTCTCACCAGACCTTTTAAGTTCATGCCTAACTTTTTGGTTTTATAAATTTTATTTTAATTGTTATGTAACTAATAACTAAGGAGATTCTGTCGGTGTTTTAATGATGAACTCACACGGGCCGAATTGAAAATCTCCCTCCTTTTTGATGTTGGTTAAAAGCAGAATTTATTTTGACACAGGTACCAGAAATCTGTTATTATTTAGATGTAACCGTCCTACTGCAAAACAAAGGCCTCCATCCTCCTAATCTTTCTATGTTATTTTTTTAAATAATTAAACATTCTTTCTTTTTACTTTCCCTTTTACTCTATGTATAACTATGTGGGTGAGTAACCATCGATCACCCCTTGAACAACTTCGATCCAGACTTTTCTTATTTGCCCCTTACATGATCTTTATAAACAGAATAGACTACAATAAGCTACTCATGTAACTTTTATATTAAGGTTGCCTGGAAGAGATCGCTTATATTACAGCGATAAGGCCACAATTGTTTCACTAGTTTGTGTCTTATGTATGTAATTTCTGGTTTTAACAATAAAGAGTAATTTATCTATATTTTCGCGATCAAACAAGTTTTAATAATAATTGCGCTAAGTCCTCAATAGTCCCGATAGGCAATCGGCTGCATTTTGCTTCGTTGACGATTTGATTTGTTGTCAATGTGATCAAGAAACATAAAAAAGGTGTTTGATTTTCTTTTAATAGCAAACTTTGTAAAAAATATAATTCAATGTATTATTTACACTACAGAAATTATTTATATCACCTTATATAAAATTTCGATATACATATAAGTGTCGGATTAGGAAGCCTTATCCCTTTCCCGCACAGCGAATGGCAGTATGGAATTTGTATGGCGTACTTACAATTTCAGCGTCATTTGTAAGTATAGTGCGCTCTCTGTCTAGCAAGACATAAAAAGCTTATATCCCCCTTAATTTTGAACACATGTTAATTTTGTTTTTGATGTTCGACTCTATTTTTTAAAACAAAAAAAGCATGTCCGATATTCTATTAAAACATGTAATCTACTTATTATTCCCAGACCCTATGAATAGCAACTTATTTATGGTAAGAGAAGAATATTAAAACTATCTTTCATCTACAAAGTAAAGGTGCTTATAGTAAACGCATTATCATCTGAGTCGTCAGGTCACAAATCATTGTCTGTCTATCTCGCTCGCACCCACATGTCATTTCTGTCTATCTCGCTCGCACTTACAGGTCTTATGGTATGACGTTTATTGCTCGACGACTCAGTTGGTAACGCGGTGACTATAGTACAGGTTAGTCACTTAAAGAACGATACTTATGTACATAGTTTCAATAGGTATTAGTTAATATTAACAGACTTAAAAAAAGGAGAGATTTCTCAATTCGGTTGTATTTTTTAAATGTTTGTTACCTCGGAGTTCAGTCATTTCCGAACCGATTTGTTTTTTTTTTTAATGGATATGCTTTCAGGTTGGTCCCATAGAAATTTCATCAAAATCGATTCAGTGGTTTGGCTTTTAAATCAAAATAACTGGAAATTCGGTTATTTGCATGATAATATTATGTCATGAAATTGAGTATTTTAAAATTTTTGTGTGAAGCCGTTTTTTATGATATGTAAGTGTTCCACACATAATAGGTAAAAGCACATTGATATAGATCATAGATTCCATGAGATCACGGCACTGCAGAATCAGCTCTTATCAAGTAACATGAGTAGGTATCACAGTATATCTACCTACAGTGGCGTTTAACTGATATGATTGCTTTTTAATTTGCTTGCTTGAGTAGCATTGAAATTCCCCAACAGTGAAGTACTCTGCTATTCTATCTCGATGAAATCAAGGTGTTCATTATTATCTATTGTACCTTTAGGGTAATTAATTTATAGTTCTAAATATTAATTCATATAATAACTAGGTATCTCGGCTTATCGGATATCTCTCATTTACATACTACCAACTAGTCATGCTGGGTACGCTGCCAACTGACAGTGGGCACATGAACGTTGAACATTTGAATTGTTTAGACCTTCAACCGTATATGGGCAGTCTAACTGTATTTGTAGTGTTAGTATTAGCTTGTATTTTGTTTAGTTAATAAAGGCACTTGCCCGCGATTTTTTTATTTTTGACTGACACATGTCAAGTGGTCCGATTTTGATAAAAGTATTTTTAAATTGGCAATATTTATGCCTTATTATAATTTACTTTTAACACTCCTTCAAAAAAGTACGGGCGGTTTCAATACGGTTGTATCTTTTTTACCTCAGAATTTATAAACCGATATGTTTTTTTTATTTAAATGGATATATTGTACTTTCAGGTTTGTCCCATACAAATTTCATCAAAATCGGTTCAGTTGTTTGGTTTTTAAATCAAAATAACTAGTAAACGAAATTGCATATTCTCTAATTAGGAAGTAGGTTTTTTAAATTGATGTAATTATTTGGAAACGGTTTTTTTTTTTAAATTTGTTATAATGGGTTATAAAAAAATTGGTATTCATATTGCCAATTCAAATTTACTAACCAAATTCCATAATAAGAGGTCGAGTCGTTTCAGATATAAACAACGGAAAGTGCACTGAGGGTTCCGCACTAAAAAAAACTCATTTTTTTCTTTCGGGTTGGGATCTCCAGCGCGCGCCCGATTCGCACTTGGCGGTGTTTATTATTTGTGGTTTTGATTTAGTGCGTACTATAATCACGCCAAGATTGTCACTTTTACATATTATCGTTTTTACATACACAAGAGCAAAGAAAAAATATGTTTCGGTTAAAAAAAATAAAGCCCCCTCTTTATTTTTTACTTTTTGATTTTACTATTATTTCTTCGTTAATCCGCCATAACATATTATCTATATTCTGTGCAAATTTCAACTGGTGCAAATTTACGGTTCAAAAGATACAACTGTTAAAAGGTAGAACAAACAGACCGACAAAATATGCTTTGTCAATGTCGCGGATGAGAGCAAGTCGCGGGAACGAGACAAAACATATTAGTTAAAACAGGCCGGCTATACTTGCGCATGCGATGTTTTTGTCCCTGTCGCACTTGTGTTAATCCGAATTAAAGTGACGGTGACAACACTAATGCAGCAGGCCTGTCAGAAGTTCATAAATAAAATCATCAACATTGGACATCACTAAGAACACTGGACAAGTAAGATAAAGATAGCAAAGCTGTATCATACTGTTCTGATACTATAAGCATAATTGTTCACGAATTACGAGATTTGTCATTAAGAAGACAATTGGGTCGATTCTGTCATACTCACTCACTGAACTAAACCAATCTGACAGGATTAAACTTATCTGCGTCTCTTAATTTCAATACGTGAGAGAAGGATGGCAGCAATTTCAAAGCTGTCAAAATAAATTAAGTTATATTGGAAAAAGAGAATCGACTTCCATGCATAACTCCTTTTTTTAACACAAAGTTGACCCGGAAAAACTCGATACATACATTTTTATTTCATTTTGTTAGGCAACTAATTTAACATAATTAAGGCAGACTAATTGAAAAAAAAACAAAAAACATTACAACTTTTTAGAAAATAATTGGCATGTCTTCAACAATTTAAAACTAGTGTGATTTAAATTGGTTAATAGGTTTGCGCTTGACCTCCACTTCACCTGATGTTAAGGGATGGTGCGGTGGGGATGGTGGCATGCTTGCCTAGAACTGATTCACTCCAGACTTGAACATAGCCAGACGATAATAAAATTAACCAAAAAAGGGATACTTTTTAAGTATTCTTCATCATTATCAACCTATCATGGTTCCACTGCTGGGACAAAGGCCTCTGAGAGAGAAAGGATGGGCCCTAACCCACCATGCTGGCCCAGTGCATGTTGGTGAATAGTACCTTCTTCTTCCGCTCTTGCTTTCAAGTATTGCTGGGTCAAAAATATGTGATTAGTTACAGAGTTGCCACCTTCATCCAATTTATCTACAGCACGCACACTAACGACTAGGAAGTTAATAAATTTTCAAGAAAAGAAACTACGCCATCTTTGTTGCCGTTGACTGTGGTATCTGGATAACTAATTTATAAGGAAATTAATCAGAAGCTTGGACCTGTATGTAAAATGAGGACGTCTTTTGACTGGTTTTACTGAGAGATTGTGACTCTATAGGAGTTGTATCTCGATGGCCATAAATAAATGAAGTAATGGGCAAAACGTGTAACATCATATCACGCGTGGTTATCTTAGGTCACGTTTTTACCTTAGCAGGCAGCATTGCGACTTGTAACGAAGTTTTTTTAGTTATTAAATAGTAGGCAATTTAGCCTGATACAACACAATGTTTCTGTTATCTACAATTATCAGACGGTCTGTTTTGTAAGTATGTAAGTAAGAAGAAAAATTAAGATTTTTAACAAAAAAACTGGTGCAGCAATCGTCGGCAGCGGCGGCTCAATTCATGTTTAACCGCCCGCTGCCTAACTATTACGCAAACTTTAATCGTAATGTGGTTTATTAAAACCCTACCAAGACGCAATTATCCATACGCATTCATTTCTACGGAATAGTATACTAATGGGGTATAATAGCAAAGCAATTGATTGACAACTTATCCACTGGAATATCCACCATATTAATCAGAACAAAACTGATAATCATACGAAGCGATCATGCCTACTCGCTCTCGCCCCATATGAATATCTAGCTTATTCACAAGTGAGTATGCAAGTGAACGAATTTTCAATTCATTGCATTGTCATTAAACATTGACATAAACCATAATCCTGCTGTTCAGTACAAATAAAACGTATAGATCACAGCGTCGCTTTCGTCACCGCTCCGCTGCCCGCTCACTTCTTAAACGCAGCCTTCTGCTACAGTCATAAAGTCGACCAGCTCGCGGATTCTATTTGAATAGCTTTACAGCCCTATGCTCAAATTAATTTTGTTTTGTTATTTTGAATATGTTCATGTATAAAACATGGACTTTATGGCAAATGTAGCTAGGCTCAATTTACCATACCTCCAAAAAAATTCCAATGATACCACAGTCGTAGGCTTCACCAGGCAACACATTCCAAGATCTGGAACAAAAAGCTAGAGGTAACCAGTGTTCTATCAAATACTATAATATTGAATTGAGTTCAAGCAAACTTAATGAAGCCAGAAAACAAATACTTACGTCTATTTTACTTCGTGCGAAGATAAATTACAAAAAACTAACGTTGTTTCACTTGTCCCTAACAGTTAACAAACATGCCTGACTAGCAACCAATGAGAGCCAATAGCAACAGAACTACGAGCTGTCATTGCTGACTAGCAACCAATGAGAGCCAATAGCAACAGAACTACGATGTCATTGCCGACTAGCAACCAATGAGAGCCAATAGCAGCAGAACTACGAGCTGTCATTGCTGACTAACAACCAATGTGAGCCAAAAGCAGCAGAACTACGAGCTGTCATTGGTCGACAATCCGCCATATTTGTTCAAACACTTTTTACACTATTAACACAAAATTATTACAATCCAATAATTATATTTTACACAAAGTTTACTGCAATTAAAGAACTATATTACCCCTAAAGATATAATAGATAAAAAGTAAGATAACTTAGTTTTTTTGCTTATAATGGTGGAGTGGTCTAATATGTCCTATTTTGTTGCAGATAAGTATTGTAGCATCCAAAGTCTTGTATGCTAAGTTTTCGATTATTTAAGTGACGAGATTTTGCGAGACAAGTTTTTTGATGATGATCGTCAGTCACTCCAATTTTGCAGTTCTAGTGATTTGTGGATGTCATTTATAGACTGAGCTACTATATGCACTATGATACCATATCCTAGTCTCTCTATTAATGCATGTTCACAAAATATTTTGTATGAAATTGATGAGTATTGCAAGAGTCAAAAAGATTCCCACATCGAGCTGAGCAAACACCAGAAAGTGCAATGTGATGCGGACATCAAACGTGAACAGTGCTTAAATTCAAGAAAAAATAATCGCCACTCAGAGTTAATAGCCAGTAACTTAAATGTAAGGGTATGAAGCACGGCGTAAAACACGTCATGAATACTCCAACAGGTATAAAATAATTTATTTCCACACAACAGCGTCGCTGCGGGCTTACTTCTAATATCACAGGCATCGACTAGACCGTTTATTGTTTAAACCTAACCCCTCATTCTGTTAACATAGATAGATCTCTTACTTGATGATTCATTATCTGCCGCGGGCGGGGCTTCCGCCTCCAGGTCGGGAACCCTCTCGGGGCTCTCGGATTTCTCCTTGTTTCTTCTCATATAGCGGTCCTTGTTGTAGTTTTTGAGCTCCTTGAACGCGACGACATCGCTCTCCGCCTTCTCTGGTTCAACCTCGACCCGGGGCTCTTTCGATTTCTTCTTCATCTCTCTAGATCGGACTTTCTTTTCGGGCGAGGAGCCGCTCGAGCTATCTTTGTCTTTATCATTTCCACCGTTTGTTTCGTCTCTCTTCTTCTTTCTCTCTCGCACCGGCTCCTTTTTTCGTTTCGGAGACGGCGCGTCCGGCTGCTCCTCGCGGATTATTTTAGGTATCGGGGGCAGCCGGTTGATCTTCTTCGGATCTGCGATCTGGAGTTTATCCATAAAAATATTTACGTTTCTCTCATCAGATTTATCGTCGAGTTTATTAGCAGTCTTTTCTTTTTCTTTAGCTTCTTTTCTCCTGTCTTCTCTGTCGCCAGCCAGAGGCGGCGCGGCAGGCACGGGTCGCCGCGGGCGGTCGTCGCGTCGCTTGTCCCGACGCGGGTCGCGTTTGTCGAGTCGCGGGTCGCGACGCCGGACCTCTCGCGCCGCGTCCGGTCGCACGTCTATTGTGATCACGTTTTTGCGTTTGGTGACTCGTTCAAGTGGTTTGATGTCGAAGACGTTGGGCGCTATGAGCGGCGCGGTGGGCGTGGCGGGGGGGGCAGGTTTGGGCGTGGGCGGCGCGTGGCGCGCGAGGCGTGGGTCGCGGCGTGCGGAGGCGAGCGCGGCAGACACTGGTGGGATGCGCCCAGCGCCGGCCGGCTTGCTCACGGGCTGGAAATAAACGCAATTATGCATTCGACGCGCCCAAACTGACCTCTACGCGGTCAACACGTCCTGGAGGATACACACTCTATTCAGTATTATGAGCTTCTCTAAGCGAGTAAACAATTTAAATATGATAGATCGCTTAGAAAATGTTTCCTTGTTTGCTCAGCATCGTTAATATCACAGCTAATGCTAAAGCAGCAGGCAGGGTTACTTATTTTTTCTTGAACTATGTTTAAAAACAATACATTATTTTGTATTTGTATTTGTAATATAGCTTTTTAAAGCCAAATAAATAAACGTTTAACCATCAACTAACCTATAGTCTGCAACAGTGGGATCGAGAATGGAACATATCAATCTGAGTCGTCCCAGTTATACCCACTGATGGGTATAATCCTCCCTTGTGCCATTTATCACAGCCTCAGGTTAAACCTATCCAAGTTTTCCCTCTGATTTATTTTACGTTGACGACCTATTAGTCATCATCATCATCATTTCAGGCATAGGACGTGTACTACTGGACATAGGCCTCCCCCATCGATCTCAAAAAGGGCCGGTTGGAAGCGGCCTGCATCCAGCGTTTCCCTGCGGTCTCTTTTAGGTCGTCTGTCCATCTTGTGGTAGACCTATTAGTCAACCAACAAAAAACCTAAAAACGGTCATTCAAATCAAGAAAAAAAAAACGCACAGCTCAATTAAGTCTCTTCTAGGTAGGCGTGCTCCATCACAGACTGCATCATCGCTGAATACCAAGTGAGGTGGCGGTCAAGCACAAGCTTAATATCCAGTAAAATAAATGTGAAAGTAAATAATAGTAACTTACCGGACCAAGTCTCTGTTTGACAGGAATGGGCGCGACCTCCGGGACTGCGACAGGGGGCGCCAGGACCGGCGCGAGAGCTGGCGTCACCACCGGGTTCACCATCGCTACCGGCATGCTGGGGGACGGCACGCCGCCAGGGACAGCTGTTGTTAGCTGTGGAACAACAGGATATTGTTATTACTATACTTCTCAACCAGCCAGTTCTTATTAGAGTTACAGTTAGGCTCGCAGTTAGCTAGGTGGAGACAGATCCTATAGCCATATCTGCTTTCCGAATAAGAAAATGACGTTAAAATAGCCATGTGTCCTAATAAATTTTTGTTATACTATCTATACTAACATTCGCTTTACAGGAAAGGGACAGAGCACCCCCTCTCAATCCCTACCAAAAACTTTTAAACGTTTGTCTCAGATACATCAGCCAATTGAAATATTTTTTTCAGTATGTGTAATGTATTTAATTATTTGTAATAAATGAAACACCAAACCAGTCAACTAGCCCTATTGTCATTGTCGTCACGGCGAAATTTTGTCCAATGTATGTAAATTACTGAGAGAAGGCATAGAGCACATAATTATTGAAGTACTAAATTAATCATTGGCTGAGGATCAAACCAGGTGCCATCAGAATGTTGATCTGCTTATTATTAAACGAAACGCATGGTCTAATCGAGAGTTTATGGACATTTGCAGGTTGTTGTAAAGTCAAGTCAGTCTGCAAACGCTAGTCATTTAGATTCAGTTGATAAGTATTAATTGGACTTCAAGCAGGTATTTAACTTCATTGTACGGTTTTATCAGTAACTAGTTGATTACTTTCGAATGTTGATAAGCTTACAATCATAATTGCAGTCCAGACATTTAAAAAACTTAATTGCGAGTTAAATACTATTTGGCATGAACGATGAAACTGAACAAGAAAAGTTTTAGGTACTTATCGAGACAAAAATAATATGAATGACTTTATCTTAGCCATACAATGCATGCATTCATTTTTGCTGGTTCATTATCTTAATTGCTTGCTATTGCTGCAATAGCAAGCAATTAAGATAATGCATTATTAGCAAGCAATTAAAATTATCACCAAAGATAATTATCTGCAGCAGATATCTTTGGTGATAATGATAACAATGAGCGCCCTCCATTTTGGATTCTGAGTATAATATTATTAAATGAAAAGATGTTTTTGTGCGGTAACTTAAACAAATGATATTACCAGGCGTTCACCATCATCACAGCATTCTTTATCGTATTGCAGGTTAGAGATATTTGCTATAGTAAACTACTGCATTATCATCTGAGTCATCAAGCAATAAACGTCATACCATAAGACCTGTAAGTGTGAGCGAGATAGACAGATTAAGACCTGTAAGTGCAAGCGAGATAGATTGATAATGATTTATGACCAGAAAGACTCAAATGATAATGCTATTTAACTATAGTTATCATCTGCCTCATTATTGTGTTACTTGAATTGATGTTTTATAAAATAAAAGTTAGACCAAGTTAACCAACTTCAAAAAGAAGAAAGTAGTCATTTCGACTGTATGTTTTTTTTTTTCTTAGTCAACAAGGTATTACACAATCCAGCGTCAAACACAGCGTCACTGGCTCTAACACCCTGCAAAGGACTCTGGAGGAGCAACTCAATACCATAGCTGTTGTCCAGGAACCATACCTATATCAAGGAAAGGTAAGCAGTTTCACATCCCTCAGAGACAAATGTGTTCGGACCGCCAATGCAAAACAAAACGAGTTCATTCATAGATGTACCTAACGATCTAAATGTAGCCAGACTGGAGTCGGGCCTGTAAGGCAGACTCAGCTTCAATCCAATCAGAGAGCGGAACTGGAAGACTATGAGTCTACCTGTATCAAATAACACTCATCATCATCTATGCACTTAGAAAACCGTTAACTAGATCCAGAATAGTTATCAGAGTGCCACCCTATCCTACAAGTGTACTTGAATATAATATTACAGTTTAATAGTAAAAAAGGCAGATTCACTCGCTAAGGAAAGTGCAAAGGAAATCAGGGCAGATGTAGCAGAACTGTGTAAACCAACTGCCATGGAACCACGGGATCTGCTGTCTCCCATCACACAGAAAAGGAACAGCTAAAACTATAGGACAAAGGGCATATGCCCAAGTGCTATTTACCAACTCATAGATTAAAAAAAGATACCAAAAAACTACTACTTCAAGGTCGGATTTCCATCTGATGATAGGTATAATCACAGGTACACTGTGAGTTGAACTATCACCTTCACAAAAAAGGGGCTACAGACAGTCCTGTGCCGAGGCTGTCTACAGGAATACGAGTGTGGAGAATATGTTACCGCACTGTGAGGCCACAGAAAGTACACAGTTAAGGTTGGGACTACTTGAAGAAATTCCACAAGTCTTAAACACCACAACACCTGACGATTTTTATTTCTAAACTTCTATTCTAGGAGTGGAACTGGTATGCCAGCTACCCAAGGATGTGCTCCGTTATTTTAAAGAGCTTGGGTGATATGGGTGGGCAGGATGGCGAAAATGCACAAAACACCCCAAGCGAGACATCAAATCAACTCCACCTATTTATATAGAATTTGAACAGTCAACAAAATCTAAGTCGAATTTGGAAAAAATTACTTGTTGTTGTGTTAAGTTGTTGTTACTTGGGATTTAATTTTTAAATCACAGATTCAAGTAATTTTGATACAACCAACTTATCTTCCTACAGACATGCTTGCTGCTGCTGGAAACTAGAATCTACTTACTTAATTGATAGATGCATTAGATTAATGACAAAATATTGAAGTCAAGGTGATTATTTCAGTGTTCAATGGGTCATAATTACATTGTTAAAATTCTAATACAACTCTATTACAAAAACTATTTTTACTATTTATTTTCCTCATCACTCGCAACTGATTTTGTAGCCAAGGTCAGCCTTTATAGCTTGTTTTTGTCATCATTAAAATAAATAATAATATTATTATAAACATCAGAACTGACCACATAATGCATTTTTATCGCAAATGTAATCATGGCTGACATTGAAAATTATATTTGAAGCTGTTGTATAAATACCATATTTTAAAATGATTGATATTTATAAAATGTAGTAGTAATAGAAATCAAATGCCATACTGGGCCATACTGGACCAGAGTGGCAGAGGATAGAGAGCAAAGGACAGTTGGAGGAGGCCTATGCCAAAAGGCACACCAAACTAAGAGCCATTTTATAAAACTGTAGAAATAATTTATGTTAAAATCTTATTTGGAGTAAATGACTATTGTATTGTATAATAATTATAAAATGTAGTAGTAATAGAAATGTAAGTAATAGTTGTAAATGTGTAAAATCTACGTGGTGCATTGACTCCAAGTTTTGTACGATTTACATTGTTGGTTTGAAAAATATTGAATTGAACCACTAAAACCTCACGCTCTTTTATACCTACGAGGTGCATTGACCCTGAGTACATTACATTTTACATTGATGGCTTGCAAAATACTGAACTTCTATCTGAACAAGTCAAATAGTTATTGGTATTAAATAGTATAATTATAGCATTTTGGTTTCCTTACACATTGTATAGAAATAAAAAGTTTGAAAATGCTCACCTTCTTAGCAGTCTTGTCCAGTTCAAGCTGTCGCCTCATCTGCTCCAGCTCCATTTCCACCTTCTTCTTCTGCAACATCAGCAGTTCTTGTTCTTTCTTGGCGAGGATATTGCGCATCTTCTCATCTTCCTCTTTCACCACGACGGTTGAGGTACTTGGGGTTGTGGGAGTCTGCAGGAAAGGTGATATTTTAGTCTAGATGTTTTAAAGTTGTAACTTCAAAATTTCACACAATAAAATTTGAATCAAAGCACTTCGTACATGTTTTATGAATATCAACCATAAAGAGTAAATAGGTTTTTCTAATATTTCCTAGGCCTTGTCATCATTAGAAGTAAATTATTAACTGCTGGACATAGGCCTCCACTATTGTCATGCTGATCTGATTTTGAACAAAGTATACTTCAATAAGCAGTTCATATTAACTGAAAAGAGCAAGTGTGTGCTGTATAAAGAACTTATACGACTAGCATTCAACTTCAATTGAGTGATATGCTTGCTCAGATAGTGTTCAACCTTCTACTTATTTTGTGAAAAGCATTAGAAAGTATGTTACTGGATGTCACTCACCTACTTAGTAAAAGTGTTTATAGAAAATAGCTACTTAGTAAGCATAATACTGCATGAATTGCTAGTATATAGGTACTATACTCCATTAAAATGGCAAACTTAAACTAGCACTAAACTAAAACATAACTAAAAAAACACCTTTTTCAGAAAATTTGGATTTACATGGATGTTGGACTGATGCGGCTGTGCTTGAATCGGCCACGCAGGATCAATCAAGTTGACTTTAACATCCAGCTGGTACAACTTAGTTGCAGGGAAAACGTCATGCCACGTCTCACGAAGCTTGAACATTTGAGATCTGATTTTCTCATCCACCTGTAAAGAAAAATACATGTTAAATATTTGATCAATTTTAAAGTAAATTCATGAATGAAATGCTAATCGCGAAGAACATTTACCTGCTTGAAAGTCCGTGTGAACATATTGACGATGCTCTGTGAAAACTTGGTAGTGTATGCTCCGCCGACATTCTTGATAATAGAATCAACTAAATACAGTACAGGCAGCTTGATGTCAGGGTTCACCTGTATAGAAAAACAATGTCTAGTCCGAGCGCTCCATGGACAGCACCCAGAACAATATCGGCTCGTCCATATTTACTTTTCCTCGTAAAGATTTGTGGTACGGGAAAAAATAACAAGACCCATTTCGGCAAACATTTTTTAATTATCATCGCAAGAAAATAAATAAGAGCTCTGTTTTAAAATTCTTTATTGAACATAATCTGATACACAACTGAAATGGAAATACATACCATTGAAGGTACATGTTATGTTTATATTTAGCTTTGTGCAGGTATCTCCTATTAGGTTACAACAAGATGCTGGATATTGTGCAATACAAGGTTTATAAATGTTATTCCAAGTTATAGTGGTTGATTACGGCTGACAGTCTAGTGAAAGTTAAACTTAATGTAGAACCAGTTCAAGTGTTGCAATTATTACATTGTAGAACGGAAATTAGCAGATTTCTTCATAATAATATTGTAAAAAGATTTTAACAACTAGAAATCACCATTCAGGGTGACTCATGTTGTTGAAATTGACTAGTAACAGCTTGTTTTAAAACATTAGCATACTGTTGTGTCAGAGTGGTTATCTTATCAGCATTCAATGTTTCTATGTTGCTTCAACAGATAACAAGACTCGAATCTAGAACTCTGCTAGGAGTTACCTGCGCTTGAATAGATTGGCTACAAACGAGGGCAAATTAGTCACAGTGACATCAAAACACGTAAAATACGCTACGCAGGGCGTGCGTCATCACTTTCCTACCCGAGGCCGTTTCACAGGCCTGGCCCGTTTATACTTTAAAATGTAAATTCACCTTCTCCAAATGTTTCTCGACGGTTTCAACGATAACCCCGGCATGGTCGATGTTTTCTTCCGCGAGGATCGTGAGCATGTTGATTAATGGCTTGCTGTTGACGGTCAAGTCCGCCAAACTCGAAGCGTACTCCTCCGCGATTTCCTTCGACATCTTGAACGGCGAAAGAAGTTTTCTCACTCTGCATAACAAGCACTATCATCCACCACACATCACTGTAACCAACGAAATACTGAGATTAATTTTGTTACGTGTTACAAAATGGCGAGTATGCTACGAGGCAACACGTATTGAAACTTACGTTATCGCGGCTATCACAGCACCTCCAACGATAATTAAACGTTATAACAGCAATCACCTCACGTACGGATAAATACACATTCTTGAAATAAATAAAGCACGTAGAATGATGAAATAATTTTGTAAAACCGAGCAAGACGACGATGCGCTTTTGCGACTCGATGATTACAAAATGGCGGACACGGACAGCGAACTAGGGTTTTTTTTTTGTAAAATTTTCATGACCGTGGATTCAATGTCCTTTAGTCGTAATCTTAACCAGTTTAGCTAGTCTTAATAGCGTCAAACAAGTCATAGTCACAGTCAGAGTCAAGCTAAGTAAGTCACGGTCAAGTCAAACTCATGCCCCTGTAAAGTGGTGGAGACTTTACAAGAGGCTTCTATGGAGTTTTGGAAACATTACGAAAAGACACGTTTCACCTCGTCATATCACTTGCCCACACTCGAACACGTTTACGAGCACTTAATGAATAATAATCCACCATTTAGTACACATTAACACTCGAAAATACACAATTTTAGGAAAATAATCCAACGAGCCGACATGTTTTTTTCCACGTTGGCGCCAAAACCGGTGTATATATTTATCTATGGCCAAAACTCAGCGACTCAGGTGACAGTGTTGCCAACTTGGCCAACTCCAACCAACAGCTTTTTATTAGTGCTAGCTGACTACTTGGCTGACGGACCGCCGTCCAACTTATGTTCTGTGGTCCAACCAACGGGAGGGAAAGAAAAAAAAAATCTTTCTCTCCCGTTGGTTGGACGGCAGTCCGTCAGCTAAATCTACACGTCTCAAACCCAATGACGAAGATTCCAATGAAAACTTAGTTTTTCTAGGGGTTTGTTAATATTTACATTGTTTGTTACATTTCCAGTTTGAAATAAATAGTTCTAATTCAAAGTTCAAGTGCAAAAAGAGAATTTATTTCAGTCACATTCACATCACACATCATGAAGCATTCTCTGGATTATTCCAGCTCATCATGTGAAGAAAGAAAGAAAGACAAGCCACTTGGGAAAACCTGCGGATTTGGTTTGGATGCTGCACCACCATTTAAGATTTCAGAGGGACAGCCGCCAAGAATAGATATATTCTCTTTGGAATAGAATTGCCTGAATTCTGTTCAACCTCATTTAAAGGAGTAAAACATAAAGAAGATCGATAGAAGGAAATACAGACATAAAATCACGGAACACTATTACTCCTACATAAAATGCAACTTAATGGTGGTGGCTTTTGGATAGTTGTATAATTTTCATACACGAATAAATAAAACTGTGTTTTATATTATCACAATCGCCACTAGGAACCACTGTCATCGAGCGCCACTCTACGCACCAAGGCTGGTGAAGGAAACTATTGAGATCTTGAAATACCAGACAGAAGCAATCGTGGTGATGGTTTCTAACTCTTAAGTGCGTGGAATCCAGTATTAGGTTACCACAAAAATAAATATACGCAGTGCTAGAGTGAGTGTGTTTTGTCGGGACATAAGTTTGAATTCGAGTTCCAGTGCTAACCATAGCAAGAGACTAAGAAAGAGGGTAGATCGTTTTATCTGCACCTTACTTACTGAACTGTTTGACCAGCCGCATTCTTCGTTCTTTACTTGACTTGGTGTATGTAATTGCGCCGAAAGCTCCATCTACTTCTTAATACCTAATACCTTTGTTTTAACCTTAGATTAAGATAGGGTATAACTAACTTTCCTCTCCCTTTATTGTGAATAACTAAGTAAATTCGTTTATGTTAACAAAATTGTAGTCAAGTATAATAAAAGTCACGGACCCTGGAGTCCGTGGAGTTGCATTTTAAATAATAAAAAAAAAATACCTTATACCTTTTATTCCTTGAAAATGGACAGTTCATATTTTAGATTTCTGGCAATATTACGTCTAACGTCTACCACAGATTATATAGTTATTATTTTTTCAAAACTTTTACGGTTTTTATTCTGTGGATAAATAATAGCAGTAGCCAAATTAAAAAAAACCTCTATGCTTTTTCTGTACTGTCAGCATCATAGATTCAGTGTCAGCCACAGGTGTCAGCATGAACGTAGTATCTATGATACTTAGTTTAAGACTGTCAGTGTCAATTAAATTGTTATGTCAACATCAACTTCAAATCAAAGTTCTGTTGACGAGTCGACTCTTTAATTACATTACGACTACGAGAATTTGCTAAATAAACAGGAAATTCTTATCATTAGATGTGTTTTGCTGATAAGTAATCATGTCGAACGTGAACACTGGGGAATTACTTGATTTCCAGGACTATTCTCCCGAGCGTACAGACCGGCATGCTCGAATTGACGTGGAGGCAGTTCATACGAATCAATACAACAACACCATGTCCAATCCCAATTATACTTACGAGGAGCCTAAACCTATCGAAGAACCTGAAGCTGTGCCCCAATGTAAGTATCCAAACAACCCATCACTTCACAGACACCGGATATTAGATCTCTATCCAGAAGCCTGCCTCAGTCTGCAAGGTACTAGTCACAAAAATCCTCTTGACAAAGAACTTAATTTTAATAAGCCTCTGATGTCTGTCTGTCTATACGTCTGTCCTACCTATTAACGGCTGTATCTTTCGAACTGTAATAGATAGCCAGTTGAAATTTTCACAGAATATGTAATGTTGCGGATAAATTAGCAGCGAGCTATGGAGAGAGCTATGCTTAGACTTTCTATACGGGACAAAATTCGGAACGAAGTGATTCGACATAGAACCAAAGTTACCGACATAGCTCAAAGGATTAGCAAGCTGAAGTGGCAGTGGGCTGGCCACATTTCCCGAAGAACCGATAACCAATGGGGTAGATGAGTTCTGGAGTGGAGACCATGTTTAGGCAAACGTAGTGTAGGACACCCTGTTGCCAGGTGGAGTGGTGACCTGCGTAAAATGGCGGGTAAAAACTGGATGCAAGGTACTGCCGACCGAGCTCAGTGGCGTGCATTGGGAGAGGCCTATGTCCAGCAGTGGACAGTTAGAGGCTGATGATGATGATGATGAAAAAAGGGCATATAGTTACCCTATATCCCCATTCAAATGTGTTTTTTTAATGTATTTTTGTTTTCGCTCTAATGTAAAAATGGTGATACGTAGTTCGTACAAACGTCCAACTTGGCATGATTGTAGTACACAGTCTAAAGTATATCAACAAATAATAAATAATGGCCAAGTGAGAGTCGGTGACAAGTTTCTGTTCATTACCAAGTTATAACTGGTAATTTCACTATTGAATTTTATGGTTGTACGGAACCCTCAGTGCGCGAGCCCCGACTCACACTTGGCCGATTTATTTATATTAAAAAAACGGTTATTTTTGACCACTACTTAACTTGATGACAAGCAAAGATGCGGTCTATGGCGGAGCATGATTGCCTTGAAGTAACCGATTAATGGGAATATTGAATATTTGTTTGAGTTGTTTATTAGATGCTAAATTACTGTACAAATTTGAGTTATTACATACAAACATTACACTTATTTATAAATGACATTTAAAGTAAACGCCATTAAGTTGAGTCGAAAACAAACTAACTTTATTACTATAATGTGGGTACCCTCATTACAATATTAAAATATACAAAATACCGAAGGTAAGCACTAGTAATGTATAACAACATTCATAAAGGGTTAAAATTTGGAAGTGTAGCTCACAGGTGTCTCTTTGTCGCAACTTACAGATAGCCCAAACACATTTTTTCTAAGCTTTAAAAAGCTTCCTCAGTTTTGGTACTGTTACCCCAGAACTTAATGCCGTACTTAAGTAATGAGGAGACAGCTGTTGTACTCTGCTAGGACTGTGGACCTACTAAAGGCTTTAGAAAGCATGCACACCGCACAGTGCATAAGAGTATTGATTTATTTTATTTATCAAACTTCCTATATATTAGAGATGGGCCGAGTACTCGGTTAATACTCGGTACTCGGCGGGTATTTTGATACTCGTACTCGGCCGAGTAACTCTGTTTTAATGCCGAGTATACTCAGTTTAAGTAAAGCAATATATTTAGGTAGGTATAATTAAAACAACAGTGTTAGATAATCAAAAAGTATTTATTACTAATTTAGGAAATCTTTGACAATCTCAATTATGATAATGAGTAGTAGGAGTAGTAGTGAGACAAAATTAGGAGAACGTTAATGAAAAAATCAATATTTAATATTTAATAAAGGTAAATTATGATGCAGGAACACAAGGTTTGCGCCGCGCGAACCGGTTTGTACTTGTTTACGCGCTCGAAACTGGAATTTTATTGAACCGAGCTACTCGGCTGAGTACTCGGTTGGAAAAAAATTGAACCGAGTAAAACTCGGTACTCGTTACTCGGCAAAAGTGCTACTCGGCGCATCTCTACTATATATGATCCTTTCAATGTAAATGGCAGTCAATCAGTCAATATTTTAGGCCTAAGCGTTCAGTTGTCACAATAGGCTCTACTTTACGTTCAGAATAACTAATGTCCAAATCATTTCATTTATGAAGATTTGATGACGGTGATGATGATTTCAGAATGTCATTTATAATGTGTCTTATATATAGATTAATTTTAAAACTGTTAAATTAAACGTATTATTCACTATACATTCTATTTGCTAAACGTAACTAAAATAGATTTTTCTGTTAAATTGTTTTAAATTAATGTAATCTTACTCCAGCAAACCACAACTTTTGGACAATAGAGTACTACCAGAAGTACTTTGACGTGCATACCAATGAAGTGGTGGAGAGAATCATATCCTCGGTGTTGCCTCAGCGTGTGTCTCGAAACTATTTCGATGAGAGAATTAAAGGGAAGCCTGATTTATATGGACCAGTGTGGATCTCTGTTACTTTGGTAAGTGCAATAATTGTTAAGACTTACTGTCAAACACCTTCTACCTTCACCTTCACCTTCTTTTGTTTTTTTTACTTCGACAAACACCTTAAGAGGCTCTATCTAGACTATTCTAGACTGTTGGGTTAAGGGTCAGATTGAGAATGCAGTCATCCTGAACTCGGCATGCATTATTAGGAGGTTCCTCCCTCTGCAACCCTAACCACCGGTACCCTGGGCCCAGGCCGCTACCAGCTGCAACCCAGTTTTTTTATATTCTAAATTTAAAAATCTCATGTTGGTGTTTGTGGTCACACTCTTCTGAAACGGATCGACCGATTTTTATGATTTGGGAGGTATGAGAATAGTTCGTATAATATATTTCATACCGCTAAAGGCCGAGCCCTATGAGCGGGTCATAGCATCACGCATACGAAGTAGCGGGTATCAGCTAGTATTTGTACAGTATCTAAACACAATTGAATACCATTAACCATTTGCCTTTTATACTTGTTGTTTTAAGAAAGAAAGAAAGAAAGAATATAAATTTTATTCGACACCTTTACACAAACTTATATCTAAAGAATACAATCAGTGTCGAATGGGTCCGTCTCGGCATTAATGCTGCAAGTCAAGGACTACCAGCGCCGGTTTTCAGACGAACCTTTGAGTTTACACTTACATTACACTTAACACAAATTTAGTTTTAGTGGTTTAGAATGTTGCAATCCAGCAATGTAAAGCGTACAAGCGTGCGCACGGCGCAGGTCGTTCTTTGACCTCTAGCACCAGCTGATATATTATTTGCATAACATTGTGAACAGCATTTTTTTATTTCACTTTTGTTGGTATTGTATCAGCAATCACCAACACTATCACCAGTCTTCGTTTTCAGGAGTGTTGCCCTTACACCTGTATTATTTGTTTTTAGCTACATAATTTCATAATAATTTATTGCCTTTGAGCTGGACAATCTTCCTGAGGTTGTCCAGGTATCTCTTTTCTGTTTTTCAAACCATACCATTTCACAATATCACTTCACAGATCTTCACAATAGCAGTGAGTGGCAACATAGCCTCGTACCTCCAGAACACCAACAAAGCCGTGCACTGGCGGTACGACTTCCACCTGGTGTCGTACGCAGCTACTGCGATAGTGTGCTACGTGTGGCTCGTCCCCCTGGCACTTTGGGCCGCCCTGAAGTGGACCATACAAACAGATGGACATGATGAGATTGAAACACAGGTATGAAACCATTTTGTTCTTTGGCCTTTCATCGTTGCATAGGCCTCTCCCTATTTCTATGAAAACCTAAAATCTTCTGCCTTGGCCCTCCAATCGTGATCTGCCTGACCTTGGCTTTCATCAACCAAGTGTTTGGGTTGATAGCATAGGTCCTTGGACCAAAGTTCGGTCATTTCTATACTTTTCTTACAAACTTTAGATAGACAAACAAGGGAGATATACTTACTTTCTCATCCCAGATGCATTTGCACCTGCTACTTCACTTTAAATACCATATTCTCTCTGTTTGTCTGATCTGATGTACAAACTTTAGTTATACCATAGATAAATTACATTTAAACTTTATTACACGGGTTTTACGGACTGGTAAGCGCAGCGCAGGACGTCCACCCACAAGATGGACAGACGACCTAAAAGAGACCGCAGGGAAACGCTGGATGCAGGCCGCTTCCAACCGGCCCTTTTGGAGATCGATGGGGGAGGCCTTTGTCCAGCAGTGGATGTCCTACGGCTGAAATGATGATGATGATGACACGGGTTTTCAAAACCGTAAGACTATATAAAGAAACTACCTGTTGCCCAAGACTTTGTAAGCGTACTTTAATAAAAAAAAAAAATGCCATAGGTGGCAAACAAGCAGACGGGCTGCCTGATGGTCAGCAGTCACTGTCGCCTATAGACACTTGTAACACCAGATGCATCACAAACACGTTGCCGACCCTTTAGGACTATATACTTACAGCCACAATTGTGTCCCCTTTAATCGATCCTTTCGTAAAAACCTTTCTCGGTGGATCCCTTACACGCTCTAAGGAATCTGAACCTGTCAAATTTCAGCTTCTTAGGTTAAGTATTTTCCAGATTTTGTAATGAGTTAATCAGTGAGTCATACATAGTCATATTACGAATTTACTTACTGAATTTCATCAAAATTGTACAAGTAGACTCCAAAAAAATGTACTAGTATGTTTTAAACTACCCTAATGTCCAGGGTGCTGGTAATAAAATTTTGTAGCCGTTTTTGGCGGGTGAGGGGGTGTAATAATACTTTTCTAATAATTTCAGACATCAAGCACACCGACAATGATGTCTTTATTCTGCCTCTACGGATACTCTCTCTCCATCTACATTCCCGTAGCTGTGCTCTGGACCATCCAGGTGACCTGGCTGCAATGGATGTTCGTCTTAATGGCTGCATTTGTCTCCGGAGCCGTCCTAATATTCTGGTTGCTGCCTGCTCTAAGAAAATCTAAATATTTCTTGATTCTAGTCGGATCAATATTGGCGTTCCACTTTCTATTAGCTGCAGGATTCATGTTGTATTTCTTCCATGCGCCTAGCGCGGTGCCGGTACCCACTGCGCCGCCAGTTACATCACTGAAGCCCTAATTTTTGTGATACTAGTTTTGTTATTATCGAGAATTAATGTTATTAAAATTATTTGACTTAATTTGTTGTCAAGCTTTTGTGTAAGCAGTGATGTAGGGTACGATAGTTATAATGTAAAAAGTATTTTGTTAGATCATGCACCTATGCACATCTATCTGAGACATCGCAAAAATATTTGTATAGGAATGTGTTGTTAGTCTTTGGAACACCTATGTCAGTTATTTCTTTAATATGAAGGGTTTCTTGTGTCTTTTATCCAGAAATATTTTAGCTAATACGAATATTGTCAAGTCTGTAACATTCCTTCTACTTCTTCTACAGTCAAAATCAATAACATCTGAGCATTTTTGCACATTTTTGATTTTGACTGCACAAGCTTTATTGTAATAAAATAATCATATCTTAATAACTGTTTTAATTACATTTTTCATTACTTTTAACAATCAATATTATAAATATTTTCCATGTACATTACAAAGTAGCATATAATAGTAAAATATCACTTTTACAATCGATACCGTTTTTAAAATCTCAATATTAAGTTTAATTCAACTTGTCAGTAGTTTACTGGGGGAGCCACTATAGCCACAATATTTATAAACAAAGCTAACAGTGTGCTTAAATTATGTGAACCAATTTTATACATAAGTACAGCTGCTCCATAGTTTTCCTACTTATCATAGTATGAACTCATTTCAGGTTCAGTCAGCCATAGAGAATAATTCGAAACTCTTGAGCCACGGTTGTCTATGGAAAGATGGCGGCATGTCTTCCGGGGACGATTGTAAAGTGCCCGCTAGTTCCGATAACATGTTTGCTGAAATAAAAAATATTCGTTAAAAGGTACAGTCAATCAAAATACTTAAGCACCGGCCAAGTCGGTGACAATATGCTGAGTTCTCGTACGATCACCAAAGTTAATCCGGCGATCGGCTCTATTTACGGTCAGCTTTTTTATAAGACAAGAGAACAAAATCAACCGGATAGCTTATTCTCAATGCTCCATTAATTGTATTTTAATTGACACAGACATGCCACGGGCCACAGTAGGTGAACTCGCGTTGATAGGTCTGTGTAAAAGTTAGTTACCATGAATCTCGGTATGTGCATGACCGCGCATGAGGTCGCAGAACTCCATGAGATGCCCCTCGTAGTGCGCCAGCTGCGGCCCGAACTCCGCGTCCCGCAGCCAACACTGGTACAGCAACTGCACGCCGCAGCGACATGTCGACAGTACACCGTCAGATTCATCTGAAGTCAAAACAACATCATTGTAGACTACGTAGTCTGTTTCTTTTTAGATGTCCAACTATGTTAACAAAAATGGCTGACATGCGACCAATGACAATAACTAGCAAGGAAATTCAGGGCTGCTATTGGTCGGAAAACGCCATGTTTGTTTACATAGCTGGACATCTAAAAAGAAACATACTTTAGTAGCTTTTACCTAATCTGCACTGTAGACCATACACTATATCCATTCGTTTGTTTGGTCTTGAAGTCTTGAAAGCTGCAATAATATTGACAAACGAATGGAAATAGTGTTAATGAAATTTTAAAACAAGAAGACAGGTGAAATTTTTACACGCTTTTATTTAACTTGCCCTGTTAGTATGTATGTGTGGGACAAATTTTGCAACTGAGACCAGTTATCTGCAACCGATTGAGCTGAAGTTAGCCATATATATATGTAAGTTCGGTGACAATGCAATGTTATGGTACCATCGAGTTGCTCTGATGATAGAGACAGAAGGTGGCCATAGGAATTCCTAAACAAAACGACGTAACCCCGTCGAGTTTGGGTTCGTTGCATTTGCAAGCACTTTAGTTCTAGATGATAAATTCAATATGGCGGACAAAATGTTCTTATCTGCCATCATGATATGGGTATTAAATGAATGGGTTTGCTAGAGATTACGAAAAAGCTTGTTTAAAAAAATATAGTTTATTACATTAACTTTTTAAACTATAGCCCAAGAAGACATTATGATGCGTTTTAAGTTCCACAGGAGACCACACTCGTTCGCGACTTTATGACAACGAAACCCGTATTATTAATAGTTATTTACAACACATTTGCTCAAAAAGTGCACTTACGAAGCCTGTATACATCGTTCGAAAGTTAAACATTACGCATCATACAACGGAGCGTGCGGTAATGAATTTTACCGCACGCTCAGATGTATAGCACCGTGCGTGTACTTTACGGTATTTTTTAAATTTCCATTACCATAAAAATTGTTGTTGCGAGAAAAAAAGGCTACAAATGAAACAATTTTTATGAAAATGGAAATTTAAAAAATACCGTAAAGTACACGCACGGTGCTATACATCTGAGCGTGCGGTAGTACTCACCACAGAGTACTTTTTATATACTGGTACTCACCATTCAATTCAATTTTTCTATTTTGTATCATTATAGCGCATATCCTTAGCGCGTAAACTATAACCTGCACCAATACTAGCTGGCAATCACATCTGAAAACAAACAATATAGATAGCTACAGCCTGTGACTACATCTGACAATTTATAAATAAAAACTTTTAACTATCACTATACAGTCGAGGTCTGGGGTAAAGACCGTAGCTAGGTATTATGGGAGGGGGGTTATACTAGTAGAATTCTACTTCGTGTTCAAGGTGGGTACCCCAACCCCCCCCCCCCCCCCCTGCCTACGGCTTTAATAAATATACTAGTTACCTAGATTTATCTTGCGCGAAGCCCGAGCTGCCATAGTTAAGGTTACAGAACAACATAACCAGCTGTCTCGTGGTCTCCACTGCTCTCTCCGTCAGACCCTGGCTCTCTATACACTTGAGACCGGCTTCTATTTGTTTTAGCAGGATTTGAATATGGCAGTTGTCTGAAAAGTGAGAGATTGCAGAGACTGGCTGATAAGGGGGCGTCCATAAATTACGTGAGATGTTTAAGGGAGGGGGTCGAGTCAAATCTCATCTAATCTTACGTTGGAGAGAGGGGGGGGGGGGGGGTCTCGGCAAATGTCACGCAATTTTTTTTCTGATTGAAACAAAAAAATATATACTATTTTGGTCCATTTAATCCAGATTGTACATGCTTAAGATTTAATCTTAAGCGTTATCGTAATACGATTAAGATCATTCACTAATTCGTTCGAAAGAAACTTCTCAGCAATATTGATTACTAGTCTTAACTAGTCGTAAATAAAAGCACGAAGCAATATTTTTTTTCTTTTTACAATAACAATCCAACGAGTTTACGTAAGAAACCCACATTTTGAAAAATCTCATGTGAGATTGGGGTATGGGGGAGGGGGTTGAATAAAATCTCACGACATCTCACCAGGGGGGGGGAGGGACAGAAAAAAAAAAAAACACCTCACGTAATTTATGGACGCCCCCTAAACTGTGAAGCGAAGACCGCAAAAACAATCATTCTAGTATTATAAACGCGAAAATGTTTATGTTATTCCTCTTTCATCGACGTAATATTTTGCACAGTTAGGAAGGCGGAAGGCTAGAGAATTACCTAACTATTATACTTTTTGACCAATTTCAAAAAGGAGGAGATTCTCAATTTGGTTATATTTCTTTAGGAACGTTGGGCTCTTTTTGTGGTGAAAAAGCACTGAACTCGCGTGACAGTCACGCTCAGATGTATGTATCCGTAATGTTTGAATACAGCGCCATCTCTTGTGGAATATGTGAATAACTACTTAAGTTTTCACTTCTGACGTGCAGTCCTACGCCTGGTTTTTTTTTATGTTTGTTACCTCAGAACTTCGTATTGTTATTTATTTAAATCGATATGGAATTATTTTTAGATTGTTCCCATATGAATTTCATAAAAAATCGGTAAATAAATCATCCAAGTAATCTAAATTGCGTATTTACTCGTTTGTCCAGCAGTGGACGTCCTACGGCTGAAATGATGATGATCCATGACAAATGTTACAGGTCCTGAGGGTATGTTTATGTATCCCGGTGAAGTTGTTGATGACTAATTCTTCTCACCTTTCTTATAAAGCAGAACTCCCTGATCATAATCCATCTTCAGGTTCCCTACATTAGTTCCCGGACAGAACTCTTTCCTAAAGTTCTCCCAAAGAGACACTTCTCTGACCAACTCCATCAGTTGGCATGAGACTGCAGGCATCGGGCGCGACGTGATGATGGCTCTGATGATATCCAGGGTCTTGGGACATGTGACGGTTCGGACGGTGTGGCATATTGATAGAAGTAAGCCGCTGTGGAGCGTTGCGGTCGACTGGAAGAACACAAAGATTTTTAAATATATTTTAAACACAGTTTTTAACCTTTGACACAAAAAGAGAGAGTCATAAGTTTAACGTGTGTATATGTGTGTCTGTGACATTGCGGCTCCCAAACGGTTGAACCAATATAGATTTTTTTGTTTGAAACGTGACTGATATATTGTTTTTAGCAATTATTTAAACAATATCTGCGCAGCAGTTTGAAGATATATCAGCTCTTTTATCGGGGGTTTAAAAAATTATACTTGTATTAGGTTTACTTGTAACTATCCTACCAGAGGAACATCCCAATAAATCTTGGAAGTCGATTTTAATCATGGTATAATAATATACTCTGCCAGATATAGCGCTCCAAGAAAAATGTCACGTGGGTGTCCCGCAACTACGTCATCAATGTCATGGATACACGTACACGTGCATAAGCAAGAGCAGAATAAGTAAGTTACAACAACATCGAGAGATGACGATACACGAAACAATGGCAGAATCTCTATGAGAGCTGATTTTCTGTGTTACCAGTAGCGTGAAATTATGTCTCCACAATCTTTCCTGTGGGAGGGAATCCAATAAATCTATGTGGTTTTACTATAAATAATTTATTTATTATTAAATTCGTGCTCAACTTAAATTGCTTTGCTTGAGTGACCGAACAAAATGACAATTGAAATGCTGGTTGTATTTTATTTAATATATTATTAACAATTTTGTTTCCCAATGTCTGTGTTTGTTGCAATAAAGTGGCAACTGGACAGTGACATCATTGGGGGACAACTCCCGGAGCACCAGACCTTATTTTCTTGGATCATGATTTTAACCTACATCTAAATTGTTGTATCGATTTGAAACTTTAAAAAAGGGAGACTAGGTCGTCTTCTGTGTGAGGTCGACTAAAAGCATCAAGCCTGAAATAGGCCAGATGCATCGTACCCGCGACGCCAACTTACAATATCTCCCTTGCTTGTCTGATCTGAGGTTCTAACACAATATACCTACAGGGTTATATAGACTGTACAAAATATAAAATCGCGAAAAATAATCAGCTTTTCATTTTGTCTAGTGTCAATGTCCTATATAGTAACTCGTTAATGATTAGTGTCAATAGGGCCTCACATAAGTTATTTTATTGTATTGCATAATTGTATTAACTGTATCTTAAACTTATAAATACTAGTTGGCCTGACAGACGCTGTCCTGTCTTAGAACTGTCAAACACGCAAAGCCAAAAGTGTAAATCTATTTTTTACACCTTTGGTTACATTATTGGAGTTATAGGAAGGATCCCTATTTAAAAAAAATAATATAGCCTATGTTACCCGGGGATAGTGTAGCTTTCCAAGAATGAAAGAATTTTTGAAATCGGTTCAGTAGTTTCGGAGCCTATTCAATGCAAACAAACAAACAATCAAATCTTTCCTCTTTATAATATTAGTCTAGAAGATAGCATAAGTTGCATTATTGCAACCAAATAAATAAATTTATCAAATTATCAAATGACCGTTTTCGATGGAACAGCTGATATTTTTTTCGTGATTTCAGGGTTGGTCCCGTAGTAAAACTTGATCATAATGATGAGTACATTGACTTTTCGGATTAGTACAGTCAATATGCGTGACCTTGTAGTGCATATAATAATTAGTTGTTTTACTTACTGTACTATCAAGGAGCCTACAAATCTTGTATATACATTCAGTAAAGCGTCCTTTGCTCTCTGTAGCGTGTTCGTAATAGTTGAACAAGTCGGCGGCGCCGCTAGAAGATTCTAGAATTTGAGACATGACGGCGGTCATCCTCCGGGCTAGGATCTCTTGTTCCTCTTTGTACAGAGGCCTGGAAAAATATTCAATTAATGTATTAAGGAATCATGTTTTTACTAGCTTTTATTTAACTTGCATCGAGATATGATACCTATAGAGCAGTGGTTCCCAATTAGTTTTTCTTGCGTACCACTTCATGAAAGACGTCAAACTTGCTCAAGCACACCAAATGCAGTCCGGTCCGGTGCAGACTCAGCTTGTGAGGTCCAGTAAAAAGTATGAAACGCTGTATGCAGTCAGTTGGACTGCAGATGGACTTGGTATGACGTCGTTCATAGAATTTCTCTTAGTCATCAGAGTAGGTACGCGTACCCCTAGGGGTACGCGTACCACTAATTGGGAACCACTACTATAGAGTCACAAACGTGCAAAAAAAAAAAAAAACGAACCAAAACTCTGCGCACGATTCGCATTGCGCCGACTTTGTGGTTAGTTACAAGGTAACCGCGATCCAACTACAACGCTGCCCAATGCCAGTGCTGCTCAACGAAATTACTTAAGCTATACATAAATTATGGGAGAGGAAAGTAAGTTAGATCTTAATTTAAGGTTAAAACAATTTATTACTGGTGTTATGTGTATACCGCGAGCAGACCAGCGAGTGGCAAGCAGCACCCGACCACGAGTATGACACATGTGCCAGCCATCGCCCTCCTCAACCATGTCTGAGGGAAGAGAGCGACCCGACACACGACGCCGCCGCAAGGTGCCTTCGATGAGCATGAATGACTGAATTTCAACTTACCCGCCTTTCAGCAAATCTTCCTTAGGAACATCTATAAAACTAGACGTCGTTTCTATGTACTTCTCGTCCATTTCTCTCTGGAATGCCGTGGTCATCCTCTGGGATATTGTTTCGAGTCTATTTACAACATCGGTGAGGATATTTTTAGTTTTATTGAATACCTGTTGAAAAATATTCTTAGATTTAACTTTCTTTTGTCGTCTGCTCATTTCTAATATACAAGAATCATTGTACTACGTAATAAAAAAAATGGCAGTCCCGCCTTTTCCAATTTCCATTAAAAAAAAAAACAGCTTTGTTCCAAATCATACTGGGCCGGCTGGAGATCGTATGGGATATATTTATTTCATTATAATATTATTTGCGTCCCTCTTTTTCAATTAGGTACCATACATTTTTCAGGGATCTCATAATTACGTCGCTCCGTTGCTCTGTTGCTGCGTGGAAGAGGACACTTAACTTTCGCATCATCGAGATACAATACCTACAGAGTTATAATCTCTAAGTGGAAATAGTTAAAAATTGTCCGAGGGTCGTTGTACATGCCTAGACATCATTTGTATAGTTCACAATGCCACATTTACTCCAATTTAGATGTTATGTCGCTTGCATAGTGTTCAACGTCGCTTGTCTACTAGGTCATCATAGCACTGGCATCGCGCGGCGTTCTAGTCGGATCGCGGTTATGCGTAGCGTGCGTCGAGTTTTGGTTCAGTTTTTTTTGCGTTTGACATCATCGAGATAAGACATCTATAGGGTATAGTATCTCGATGTTTCGCATTTATAATATTAGAATGATGTAAAGTACCGGACCGGTGAGCGCAGCGTAGGATGTCTACCCACTAGATGGACAGGCGACCTAAAAAGACAACAGGGAAACACTGGATGCAGGCCGCTTCCAATCGGTGTTTTTGGAGTCCTATGTCCAGCAGTGGACGTCCAATGGCTGAAATGATGATGATGTAAATTACTACTCACATTGAAACATGCCTCCTTTCCCGCCTTCCCACTACCAATCTTCACGAAATCTTCATAAACAGTCGCCAACTGCGTCTTCCCCTCTTTCTTGACAGGAACCGACGGCACTCTATGGAATGTACTGAATACTCTACACTTGTACGGTACGTCTGTGTGCGTGAGCTTCTCGTTGTAGTCTAGGAGGGAGTGGGGGGCAGTGGTGGGTTGTAGGAGGAGGGGTAAAAGGGATGGGAGAGAAGAGGTTGCTGAAAAAAGATGTACTTAGATTTTAGTTTTTGCTTTATTGCGTTAATTTTTAGCTTTAGTTTTAAATAATGTAAGTTTGGATAGCCCGTTGGTCCAGTTGGTAGTGAACCTACCTTTTGAGCCTGGGGGCGTGGGTTCGATTCCCATCTAGGACAAACATTTATGTGATGAACATTTGTGTTTGTTCTATATCTGGGTGTTAATATCTATTTAAGTATGTATTTAAAAATATATATGTATGTAATCAGTCTCTGGCAGCCATATCACAAGCTTTGCTTAGTTTGGGGTCAGATGACCGTGTGTGCAAAAATGTCCCGAATATTTATATATTTATTTAAGTATGTCTGTACACTGTGCTTGTTTTCATTTATGCTATATTATGTTTAAAATACTTTAAGGAAAGGTGGCCGAAAGGTAGCATGTGCGCTTTACAACTTGACGGCACCCGGTTCGATCCTCAGCCATGAACCAATCACTTGTTTAGTACTTAGATAAATGATGTGTGGTTTCGATACCATCACTCAAAAACGGTGAAGGAAAACATCGTGAGAAAACCGGTAGGTATGCTCAAGAACCTCAAAAGTTAACAGATATATGACATTCACCAACATACACTGGGCCAGCATGGTGGATTAGGGCCCATCCCCACTCTCTCTGAGAGAAGGCCTGTGTCCCAGCAGTGGGAACATTTTTTTTTTTTTAAATAATTAATAGGCTTGCGTTTGACCACCATCACGCCTGATGTTAAGCGATGATGCGGTCTACGTTGGAGCACGCTTGCCTAGAAGGAACCGATTCACTCGTGATTTGAAGACACCCAGATTGTAACCATCGGGGAACACCCATTCAGGCAGCGCATTCCACAGACTAGCAGTTCGCACAATAAATGTGGAATCAAAGCGCTTTGTACGGGTTTTCGGAATATCAACCATAAAGCGGTGACGATTTTTCGTGCCCGCTCTGGCAGTCCGAAAGAAAAAAAAAGGCAAAAAAGGCCAAAGGTCATGAAAGGCTATTCAGAAATATATATATATATATATATATATATATATGGAACCACCAGAGAGTCCGGATTCACCAGGCAGACTGGCAAAGTTTCAACGTTAGGATAGTTGTTTATATGATTATTGTTTAACTCCATCCACACATCATAGATCAGTGGAAATCGCACACTGTGCGATTCACACGATCTTTCTTGCCACACACCTGCAAAATGTGGAATGAGTTACCTTCCACGGTGTTCCCGAGAAGCTACAACATGGGGTTCTTCAAAAAACTAATTTATCGAGTCCTTAAGGGTAGGCAACGTATTTGTGACGCCTCTGGTGTTACAAGTATTCATAGGCAATGGTGACTGCTTACCAACAGGCAGCCAGCCTGCTTGTATGACACCTATTGCATAAAAAAATTTAAAATTCAATCCTACTGTAATAATTTATTTTTTGCCCTAACCTAAATTAAAATTTGGCTACGCCCATGACATACATATGTTTTTAATATATACTTAAATAGAACAAACACAAATGTTCATCACATGAATGTTTAACCTAGGCGGGAATCGAACCCACGCCCCCAAGTGCAGAAGGCAGGTTCACTACCAACTGGGAAACTAGGGCAAGCAACTTTCTCACCAGTTCTATAAGTTTCATTGAGAGCCATGTAGTGAGCCTTATCATCAGTCTGCACGGCATTGGATGATGTCTTCACCTTCCTCTGTGTCATGGAATCATTCTGGAGGAAGCTATTGTTCAGGCGGTAACTGGAACATAGAGAAAAACCACATGATATTGCAACACTCGTTTTTACCGAGGGATTTATTTGCTTTGTAATTAGTAGATAAACCTAATTACAAAGCAAATAAATTATTATTAGAAATAATAACAACAAGCTTTTCATATTTTTCTCAGCAAACCCTTTCATTTGTTAACCATACATAGAAGGTAGATATGGCGACCCTCCGGCTCCATCATCAGGACCCTGGTCGTCTAGGACCAAAGTGCTTGGGAAAACAAATCCAACAAACACAACCTTGACGGGGTTACGTCGTTTCGTTTAGGAGTTCCTATGGCCGAATATTTGTTTATTTTATAAGTATGCTAAATTTCAGCTCAATCAGTTGACAATAACTGGAGCCTTACGGACAACTGCTAGTGCGGCACCAAACTAACGTTAAATCCGCTCAGTTGGAAAATCACGCGAACGTGAACCTTAACGCGGCCAGATACGGTTTGCGTTCGCGTGATTTTTCAACTGAGCGGATTTAACGTTAGTTTGGTGCCGCAATAGCAGTTGTCCGTAAGGCCCCTGTTCTAAAATTCAGTTGCAAGATTTACACATTCAGGCCTGATGATGATTATTTCACACATACTAAGAGAGCATGTTAAATTAAAGCTTGTAATAAAATAGGAAGAGGTCCTTTTCTTAAATTCACAAATTTTTATTTTAAACGTGAAAGTTTGTGTGTGTTCTCCATTCATAATGGCTCAATAGATTTCGATGAAATTAGGTATAATATGGCTTACACCACTACTTTTTATCCCAAATAAAATGTATGGTTCTATGGAAAAGAGAGTGAAACCGCGGGTCGCCACTAGTACTGAATAATATACATAATCTTATTTATTTTATGTTAGTAATTTAACGAAAACCACTCACAAACTTCCCCTCGAGTTTTACGAAAAACTACTTTTACAAATAAGTTGATTATGATGATAAATTTTTCCAAAAAAACTGTTATTTTAAATTTTTTGTATAGTTTGAATCCCGCCATAGCGCTTCAGCACTGGACTGACAGAGGAATCAAAGAATGATTGCGTTAAATACTTGAGCGCAATGTCGCTGCGTTATGAGACCCTAAAAATCCATCTTACCTGGATGTAATGTCATTATTTGCGACAATAATTTGAGTCAGTTTCACTTTAGCAGACTCCAGTTTTTTACATTTCTCCTTTGTACTTATAATTTCGAGGTTCTGAAAGGAAAGAAGTTTATTTTTGCTTATGATGACATACATTGGTACCTCAGTTTGAATCTTCAATTATATAAAAGCAAAAAAATTCACTCACAAAAAAAAAAAAAATTAAACTACTTGTTCTACAATACAACGTAAACGATACATTGAGATATGAAGTCGCACCAAGGCTGCAGACGTCGTAAGTAGGGTGATGGAACTTAAGTGGAACCGCCAGACGTAAAAAACTGGATGCAGGGAACTGCCAACTGAGCTTAGTGGTGTGCATTAGGAGAGGCCTATGTCCGGCAGTGGACAGGCTAATGGTGATGAGATTACACTGTAGACCTTGTTTCAATGGATCATTCCATACTTTGTGTTTTTCTAGAATAACACTGGATACTTGCATATCAAAATACTGTTTTGGCAAAGTTGGTCCAAATCAACATCTAATAATGGTGCAAACTGCCCATTTACAAATAAACCTACCTTAAAATCAAGTTGTGTCCTTAAATCATGCATCTGATGGTTGGCAGCAGTCAATTTCTCCGTCCACTCCATCTGAACCTTCTCCTGAGCTTTTATCTTCTCTAACCTTGCATTATCCACTGACACTTGACACGTCTTCAACTGAGTCCGCAGTATCGAAGCCTCTCCTTCTTTCGTAACGCATTTCTCTAACAATTTACCATTCTCCGATTTTAATTTAGCATTTTCTTCTTGCAACTGCAGTAGCTGTCGGTAAATGTAGTCAGAATCTTGACCTTTATATACTTTATCATTAAATATTAAATCGTCTGACAAATTGGTTGGTTCGTTTGCTTTTGGCATGGCGTTAGCTGTGATACCGGGCAATGGGGAGGCTATTCTGTTACATTTCTCTTTGAGATTGGTTGATGTAGCAGTGGGAAGATTTGCTGACGGTTTTTTGAATGTAAAATCGGTTTTGGATGTGCTTGGACCAGGAGAGGAGTACATTTGAGTGCTGGTGGACCCTGGTTGCATGCACATGCTGTAGTTAGGAAGTAGGCTGATGTCATTGGCGTTGTAAGCTTCCTCACAGGCCTGGCTGGCCAGGAGGAGGATTTCATCATCATTGTCGTCGCCCCAGGTATGTGCTTGGTCCGGTTCTGTAATTTAACCTTATTTCAGCATATCATATTTATTTCTTTCAAATCTTTTAGGGGACATAAATGGAGTTTTGATAATAACTATGAAATAAACAAGGTATGAGAAAGGGTAAGGTTAGAGTTGATTGTTTACCTTTATTTTGACTCAAAGGAAAATTATGGTCAGATATGCTGATGTCAAGCTTGGCTCTTTTTCTTTCTCCCAGCTGTTGAGGGAAAAATCTCTTCGACATTGTGAATTGTGAGGATGTATCAACGCAAAACCAAAGTAAAAGAAAAGATAAATAGAAAGCCCCGTATATTATACTTCTCTTTGATAGAAAGTGTCTGAAAGTAAACTTGAAAAACAACACAATAAAAAATTCAATTTTAGCGGCCTTACGGTTCGGTTAATATTGACATTGACAGTTACATTCAAATGACAATAACAACAGAATAGAAAATGACAATGGTGCTATAATTATCCTTCAGACCTCCTCCTTCCATGATAACTATGTAGTATCGTGCCCTCGGACGCGCAATTAACACGAATTTCAAAGCCTAACCAGAAAAAAAAATGTTTTTTCCACATGGTATCTCTCTATTCGCCTACCTGGCAATAGTATTCATAAGTTCATTCGTTCTTTCGTGCGCGCAGTTGACACAACTAGAAATAATACAATTTTAGAAAAAAGCCGAAATATCACAAAATATCTTCAAAATATGGATAACAAAAGGAAACAGGAGCAACTGTTCGAAGAATTTTCACATTACGTCAAGAAGAAACACCGGGATGATGAAGAAAAGCACCGATTTCGTCGGTGTCAATAGTCAATGTTGAGTTGATGATAGCGATTGCGAAGAAAAACATTCAGAAGACAATATATTTAATGACCTAGTTAGATGGTATGTATCACTTCACCAGGATTACACGCCCTATCCAAGAGCTGTCACGGGGGGTCAGCCAGCGATAGTCCATAACTAGAGCTTTCACGAGGGGTCAGCCATGTTATTTGGACGGGCACGAGTACAAAGCGGATCATCTTTAGCCAAGAACCTAATCACGTCCTATCCGAGAGCTGTCACTTTGGGGTCAGCCAGCGATAAACGTCCATAACAAGAGCTTTCACGAGGGGTCAGCCACGTTATTTGGACAAGCACGTGTTACACCAAACTGAAAGGCATACCTATCATCTTCAACGAAGAACCTAATCACGTCCTATCCGAGAGCTGTCACTTTGGGGTCAGCCAGCGATAAACGTCCATAACAAGAGCTTTCACGAGGGGTCAGCCACGTTATTTGGACAAGCACGTGTTACACCAAACTGAAAGGCATACCTATAATCTTCAACGAAGAACTTAACCACATCCTATCCGAGAGCTGTCACTGGGGGGTCAGCCAGCGATAAATGTCCACAAATAGAACTTTCACAAAGGGTAAGCATACTCATTCTTCACCTTTAATGGTTTTTTCTTTTCTCCATTTGCACTGTAAACGAGAAGAGTTAAGAAGAAAACAAGAAGTCATTGAAATATATTTATCTATGTTGAAATAAAGCCCGTGAACTAGCTATGAAGGAGGAAAAGGAAAAGATAATAACTCAATATGAAATAAACTAAAATGTATTCATTTTGATAGCACCAAAACTAAACCCAGAAGCTGTTTTAGCACTGGCAGAAAATGCAAGGAAGAGATAATAACATACAGTAAACATGAATAGGTCACAGCAGCCTTGGCAGCCCTTGGGTGGGGCAGCCCTTAACAGGGTTAATCAGTGCCAAATGAACAAATAATAAAGAAAATCAGTGATGCAGCAAGTATGTGATACGAAACAAACGTGCAATACGTTGAAACCAAAACCGTGTGGAGGGTTTTTATAAAATGTCAATAAAGACCTTAGGTCTCCCCTTCAGGAACAAGAGCCAAAACAAATTTTCTTTGAAGAAAACTTATAAGAAGGCTAGATCTAAGAAGCACCAAGCAAACTCAGGCTCAAAAGACTTAAACTCGCAAGGCCGATGTCGGCCCACAGCAATATACGCTCTTAACAGACCCGAAATATAAACTCACGTTGGAACTCACTGCAAAAAGACCGTCGACGCAACTAGCTCCACCACAAGTCGCTAGACTAAGGTATTACCATAATTCATCTTCTAACCTTAGTAACAGGGACAGTCTTATTAAAGGCTACAAATTGCAATTTTGGTAAAAACATACCAAGATAAAGAAACTACAAATATAGGGTTTTCACAATCAGAGTAAGTTGTACCTATGGTTATACTCAACAAAGAGGTGCGGATGAAGAATGCGAGGAAGACGGTGACCAGAATGTCTCCAGTATAGTTCTCAGAAAGAAACCTAATAGCTCATACAGATTTATCCTAAACCGGAAACAGCTGCAAAATTCGTAAAAATTCAGCATTTTTATGAATTTAGCAAATTAAGACACAAGGACAGCATGTAAATTGATGTCTCCACATTGTTTTTTTTAGCAAAATTAGACCCTAAAGATGCACACTTTATGGTATTTTTTTTAACTTTTATCATAAAGAATACTTACTTTTCGATTCAATGGGAAAGTTTGCCAATTTAACGTTTTACTCTTCGTTCTGTGTACCGCACTTTTGTTTTCACGAAAATATATTATACTGAAAAATATTAAGTCCAGTAGTGACTGAACTAAGAAAAAAGGGTTTTTTATCAGTGGTTTTCTTGGATGACTTTGCTGATAGCAAATTCATATTGTAAATGCTTAGGAAGCTTAGTCAATATTGATCAAACCCGTAAATTACTTGTAACCCAAACAAATGTATTTTCTTAGGTTTCAGATTGGACCCTGAGTAAAAAATTAATTTAGAACTGCCCCATGACAAGAAAACTCTAGTCAAACAACACATCGAGCGAGGATTTGATTCCTAGGAAAAACTTTATAGCATTTAACATCAGTATATCTGGTAATATCATATGGCATTATATACACAAAACAATTAGATTACCGGTGGGATAACAATTAGATTCTTGTTTGGGTGATCTGCTTTGATGGAGAGATCACATAGACAATGCACACAGGTTACTAAAAAGGTTACAAACAACAAAACTAAAATAAGGTTACTCTAAAAATGCTTTAGACGCTCCAAACTCAGTTTGGGGGTGCATGCTGTGGGACAAGTAAAGAAAAAGGATTTTGGACAAGGGAAGAACAACAACAACATATTAACGTAAAAGAAATGACCCCTTTCTTGATTTAAAATGTTTTGCAAAAAACTGCAAAAATAAAGCAATACTTAAGAATAGACAGCGATTTTATACTGATTTCAATTCAATTGATTGGATTAGGTGGTGAACACTTTCCTCACCTTCACCTAGTTGCTAAAAGCATCTGGTAATGGAGTGAAGAAATAAATTTATGGTTAGGTATACTTACGCACCTTACATTTCACCAGTGAACATTTTTGAAGCTGATCTATATCTAGATGTAAAAGATCTTAAAGGGAATTATCACAAACAGCATACGAGACTATTACACTAGAGCGGGTTTGCCTTAGATAGACCCTTCCGCATCTAGACTCAATTCCAAATATATATCATGGCACACAGATTCAGGAGACTGGACTGTATACCTACGCATTGACAATAGAATGGTCATCCTTCTATTTTCATGCTTTTCCACCATATTGCCTATTTATTTATTTATTATTGCCATATTGCATATTGCATAATTCGCAAATGTTTAAGGAAGATAATTATTGAAAAAGCGACTGGTATAATAGTTGTCCTATCCTGGGATGCCTAGGTTCCCATTCTATACTTCAATATTAAAATCAAAATAAATTTAACTGCCACCTAAAAAATCCCTGCTCTTATCAGGTTCTGGAACACCACATCCACTGCACAAGGAGCTCTGTTTGGCTGCAGGAATACTAGCCAGGAAGCCTTACGAAACTACGAAGGCATGTCTAACGAAACATCAGAGATAATGTTAGTGTATCTTTCAGACAACACATTAAAACAGTATAAATCAGGTATTTCATTTTGGGTTAATATCTGAGACAGACACAAAACAGACTATTATGAAACTAACATAAAAATGGGTTAAGGTTCTTATCTAAACTTTTCAACAAAGGGGCAGCCAGCATATGGTTCTCTAAATAATCAAAAATCAGATAAAACTCTTATCACAGGTCAGCAGTGGGACAATAATGATAGCATCAATCTATATGTACTTTAACTTCATCGAATGACATTGTGCAACGATTTTTAGTGGGGCGTCAATAGGATGTATCCCATGTATTCAAACATCTATCTTCCACAAAGGGAGATGCTTCATTCACAGATATAAACAAGAAAACTGTTATGTTAGCTTTAGTTGGCCTTAGTAATAGGACATTTACAACCTCTCAAACCTCTCAGGAGATTACAAACTCTCCTTAATAAGAGTAAATAACATCAACAAAAGCATTAAAAGTATACAAATATAGACTATAAAAACTAGGCCCAAATCAACTTGAGACCCAACCAAGGTTAGAGATTCCCTTTTCTTAAAATAAGCCTGATATTTGTATGACAAGTGCATTATAATTAAGAAACTAGACAATAATTAGAGTAGAATATTTTTTTAAACCTCTCTAGCACACTCGAAACGAGCATAATTAAGGTAGACACATTAGATCACTGGATCTATGTCACTTGAAAGCAAGTGACATACCTATATAATATAACTTATAACTAAATTTACAGCATATACCACCAGGCATACCAGCACCTCGCTGCTTACAGACGAAATATAATAAAATTATATACTAACAGAAGAAAGAGCAAAGGACTCTATCTCTTCCAATATTTTATAACCGGCCTACCTTAAATCAAAGATTTCATAATATAGGTACTACGTTAGTAGTATGTCTCTAAGCCTTAAATACTTTCTTTATAACATTTAATTACCTACTAGGTATATTGACTTTGGAGCCGCAACATAAACTGATCAATACTCATTTAAGCTTAGCCTACTATAGATATTGTCTAAGCGGGTAAGGTATATAATATTTGATTTACCACCGTTTTAAACTATCACGGTTGTTGTGTTGTTATATCGGGAGCTCATTCCACAACCTCACCACGGTAAATATCCCGTAAATAATCATATAACTTTATTTGATTTACCACCTTATCATTAGACTAGACTATAATTTATTTGCTCTTTATCTTCTTTAACATAATTATGTCAAAAATTGCAAGGTGATTAATTTTATTATGGAAGGAAAAAACAAATTTTTGTGTTTATTACTTTAATACTCTAGAATTATATACATACTTGATTATAAACAAATGTTATTATTGTATCATGCATAACAATAATAAATAAAATTTCTATAAATGCTTTAAACATCCTACATAGTTATCATGGAAGGAGGAGGTCTGAAGGATAATTTGAGATCAAACTAACTTACCTGTGGGTAAGTGCAGTTCGATCATAATTATACGAAGACCTCCTCCTTCCATGATCGAACCCACCCAAGTTCTTTTTTTCCCATGTAATCATCAAAATGGATTACAACCCAGGAAATAGAAATTTTATCATCCAAGGGTTAAGACTTTGAACTAATGAACTTATGAATACTATTGCCAGGTAGGCGAATAGAGAGATACCATGTGGAAAAAACATTTTTTTTTCTGGTTAGGCTTTGAAATTCGTGTTAATTGCGCGTCCGAGGGCACGATACTACATAGTTATCATGGAAGGAGGAGGTCTTCGTATAATTATGATCGAACTGCACTTACCCACAGGTAAGTTAGTTTGATCTCAAATTAAACGAGTTATAAAGTATAAACTCCACTTTCTCTGCATTATTTAACAGCGGAAATATACGGTTTTTTTGTTTTTGTCACATTTTGACAACTGTCTCCATAGACAAGCTACTTGTTTTATGTTTAGGAAGTTTAATACGTCAATTCTATTTTGTCTTTAGTTTAGTTTTTCGTGAAATTTTGTAAAGAGTAGACGTGCATTATGTCTGATCCGTTTAAAATTGGTGATTTAGTTTGGTATGTATTCAAAACTATTTTTAAAGGGAGCTCACTAAGTCATAGTTACAATTGCCGCGAATATAACCTGTGTTGTGTTTGTTTCAGGGCTAAAATGAAGGGTTTCAGCCCATGGCCCGGCCGGGTAAGACGCTTCTTTTTCTATTAATGCACATAAAAACCCTAGAAAGATACGGTTATTTTCAACAGTTTATTGAATTTCTCACTAAGTTTTCTTTCCGGAATGTAAACTTCTGATAGTTGACGATATAATTGTAAAAATGGTAGGGCGGGAAATCTCTAAATTACGCGTCTCCGTGGCGTTGACGCCAAGTAAAAACAGCTATTATTATCTTAAATAGTCCACCACCTACATCCAACATTAACAAAAAACATCCTAAAGCATTTACTCGTACTTATTCCGACCTTACTCAGGGTCCAAAATTGCATCAAAATATAACCTAATTAGACCCAATGACCGTTTTCAGGTAGCTGTTCCTACGCCTGAGCTGAAGCTTCCAAAGAGGGCCCAGAATGTTCAATGCATCTATTTCTTCGGGACTAACAACTAGTAAGTGTGCCATAATTTTTATTATTTAAATCTTTTTTTTAAAGTTGATCTTCCTAACTTTCTAGTTACGTACAATACTACTAGAAGTTATCAGTTGACTCAGTACTAGACCTGACCAACCCCAGATCAGACGAACAAGGGGGATATGATAATGTGGTGTGGTGGGTTCAAACGAATCAGGCCTAAATCAAGCCCGATGCCTTTAGTTGAACTCACCCTGCAGACGTCTCCTATTTTATTGTAAGGACTATTAGTTCATTGGTGTCGCTGCAATTTCCTTAGTGTGCGTGAAAAATTAGTAAGCACAGATGGTGCAAAAAACAAGGAAAGAGCAGACTGCGGCTACTACTCGCCTTAGCTTGAAGTCCATGGCCCTAAACAAAACAACGACGGCACTGCAGGCAGAGGCCTTGGGTCTACTACTGGTAACAAGATCAGTCTAGTCTTTTAATGAGTTTCTCACGGCCACCAAAGATTGGGACGGTAAAGGAATCCTCATGGTTACTACTGACAGTGCGGCTACCATCTACGCACTCAGACGACCCGTAACAAGATCAAGGATTACTGCCGAGTGTCATACAACATTACAAACACTCGTGAGCAAGTACAGAACAATAGTGAGATGGATCAAAAGCCATTGATTTTGCTTGGGTAATAAAACGGCCGACACCCTTGGCAAGAAGGGTGCTAGGAATCAGGTAAATAATGACGTAGTTAAACTCTGCAAACCATCAGTGATGGGAGTGCGTGAGCTACTGAACAGTGAAAAACACAATCTGTAGAACAAGAAAAATTTACTTTAAGCATGCTAACGCTGCTTTCCAAATTCTTGACAGGAAAATCACAATCTATTGAAGATGCAACAACAGGAACTTTGCCTGCTAATAGGCCTTATAAATTGGTCATTACAACTTGAATAGTCACTTGTATAACATGGAAGCCATGGACAGTCCACTGTGTCGCTGCATGAAGGAGAACGAAACTGTAGAGCACATGCTGTGGCATTGTGAAGCCACAGAAGAATCTAGAATCATTATAATTATATTTAAAGTATGTATGTAGTATTGTGTATTTATTGTATACATAAATGTAGGGGTATATAAATTTATTTAGGTTTATTTTATGTACACCACTGACCATTTTTCAATTTCTTCAGTCCTGTCCATCCAAAGGTTGCCTGAAAGAAATCGCTTAAGGCGATAAGGCCGCCCATTATACTGCCGTATATTTGTTTTTTATGTTAGTTTAAGTTTCATTTGTATTTTCGGTGTGTAATAAAGAAATATTGTATTTTATGGGGTTGCATGAGGCATCATTACCTTTTTCATCCATGTTATAACAACTAGACTGCTTTTCATCATCATTATGCACAATTCCATCTATGCATATCCACTAGAGCAACTGTCCAGTGCCCCAGAGCCTCACTCCTCAAGGAACTGGGAAGGCTCGGGTAGGTGCTGGTAGGGGGAAATGCACAATACACCCCAAGCAGCCCCATCTCGTATAAGAATAGTGGGTACAACACGGAGACATTTGAACATAAACAACAATAAAATTGTAGTATGCCCTATCTCCTTTGATTGTCTGACTGAGGTTACATAGATAATTTAAAAAAATTACAACCAGCATGATTCGAACCTGAGATATTGGAGCGTAAACCTGCATTTCTGTAACATTTAATGCTTAATTTTAATGTAAGTTTTGGTATGTGTATAAATTTTTATTTTTTACAAAAATCGAAAACCCCACAATTATATTTTTGGTGGATCATACTGAGGAAACGGTACACCGGTATCAAACCTCATTCATTTTAAAATATTTATTGTGCAACAAATTTTTTTTTTAACTCCTCCCTGTACATGTCTTTAGTGTCCATCCCTAAACCTACACAAATCTATATTGACATCTCATTTATCAAAGTCGATTGGCGCGTTTAGGCTGTAGGTGGGAGTTGAATTGATTTTTTTTTTCTAGTCTAGAGTAATCTGGGGCTCGATTTTTGAATCGCTTATATGGTTTCACATGAAAATATGAGAAATGAAAGATTTTCTATTGGTAGTAAGCAAATTCAAATGGTTCTAGCCACTAGTTGAGATAACAAGTGATTATAAAAAAAAAAGTCAGTCATTTTGCTTGATTTTCCATGATATTTTCGTCTGAAATATTATACGAGCAATTGATTTTGTTTCTCCCAAGTTTTTTTGTCTGTCAACATCTTTAAAACAGTTCTGCCATATGCAGAGCCTACAAAAATTTATTAAGGGTCGATTTTTCAATCATCAGTTAAGGATTTATTCTATTGATAGCATAATTTCCAATTTTTCAATACTCAGTTAGAGGTTAATTTAACTGTCTCTTCATGCCTCATTTAACAACTCATCTGTTGAATAAATTACGTTTTTAACATTTGTTTATATGATTCAGCGGTGTCTTTGTCTTTGTTTTATACAACAAGCCGACATGTTTTTTCCACGTTGGCGCCAAAACCCTTCTTATCTTGTGGTAATTTTTACGCGTCAAAACCAACGTCAAACGGTTGAAAATCGCTGCTCTCTCTCTCTAACATTTGCAACTTTGCGTAACTAGGACTCTTTCACAACGAAATTAGTGTGAAGATAATAACAAAAATCCACAGATAGCTATCTGATCGGTAGCACACATTGAAAAATCTAAATCTTTTATTCGGTGGTTAAATGGACAGATAAATTTATTGACTTGTTAACTATCTGACTGTTTAACTGCGGATTCAAAGATCGGCCCTAATAGCCGCTCTCAGAGACGTTACTTAAGCTAAGGAATACTTAAAATTCACTGCACTCACTTGCTGTCTCGTTTTCATGTGTGACAATTTCTGTCAACGAGAAGTTGACAGAGCAATTTTAAGTATTCCTTAGCTTAAGTAACGTCTCTGAGTGCGGCTGTAAGACCTGTTAAAACCATTACCTAATATCTGAAAACAAAGTGTGCAAACATTCTGTGTCAGGATCGAATGTAATCGAATGGAATGAAAGGCAATGTTTCCAGTGCTAGACTTTAAGAGATTTAACTTGTAATATCTCAGGGTGACGAACGCAGTGTATCGCCGCGCACGGTTTTGAACTGTTGAAGTTCTACATTCTGGGTAGCACTGAACTGTTATGAGCTAAGAAAATGGACTAGCATAGAATCCATCACGTTATTTACAAAGCGTAGCACGCCATCTGTCAAATAGTATGTAAATAATGCCTTTGGAGCCTTTTACAGGTTCTTGTATATTAAAATATTGTACAACCCTGCAATTTGCCGTACCTACTGTCAAAAATATATCTGTTTCATTCTGGTAACAATAATTACGGCGTATGAGTAAAGAATGTAACATGTTTAATTCGTTTATGCTAAATTATCACTCCTTCTATGCTACTAGTCCTTATTCTGTGGTTATGAGCAAGCAAGAATATAGTATCAAGTTGAGCCTCTAGATGCATTACAGCATAGAGCTATAAGAATAGGCATGACGAATAATTTTTTTTTATTACCTCATAAAAAATCTGATCATAAATAGAGCCCATCAACGAAAACGAAATTAAAATTAGTTCAAAAATAAATAAGTTATAAGTATTTTAATTTCATGCTAGACAGAGAACGCACTATACTGAGTTACGACGTCACGCCTCAGGCGTGCCATACAAATGCTATACTAACACACGCTTTGCGAGAAAGGGACAGAGTAACCCCTCACTATCCCCACCTAAAACCGTAAACGCTCATATCTCAGAGATTTATCAGCCAATTTAATGTATTTTTTTCAGTTTGTGTAATGTATTTAGTTATATTTATCGCTAAGCCTGTTATTTGTAATAAATCAAACATTAGGACACAATATGCCTATTGTCGACGATCCCAAACTCACCTAACACCTAGAACTCCACATCTGCAGAAACGTTGGGCTTTATATCTTTTATTACATTTACAATGGGAAGTGTTCTGAAGAACTGTTTATCTGATGCCGGCGTCGCGGTTTTACCATCGCACTAGCCGCCTCCGCCTGAAAACACATCCACATATTAGATCAGTGGAAATCGCACACTGTGGGGTTCACGCGATCTTTCTTGCCTCACACTTGCAAAATGTGAAATGAGCTACCTTCTGCGGTGTTTCCGAGAAGCTACAACATGGGGTTCTTCAAAAGGCGAGTTAATAGAGTCCTTAAGGGTCGGCAACGTATTTGTGATGCCTCTGGTGTTAGAAGTATCCATAGGCGACGGTGACTGCTTACCATCAGGCAGCCCTTTTGCTTATATGCTTAAAAAATAAAACACTTACCATCAGGCGAGTGACTTGGTCGTCTCGTCACTCGGCCGCTTAAAAATAAAACTCCAGAGTACAAATACATCCATTCCCAACAGCGCTTGGATCGAGGACAACAACATCAAGCCATACGCGGAGTTCAAAGAGCAGCTGATCAAGTCGTGCAAGACTGCCGCCTTCAAGGAGGCTGTCAACCAGATTGAGGAGTTCATTGTCAATCCAGAGGTAAGTCACTCGTCGGTTATACGATAAAGTAGCCGCGTTAGTGAACGTGGCCCCAGAAGACCATTACAGAAGAGGCTGGATGACATCCCGAAACTCCGTAGAAACACCTGGACAAGATTGGTCTGGTCAGAGATGGTGAAAAGGGTAGGGGGTAGTTCTACAGAGAATCATCATCTGCTGATGATGATCATAGGAACCAGTGCTAGGTTTACCAGCAAGACTAGGCTTTTATCTATAGGCGGCAGGTTACTGGGAGGTGGCGGCTGAAAATGATTATACCTCAGAAAAACACTGTTTTAATCTATCACAGTTGATCAGACTAAGAAAGAGGGTAGATTGTTTTGTCTGCACCTAACTTAGATCTTTTCTGCCAAGCACCCGCATTCATCAGTCTTGCAGTGAACATGGTGCATGTAACTGCGTCGAAATATCGGGAGCTTCTTCAGTCTCCATACACCCTCTACATAGGGGACTATCTGTAACCCCAATTCTGAAAAGGTGTTTGTTTAAGAGTGACCTGTGACAACCCCAACCACTTGCCGGCGTTAGTCACGTTTTAAATTCAACAATCTATGGGAGTATCTCGGATTAAGATCCGGGAAAGGTTCCCTTGATTGCTTACAGTTTTTGGTACTAGCCCAGTATTCTTTGTGAAATTTAAGTTGTGTAAAACTTATCATTAGAAATTCGGCAACCTGGACGAGCACACGCCCAACGCCGAGGAAGAGTTTGACAAATTAAAGGACGTCCTCGATGAAGAAGACGACGGAGTAGAGAGCAAGCCTGCAGCAGTGGACAGCGTCACGCCTGAAGTAGCTAAGAAGAAAGGCACTCCTAAGGTAGGTCACCATACCCAACACCACCTCGGCTTCTTGCAGCGGCGTCGTGTGGCGGGACGCCCTCTTCCCTCTAATATGGCGAGGAGAACGATGGCTGGCACACGCGTCATCTCGTGAACCGGTCTGCTTTAGGCTCGGTTCCTTTGTCTTGCCCAAACTATATTTTATTTTACTATGATAATTTAAGAGAAAGTTGTGAAGTGCGGTTAAGGAGAAAGGGAGAGAAAAAAAGGGGAAAAAAAAGGTGGACTCATTAGTATTTAAAAGTCTTGTAATATTACGTCAAAGAGAAAAATATTTTATACTTTTTAATAATGAGCAAACAATGGCATGGACGAATTTGCCCATGGTGAAAATGTATTAAAAAAAAAACACTTGCACCTCTGATGGGCTAAACTATTCGAACATTAATTTGCTCTGACAGCTGCAATAACATAGTAACAAGTAAAAAGTTTAAAAAAAAGCAAGCAAAAAAGAAAGAAAGTATACGTGCTAATAGTTTTTTAAACGGCTAAACTCTTCTTCATTCATAGCTATAGGAACACACTTGATCAAGTAGCCTTTCAAACAAAAAAATACTAATTCAAAATTAGTTCAGCCGGAAGCTACGATGCTACAGACAGATACACACATTAAACTTAGTTATAAAAGCCCTCTTTTTCGTCAAGGCTTAATAAACCAATGATTGTAGCTGACAATAGCTAATATAGATGCGATCTCTACTCGAGCCACACATCCTCAGCAAGGCCTGAAGAAACCTAGCAACTCCATTTTTTTATGTTTCGTAGTAGAGCTTAGTTATTTAATAATTATTTTTGTTTGAACAGATTCGTTTGAGTTCTAAGGTGAAAGCAATAAAGCGCGCCTCCTCGGCCAGCGGGAAAGGGACGCCGCGCAAGAAGAGAAAGAGCTCTCTGTCTCGCTCCCTCACAGACCCTGAAGTGGCAAACGACAAGTCTCCTATGTTGAACCATTCCTTCTCCAAGAAGTCTAGTCTGTTGAACCGACCATCGAACATACTGCGACCGGTTAGTATTAAAAAGCCGTTTTTTTTTTAAAATTTCAAATGCAACTCAAATGGTCCGTCTTAAGTTTTAGATAGTTATCTTAAGGCGAGGTTTTACCACTTTTAAGCAACGCTTATTACTACAGATGACCATAAGGCTTGGTTTATTGTATTAAAGTCGCAATTAGCGGAGCAAAGTCATGGTGCTTACACAAAATCGTGCATTTCGCTACTTCTATTTTTGAGATTTTTCTTAGACCCAGATTGCTACTATCAGAAAACACCCATTCAGGCAGCTCATTTCACAAACTAGCAGTTCGCACATTATTCACATTCATGAATATGAATAGATATGTCGATATTTCGTGCCACTCTGGCAGTCCGATAGTAAAATGGTCAGGAGGGAATCAGACCATGCTGAGCCGATCGATGCACACTCTCCGAATTGTAACAATTAAAAATAACCTTATCATCATCATTCGGAAGACGTCCACTGCTGGACATAGGCCTCCCCCTTTAACCTCCACACTGAACGACAGCCTGCCTTTTGCATCAACTGGATGCCCGCGACTCTCACAAATTCAAATTCAAAATTCTTTATTAACAAATTTTTATAAATTTCTTTTTTTTTAATTATTTTTTTATGTTATTGGCCTCTCCTGTTAAGTTTTGACAACCTGTGTTAGGAGAGACCGCTCTTTCGTTGTTATATCGTAATTTCACATTAATATTTATGAACAGTTTATAATTATAAATATAAATATAATAAATATAAATATTTCGGACATTTTCGCACACACGGTCATCTGACCCCAATTATGTAGGGTAGTTTTAAATTAAAGTGGGTGGTTAATGTGCGTGTATGTGTTTATGTCAATGAGTGAGTAAGCGCTCCGTTTGCTCGTAATCAAGTTGCTTTAACCATGTTAATATACATTTTTTACATTGGTGAAGTGACTTTGTGAAAATATTTTTGATTCTATTAATTTTATTATAAATTTTTATTGAGTGTACTGAAATTGTTTTTCTGCAAAAAGGGTTCTTACGGATGTCGCGGAGGTCTCACAATGTCGTCGGTCCATCTATTGGGAGGCCTCCCTACGCTGCGTCTTCCGGTTCGTGGTCTCCACTCCAGAACCTTTCTTCCCCATCGGTTATCGGTTCTTCGAGCGATGTGGGCTGCCCATTGCCACTTCAACTTGCAAATTTTAAGTCGGTGAATCTGGTTCTTTGGCGAATATCCACGTTTCGGATTTTATCGCGCAAAGAAACTCCGAGCATAGCTCTCTCCATTGCCCGCTGTGTGACTGAGCTTTTCCAAAAGGCTAACAGTTAAGGACCACGTCTCAGTACCATATGCCATCACTGGCAACACACACTGGTCAAAGATCCTCGTCTTGAGGCACTGTGGTATCTTAACTAAAATTAAACTTAGCTAAAAATAACCTGCTACAAACTGACTATGTACTTAAATAGTCACTTGTATATCATTGGAGCCACGGAAAGTCCGCTGTGTCTTGGCTGCATGAAGGAGAACGAAACTGTAGGGCATGTGCTGTGGCATTGTGAAGCCACAGAAGAAACTAGAATCGCTACCGGGTTGCATGAGGCACCGCTGCCTCTTTTATCCACGTCGCCACAACAGCTGGACTGCTTTTCATTATCATTATTTACTCTACCATCTACGCCACTGGAGCGTGTGTGCCAGCGCCCCAGAGCCTCACTCCGATATTTCAAGGAGTTGGGTTAGCTCGGGTAGATGCTGGAAGGGGGAAATGCACAATACACTCCAAGCGGGACGTCAGTGCAAGACTCATCGTTCCCATCTCGAATATACAAAAAATTGCATAGATAAGTTTTCTTTTTCATCAATACACGGTACTGTTTAGTTTAGCCCAATGTTTCCTAGACTAAAACCAGACCAAATGTCTAAATATTCCCCTTAACTTTCCCTCAGGACACACCACCGTTGGACCTGGAGAACGTCTCCGAGACGCTCCTAGAGAAGAACATAAAGGCGAGCGGCATGAAGTTTGGCTTCCTGGGGCTTGGCATCATGGGCAGCGGCATCGTAAAGAACCTCCTCAACTCGGGGCATAAAGTCGTCATCTGGAACCGCACTGCAGCCAAGGTATGTTCACTAGAGTTAGGGAATACCTCTTGATGTGCTCCTCATGGCTGAGGGTTGTGACCCACCTCCCATCTGTCATCTTTTGATGATCATATGCCATCTACCTCTGTTCTCGGCGTCATGCAACACATTTTACACTGATGTGTCTGTGGTGGTGGGAATCTGGTCAGACCAACGCATCGGGCTGCGGCCAAGAGATTGTTTGCCAAAGATTTTGCCACTGTTTTCTAAATTGTTGCCGTTTTTCCTGGCAATATGACCAAAGTACTCCAAGATACGCTTGAGAAAAAAGGTACACGGTCCAGTTGACATCGTGCGTTGTGTTAGTATCTATGCATTTGTCCGATAAGCTGTCCACGGAATTCACAGCAATAATCTCCAACCCAACCTCCTCTATTCAAGAGGATCGTAGAGCTGACATAATTATGTTTTCTTGGGCTAGGGAGTAGCGAATCGCTCCTAAACTACATTCTTTAGGGTCAGGATGCATGTTGTCTAGGGCTGGCGCATCAGCAAGGCACCGCTGCCTAGGTATATTTTCTAGGATTAGGATATAGGCTAATAATAGCTGCCTTTGTATGTTGTATGCAAGGAGTTAACCAGGGGGTCCTACTACCTAGTTACGTTGTGTAGGGGCAAAAGAATAGGTATGCTGCCACGGCAGAGGTTTTATGCTAATCTAGAGCTGGGGGACAGGCAGAGAACTGCTACAAAGGTACATTGCATTGCGAGTGCCAGAGACTGATATACATACATATATAGTTTTTAAATACATACATACTTAAATAGATAATATTAACACCCAGATATAGAACAAACACAAATGTTCATCACATAAATGTTTGTCCTAGGTGGGAATCGAACCCACGCGCCCAAGCTCAGAAGTTAGGTTCACTACCAACTGGACCAACATTTTGGGCAACAACTTATCATGAAGACATTTTGACATGAGCGATAATTGTACTAGGCATATCTCCCTTGTTTGGCTGATCTAGGCACCAAGCCACCGTAACCAAAACTGTAACCAAATAACGTAGATTACGAACCCGCGCAGGTTCATCGCCTGATAAAAGCTATGTTTGCTTGAAGCAGTTGTCAACTAGACTAGAATATTTGTAATCATACGCGACATTACAAGCTTAGAAAGCTTCTAGAGTAAAAAAACAGCCATTGGACGTCTTACATAAGCTGCAGATAAGTATGACCGTGTTTTCTCTCCCACTCTTCGTCATCTATACTAATATTATAAAGAGGAAAGATTTGATTGTTTGTTTGTTTGTTTGCATTGAAAAGGCTCCGAAGCTACTGAACCGATTTGAAAATTCTTTCACTGCTGGGAAGCTACACTATCCCCGGGTAACATAGGCTATATTATATTTAAAAAAAAAATAGGGATCCTTACTATAACTCCAATAATGTAACCCAAGGTGTAAAAAAATTTGATTTTCAATTTTGACTTTGCGTGTTTGACATTTCTAAGACAGGACAACGTCTGTCAGGTCTGCTAGTTTGTTATATAAACAAAATACAAGCTAAAACTAACACTACACATACAGTTAGACTGCCCATAGACCGTTGAAGGTCTAAAGACAATCCAAATGCTCAATCCCACTACCAGTTGGCAGCGTACCCAATTTGTTAATGCTACCTTATTATGCATAGAAAGCTGATTGGGTATTAATTATGTTTATATTTATACTGGAATTACTCACGTTAGATTAAGCCGGTTATTACGACTATTCGTTATAGCCGCATTAGGTGGTCTTTCGGTTTTGTCGTAGGCGCGCGCACGGGTCCCTCTCGTTTTGTTTTTTAGGGTTCCATACCCAATGGGTGTAAACAGACCCTATTACTAAGCTTACGCTGTCTGTATTTCATACCTTTTAACGGCTTTATCTTTCGAACCGCAATAGATGGCCAGTTGAAATTTTCGCAGTATATGTAATTTTATGGCGGGTTAACTAAGAAATTATAATAGTCAAAAAGTAAAAACTAAAGGAAGGTGTGGTCCCCATACAACAAACAATTTTATACGTATTTTTGAATTTGATCTTGTGTAAAAACGGTAATACGTACTAGCGTCAAACTTGGCATGATTATAGTACACACTCTAAAGTAAAACAAATAATAAATACTGGCCAAGTGCGAGTCGGTGTCAAATTTCTGTCTACCGAAGTTAAGCAACGTCGGGCGCGCTCTGTACTTGGATGGTTGACCGCATGGGCGTGATGATGATGACTGTGGTGGTACGGAACCCTCAGTGTGCGAGCCTTACTTGCACTTTGCCGCTTTATGTAACGGCGTCTTTATATATCTGAAATTATTAGGCTAGCAAAAAGAATACAATAAAGTATATTTTTTATGATATTCCGGGGCATAGTTGTGTGAAATTTAACTAATTTAAATGGCCATGTTTAATGGTGAGATGTGGATTTAACCTAGCTACAACCAACCATCTAGCGACATACTCATTATTACAAGTACCAGTATATTTAGTAAGTTAATTTAACTAATTTAAATGGCCATGTCTAATGGGGAGATGTGGATTTAACCTAGCTACAACCAACCATCTAGCGACATACTCATTATTACAAGTACCAGTATATTTAGTAAGTTAATTTAACTAATTTAAATGGCCATGTTTAATGGTGAGATGTGGATTTAACCTAGCTACAACCAACCATCTAGCGACATACTCATTATTACAAGTACCAGTATATTTAGTAAGTTAATTTAACTAATTTAAATGGCCATGTTTAATGGGGAGATGTGGATTTAACCTAGCTACAACCAACCATCTAGCGACATACTCATTATTACAAGTACCAGTATATTTAGTAAGTTAATTTAACTAATTTAAATGGCCATGTTTAATGGGGAGATGTGGATTTAACCTAGCTACAACCAACCATCTAGCGATATACTCATTATTACAAGTACCAGTATATTTAGTAAGTTAATTTAACTAATTTAAATGGCCATGTTTAATGGGGAGTTGTGGATTTAACCTAGCTACAACCAACCATCTAGCGACATACTCATTATTACAAGTACCAGTATATTTAGTAAGTTAATTTAACTAATTTAAATGGCCATGTTTAATGGGGAGATGTGGATTTAACCTAGCTACAACCAACCATCTAGCGATATACTCATTATTACAAGTAGCAGTATATTTAGTAAGTTAATTTAACTAATCTAAATGGCCATGTTTAATGGGGAGATGTGGATTTAACCTAGCTACAACCAACCATCTAGCGACATACTCATTATTACAAGTACCAGTATATTTTAACAGAGCTTTTTTGATAACGGGTCTCTGGACTACGGCATCTTAAAAATGTAGCTTGTCTCACAAAGTATGCACTCGAGTGGAGTGTAAATGAACGCCAGCCGAGTGGAGGGCGCATCTCGACGCGGTTGGGACATTACGTATCTACTTATGTTGCGGTTTACTTGTTTCGGGTGTTTAGTTAGACGGAAATATTCGAGAATATTTTATTTTATTTTAATATATTTAGGTACAAAAATAATCAGCAAACTATGCTTATAAACTTAAAAACGAGTAGGTAGAGAAAAAACATTATAAATTTGCTAATCCACACAGAATAACTAATAAATAACACAGCATTATTAATAAATTTTGTTTCATTATCGAAAACTTTTACAATCAAAAATCCCGAAAAAAAACTGCAAGTGTAAAAAGTGTAATTCTCACTAACGAAATTAATAGAACAGATGTTTTTCAGGGTTGGTCCCTTTGATTTACAAACTATACAAAAATACGTTGGTTTAGCTTTAGCCTAAAATCTTGATTTCTATTTTTGTATTTTAGTTACATAAAACAAATGTCGGCAAAACTAATTGATATCCTATGTCGTAATGACAATATCTAATTTAGCTTGCAAGAAATGTAGATAAAATGCACTTGTTTTAATGTTTTTTTTTTGCCTTTTATTGTGTACTGCTGGACATTGAAAATGAAAATGAAAATAAATTTGACAAAACCCTAAAAAACATATTGATAGCAAAATGTTATTATAGCTTAAACGAGTATTTAGAAGACAAATCAATTATGGAATAAATCGACCCGCTCCGCACTTTGCCATACCCAATCAGGGTTATTGTGTGTTAAGTACCTAATACTCAATTAATTATGCAATAAATGATTGAGTATTGGCCTCTGCTAATGCAGATTTTACTCGCAGTTTTACGCAGGTCGTCACTCCACCTGGTAGCAGGGTGTTCTACACAGTTTGCCTAAACGTGGTCCAGGTATACAAAACAATACACAAATAAACAATTCGTTAATTAGGCATTAAAAAAAACCCATCTGTTAACGGTTCTTCGGGCCCGGCCCACTGCCACTTTAGCTGATTAATCCTTTGAACCATGTTGGTAACTTTAGTTCTATTCGGATCACTTCTTATCTAATTCTGTCCCGTTACGGAACTCCGAGCATAGCTCTCTCCATAACGCTTTGTAAGTATACGTCTCGACACCATAAGTCATAACGGGTAGGACACGCTGATAAAAGAATTGAGTGTCTTGAGGCACTGTGGTATGGATGACGTGAAGACTTGAGGGCGCTTACCAAATGCTGCCCATCTTAGCTGAATTCTTCTAGTCGCTTCTTTCTCGAACTTGTTCCTCTCTAACTGCAGGGTTTGTCCCTCTTGAACAACTTCGAGGTGAACGTCATTAACTACTATCGGACCCGGGTATATGTGACTATTAAACATTATTTTTCATCTTGTTTATGTTTATTCCGAGGCAGATGAGTCTAGAAGTTGGACAGCATCTCTTGTAAAATATCGGCAAATCGTAACTGTGAGATGTATTCGCCGTTGACATTACTTTTACCTTCCCAATCCAGGGTCTTAAAGCATATTTTCCAAGACACTTATGAACAGTTTTGGGGATATAACATCCCCCTGGCTCACTCCCCTACTCAATGGGATATGCTTAGACTTCTGGTTCTGTACTTAGACGCTCGTATAGTTTACTGGTAGGCGAAGTAGCTTTTCTTGCTCGTTTGATGTTGCTCTATAACTTCTGAATCTAAATTGGACTCTTGAATAATATTCGAAGTCATTTTGATATTTTGGATTAAGATAATTTCACATACGTTTTACGCATAGTTACTGTTTGGTAAAAACAAATAAACATACGATATAGAAACAAAACCTAAGCTTTTCTTATAAAATAGAAAAATATTTGCCATAATGCTACTTCAATATACCCTACAAGGTGTTTCGGTGTGGCAATTTTTTGCGATAGTATCGTCCTTTTTAATTTATTAGTCGAACTGTAAGTACCTTATGATTAACCAACTGTTCAGGTTTAAAAAAAATCAACAATTGGCTTACGTTTGGTTGCCATCTCGCCTGATGTTAATCGATGATGCTGTTTAAGATTGAGCACGCTTGCCCAGAAGAAACCGATTCACCCGCGGCTTGGAGACATCCATATTGTAACTATAGGGGAACACCCATTAAGGCAGCGCATTCCAAACAAGCAGTGCGCACAATAAAAGTGGAATCACGTGGCTTCGTACGCATTTTCGGAATATCAACCATGAAGCGGTGTCACGTTTTCGTGCCCAGTCTAGTCCGAGATTTCGACCCCGACCCGAGTCTCCGAAAAATGGTCAGGAGTGAAATAGATCATGCAGATCCGATGCATACTCCGAAATGTATCCGACAAAAAACCGATAGACTAGCAGCTTTACGCCGATGCTCAAGGCTAAGAAGTTTAGTCTGAATTAAGGATTCGTTACTGATGAGCCTTGTTTTTTGGCACGTTTCTCAATGGACTAACGCCCCAAGCTGTTCTAAGCAATCAACCAGTAGGCTACAAATTAGGTTACTGTAACAACATTCTAGCCCAGCATCTTTAAGAGTCAGCCAGAATGCTGTACAAACTAGTGGATAGAAATTAAAACAATGTAAATTATCATAATTAGAGCGGCACGTTTGCAAGGGCGAAAAGCTAAAAAAAAAAATGGTACGTATTTGGATGATACGTCCCAAAGGCAGTATGACCGAACTTGAGCTTGGTACAGTGAAAGCAACTGTTCCGACGTGATGAAAAATTAAAAACATTTTTTTTCTAAACATTTTGAAATGTTAACTTCGTAAAATGACTGAAGCAAATTTTGCAAAAGTAGACAGTAATTTTATATTGAAACGTGACGTCAAACGAGTGAGTTCGCTGCACCCGGTATTCTGCCGCGGCAAGTTCATGCGCTGGACCATGGCCTCTTTGAGAGACTGGATTTGTGAGAGTAAAGTTTTTTGAGTGTATGTTTATGTCTCGATTTTGCTTTTTTTTCTAGCCTAAACAGCTTGACAATATTTTGTAGTGAGAAATATCGTTAGATTTGTTCTTATCTCCTGAGTATCAGAGGCTACATTTAGCAGACTGTTTTTACTTGTTTCTCAAATAAAAGTAAATTTTATGAGTTAGTAGAATGTTTACTGGTAATGTACAATAACAAGTAATGCAGGATAGGGAACAGTGGCGTCTTAGGTATCGGAGGAAAAGACACATTTTAAGTCATTGCGTCAGTTTAATGAGTACGTAATTGTTATTGTTCTAGTCATGAAAAGTTAATTTAAACCAGTAATAAATAAAGAACATAACTTGACCCATCTAGCTAAATTTAAGCCGTATTTTTATGAATATAAACTAAAAGCAATTGTTTTATTGAAACTAAAACCGCATCCTAACCCTTCATACTAGTATTTTTTTAAAACCTAAATTGGCCTTTAACATCCGGGGAGATAGTGCTAAAACGAAAGATTTGGTAGAAGCGTATTTTCCGATAGTACCAAAGGGACGTATGCTACGTTTTATCTAAGTATTTTGGATGCTAGGTATGTTTTATATGAAGCTTACATGTAATTTTATTTTTTCTTGCAAAATAAAGCTATTACTGAATATCTGGAGTGTTTTATTTGTGTTGATGTAGGAATTAGCTCAATAAGATATGGTTCAACACAATATGTCTCATTAGATAAGTAAAAATATTTTATTGCATCATAAAACTACACTGCACGGAACATAATACACAAGGGGTTATATTCAGAACTTAAATTTCTTTCAAAAATCAGCAGAGAGTAGTTTGCTTAGAAATAATACAAAGCAGTACATTGAAAAATAATTTATTCTCCTTGATTAGCGGTTTACTCTTGTTTATATATTTAGAAAACTTTCAACAATATTTGTATATTTTATAATTTTAAGAAACATTATAAATAAATCATCGCTGGATTGTATTATTTGGCATATCACTGCAAGACTCATTTCTTAAACATTACGTTCCAACAATGTCAAAAATATATATCTGTATTTATTCACGATAGTTGAAAGTATTAGTTAGATTTATTTAACAGTAGAGGTGAATGTAATAGTGATCTATGAAGATCGGCCGGGGCAAGTCGGAGCCGAGACCGGGACGACGAACGGAACCGCTATATCACAACGGCGTCGGAGCGAACCTCCTTACACCACTGTACTCTACGATTCAACTCTGAACGAATACAAAACGCCTAAGAGTTCACCCTAAAATACATCAAAATGGAAAATATGATTTGAAACGAACGAACACTATTTACAAGTCTACGTTGCCACAATATAACTTAACCACGAAAAGTATCATTCGATTCACTACGCGAAGAACGGATCGTTTTCTTTCTTACTCCTTATCGCCTACGCTAGACAAATTTAAATTTCACTAAACGTCAAATTCACAAAAGGTCTAGTCTATCACAGCTCACTGGCGCCGGGACCCGGCCCGGCGCTTCGCATCACGTTCATTAGAACACGGGCACGCGGTCCGCGCGGCGTCTTACACGAACTGTGGCTGGGGCGCGTCGAGGCGTCGCAGCGGCACGTCGCCGCGCCCGGACACGTCGTAGATCTTGAAGACGCGCGTCAGCAGCCTGTACTACAAGGGCGTGTTCTCGCAGAGCGCCGCGCACTCGCCGCACGCCAGCTGGCCGGCGCGGTGGCGCACCTCGCACTCGGGCCGCGTCAGCTCCACCGCCAGCAGCACGCGCGCGCGCTCGTGCATCGCGTCACGCTCGCGCGCCGCCGCGCTCAGGTCGGGCGAGCTGGCACTGCTGGCGAGCCGGCGCGCCGCCGCGGGCTCCCGCCCGAGCAGGGGCTCGCTCGACGGCTTGCCGGGCTCGCCGCGCTCGCCGCGCTCCACCTCGTACGTCACCAACGTCGGGTACCCTCTGGAGGGTCCGGGCGCTGGCGTGTCGCTCTCGGTGGGCGGCGGCGCGGCCTGCAGCAGCCGCACTGGCGGCGGCAGCGGCCCGCGCTCGATCATGTTTATATGGATGCCGGGCGGTAGCGGCTCGGGGGAGTTGCGGCGCGAGTTGATCGACCGCTCCGTCGGCGTGTAGTAGACGGACATCTTGCTCTCGTCTCCGTCGCCGTCGTCCAGGGACGGCAGCCTGGCGAGCGCTTCGATCTTGGTCTTGAGATACATGTCGATGATTTCGACGTCGGGGTCGATGGCGGTGGAGTCGCTCTGGCCGCACGACCCGCTCCGGCAGTTGTCGAAGTACAGGCTCGGCAGGTTCTCCAGCACCTTGTTGAGGGTCTGCTGCTGGTACTTGTACGACTCGCGCAGTCGCAGCACTTGGTGCGCGCTGAACTTGCGGATTTTGTTCCGTTGGAACACGTAGTTCTCGCGCACCCAGTTGAGCTGGCTCGTCGAGTACTCGCGGACGCGCTTCACCTGCATGTGGAAAACGATCTGTTAGGAACAGTACAAACGAGCAGTTCGCGGCGAGGGCTAGGGGGGGGGACTCGCGCCGGTGACGTCACGTACTAACCTGGTCGTAGTACTGGTCCTTCATCGCCGTCAGGTGGTTGGTGCCGATGTCTCTAATGTTACGCAGGTGGCTCGCCTGGGAAGAGTAGCTGCTCTGTATCCATTCCATCTGCTGTGTGCAGTTTTCTTTTATCCGGTGCACCTGTAAAAATGACATTTATTTGGTAAATGTTTTAAATTTCCAATATTGATAAGGCAAAGTAAGCCTTTTAAAATAGTCTGCGCATCGACTCACCTGAACGGCGTAGTTTTCGCGCAGTTTCTCGAGCTGCTGTCGCTTGTAGGTCTCGATGTTATCTAACATGCCGCTGATCTGCCGCGAGCGCGGCGCGTCGCGGTTCACGCACGCGCAACAACTGCAGCACGTCTCCATCAGCCGAAACCTGGAACGTTGAAAATACATACATTAACACCGACAATAACCACAGCGATACGCTCATAAATAAGACACAATCTATGCAATACTGACCTATGGAATATTACCCTCAAAGCTTGCACCAGCAGCGTGAGGCCGAGGAACGCTGCGGCGCATATCGCCCCACACAGTAGGCTGTACATTTTGATCTCGAACATGGTCATGGGGTCGATGTTGAGCACGACTGTGGCCGTCATGTTGGCCGAAGGATTCGACGCGAAGCAGATATAGGTCCCACAATCTTCCCGGTGGATGTCTCCCACGAACAGCGAACCGTCCTCTTGCACTCGTATTCTCGATTTCGACATCTCGATGTTGTGGTAAAACTGATCGTGTGCGACGCCGTGCTTGTGAAAAATATCCGGCGTTTGAGAATCCGGGTTCCAGTGAAACACTTCTCTCGTTGGCGTGATCCAAGTGAGCGACGGCGGTGGATTCCCGGCGAACTTGCATTCTAATAACGCGTTCGAACGCAGTTCGTACAGAGTCAACGGACTGCTCGCGACCAACTCAGGTGGTTTACAGTTTGTGTGATTCAGAATCGTTAACATGTCATTCGGATACGTGAGACGACAGCTCAGATCCGATTTGATAATACCCAGTGCTATCCTCTTCTCCGCCCAGGTGGCGAACCAAGCCATTCGACAGTCGCAAGCCCACGGGTTCTTGTTTATCTTCAACTCTTGCAGTTTGTCTAACATCTTAAGTGACAGCGGCAGAAAGGTCAGCGCGTTCGCGCTTATATCCAGATGCGTCAGCGTCGGAGTGTCTTGGAAAACGAACGGTTCTATTTCTCGTAAAAATTCGTTATTCCTAATGTAAAGCCGCTGTAAATTATCCAAGCCTTTAAAATTAGTGTTCTGTATTACTGTTATTTCTGTTTTCTCGAGGTAGATCGTGTTCAGCCGTTCGTTATGCTGGAAGAGCGTCGGCGGCAGCGCTCGCATCTTGTTGCCGCCTATGTCTAACACCTCCAGGCTGTGGAGGTTTTTGAACGCGTCGTGTGATATGTTTTGGTACTGGTTGTGGCTCAGGTTCAACATCCTGAGGTGATCGAAGTAATCGAATATAGATTTCGGTATGTAATCTAATTTGTTACTAGACAAATCTAAAATCTCCAACTCCCTCAGGTTGACTAGAGCGTTAGGTGTTATTTTGACTAGGTTATTATTATTCAGGAACAGCTTCTGCATATGTCTATTGGGGTGGAAATAGAAGTCGAGGAAGGTCGCTACCTGGTTGTGCGATATATCCAGGTGTTGCAGATTGATCATTGGGCCGAACACTTGGAAGGGTATCGCGCGCAGCTTATTGTGTGAAATATCCAGCACCTCTAGGCTTTCGAGGTCTGCGAAGGTAAACCGCGGTATGTCGTCAATGCGGTTGTTGGAGATGTTGAGATACTTGAGGCGGGACAGTCGCGCGAACTGGCCGTGTTCTGTTCGTTCTATTTCGTTTCTGCTGAGGTCGATGTATTCGAGGTCGAATAGACCGGCGAAGAGATCTATGTCGAGGGCGGTGAAGTGCGAGTCGGTCCAGGAGATCTCTCGCAGGCCCCCGCGTGCGGATAGTTCTGATCGCGTGAGGCGGGCGGCTGGCAGCACAGCGCCGGCGCACGCTAGCCGCGTCGCCTCGCACACACACCCCGCGCGGCACGACTCCGCCCCCGCCGCCTTATCACCGCCCCCCGCACATACCACGGCCGAGCAAATTATTGCCAGCGACAATGTTTCGAGCAGCCGCTGCATTATATTACAACCCTCATAGTCTTATTTGCTGTAACAATAGAGAGTTCATCGTTAGTCGAATGCGTTATCAGTCTACTTGCTCAATTGTAATCAGAGAATTCGTCCCAATTGCCTACCAATATTATTAAATGATGAATTCAACGTTGCTTTAAGTTTTAAGGCTACTACAGACCAAAAGGTACAGCAGCACAGCACATCATGAACCATGGGCCTGCGCGTTTGGTGTGCAAGGAACTGTGAACACAACAAATATGCCTGAGCAGAGCCGCGGAGCAGCTCCTGCTGTGTGTAATGGTTTATACAGTTCCTTGTATTACAAAACGCGCGGACCGGCGCTCTAGATAATAAATATGCTGCTGTTGATATGAGTTTGGTTTGTAAAAGCTGTACAATATTCCTAATTTTATTGCATTTCTGTTGCTTTTTTTGTAATAAATAATTGTTCTAGGTGGTAATAAGTGGTCTAATAATAAACTTGACTATAGCTGTACTGTATCTTCTATATATATATATATATAAAAGCGAAATTCGTCTACTCACTCACTCATCACGAAATCTCGGAAAACTACTTCACTTACGAAGCTGAAATTTGGCAGGTAGATTCCTTATGGGGTTTAGAGGTCCGCTAAGAAAGGATTTTGCGAAAGTAAATAATTTAAAGAGGACAAAAGGAGGTTGAAAGTTTATATGAAAGTCTAAGCGTATGAAGTCGCGGGCAACAGCTAGTACTCTATAAATTGGTAATTTAAAGCTAAGTATTTTTACTTAGTACCTATTAACTTCTAATCAGTTTTGACTTTGTGCCCATTGTAATGTTATACTGTTTGATCGTGAACCAAAGTATGTCAGCGAATTGCTTAGCTATTAACTTATATTAAACCAATATGCGATGCATGCGATGTAGCAATTTTGCAAATCTATCAAGTAGTAGAAACGTAAAAGGTTCATTTGCTTATTATTTTAGGTATTGTTTGATTTGACGCTATTGCGATATGCAGAGTAGGTATCTGATGCAGCAGATTGCACACAAGTGGAACTGGTTAAGTACCTGCATAGACCTAGTTTCCAAGGTTTCTGTTTTCGCAAAACTCTGTTTACTTTCTATTTACTAAATCTGTAGGAATATATTTCGCTAAATGATTCACTTTCGTATTTGATGCGCTTACCATCAGGCGTAAGATTTTCTCGTCTCATTACACAATTGTACAAAAACTCTTTAAATAGATTTTTTTTAATTAGTTTCTTAGTTCACTTGGTAGTTTTCCACCAATTACAAGAAACTTGCGAGTGGTGCGCGTTCATTAGTAGTCGGCTACCAACACAGCTGGTCTATTGTCTCGCATTGGGAGATAATAGTATTGCACAGAATGTTTGTCTGGTGCCAGTTTGCAGCTCGTGTGACTGGAGTGCTCTGTTGCATTGCACGTCTCCGAGAGCAGTCACTTCACAGCTTCAAAATACCTACACCATCGTCGAATTCTCAAGACATTCCCTCACAAACGCTACAAAGAACATCCGTTTCACGTCGTATGGTATAAAGGGACACGTAATTTACCTAACACTCGTCCACATTTTACTCCAACTTGCATAATCCACGTTATTTTATGTTGACAACGGACGCGACGGAGGCACGCATGCCTCGTCGCTTTATATCGCACGTTCACCTTAACAACTCTCTCATTGCACTATCACATAATACAACACATCAGAAAAACACGAGCGTATGATTTTGTATAAGAATTTCACAGTTAAAAACGATAAAGCTCCGCGGCGTGGGATAAAAGACACTGTCACGGCGACAGGGGCCGAGCGACTAGAAAGAAATAATGGCGGACGGTCGAGTTGCGCGGAACGCTGTCTCCGTCCGGCGTGCGGGGTTCGCGCATGTCCGTCTCTGTCTCGCATTGGCCCAGTCAGCTGTGGTGCGGAGAGAGCCGAGCGCACAGGCCGAGCGCGCCCGATCGTAGGCGAAAGTGGTTTCGGAAGCGCGCGCTGTGTTCGAAACACCGACGCATTCTTGTATTTCTTTTGAACGGCGAGACGACACGGAGGGGATCCCGTCTATTCATTAGGACTCAATCGCCATTCTAGTGAAAAACGATCGCATGCCGACGGCGCTAAAGGTCTAGAGGCGCGCGTAGGTTCAACTCGCTTCATTCTGACCTTTGCAGGTCGACCTTGTAATGGAAGCGCGGCTACTAAGGGTCGGGCACAGACACTATTCACAGCAATTTCCCTTGAAACAGGAAACTTTAGCGCTGAATCCGGAGATCGATCAAAATGAAACTTAACGCAAAGGTGATCCGTTCACTTATTTACCTTTGGTTTATTTTCGGAACATATTTTTTTTCCGTGAATCATTGAATAGCGTGAAACACGCAGACTGGCTGGATCCCGACCGAAAATCTGATAAAAATAATAATAAAAATTTGCAAAATTGAACTATCATTCTGTTTAGAAACACGAGCAATTACGGTTTCAGAAAAGCCAGTTAGCTGATAAGATAAACCATTATGAAAGATCGAACGAGATAACAATGATGGATCATCTGTTATATTACAGTTTTTATCAATATTGGGAAAGCGAGCGATGTTATCACGTAGCCATGAAATGTAGCACTACCGGTTTCCCTCAATATTACGACGAGACGTCTCATTAATTCAGAGGCTGCGACCCGCATTTATACGTTATTGGATATGTTATTGATAATAAAGCGCACTTTTATAACACAAACAAGCCAAGGGGAGCCAGTTCTAAAACCAGATCTGTTAATGAGGAAGTTTTTGACCGAGCGAAGCGAAGATCTGAGAGCCCAGAGGACAGATCGGTGCAGCGTTTGTATATTACGACACGCGATAGTCACTAGGTAGTACTTATCTCTATCTCTATCTTCTCTTCTCTATCTCTATCTCTACATAGTATAAATTAAGGTCGCTTTCCGCGTCTGTCTTCTGTATGGCCGCTAACTCCTCCTAAACCACGCAACGGATTTTGATGCGGTTTTCACCATCAGTTAGATAATTTTTCACGGAAGGTTTATATATAACTATATATATATATATATATATATATATTATATATATAACTAGTGACCCGCCCGGTTTCGCACGTAAATTATACCCGTGCGAAGCCGGGCGGGCGGGTCGCTAGTATAATAAACTAGAGTACATTTTATTTGTGATCCTAAAGGGAAAATGAGAAAGCTATATCTGTTTCAGGGCGCAGGGCTATGAGAGGAAATGTATTAAACTCATTAGTTAGATTGGCTCTGTTATGGCATGTTGTCGTTAATCAACGTTGTCGAAAACAGTTGTTAGATCTGTTTGAAGCGTATTTTGCGCTCCATATTGCCCTAATTTCCGTCTGACCCTTTGGGACTCCCATTCATCACAGTGACGCTTTTTTGTTGTATAGGTAACGTTGCTCCGTATATATACCGTTAGTGACAATGATTTTTCCACATGTTATTAAGCTCGAGTATTTTTTTATTAAGATATAAAAATCACTGATTGCGAGTTGAAAAATAAAATCATTATGCATTTGCAAATGTTTTACTCACATACATTTTCGTGATGATATTTTCTGTTTTTATTCATGTTTAATTTTTATATTTCTTTAGTTAAAATAAACAGGATTACGCGGAAAGAGTGTACTAAGCATCTATGACTAAGCTTAAATATTAAATATGTCCATAATACCCCAACATTATGAACACTTACTATAGAACCAAAACTAAAATCGCGAGAAAAAAAAAACTGCTGTTACATAGAAAACGGTCGCTTAAATTCGATATAAACATTATTAATTTAAAAAATACTTTTTAATACAAGCTTTTTCGTATTCTTCTCAGCAAACTTTTATTTGATACCTATATATCATGATGGTTGATAAAAACATTTTGTCTGCCATCTTGGGGCGTCCGCCACATTGAATTTATCATCTAGGACCAAAGTGCTTGGGAAGACAAATCCAACAAACCCAAACTCGACAGGGTTGCATCGTTTCAACGTTGCAGGTTATAAGGCCACCTTCTGTCTCCATCATCAGACCAGCTCGATGGAAGCATAATATTGCATTGACCGTAACCGTACTATCATAACGATGCCAAATTTCAGCTCAATCAGCTGTTGAGGATACTTAACTGGTTTAAAATTCAGTTGTAATTTGTCGCACACATACGAACATACATACTGACAGGGCAAGTTAAATAAAAACTTGTATAAATGGATGGAACAACGAATATTTTTTCACGATTTAAGAGTTTTTGACTAGACTTTTATATTAAGAGACCAGGGCCTTACGGCCAACTGCTAACGCGGTATCAAACTAACGTTAAATCCGCTTAGTTGGAAAATCACGCGAACGTGAACCTTTACGCGCCCAGATACGGTATGCGCTCGCGTGATTTTCCCACTGAGCGGATTTAACGTTAGTTTGATACCGCGTTAGTACTTGGCCGTAAGGCCCCTGGTCTCTTAGTAAAAGTTGTTCATAATGATGAGTATATCGGACCCCTTTCGGCTTAGTACACCCTTTCCGCGTAACTTCGTATAGGTAGACCTATGCAAGACCTATGTACCTTATCTAGGCATAGTTTGGCCTAGTTCAGCTTTACTTCCCAACTCTATACTTTGCCCAATCTGCCCATTATGTTATATGATGGCTATACGACCCAGCTCAGCTTTATTTTCGCCCCATTACGCTATAGTGTTATACTTATCTAGGTGTAAGTAAAGAACAGTAATGAAGGATAGACGCGTAGTAACTGTGGTTTATACAATGGCAGAGATCTCAGATCAGACAAACAAGGGAGATATAGGGTAAGGTATGTCGGGTGCGAACGCATCAGGCCTAAATGCTGCCTTTAGTTGAATTCGCCCTGCGGACGACCTCACCGCCATGTGGACTATTAGTTACCACAGTCTGGCTAATGAAAGTAGAGACTAAAAAAGCGCGACAAATTTAAAAATATCAGTATTGGAACCCCAAAATTAGCATGTAATACCTGGAATAATCTCACTTCATAATCAGCCTTTTAACAGTCCACCCCCTGCTGAACTTTTAGTCTACCCCCGGAAGGGTGATTGGGCCATATCCACCACGCTGGCCCAGTGCGGGTTGGTGGATTAATCTCACTTGATACTTGTAAATTATAATATTTTTTTTTTTTTTTTTTTTTTTTTTTTTTTTTTTTTTTTTTTTTTTTTTTTTTTTTTTTTTTTTTTTTTTTTTTGACATTTTTGCACACACGGTCATCTGACCCCAAACTAAGCAAAGCTTGTGATATGGCTGCCAGAGACTGATATACGTACATATATAGTTTTTTAAATACATACTTAAATAGATATTAACAACCAGATATAGAACAAACACAAATGTTCATCACACAAATGTTTGTCCTACGTGGGAATCGAACCCACGCCCTCAGGCTCAGAAGGTAGGTTCACTACCAACTGGACCAACGGGCTATTTTTATTGTAACACAGTAATGTTTGCATTTCATACTAATTTTGGGGTTGCGAAGCGGTTTTTTTTTTAAGTTGGCGCGCTTTTTCAGTCTTCACTTTCATTAGCCAGACTCTAACACTGAAAACCTACGCTGAAAAAAATATTCTGACTTTCTTGCCGAGTCTTGCCTTCCAAAACAGATTCAGTAGTTCATTGGAGTCGCTGCAAAATTTTAGTGTGCGTGAAAAACGAGTTAGTGAGCCGTACTTGCAGTTATTTTGCATTTAGCGGTTTGGCGGTTAGTGAAAAAAATGTGTGAAACACGGAGACAACGAACGATAATACTAAGGCATATCTCCTTTGTTAGTCTGATGTGGGGTAGAGGTAGTAGGGGCGTGGCGATTACGCCATTCTCCTTTACGGGCAGAGCCGTTCACTGTCGACAGCGCTCGTTTAAATCTTTGCTAGCTCAATAATCCTTTCTCCTCGACGTCACGAGTTGATTCATGTTCACCTGACACAAGGCTATTTCTAGGTTTTCTAACCCTCCATGTAAAAAGAGGTGTCTGTTTTTGGCATCGTAGCTCTCACACAGCCGAATCGATTATTTAATTTTCCACATTACAATACACAAAGGCGTTGGGATCGCACTTGCAAAACATGGAAGCATTATTTACCAAGAAACATTTACTCGCATACCGTGAAGGGCATCAGTCCGACGACGTCTGTATTCAGTTACTTTACAATTAACGTCAATAAATTATAAACAGTTTACTTATAGGTATGTATTTGTTTTGTACCTATACCCGAATCAATTTTTTTGCTTGGTAAGTAGGGACACAATACGAAAGGGATGGGTGCGATTGCCAATAAATCGAGGGTCGGCAGATCATGGAGAGGCCCTCAGATCAGACAATCAAGGTAGATATGGTAAGGTATCGCGGCGGGTGCGGACGCATCAATCAACTCTAAATCAGGCTTGATGTGTCAAGTCGAATTCACCCTGCAGACGGCCTTGCCGATTTTTATATTTACCTACATGTAGGGTTCGACCAAAATAAAATGAATGGACGAACCATAACCATTGAACTTGCTCAGTAAAAACGAGTCAAACCGTCGGACATATACTTCAACACCTAATTATAACCATGTACCAGTACATTTGTTACAAAAAATTGATAGCGGTTTTTTGTTGTGTTATTACACTTCGGGAAAGCACACGAACACAATTTTGTCAGAGGTTTCGTTATCATGTAACAATAGTCTTGTGTCGCACGTCCTACGGCTAGAGACGGCTGCAACGAAGTGAGCGCCGGCGCTCATTTTGTAAACTTCCAAAATGCGCTCCTTCTGGCCCGTCCATTAATTTTATTTTGGTCGAAGCATGTAGGCTATTATTTCATTGGAGTCGTTGCAAGTTTCATAGTGTGCGAGAAAAATTAGTAAGTGTGTTTAGCGAACAAGCCAAAGAACACTTGTTAAAATCTGACTACTACAAGGACCACTCGCACCCATACCAAAGAACAGATAATCTATACTAATATTATAAAGAGGAAAGATTTGTTTGTTTGTTTATTTGCATTGAATAGGCTCCGAAACTACTGAACCGATTTGAAAAATTCTTTCACTGGTGGGAAGCTACACTATCCCCGGGTGACATAGGCTATAATCTATACCCGTGCGAAGCCGGGGCGGACCGCTAGTCCTATACATAAAATATAAATACTTGCCCTTTATTTTTGCATAAGACACGTTTTCTCGTCTTCACTTTTCGATCGCAATACGAATTTTAAAGCCATTGCGGTATATTTTTTGTAGCAGTTATATAAGCGACGCCTCAGGCATTGGGCTACGAATAATGTGTTCAATATTCCACCTACATTTACTGCTTAAATACTACAACAGTTACTGTCATATAACATGGTTCAAAATTCATATTCATCATCATAATCATCAGCCAGAAGACGTCCACTGCTGAACATAGCCCCCTCCCCTCTTTAACCTCCACACCGAGCGACAGCCTGCCATCTGCATCCACTGGATGCCAGCGACTCATTCATATTCGTTTATTTTCACTAAAATGGCATTACATACAGAAAATACAATGCGCTATACTAGGTAGGTAATTAAAGTACAAATACAAAAACAACAAAGAAAATATTTGCGTGGAAACAAATTAACAAAAATAATAACAAATTAGACAGTATGATGTACTAAGTATCTGCTATCTACTCCTTCACTGTACAACAAACTCACGATACAAAATGTTCACAAAATGTTCTAAATATCCATTTAATCGAATTAAAAGAAGACAACAAATTGCATCCAATTCAGGTTTACAGTTGTCAATCAAAATGGGATTAGAGGAGAGGAGCTGAGACTATACAAATAAAATAAAGATGTGCGCGAAGACAAGGCAATGTTTGCGAGTGACCTAAAGAGTAAAGAGTGAAAAAAAGACCTAGACCTTCCCATGTCCTTTAAGTTACGTCACAGGTTACGTGACTGCTGCTAATTTATACAATGTTTGACTAGTAACATTTTAAGTTTGTGGCGCGATGATAGGTAGGCGTGTTACAATCTTTGACCATACCTAACATCAGGGCCCCGATTCTACTAAGCCAAACATTAACGCCCTTACTTATAAACGTTACTTAAAAGTTAAACAATGCTTAAAATTACTGTCAACTTCTCGCTGACGGAAATTGTCAGAGGTGAAAACGAGACAGCAATTTTAAGCTTTGCTTAACTTAGTAACGTTTATAAGGCCGTATGTGTCAAAAGTGACAAATTGGATGCAATGCATTAACAATTTAAAAATAATTGGTTTAGTAGAATCGGGGCCCAGCTGCTGGGTTGTATGTGTGGTGTGGTCAAACACCTAGTTAAAGGTTTTACAATCTAAATTGTTTCATTCATTATTTCAGCCTATCATGTTACTCTCATCATCATCATCATCTCTGTCATGTTGTACTTCTGGGACTCAGGCCTTCTCTCAGAGACAGAGGATAGGCCCTAATCCACCAAGCTGGCCAATGCTTGTTGGTGAATGTCGTATTTCTTTGAACTTCAGAGTTTCTTGGACAAACCCGTTTCCTCACGATGTTTTCCTTCACCGTTTTTGAGCGATGGCATCGAAACTCACTCGAAACATGCACATAATTATTTAGGTACTAATTAAGTAATTGGTACAGGGCCGAGGTTCGAACCGGGTGCCGTCATATTGTAAAGCGTATTTGCGCTACCGCTCGGCCACCATCGCTCTCATCAAACCTAATCATCACCAAATTGTTTCAAGTAAATATAAATTGTTCTCAGTAGGCTCGAGCAAATGAAAATGTGGGTAGTAAAAACGCGTGAAAACTGCGAGGTTTCGTGTCGAGTGGAATAAGCGAAACTAATTCAAAGTAAAGACTTTCGAACATTCTGGAAAAGTTTCTGCGGACTCATTTCCATTCGTTCCTTAGCATATTTCTATGTTTATAAGCCGTAAGCAGCTGTTGCTCAAACTAGTTTAGCCGATATCTCCTCTGAGTAAAGCTGAAAATAGCATGTCTAGTCTTTGCGAATCCGTAGGCTTTTTCATTCATCAAAATGAACGCCATCTGCATAATTTAGGTGCTAGCGTGTCTTTGCCATCATCAATTTTGGCCAGCTAATCGTTCGAAGTTACAATCCACGAGCGAAATTATCTCACGTCCCGTTCCACAAACGGAGACCGCCAACGTGCATTCTAATAATAAAACGCACGTGAATGGTAACTCTGCACGAGATACTAGTTAAATTAGTTACATTCTCCTGCATTGTGGTTCTCCTGTTCACTCTCACGATGAGTGAAAGGGACGGACAGTAGCTGTCGGCCACGTGAGTAAGGTGGTGGAAATGCTCTTGGCCTTGTTGCTTGAAGGGCTTCACCCTCGCGAAGGCTCGCATAATACGTTTTTTATACGCTTACAAGCTTTGATAAGTGCCAGCGCCAACGCGTTGATTCCAGTTTTATTGTGCGAACTGCTATTCTGTGGAATGCGCTGCCTGAATTGGTGTTCCCCGATTGTTACAGTTATTGGTGTCTCCCAATAGTTGACTGAAGAATGCGGGTGGTTGGTCGAACAGTTAAAAAGTTAGACAAAACGATCTACCCTCTTTCTTAGTCTTTGTGTATTTTGATTAAATACCTGATTTTATTGTCATTGTTTGTTGTAATCATTAATTTAGCATATTTAAGTAGATTTTGATGTTCTTGTTTAATTATTTTAAGTGCTGTAACTGTGACTTGGACATACCGGTTTCCTCACGATGTTTTCCTTCACAGTTTCTGAGCGATGGCATCGAAACTGCACATTATTTATTTAGGTACTAACTAAATAAGTCATTGGTGCAGGGCCGAGGATCGACCTCAAAAAGTTCAAAGACATGACATTCACCAACATGCACTGGGCCAGGAAGGTGGATTAGGTATCATTATCCCCTCTCTCTCTCTCTCTCTCTCTCTCTCTCTCTCTCTCTGAGATAAGTTCTGTCCCCAGCAATGGGAATATGAAAGGCTGATAATGATGGACTGTGACGCGCCTAGTGTAACATAAGTAGGTAGTTGTAAGGGCAACAATATACTCTATTCTATGTCGACAAAGTTATTCGTGCGAGTTGAATGGAAAAACCAGTATCGCAGTTTCTGAACAAAACTGAAAAATGCTGGGAAAAGTTTGGAAATCCCACACCGTCCGATTTTTCCGCACCATTCCGCGGACCTACAAACTATGGAATGTCCTTCCCCCAAAGGTTTTCCCGCCGAGCTTCATGTTGAAGCCTCTCCTCTCCGGGCTGGCAAATCTCCGTCAACACCGCTAGTGTTGCAGGTGTCCGTAGGCGGCGGTTCCTGCTTACCATCAGGCGGAACGCATGATTGTTTGCCGATCTTTTTATATAAAAAAAGCACATAAGTTAGTCAGCATGTAACTTACTAATAAAATGAGTTGGTGCAAGACGTCAATGCTTTACATTTTGGTCTTGTTTGTGGTTAAGCTACACCACCAACCACGTCATAACGGTTAAGTTAGGTACTTTATAAGCTAAAGATTGCGAAGTACCCAGAGAGGCCAGAGAACAATGGACATGCTTGAGAAACTGGAAAATCTTATTTAATTGTAATACTTTAAAAATTTCGTTGGTAAAAGATATTTAAACTTTTTTATTTTATTTGTGAGGATGAAGCGGCTAACGGGAAATTGGTAAATACTCGTTAACATTTAATGACAAAGTTTCCCGTGCTCATTTAGGTATATATTACAAGGGCAGTAAATAGTTAATTGTTTCAGTATTGCATAGGCTCATGATCCATAAAACAAGGTCTGCTATTCCGGGATGACACAAGTTTACGTCACTGTCCAGTTGCCATTTCATTTAAAACAAACAGAAATAGGGAAACTGTTAATAATCTTTTAAATAAATAAAAATATTAGGTACTTCCCATTTATAACATCCTTTTTTTTATGTCGGTTATTTAGATATAGCATTTCAATTGTCATTTTGTTTGTCCGCTCACGCTAAGCAAAAAAATATTTAAAGGTCCCATTTAAATTTAAAGAAACGTCCAGAAATAGGAAATGCATCTTGTTTGAACTTCCCGTGAAGTCTTTGATTTTTTATACGTATTTTTATTTTTAATGGTTGCTTTATTAACCACATTATTTTCTTTTTGCTAGAAATATTAGATTGTAAAAAGAAACAGTTCTCGGTTTTCTTCTCGCCTTCCAACGACAAGTATCGGTTTCAACAGGAAAAAGCGTACATTAATTATTCAAATGTTCGGGGCAAAAAATATTTGTTTGGGGGTCAGCCTTCACGGGTTTAATAAACAGATTGTTTGGCGTGAAAAAAGAAAACAATGCGTGGTACACCGTGATAAACAAACGCATTGTTGTTGGGTGTATTACACATTTCAGGAAATAAATCGGCCAAGTGCGAGTCGGGCTCACGCACTGAGGGTTCCGTACCACCACTAATAAATTCAATAACGAAATTACCAGTTATAACTTGGTAATGAACAGAGACTTGTCACCGACTCGCATTTGGCCATTATTTATTATTTGTTGTTATACTTTAGAATGTATACTATAATCATGCCAAGTTTGACGCTTGTGCGTATTATCGTTTTTACATTAGAACTAATACAAAAATACGTTAAAAAAATTACGTTTGTTGTATGGGGACCCCCATTTAGTTTTTACTTTTTGACGTTTTTCTTATTTCTTAGTGAATCCGTCGTAAGATTTCATATTCTGTGAAAATTTCAACTAGCTATCTATTACGGTTCAAAAGATACAGCCATTTAAAGGTAGGACAGACAGACAGACATACATACATAGTAGGCTTAGGCTATTACTAATAATAGGGTCCCGTTTATACCCTTTGAATACGGAACCCTAAAAAGTCTCCTTTGTTTACCTACATAAATTAGGATGCATATTAGCAATACCGTCAAACTAGTTTGATTTAAGGCGTGAATACATGACCCAAACAACGTCATTGATTTTGGCCCAAAATATATCGCTGCCCATACAGCGCGGAAATGCCGTCAGCCTGATGCACGTTTGGGCGAGAAAGTGCATACTTATCGCTGAGAATTAAATTTTTTGACACCTAAATATTAATGTGTGTATTTTTATTTTTAGCTGGCTTGAGCATTTGGCAGTCCAACTGTTCTGTATAATAAGCCAAGTAATTTACGAATTAATTTTTACATGAAGTACTAATCACAAATAAATTATGATTTCCACAATGGATGGTAATAAACATTACTATTACACAAATATTACACGTCTTACGGCTAACTATTGACGCGGGCTCGAATTAGCGCTGAAACAACGCAGTTCGCAAAATCAGCGCCGAGATACGGTTTGCGGTCGCGCAACTTTTCTCATCGCCTAAACAACGCCGTAAAGTGGTACTTTATGTACCTGGGGTCAACTGCTTACGCGGTATCAAACTAACGTTAAAATCGCTCAGTTAGGAAAATCACGCGAACGTGAACCTTAACGCGCCCAGATACGGTTTGCGGTCGCGCAACATTTTTTCATCACCTAAACTGGATTACTTTAAACAGCTAGCCGTAAGACCCCAGGGGGGTTAGACAAGACTCACTTTCTGTTAGCGTTAACGCCTGCGGAAAGATGAAATTGTATGAAAATGACATTAGCTTGAGATAACATCTCTCAAGCTAATGTCATTGTCAATGTCATTTTCATACAATTTCATCTTTCCGCAGGCGTTAACGACTCTTTTTGCATCGGGGGTTAAAAATGATAAAACAACAAACACTTCTAGATTATTACTCATGCATGATAATTTGGTATTTGCATCAAGGCATCAAGTTTCGCTCACTGTCGCATTAGACAAATTTCATAAATATTATACTAGGCGTCTATCTATGTCTATGTTTCTACAGACCGCTGTCTCAGTGTAGTTTTGGAATATTGCCAGTGCTGGGGAAGTAGTTTCCATCTCTGATGATATTATGAAGTTTGTGTGAAGTGTCCGGGCCGGGTGATCGCCCTTCCCTTGAACTCTGCAGTGGCCACGACTGTTTCTTGAATGATCATACTGTGATCAATGATCACTTTGTATGTCATTTGACTCAAGTCGCTCAACTAAATGATAAAGTCCTCTCTTTTCATTTGTAAATTGTTGGGGAATGCAAACGTAAAGAAACCCCGAAGGCCTTTTACATAGCCGAATAGAATTCTCAAGTCCCATCCCATATCAATGTCCTTACATAGTAGTTATTTAGAACCTGTAACTAATTTCCCTTGAAATCCAATCAAGTAAATGTGTAGTTACGTATGTCGCTTTAGTAACAAATAGGAAGGTACTAATTCTTAATTCATGCATGTAACCTGGTCAATACAAAACGCGTTTGTAATGCTTTCAATGAATAAACACTTTCATACAATAGTGTTGACTTTATAAAACCGATGGATAGTGTTATCGGCAGGCCAGGGTTCAATACGACCAAGTGCGCACCCACACATGCAAGATAAGTAGCCTACGGGCACAGAATATACAGGAGTAAGTACTAACGTGTGGGCGGAATCCATACTAAATAGAAATTCGTCAAGGCCGTTCGGTTTTTCGCGCAAACTGATTATGATAGCTGGTTCTGTTACAAATTACAGCGTACAGTTAAAAGGCCATGACTAATTGCGACAAGTTATTCAAATTAACTACTTACGTACTCACCTAAATACTTTTTCCAAGGATCCCTATTTTGGCACGCTCGCGATTATCTTGGTCAATCTTTCTGTTAGAAATACCATGAGAGTAAGAGTGACCATGCAACCGTGCAAGTTGAAGTGGAAGTGGGCGGGGCACATAGCACGCATAAACAGAGGGGCCGAAAGGTTCTCGAATGAATAACACCCACGGACCGGTAAACGCAGCGTAGGACGTCCACTCACAGGATAGACAGACGACCTAAAAGGAAACGCTGGATGTAGGTCGCTTCTTACCAGTCCCTTTGGTGATGAATGGTTCGATGGGGGAGGCCTATGTCCAGCAGTGGACGTCCTATGGCTGTAATGATGGTGATTATGAAGAGTGACGCCATAATCGAGGGCCCTGTTCAATTATGTGCGTTCAAAGATTTCATACTATACTATGCGTATTGTGAATTGTGAAATATGTTAATTCGTCGTTAAAATATGAATAGAGGTAAATACAACTTATGTACAAACAACACGTCATAAGTTTATGACACTTATTATCTAGTTATAGTCATAAATACATTGAATAACCATTAATAGTATGTATTCATTCTACCGCAAATCAAATTCTAATGATTTATTTCCTTAAATGGGTTCACCACTGTACATTTATGAATGTTAACATATTTTTGGATACAATAATATAACGTTAGTAGGTATATAAGTTCAACACTTTGTCATTGTAATAATTAAAAGGTTCAACGTCAGGTATAACATAGTCGGTAAGTACAATAGAGTATTGAAATAACAAAAAAAAAAAATACAACTATAATACTAACATAATTATTGTAAATTCAGTAAAAATAAATTAAAAATAAAATACTTAGCCTATTTAAAATATTATAACCTATTCATTTGTAAAAGTAGAACACGAATCATTGTTACAGATTATAATAAGCTTTTTGAATTAAGAGGGGGCAACCGAAATTTTATGCTAATTTGCCATGATATTCTAACTAAACCAAATATCCGATCACCGTAATAATTGATATATGTGAATTTTCAATTCATTTTCTTTCCGCCATTAAGAGTGCGTATAAAGCGAGGAAAATTTCTGATTTCACCCGCGCGTCTCGCATCACCCGCATTAGTGTGAAACACAACCACGGCAGCGCGGCAGTCGCGCGCAGCTCCAGTACACATAACTCGCGTAGTCGAACTCGTCATGCGGCAAGGAGTAATAAACACAGGATAAGCATAATGTTGGCGTTTTGGCGATTAGCTGGGTTCGGTCGCGGCGCGCAAAACCGTAAATTGTTTATTTCAATTTTCAAAATTGTGTTTGTTGTATATTTTTAAACTTAATTTTTAAGTTTTCTACAATATCAATATAAAATTAATAAATTATATAAATTAAATTGAAATTGCCTAAATTAATTTTCAAATTAAAATTTTACGCTTGAGACAGAGAGTCAGAGATCGTTAAACATTAAATCAAACTAAACTAAACTAATGCTATGCTATGCTATGCTACGCTACGCTATGCTATACTATACTAAACGAAACACGCGAAACGAAATACCCGAAAGCCCGTTGGTCCAGTTGGTAGTGAACCTACCTTCTGAGCTTCGGGCGTGGGTTCGATTCCCACCTAGGACAAAATTAATGTGATGAACATTTTGTGTTTGTTCTACGAGTATACCTGGTTGTTAATATCTATTTAAGTATGATTTATTTAATTTAATTTAATGTAATTTAATGCAATGCAATTCAATTCCATTCCATTCAATTCAATTTACTAAAAAATATCATCATCATCCTTCACAGAACCTTCCTCATTATTTGAAGTCGGCCTAATATACCTACTGTTTGACCTACCAGTACCTACCCGAGCCAACCCGGCCGGTCTAACAGTAGGTATTACTACTTACCTTTTTATCCGACTTCAAATAAGGAGGAAGGTTCTCAATGCGACTTGTATAATCTTAGTGTCTCTGTCTACTTGGTCCACAGTGTTGCACCGCAGTGTTGTAAAGCAGTGTTGCACCGCAGTGTTGCAACGCAGTGTTGCAACGCAGTGTTGCAACGCAGTGTTGCAACGCAGTGTTGCAACGCAGTGTGGCAACGCAGTGTTGCATCGCACTGTTGCGCCGCAGTGTTGCAACGCACTGTTGCACCGCAGTGTTGCAACGCAGTGATTGATAATTTTATTGCATACCTACCTTGCCAAAAGATTCGCTTTTTTACCAGCTAAGGAAACATTAACTTTTTTCTGAGATTCGCCACTGTCAAGAAACATTTTACTGTTTAAAGGCAAAGTTTATTTTTATTGTTTCATTCAAGAGCAATGTTTATAACCTCAAATAAGCCACAAATGACAGCACCAGCGAAGGTGGCGCCATTTGAGATAAGTTTTGCCGTGGTTTGCCTGTAGCTTCTCATTACCCAAAATGTATGAAAAATACTGCGTTAGTTCCCTAATACTCACCCTGTGAAATCATTTACCACTGAATAAAACGCAAAATATGTAGTGATGGTCAAAATATTTTCGGATTTGAATTAAATAAAGAAATTTCGTTAGTGAAGCTACTTCTCAAAATCTCTGAAATATTGGTGCCGTCGTTTGGCTTTAGACCTCAGCAGCCATAAATCGATGCCACAGACTTAAAATATTCAAGGATGGCTGAAATATTTTCTGATTTAACGTCTTCACTGAAATATTGAAGATGTCTTCTAGTATTAGAACTGAACAATCTATAATCACCGTTACTGATTTAAAATATGCAAGGATGGCAGAAATATTTTACGATACAAGTCATGATTCTCTGAAATATAAGAAACATTTTACTGTTTAAAGGCAAAGTTTATTTTTATTGTTTCATTCAAGAGCAATGTTTATAACCTCAAATAAGCCACAAATGACAGCACCAGCGAAGGTGGCGCCATCTGAGATAAGTTTTGCCGTGGTTTGCCTGTGGCTTCTCATTACCCAAAATGTATGAAAAATACTGCGTTAGTTCCCTAATACTCACCCTGTGAAATCATTTACCACTGAATAAAACTCAAAATATGTAGTGATGGTCAAAATATTTTCGGATTTGAATTAAGTAAAGAAATTTCGTTAGTGAAGCTACTTCTCAAAATCTCTGAAATATTGGTGCCGTCGTTTGGCTTTAGACCTCAGCAGCCATTAATCGATGCCACAGACTTAAAATATTCAAGGATGACTGAAATATTTTCTGATTTAACGTCTTCACTGAAATATTGAAGATGTCTTCTAGTATTAGAACTGAACAATCTATAATCACCGTTACTGATTTAAAATATGCAAGGATGGCAGAAATATTTTACGATACAAGTCAAGATTCTCTGAAATATAAATGCTCTCATCTAGTGTTGGACGCAAATCACGCAAAACCTCACCTAATCCTCAAAAAAAAACTCACCTATGTTTCCAACCAATTAGTTCAAAATATTCAAAAATAGCTATTTATTTTTTGATATAACTTCACTTTGCTGAAATACTGGTGGTGCCACCTAGCGTTTGATCTGAGAAACTCGTATTTTATGCTACTGATTCAAAATATTTAAAGATGGTACCGCACTGTTGTACCGCACTGTTGTACCACACTGTTGCACCGCACTGTTGCACCGCAGTGTTGCAACGCAGTGTTGCACCGCATTGTTGCACCGCAGTGGTGGACTGCAATTCAACCAGTATAAAAAAATACTGGTCGAATTGAAGGTACTCTAAGGTAAATGAGAACCTTCCTCCTTATTTGAAGTCGGATAAAAAGGTAAGTAGTATTTGACTTTGACTAAGGTAAGTAGTCCCGCTAGTGTATTGTGCATTTCCCCTTACCAGCACATACCCGAGCCAACCCAACTGGTCAAACAGTAGGTACTTATGTTTTTAACCGACTTCAAAGAAGGAGGAAGGTCCTCAATTCGACTAGTATTTTTTTATACCGGTTGAATTGAGAACCTTGCCCCTGTTTTGAAGTCGGTTAAAAACATAAGTACCTATTGTTTGACTTTCCACATATAAATTTTTTTTTATTAGAAGATGTTTTTTTGCTTCCATTATCACCAAGCTATTTTTTGTCTGTTAAAATTGAGAACCTTCCTCCTTTTGCAGAAAGCCGCTTCTCGTAAAAACGTGAGAAAATGTGGATGGAACTCTCAAGTCAAATTAACCATCACATTAATTTAAATGATTTTTAATTTTAATTTTATAAAATTATAATGAATCTAAATTATTTTATAATGTCATTTAATTTTTAGTTTTATCTTTCTGACTCTCTCTCTCTGCTTCTCTCCGTCTCTCTCTCTCTCTCTCTCTCTGTCTGTTTGTCTGTCACAAAGAAACACTCCGACTCTAATAGTTATATTACTGAGCATACATAATAATGGATTCGTTAGGGCCTAGTCGTATCCATTTTATTTGTATCTATGTTATTTTTTCGTAGTAGCTTTACCTAGTCTGTGCTCTAAGGTCATTGTCACCACTTGGTAGCCGCATCAAGTGGTCGCGTTCGAGCCATCGATTTTTTATATTATCCTTTGTTTGAAAATACAGTAGGTGTTGATATAATCGCACTCGGAAGATAAAACCAAGGCGAAAAGCAAGCGCGTGCGTCCTTCCCCGTTGAGGCACAGTGCGGTACTGAGGTTAAACGGAGCATGTTTCGCTATTTAGATGCAAAGCGCAACAGAATAAGACTGAATATCGGACTTGCCGTTTGACCGAATAGTTGCTTAGAACTAAAGGACGTAAGTCTCAAATCGAATATAATTTATTATGAGAGTACTAATTAATCTAGGTAAATTTTGTCTTAACACTGGAAAACAAACTATATTTTCCTTCGGTGAGTATTTATTTTAGATATGTAACTGAAGTACTTTCCAAGTAAAATCAAAAAAATTAGCAAAAAGGCACCATTTTCAAAACATTAAAGTATCGAGTAAATATCTTGCTATTATGTTTCTGTCTTAATGGCGGAAAGAAAATGAATTGAAAATTCACATATATCAATTATTACGGTGATCGGATATTTGGTTTAGTTAGAATATCATGGCAAATTAGCATAAAATTTCGGTTGCCCCCTCTTAAGACAGAAACATAATAGCAAGATATTTACTCGATACTTTAATGTTTTGAAAATGGTGCCTTTTTGCTAATTTTTTTGATTTTACTTGGAAAGTACTTCAGTTACATATCTAAAATAAATACTCACCGAAGGAAAATATAGTTTGTTTTCCAGTGTTAAGACAAAATTTACCTAGATTAATTAGTACTCTCATAATAAATTATATTCGATTTGAGACTTACGTCCTTTAGTTCTAAGCAACTATTCGGTCAAACGGCAAGTCCGATATTCAGTCTTATTCTGTTGCGCTTTGCATCTAAATAGCGAAACATGCTCCGTTTAACCTCAGTACCGCACTGTGCCTCAACGGGGAAGGACGCACGCGCTTGCTTTTCGCCTTGGTTTTATCTTCCGAGTGCGATTATATCAACACCTACTGTATTTTCAAACAAAGGATAATATAAAAAATCGATGGCTCGAACGCGACCACTTGATGCGGCTACCAAGTGGTGACAATGACCTTAGAGCACAGACTAGGTAAAGCTACTACGAAAAAATAACATAGATACAAATAAAATGGATACGACTAGGCCCTAACGAATCCATTATTATGTATGCTCAGTAATATAACTATTAGAGTCGGAGTGTTTCTTTGTGACAGACAAACAGACAGAGAGAGAGAGAGAGAGAGAGAGAGAGAGACGGAGAGAAGCAGAGAGAGAGAGTCAGAAAGATAAATCTAAAAATTAAATGACATTATAAAATAATTTAGATTCATTATAATTTTATAAAATTAAAATTAAAAATCATTTAAATTAATGTGATGGTTAATTTGACTTGAGAGTTCCATCCACATTTTCTCACGTTTTTACGAGAAGCGGCTTTCTGCAAAAGGAGGAAGGTTCTCAATTTTAACAGACAAAAAATAGCTTGGTAATAATGGAAGCAAAAAAACATCTTCTAATAAAAAAAAATTTAAATGTGGAAAGTCAAACAATAGGTACTTATGTTTTTAACCGACTTCAAAACAGGGGCAAGGTTCTCAATTCAACCGGTATAAAAAAATACTAGTCGAATTGAGGACCTTCCTCCTTCTTTGAAGTCGGTTAAAAACATAAGTACCTACTGTTTGACCAGTTGGGTTGGCTCGGGTATGTGCTGGTAAGGGGAAATGCACAATACACTAGCGGGACTACTTACCTTAGTCAAAGTCAAATACTACTTACCTTTTTATCCGACTTCAAATAAGGAGGAAGGTTCTCATTTACCTTAGAGTACCTTCAATTCGACCAGTATTTTTTTATACTGGTTGAATTGCAGTCCACCACTGCGGTGCAACAATGCGGTGCAACACTGCGTTGCAACACTGCGGTGCAACAGTGTGGTGCAACAGTGCGGTACAACAGTGCGGTACCATCTTTAAATATTTTGAATCAGTAGCATAAAATACGAGTTTCTCAGATCAAACGCTAGGTGGCACCACCAGTATTTCAGCAAAGTGAAGTTATATCAAAAAATAAATAGCTATTTTTGAATATTTTGAACTAATTGGTTGGAAACATAGGTGAGTTTTTTTTTGAGGATTAGGTGAGGTTTTGCGTGATTTGCGTCCAACACTAGATGAGAGCATTTATATTTCAGAGAATCTTGACTTGTATCGTAAAATATTTCTGCCATCCTTGCATATTTTAAATCAGTAACGGTGATTATAGATTGTTCAGTTCTAATACTAGAAGACATCTTCAATATTTCAGTGAAGACGTTAAATCAGAAAATATTTCAGCCATCCTTGAATATTTTAAGTCTGTGGCATCGATTAATGGCTGCTGAGGTCTAAAGCCAAACGACGGCACCAATATTTCAGAGATTTTGAGAAGTAGCTTCACTAACGAAATTTCTTTATTTAATTCAAATCCGAAAATATTTTGACCATCACTACATATTTTGAGTTTTATTCAGTGGTAAATGATTTCACAGGGTGAGTATTAGGGAACTAACGCAGTATTTTTCATACATTTTGGGTAATGAGAAGCCACAGGCAAACCACGGCAAAACTTATCTCAGATGGCGCCACCTTCGCTGGTGCTGTCATTTGTGGCTTATTTGAGGTTATAAACATTGCTCTTGAATGAAACAATAAAAATAAACTTTGCCTTTAAACAGTAAAATGTTTCTTATATTTCAGAGAATCATGACTTGTATCGTAAAATATTTCTGCCATCCTTGCATATTTTAAATCAGTAACGGTGATTATAGATTGTTCAGTTCTAATACTAGAAGACATCTTCAATATTTCAGTGAAGACGTTAAATCAGAAAATATTTCAGCCATCCTTGAATATTTTAAGTCTGTGGCATCGATTTATGGCTGCTGAGGTCTAAAGCCAAACGACGGCACCAATATTTCAGAGATTTTGAGAAGTAGCTTCACTAACGAAATTTCTTTATTTAATTCAAATCCGAAAATATTTTGACCATCACTACATATTTTGAGTTTTATTCAGTGGTAAATGATTTCACAGGGTGAGTATTAGGGAACTAACGCAGTATTTTTCATACATTTTGGGTAATGAGAAGCTACAGGCAAACCACGGCAAAACTTATCTCAGATGGCACCACCTTCGCTGGTGCTGTCATTTGTGGCTTATTTGAGGTTATAAACATTGCTCTTGAATGAAACAATAAAAATAAACTTTGCCTTTAAACAGTAAAATGTTTCTTGACAGTGGCGAATCTCAGAAAAAAGTTAATGTTTCCTTAGCTGGTAAAAAAGCGAATCTTTTGGCAAGGTAGGTATGCAATAAAATTATCAATCACTGCGTTGCAACACTGCGGTGCAACAGTGCGTTGCAACACTGCGGCGCAACAGTGCGATGCAACACTGCGTTGCCACACTGCGTTGCAACACTGCGTTGCAACACTGCGTTGCAACACTGCGTTGCAACACTGCGTTGCAACACTGCGGTGCAACACTGCTTTACAACACTGCGGTGCAACACTGTGGACCAAGTAGACAGAGACACTAAGATTATACAAGTCGCATTGAGAACCTTCCTCCTTATTTGAAGTCGGATAAAAAGGTAAGTAGTAATACCTACTGTTAGACCGGCCGGGTTGGCTCGGGTAGGTACTGGTAGGTCAAACAGTAGGTATATTAGGCCGACTTCAAATAATGAGGAAGGTTCTGTGAAGGATGATGATGATATTTTTTAGTAAATTGAATTGAATGGAATGGAATTGAATTGCATTGCATTAAATTACATTAAATTAAATTAAATAAATCATACTTAAATAGATATTAACAACCAGGTATACTCGTAGAACAAACACAAAATGTTCATCACATTAATTTTGTCCTAGGTGGGAATCGAACCCACGCCCGAAGCTCAGAAGGTAGGTTCACTACCAACTGGACCAACGGGCTTTCGGGTATTTCGTTTCGCGTGTTTCGTTTAGTATAGTATAGCATAACGTAGCGTAGCATAGCATAGCATAGCATTAGTTTAGTTTAGTTTGATTTAATGTTTAACGATCTCTGACTCTCTGTCTCAAGCGTAAAATTTTAATTTGAAAATTAATTTAGGCAATTTCAATTTAATTTATATAATTTATTAATTTTATATTGATATTTGTAGAACAACTTTAGTTTAATCATTTAATGGATAGATGAACTAACAACACCATTATAATGAAACTGTATTGGCGAAGTTCACACGTGTTCGTTGACAGTTGACAGTCTTTTGTCGACTGCCAACGAACACAGTATATAAGTGGCGGTTGCATTGCAATCACTCTCTGTCTTTGCTCGAACCTCGAAGCGATAACAAGTGTAAACGAATTGTGTGTAAAACAGTTTAAAAGGTGATTTCTTGGCTGAAAAGCTAACAAATCAGAATCGGGATTAATAAGTTACAGATGTCTTCTTATTTTCCCATGTCCACAGAGTGTAATTTGTCTTTTGTTAAGTGGTTCAAAACCTATTTGCTAGTCATGTTTTTTTTAGAGCCCTAATTAATAGTTATTTTACAAAGTGGCTGTTTTATTCCTTGCGTTTTCTTGATTATAATTTATTTACTAATGATTAATTTAATACTAATTACTAAATAACTGTGCTCATGTTAAAAGTTCTTCAGATTATATATCCGATTAGTGTACTTATTGTTATATATGCAAATTTCTGCCGCCGATTCTGCGGCTGAGCCTGCTGTCGAGCCTGCCGTTGAGCCTGCTGTCGAGCCTGCGGCTGAGCCTGCTGTCGAGCCTGCGGTCGAGTCTGCGGCGAAGCATACAGTGGAGCCTGCAGTGGAGCCTGCCGCGAAGTCTGCGGCTGAGCCTGCTGTCAAGCCTGCGGCTGAGCCTGCCGTCGAGCCTGCGGCTGAGCCTGCTGTCGAGCCTGCCGTCGAGCCTGCGGCTGAGCCTGCTGTCGAGCCTGCGGTCGAGTCTGCAGCGGAGCATACAGCGGAGCCTGCAGTGGAGCCTGCCGCGGAGTCTGCGGCTGAGCCTGCTGTCGAGCCTGCGGCTGAGCCTGCCGTCGAGCCTGCGGCTGAGCCTGCTGTCGAGTCTGCCGTCGAGCCTGCGGCTGAGCCTGCTGTCGAGCCTGCGGTCGAGTCTGCGGCGGAGCATACAGCGGAGCCTGCAGTGGAGCCTGCCGCGGAGTCTGCGGCTGAGCCTGCTGTCGAGCCTGCGGCTGAGCCTGCGGCTGAGCCTGCCGTCGAACCTGCCAGCTGAGCCTGCAGCGGAGCCTCCAGTACGCAGTTACGTAAGAGACATTGTACGCAGTTGCGTAAGATCCGGTGTACGTAGTCGCGTAAGAGCCGATGTACGCAGTTGCGTAAGAGACATTGTACGCAGTTGCGTAAGATCCGGTGTACGTAGTCGCGTAAGAGCCGATGTACGCAGTTGCGTAAGAGACATTGTACGCAGTTGCGTAAGATCCGGTGTACGTAGTCGCGTAAGAGCCGATGTACGCAGTTGCGTAAGAGACATTGTACGCAGTTGCGTAAGATCCGGTGTACGTAGTCGCGTAAGAGCCGATGTACGCAGTTGCGTAAGAGACAGTGTACGAAGTTGCGTACTGACTTAACTAAACCAGATTCGGTTTTAGTCTGATATGATGTGCTTTTCAGTATGCAGTTGCATTCTGATATTATGTAACATAAAACGATAGTATAAGACTTCAAAATAAGATTGTAAAGTACACATTTAATTAACACGTATAATGTCTATTATCATATAATACATGACACGTATACACGAGGACGTGTAATTGAGTCGGATGGCCGAATGTAGAACAACTTTAGTTTAATCATTTAATGGATAGATGAACTAACAACACCATTATAATGAAACTGTATTGGCGAAGTTCACACGTGTTCGTTGACAGTTGACAGTCTTTTGTCGACTGCCAACGAACACAGTATATAAGTGGCGGTTGCATTGCAATCACTCTCTGTCTTTGCTCGAACCTCGAAGCGATAACAAGTGTAAACGAATTGTGTGTAAAACAGTTTAAAAGGTGATTTCTTGGCTGAAAAGCTAACATATTGTAGAAAACTTAAAAATTAAGTTTAAAAATATACAACAAACACAATTTTGAAAATTGAAATAAACAATTTACGGTTTTGCGCGCCGCGACCGAACCCAGCTAATCGCCAAAACGCCAACATTATGCTTATCCTGTGTTTATTACTCCTTGCCGCATGACGAGTTCGACTACGCGAGTTATGTGTACTGGAGCTGCGCGCGACTGCCGCGCTGCCGTGGTTGTGTTTCACACTAATGCGGGTGATGCGAGACGCGCGGGTGAAATCAGAAATTTTCCTCGCTTTATACGCACTCTTAAAAACTTGAATTTTTTAACCGACTTCGAAAAAGAGGAAGTTATCAATTAGACTGTTTTTTTTTTTTTTTTTTTTTTATATAATCATTGTATCATTTTTATTCGTTTCCTGCAATGTTTTTTTTTAAACGTCTCTAATTTTGGTTTATTGACAATTATTTATCTATCGTCCCAGAACCATTTTCTTTGAACATTTAATATTCATATTCATTATAGTTCTATATGTTAACAGTTTTAATGTATCTGCGAGTATATATGTAACTTCTGTGGACGTGGGTAGAACAAAGGCTGCGATAATTTAATTGTTACAAATGCCTATCAGTTCGTCATGTATTTCGAAAATGATGTAATTAATGTTAGTGAGTCAAGTCCCTCGAATTAAGTTCTTGATGTTTTCCTATAAGGCCCGATTGCACATTGATTAGTGATTAATGAAGGTGCTTAGCGATTAATGAGTGATTGTAGTGGTTGACCATAATTAGAGCCGATCACTGAAAACTAAATCAAAATGAGTCAAAATTAAGGAAGATATAAACACTTTAGTATGTCTCACTAGTCACAGAGAGAGAGAGAGAGAGAGCGCACTATACTTACAAATGACGTCACTTGTGAGTACGCCATACAAACTGCATAATATTGACACTCACTTTGCGTGAAAAGGACAGAGCATTCCTTCCTAAAACAAAAACTTTAAACGCTTATGTCCCGGAACTTTATGAGCCGATTTGAATAATTTCTTCGATAGTTGTATAACATTTAACTAAACCTGTTATTTTTATCAAATCACATGTCCAATAACTTATTGTGGACCGATCTATTCAATTTCAACTAACTATACTATACTTTGAATAGCCCGTTGGTCCAGTTCGTAGTGAACCTGCCTTCTGAGCTTGGGGGCGTGGGTTCGATTCCCACCTAGGAAAAACATTTGTGTGACGAACATTTGTGTTTGTTCTATATCTGGTTGTTAATATCTATTTAAGTATGTATTTAAAAATATATATGTATGTATATCAGTCTCTGGCAGCCATATCACAAGCTTTGCTTAGTTTGGGGTCAGATGACCGTGTGTGCAAAAATGTCCCGAATATTTATTTATTTATTTTATTTATTTATTAACTACTTATTTGTTGAACAGTTGACAAAAATTTTGTCCAAATATTTCAACTTTTAGTATAGTCCGTCTCGTACACCTAAATGGTAACATAAGATACATCAGTACATTGATAAGCTTTCTATTGTATTGCCAGTGTGATGATTAATAGTTTAAGGGGCCTGTATACCGTCTGCAGCTCTCTCGCTCGCACATTTTCACATTATTGAAGATATAAAATCAATGAGTGTGAATTTCCAAAAAGTAATAAAATCATGTCATGGTGTCTATCGTAACATTACTTACATTAGTAATGACCTCCTTTCGGCTTACTACAGTATATGCGTAACCCTGTATTGCCGATGCTCGTCGATTGTCTCAAAGTCAAATGTCTATAGAAATAATGACATAGTACCATCGGGACGTGTCCTAACATATAGATTATAACATTTAATCGAGGTTTGCGAGGCAGTAGGGTATTACCGCGTTACACAGCCATATAAGACAATCATTTCAACTTCTGTTCTTACGTACAAGTAGCCAGCTATTAAAATACAAAGTTTACAAACTGTTGGTTTTCAACTAATTCAAGGATTAAGGAAACTTCCACCAATTCTGATACAATATTATTTCATAATTATGTAATATGTGAGGGGTTTTAGGTATTTACAGCATATGATTTAAACATTAGAGACAAATGAAGTAAAAAAATATGTGTTACGAATTTGAATAATACTTTTTGAAATAATCTTTTAGGCGTCGGCCATATTGAATTTAGGTGACGTCATTTTATTGTTCGTATTCTTCTCAGTAAACCCTTTCATTTTGATACCCATATTATGGAAGGGCATTAAAATAACTGGTCCGCCATCTTTGGGAATCCGCCATATTGGATTTAGAATGACGTCACTATGGTTGTCACACGTCACACGCATGGTTAGCTATAACCATCCTTTGTCATCCGAATGTGTATGCAAAATTTCAGCTCAATCGGTTGAGGATATAACTGGGCCTTACGGCTGGGCTGTTTAAAGCAATCCAGTTTAGGTGAAGAAAAAATCGTCTGGAAGTCATCAAACCTGCTTTCGAGACGGTTCGTAATGACTCTGGAGAACAACTTGTACACATGGCTCAGGAGTGAGATGGGTCTATAATTCTTCAATAAGGTGTTATCACCTTTTTTGAAGAACCAAATATTATACATAGTCATAAACCGGATTGACAAAGGTTCCATCAAACAATTAGTAAATGAAGCCCTGGAAATTCCTAAAAGACACGGATGTCATGGAATGGAACTAAGCAACTAACGTTATTATCATAATCCTTCTCACAAGAAAGATATGAGCATTATAATGTCTTTCTAAAAATAGAGTGCATTATACTTATGAATGACGTCATCTGTAACTACACCATTCTAACTCCGTACTGACAACCTCTTTGCGGGAAAGGGACAAAGCATCCCTCCCTAATCCCAAGAAAAAATTTAAACGTTTATATCTCAGAACTTTATTAGCCGAATTTAATAGTTTCATCATTATAATGTTGTTACATACATATTTCACTAAGCCTGTTATTTTTAACATATTTTCGCCGATAGCCTATTGACAAAATATATCTTATCACAACATTCCTGGCTATATGGTTCATTGTAATGAGGAATGTCAACATCTATACGCGCGTGCTGGCTCGCGGTGACGCACATCGGCGAGTTGTTTGCCGCTGCATCTTCCAAATCCGTCGAGATGATAACACTCATTGCCGTGTCGTTAGCGTATTAACTGGGACTAGATAAAGATGTTGTTTTTGTAATCACGCATACATTTTAAAGGTTGAAACTTAGTTACATGTTACCTTCCTCGGTGTTTTCGAGAAGCTACAACATGGGGTTCTTCAAAAGGCGAGTTAATAGAGTCCTTAAGGGTCGGCAACGTATTTGTGATGTCTCTGGTGTTACAAGTCTCCATAGGCGACGGTGACTGCTTACCATCAGGCGACCCGTCTTTCGTTTGCGAACTATGGCATAAAAAGAAGTTATCTTTCCGTGAACACGGTGCATGTAATGCGCCGAAATATCTCGAGTTCCATCCACAAGCATATCACGGTAAATGTCCCCTTAATAATAATATAATTAAAAACAGTTTTGAAGATGAACTTCCGCAAAGTAACGCCTGATTCAATCAACTATATTCTAGCTCAACGCATAAGCATTGCCATTCAGCGTGGTAATGCCGCCAGCATGCTGGGTACGCTGCCAACTTGTTGTGGGCTTGAGCATTTGGATTGTCTTTAGATCTTCAACGGTCTATGGGCAGTCTAACTGTTTGTAGTGTTAGTATTAGCTTGTATTTTGTTTAGTTAATAAAGGCACATGCCCATTAAAATAATTACATAGATGATAGACATCAACTATTCATTATAACTGGTGAACAACTTTGGTAATTTTAAAAAGATTGTGTTCGCTGTTCGGGTGTATGTTTCTTTTTGTATGCATTTATGTACATCGTGATCATCTTCAGCCCACTGCAGGGCAGAAGCGTCCTCCCCTTTTTCACAAATGTTCGCTGAGCTCGTGTATGTATTTCCGCAAAATAATGTCATCACGCCACCGTTGGACTGGTCTACTGGGGGGAAGCTACGCTTACCCGCATCTTGCCAAGTGTCCTGCTCAATGCCATTTGAGATACGGGATCCGAATTCCGATGCCTTCCACTTTGGTCCTTCAGATCTCCGTATTCTTAGTCTGTAACTACATGATAATTTCTATTGGATTTGGAAGTACATAAATGAAAGACACATTTGACGATTTCAAATACTGCTCATGTTTTGTCGTCAATATTAGCAGGAGATGTGTGTGCGCTCACTACTCAAACGCGGAATTGATGACCGAATATAATATCTAAGCCTTCTAAAACGAATCTATATAAATATATATAATCAAAAGGGCTCTGTTTGTTAAGCCGAGGTTCGTACCTTCGAGGTGCCCTTGTGCTAGTCGCCCAAAAACTTAACCACCAAGTTATGCCGAACGCACTCTGCGTTTGCTAACTAGTCCGGTCAAGCTGTAGAGGCCAAAAGGCCAACAGTACAAGTCAATATTTTAAAAAAAGGCCCTGTTTGTACAAAGGGAGAGATCCATCCACTTACAAAAAGCGAAACAAATTGGTTTTTGTTGAATTATTCCAACATCCAATTGTGAACAAATTTTACTTTATAACCGAGTTCAAAAAGGAGGAGGTTATCAATTCGACTGTATACTTTTTTATACCTTTAAAATCTTCTTCAAATTTGACAGACCACAGGCTATGATAAAGACAATATAATATAGGTCTTATGACGAAACCTTATGCAATATAGAGAATTGTTCCGTGTCATGTCATGACGATAGTTACAAGCGTGTTACAACTTTACAAGCACTCGATAGCTAAGGCGTAAAAACGTCAATGACACGTATTTTTTTTATAACAATATAAATACGTACGTTTGATAAGTAGAAACTTTATAGCTAGAGTAGAGATGCCAGTGAAGCAGTTCATTTAGTAATAGTGTTGGTCAATAGGCGACGAGACGACGGCCCTGATTGATAGCGCTACGCTGTTGGCGGCCAACAATGAAATCAGCGATAGCATTCACATTGAGTATGTATATTCTAGAAACATTATACAATGGTCTGGAACATTGAGAGATTGAATTACGAAGCCATATGCGACGCCACGCAGTACATTTTTTATTTTTTTTATTTTTTATAATTGGTTCATCTCTTTTTCTAGCTCTGTCAAACAGGGTGTTGGAAACCTCCCATGTCTTGGTAGTTAGTTCCTTCCGTCTTCAATGTTACGTTTTTTTTTATCTATACTTTCCCACTCCTAGACAAAGGTGTCCATGTTGATTGTTATACTACTAATATTATAAATGCGTAAGTGTTTTTGTAGGTTTGTTGGCCCTTTCACGCAATAACAATTGAAAGGATCGACGTGATTTTTGCCTAGATATAGTTGGGGGCCGGAGTACCTAAGATATTTTTTATCGCGAGTACGGTTACCTGTGGGATTATCCACGCGGTTGCAATCACGTGACACAGCTAGTGACTATCTATGTTTTTAAAATACCACCAATTTCGCATTTGAAAGATATTCCTAGACACAGCAAATATTGGACGACATTGGCAAATATTTCAACAGATGTTCTTATAATTGCGCATTGCAGCTGTTCGAAGCATATACAACGAAGCTTGAAAACATTTTCGTCCCAGAAACTTCTCCGAAGGTCTCTAGGTGCAACAACGTAAGTTCCTAACTGGATTTTCTCAAGTTCCTAGGTCGTTGATGCTCTCATCTTATTAACACTATTCTTGTAAAGGAAGTCCTGGGTATGAGTATCGTTGGCCGTGCTAATGTTACATAGCGTGAAGTAAGAACAAGATTACGTAACTCCGTAAGAAGAGACCTAGAAAAATCTATGTCAGTCCGTTGCAAATATAACTGCATCTGTGTTACACCAAGAATTTTGTACATTTATATTGGCCCAGTGCAGGTATTTGCAAATCCTACCCATGCCCAGCATTGTTTGATTTGGCAGAAGGGTGCAATAATCCCTACAACGATAAAAGAAAGTTACTTAACACAGATACGATGAAAGAAGCTCGGCCAAGCCTAAACTGTAGAAATGTCAAGGGCGATAGTCATCCTTCACCTAAATTCAATCTATCAGCCACGCCTGTTGGAATAAATTAGTGTCAGCCTATGTTAGACTAATCAGTCGACTGATATATGCTACCAATACCGTTTGGTTTACCGGCTTAAGTTCTTCGAAAAAAAAACCTAATGCACAAAACATGATTTTAACAATATTCTAACTTAGACATAATTTCGTTTTTTAACTTTAATTTTTAACTTTAACAAAAACTAATAAAATATATATATAAAACTAACCTTTGTACGCTGTAACAGGCAAGGACATGAGTACGTTTCCATTCTTACGACAATGTATGCTAGTTTATATGTATGTGTACCTACCATGTTCTGACAAATAAATATTTTGAATTTGAATGTAAATGATATTTTCATTGATTGAAATTCTAATAAATCTAATAAGATTCCTAAACCAATTCCGAGACAGTTTCTGGAGCAATGTAGAGCACCGGCGCACGTACTGTCAGGAACGTAACAAGCGTGCCATTCTCGAGGTGAATTATTATTTTTGTTAGCGCTTGCTTTCCTTAGATTAAAGGCGTCAAATCTGTAGCAATTATTTGCTACTGTACTGTTTGCATAGAATTTCTTATTAAATACTTTGTTTGATTAATGGACTTTCAACTTGGTTTCTGTTTCTTCACCGTAGTGCAATAATTGTCTGTAGCTATGTCTGTGGCTTCTTTTTCTCTTTTATTGTAGATTAAAAATCATCAAATCTGCGTTCTATACAACAAAACATAATTTCTCACTTTTCGGTTCGGTTGTTCGTTTTGACGTGATCAATTACTGTAACCGACAAAGATTGAAATTTTAATATAAAAAAATAGAAATTATAATTTAAGTCATTTGCACGGTTTTCTTAATTTAGATGTAATCAAAGTGATGGAAACCGACCTCGGGTAACTCGTGTGAAACATTCTGGAGTTGCCCCAATTTAAGTAAACAATAATGCGTATAAATCAAAAATTCTGATTAACACGTTGTATTTACAAAAGTGCTATAATTTATTCTGCCCCAAAACTTGTCCAATAAAACTAAATCATGACATGCAAGTATAGTTTCTCAGTACGACTGATTCACGAGGTGACCCGGTTTCTGCGTACTGTGAACGGCTAACTTTTCTATGACGGTGACCAAATGAGAGAACTGAGAATATTCGACGTGAGGCTGTCAGTGTCGTTTAAAAGTACGATGGTGGCGCCGCCGCTCGATTGTACAAATAAGTTAGTAGCACTGTATCCATCGGTTCAGGTGCACACTATTTATACTAGTACTCGCCACCTCGCGTTGGCTGCGATGTTACTTTAGTTCCAATTCCTAGTCGTTTCCACAGAGACGATTTCTTGTTCAGCTTTTCTGTAATGAAACTAGGCTTGCGAACTCGTTCCGTATACTTTCCTTGCCTAGAATTGCAGTTGATTTGTTGGATCGCATGATTTGTATCTCTATGAATACAAGGCACGAAGCTGGTCTGTTTGTGATCACTTTCCTATCTGTCGAAATATTTGAGGTTTCTCAGGAAGTTTGTGCTGTAAAAACATTCGTAGCAAAACGAAACTGAAAAAATCGGGTGTGACATGGAGTAGAAGCCTAGTCTATGGCATTTTGTTATGCCATATGTGGCAAATAAGCAGATGTGCTGCCTGATGGTAAACAGTCACCGTCGCCTATGGGTACCTGTAGCACCAGAAGCATATTTCGCAAATACGTTGCCGACCGTTTAAGACTCGTTTTAAACCCCATGTAACTTCAAGGAAACACCGCGAAAGGTAGTAGTTCATTCCACATTTTGCAGGTGTGAGGCAAGAAAGGTCGTGTGAATCGCACGAGCTTTCTGTTGCTGGCGGGCAGTGATAAAACCGCGACGCCGCCGGCGTAAGGCCGAACAGTTTAGAACATATAGTTGCATAGCTGTTTTACAAAAATCCTGTTTATGAAAAAAACACCATAAAATTGATTCATATTCATCAGACAGAAAACGTCCACTGCTGAACATAGGCCTCCCACCTTTAACCTCCACACTAAACGACAGCCTGCTTTTTGCATCCACGGGATGCCAGCGACTCGCACAATGTCGTCGATCCATCTAGTGGGAGGCCTATCTACGCTGCGTCTTCCGGTTCGCGGTCTCCACTCAAGAACCTTTCCTCCCCATCGGTTATCGGTTCTTCGAGCGATGTGGCCTGCCCATTGCCACTTCAACTTGCAAATTATAAAATAGTTTATCCTCCATATAATCCTGCGGACCCATCATGCCACTGGCCATATCCATGGTGGTATGGTAGGTCCCATGTACATATCATTGGTAGTATAATGACATTCAAAAAATTTGCAATGTAACTGTGCCATTAGCATCTACTCCATGTCACATCAAAAAAAAAAAAACGATTCGAAAAGAAAACTTTACTTGCAGTAATTTATATAATTACATGAAATGTATACTTAGTTAAGTCTATCACTGGGGTTATGGAAAAAAATGCGTTTTCCGCATAAAAGTTCCATATCCAACACTGCAGTTGTTACAAATTATTCACGACGACCGAAGGGAAAGCAGTGCACATTTTTCACTTAAAATAACAAGCCTAGAAGAAACTTCGAAAAAAACTTTAAATCAATTTATTATTTAAAAATAGGTCGGCGAATTTGTGTCGAGAGTTACGCGTTCGGTTTTCCTTATATTCTGTAAACCTGATTAATTGTCATAATAAAAGTGACGCATGCGTTTTCCTCGATATGTACAACAGTTACTTAATAATATAGCTCCGCTTTCACTTGTTTTTTTCAACAAAAACTTCATTATGAATGAGTGTCCTTTCAAGCGCGGTTCCCAAGCGAGATCTCGAGATTACTCCCACGTACTGCCTAATCACTGACTGCAAACAGATGTACATGCTTCTCAATCTTCTGGAAGTTTCATCTAATCTTAGCCGCGGATTAGTCTGCGGTCACTCCAAATTGGTCCGTGTTTCGGCTTCCCCTCTATATACTTACGCGTCCGTCTAGACGGGAACATCTAACCCCAACGCATAGAAATAGAATATGCTATTATACTTCCAACGTCTGCTGTTCATTACCTTCGACAATGAGACCGGTATGGTTCGGGGGTGGTAGCGCGTCTGCTGTATGAGCAGGAGGGCCTCGCCGGGCAGATGATTAAATGAGGAATTTAAATGTCAGATATGAAAATGAAATGAAAATATATTTAGTTGCATAAACATAGGAATAAATAAGGTATGTACATCAAACGATCTGTAGCAAGAAGTATAGTAAGGCTTATAATTATGAGTAAGTTGGGTAAGTATAGATAACTGCGATTCCCGCACTAGGTTAGGCATGTATAGCGCAAATCTGATCCGGTTTTTCTTAGATTAACACCTCTAGTTAAGATATTGTACGTCTGGATGCTAGTTGTCCGTGTGTGTCTAAAGAGAGTGTGATGTGTTATTTATAATTCTCTTTTGTATTTTGCGATCATCCACTGTTTGTATGCCAGAATTTTTTACCGCGTTCATAAAACCCGCAAAATATGATTTCTGATATTAGCACCAGTGTTTTAATAGTGATCTCGAAGGACATCGCAACAGTAATACTCGAATGGAGTCGACAATGTCGTGTTATTTCCGAATGCGATTGACCCGCCGTGCGTCAGTGCCGGATATCTGCCAAGACCGGAGTACTCGAGTTAATTGGGACGTAACCAGCGCTAAACACCTCAATTATCTACAAGAGTGGAACAACGTGGTCCATTACGCTTGATGATGGATCAGGCCTATTTTTCTCCTGGGCAACATTGGCATCAATCAATTTTCTATTTATACTGTTAGGTGCCGATAAAACGACGGAGTCTGAGATGATCGATCGCGGCTGTCCCGGTATACTACATTATTACCGGAAATTACGGCTCCTACAGCCAATTTTTCGTTCACGATTTTGATCTAGAAATCTATCTTCCGTGCGCCAGAAAACCCTATTTTGTTCTCAACGTTTTAGTTATGGCTTTTATTGTTTCTAATATAGATGAGGTTGAAAGAAGAAGTCAATTTTTCCATTTAATTTATTGTCTATTTAGCTATGAGTATTTATTCAGTCAGTTATCTATGATTGCAGTAGGTCAAATCCGACATACTTGTTTCCATCTCCTTTCAAGGCGACCCTCCTGACACGAGTGCACTAAAAGCTTACACAATGTTACACGTAAACAAAAGTGTCTAATTGTTTACCACCTCTGCCTTCACTCGGGTGCGCACAGTTTGTGTATCTAATTACGTCTGAGTATTCAGAATCCAGTATTTACTGTTAATGGAGGTCATTTTCAATGCATTCTTTAAATAGGTAAAATATCTGTTATAGATCAAGCTTCGTCAAAGGTTAAGTTTTTTTGTCAAATGATAGTTTCCTGGAACACCTCCAGCGCAACCTGTCTCCATATGAATTAATTATTACCTCCTCCAATGGACTCGCGCCAAATATCTTGACGCGATGTCGCCCTAGACTGTATCGTTTATGATTCCTGTGCGTCACTAATATTTTATTATTTCGTTCTTTCTTCGTCACGTGACGACAGTCATGTTTTTTCGGCCATCAAATTTTGTGTTCATTAGTACAATTGCTACGTCTTTCATTCGCCCCAGTTTCGGCCGCACAACTAAATCACCTTGAACAAAAAAGTCGGACGAATATTGTTGCTTCGTTAAAAAAGCAATATACAGTATGTTATCTGAACGAAATATAAAATTGTTTCGTTATTAGATTCGCGTGGGCGCCGTCACCGGTCGAAATCGGTCGATGAGCCAGATTGATTGGTTTAGCCTGATAAGTACAAACACGTGAGTACGATCACGTTTGGCGCTTTTTTCCGCTGTTCGTTTCTAAGTCGCCCGAGCAAACAGATAGCTCCACAGTGTATTGAGTGGTGTGGCCTTCATTGAAACGTAAGCCCTATTTTATGTCACTCACAGAACAATTTCATATGTTAGTCTTCGAATGCACGACTCGTTCTCGCCGTACACTCAAAATTTGTCAAAACTGTTTAGTGTCCTAAGACAAATCCTAAATCTTTTCTCCACCTTGAGTCAAGTCGATAGTCGATACAGTTCGTTTTGAACGTTATGTAAGTTGAAACTCGTTGTACCAGTATTTGTACTATCTATTCTGTGGTCCCAGTAAGTTCTGAGGTCCGTGCAATGCGGTGCACGTTGCGGTTCCATTGTCTCTCGGCCTCGCACCGGTGAAAGAACACGTATGACCTATATTGAAACAATGACTATGTACCTCCAGCGTTATTTCCTGCTTCACCAATGGCTTAAAGTTCAATCACCATGTTATTGTGCGATTGTTTCTGGCGTTATCTGGTGTCTTATCTCGCTTCACTTTCTAATGTTGACTTGCAAGTAGTTAATTTAGAAATGGAAATTGCAAGACGCAATTTCATGATGTCATTCATTCAACATTTAAGAGCGTAGCTCTTGTCGGTGGAGTAACTTCCAGGCTTGACGGTCTTTTGCCAGCAATTTCACCTCTCTGTACGACTTGACTTTGCCTTCTCTTTAATTTGGTCTAAGAATACTCTTCTTGGTCTTCCCGCTCCTCTCTTTCCTTCTACCTTTGCTTCTATGATGGTTTTCGTTCATTTGTCAAGTCTTACAAGGTGGCCAAACATCAAGACGCGAATATCGACAATCTGATTGGTTTCTTTTGCGTGCTTGATAACACGAAATCTGTTTTACTAGTTCGTATTGTATCGCTATCATTGTCTATCATAATTCATTATGTATTTTTTATCTTTGCTGTAGGCATAGGTGACTATGATTTTTAAGGTATAGGTACTCTTACTTTACTGACAATCTTTAGAGGTTGGGCAAGGTCAGGGATAGTGTAGGTTAAGCACAAAATGACAACCGTGAGACAAGTCAATAGTTTCGGTGACTGTAGTGCTAGTGCACTTACCACGGTCAAATTGATAATTTAACTGGTCAAGATTACCTACGGCCTAGAGTGGAAAAGTACCGACTCAAAAATACTTTGCCATTAGCATCAGGAAGTCACATAAACTAGTTTTGGATGTGGAACCATCGGTCACAGGGTCATGGTCTTGGCGCTTGTATTATGTCAGGATATAGAGGGCACATTTTCTGTGATAGTGCACTCTCAGCTTTGTCAGGGCCGTCTTAAGTCTATTCTGCGCCGGGGTGCGGGACTCAGCCTGCGCCCTCGTTTTTTTTTACACCGCAGCGTGGCACGCGACCGACGACACACTGCAGTATGAAAGGGGTCCTAGTCAACCAAGAAAACACAATACACGTAATTTTGATAATTTATTTATTTATTACTCTAAAAAACAAAATTAACTTAAAACTTCGATTACTAAATATCTATTTATTACATGTACATACACATACATCAAACAAACTCAATTTTTCTTGCTTTTGAGTTGGCAAAGATTTTAATTAAATCATTTATTTTTATAACAATTTTGGATTCTATACTTATAATAGCTAAGTTTGTCAGTCTGTCTTGGGTCATGGTTGAACGAAGATAATTTTTTATTAATTTTAATTTTGAAAAGGATCTTTCACCTTCTGCTACTGTTACAGGCAATGTTAAATATATACGCAGATCTGTTGAGATATTGGGAAATGAGGAAATTAAATTATTAGAATTTATATAGCTTAAAATATCAGTGGGAGTACTTGTTGATGCATTGGGAAAAAATATTGGCAACAATTCTAATTCATTATATAAATCCTCCCCGTCAATATCAAATCTATTTTTAAATGTTAGTTTTTCTTGGAGCCGATAACACTGAGATTTTTTTTCTTGCATCTCTAATTTATTCCAGCATTCAATGTTTTGGAAGAGTGAAAAAACTGAATTGTGTTCCGTCAGCAAATCGAATCTCTCATTTAATTTCGAGATAGCAGTGTCCAGTAGAAAAAAATAAAAACATACTTTAAATTTGTTGGTTGGGTCTAAAATGGGCTCATCTGCAGCCTCGTAATCAAAATGTCTTTTTCGGGGACGTGGACGAGCAGTTTCTTTAAATTCTGTTTCACATTCTAATTCTTCAGCAATTAATTTTGCATCAGATAACAACTGTTCAAACGCGCTATCGGTGCGGTATTTCTCCAAATCTTTTTTAACCAGATTAATCATTTTGGTAGCTTCTGAAATAATTACGTCCGATTTTTGCAAATTTTTGCTTACAATATTAATCTTTAGTAAAATATTGTACCATATAACTACTGAACATATAAATCTATAAGACTTTAATTTGGCTATTATTGAACTCGCTATGTTTTTTGTGTCGCTGTCATACTTGTTATTTGTAAAAATATAGTATAATGCATCATAAATTTTATCCATGTTAAAACGGAGTGCTCTAAGAGCATCAAATCTACTTTCCCAACGCGTATTTGAAAGAGGTTTTAATGTCAAAGTAGGTATCTGTTTCATAATTACATCCCAGCGTGATGTGGATGCTGAAAAAAATACATAGATTTCTTGGACAATACAGAAAAAGTTTGTAATTTCCAATGAGCTTTTAGCGGCGTCATTTACTACTAAATTATGGGAGTGAGCAGCACACGACACGTAAAAAGCACGAGGATTCATGTCCAATATTTTTTTTTGGAGGTCTATATTTTCCCCCCTTATATTGGCCCCATTATCATAACCTTGGCCTCTCAAATCATCTAATTCAATATCGCATGATTTTAAGAAATCTAACAAATATGTCGCCAACCCTTTCGGACTAACTTGTGTAGTAATGCGGCATGACAAGCGCCGAAAGCGTAATAAAAGTAAAAAAAAAATATTGTTGATGACTTTTTTTTTTGCTTGCGCATACATATTTGTCGTAAGTAACAAGTATTTAAAACTGTGGAATGGCGTTAAGTTCAATAAAATACCAAAAATTCAGCGCTCGACAGGCGCCCCCGGGCGCTCCGCGCCCGGGTGCACCGCACCCCTTGCACCCCCTGGTAAAGACGGCCCTGAGCTTTGTGTCTGCAAGTGGATAACAGTGAATACAACAGTATTTAATTTGAAGACAGCACCGGAGTCACGTGGTAACGGTGCCTAATCCGATGAACGTATTGATCGTCGCACAGCCACTGATGGTTCTATTTATATCGTACATTTGGTCGTTATTGTTAGTGACTATACGACTATCGAGTTAGGGTCGGAATTTACGACCTGTATTTGGACAGAATTAACGCCTTCATTCATTAATGAACATCCGTGACTTTTTTATGCCATATGTCTCGATAATAAATCTGAGTACAATTATTGTACAAATGTTGTGTCAAATACGTTCTTTTATTTTTTTTGGAAATAAGGAATCAAGCCATTGAAAATTCATAAAATAGCTATGGCTATCTGTAAAATAGTTGCTAACATAATCTTGAAAGAAAATTAGGAATCTTTATTCATAACACCAAGGGGTGATAAATTTGCTTATAAACTAGCACATGGAAAATTATTTCGAAGTCACGCTACTATAATAACAAGACTTATCTGTTTAATGTGATGCGCTGCGGACTTTGTAATAACAGGCAACTAAAAAGGAACGACACCAAAAATTCATAAGATGCTCTTTCAGAAGGCCAGCTAAAATTTGTGAATTTTTAACACACCGTTACCGTTTCAATCTGTTCCCCGTATTAGTTTTTGGTCCATTCTACCGAGCAAATTAAACCGCTTCCGAAATAATGTGCTAAAGAAGATAACATGTCAGCCTTGGCCTGGAAACAATTCTCACGAAATTGAACCAATTCGATAAATATTGATTGGAACGGGATGTTTGTTAGGGTTAGTTCTAGGCGCGCAAGCCATTATCATAGCTGGCCAAAGATTTGCCTCTAGTCTGGCTATCGAACCGGATAACGATCGCGTTTATTATCCGCGCCAAATTCAGTATTTACGACTCTATAATAAAGTAGCAAGGTGTAGAACAGCTTGCGATATTATTGCAGAAGTTAACGGCGAGTGGATATTGCAGTACGGTATTGTATTGCATGAAACTGCACTTTTGCTTTGAATACCAACATCAGCGCTTCCTGATGAATACCACAAATTTGAGATTCGTATGTTCTGTACAATTTTACACCTTTATATTGTCTGTTTTAACCCCCGAAGCAAAAAAATGGGTGTTATAAGTTGAGCGTGTCTGTGTATCTGTATGACAAACATCTGTGCTATCGTAGGTAGTTCCCGAACGGCTGAACCGATTTTAATTTAGTTTTTGAAGCGAAAACTTCTTCAGCCTCGTTGAGCGAGTTTTGGTATGGGCAAAACTAATGGGTTCGCTTCACCGCCATGTTAATCTGACGTATTAGTTTTCTCTTCTGTCGACCCCATGACTGCCTATTTTTTGTTCGTTGTTCTTAGCTATGATTCAAGTAAATCTGCTTAGCCGTTGGAAGATAATTATATTACTTAGCTTATTTATCGGGGGTTTTGTTAAATGTTCAATTTATACTTGTTTATGCTGTGTAATATAGTTAACTCGTTTTCAAAAACCTCTAGATATGAAGTGTATTTTTCGCAATACAAATCTATAGGTCCCTTGAGCTCAAGTCGTGGTCATTCTCTTATTGACATCATCATCATCTATCCTAGTCCACTGCTGGACATAGACCTCTCCCAAGACACGCCACTCAGCCTAATCTCCATACATTTACGTAATTAGCACCAGGTGACGCGAGCGTTTTAAAACAGGCGACTGTTAACTTCCTATTATGTTGCGTTGACTTGCGTACATTTTTTATTTTCTGTATTGTTGGCAAACGACACGCCAATCACCATTCATTCAAATTGTACCTTTGCGCAACACATTTTGAATTCCCTTTGGCACGCACGGTGGTGAACCAATCATATCGTCCAAAACATTTCACAGTACTTAAACCTTATAAGGTCTGACTTGTCTAAGGAAATACAAGTATTAATGCGGACTGACCTAACGCTCCCATAGTCAAAAGGTCGAAAGCATTTCCATTCAAATAGCATTCGAGTACAGTAGAGCCATGTCCATTAACTTTGGACTGTTAAATATTCAGCTGGGGGGTTCTTTGGCTGGGGGTATATGAAAAGTTCTGCAAAAACGATTTGAAAAAAAGTTTTGCTCGATAAATTCTCGCTTGCAGTGCGGATGTTAAATGTATCAACTGTGATATGAATATTTCAGGACGTGTGGGTGGTAGTTTCATACTTCACCACTACATAATATTTATAGATAATAATATAAATGCAGGAAGTCGTTTGTTTGCTTGTTTGCTTCCTTACGCAGCATAAAACAATAGATCGACGTGATTTTTCCACAGTGATTTGCGGAGAATGGCACAGGGTACTTTTTATTTCGGAAAGATGTAGTTTCGGAGAGTGTCCGTATAGTCCGCAGCCAGTATAGCTATAAACATAACAGTTCAGACCTTGTGTCCCTTTTCAGAGCTTTCGGAATGACTCTTCGCATTGTTTATTCATGAATCTGGTTATCTGAAGACGAGTCGGACTTTTGTATCTCGTATCATAATGAGCCAGTTTGTTATGAGATCTATGAACTTTCTTACATGCACTCTTCGACCTTGTTTACTTCTATTGGAATCTGATAACAACAACATAATAATTTTCAACTTATAAGTTGTATCGAGCTCAAACTAACCTTGTTCTTAGCTTCACTCGAAATATTATTTGTAACTTTAAGTTGTTCGGAATATCAGCTCGTAGCTCGTGACAACATCTGTGCAAACATCGGCATTGACCTTCGCCTGCCCCGGCGATGTTTGTCGCCAATTTCTCAATACTGGTTTATTATCAACAGCGTTTGATGGCGTCGTAAACGGTGCCGGAAGGTTGTGCCATCACACCATGCTCCATCGCGTTTGATCATCAAAGTATCCGCTGGTGATGCCATTCATGTAGATACCTGGAAATGTAATCAATGATGGACCAAAGTACGCAAGGCGATGCGCGAAATTCTACCTCGATGCCATAAAACGGATCGATAACACAGAGGTTCAATTGCAGAGGTGAAGCCGTAATTGCATTGGTATTTGGTATGCGCTAACTGCACCTCTGTTTCCTTTGTGCGAATAATACTAACTGACCAACCATTACACATGTTATTCAATAGTTTGACAGCATTTTGGGGTTCCAATCGTATAAATATGTACCCTAGATAGTTAATTTGTATATTGCTCTGACAAGGTTCACGAACTTTGTGGCTGTCGTAATCAGAAGCGGGTCCATGTTGGTGTGTTTCATTGAATCAACGATATTAAACGGCGAATGATGCCAACTTGTTGCCTCTAATGACGGGGCTTTGGATAACTATGCAATTTTGAGCTATACATCTTTGAAATAAGGACGCGTATTGCTACGATAGAATCGATGTGCAGATATTGGACACATACCGTTTAAAATTGTACTAGTAAGGCATTTCAAGTCCGCAATCTGACTTTGACCTGAGCTTTGACTTGTTCGATAAACAAAACTAAATTTGTAGCTTTAAGTATAATTTGTGCGCTCATCGTTTTAGCCAAAGGGGAATTTATGGGCGCATTTAGCTATGCCATTTAAAAAAGTGCCGAGGCAGGTGCGACCTTATTTAGATTGAGAGCATTGAACCGCGGGAGGCATTCTGATCCGAAATAGGACTGAAACAACACAACAATCGTAAAATTCTGCCGCGGCTGCGAAAGATTTGAATACGCTGGCTACACGACAGAAAGTTTATAACATTGTTGTTTTATAATCGTCCTCGTTTCTAATGTGAGTAAGATTTTTTGTTCATCTTGAAGCTACGATCTGCTTTGTTTCAAAACTAATGGAAGCCATTTCCTATGAAGGAACTACAGTCGAATCCCTAGAAATAGTGGTTACTGGTTACATTGTAGCGCAAAGATGTCGACTGCATCAATGTAGTCCCCCAAGCGGTCGACCAGGTGCATCCTACGTCTTTCTACTACGACACAGAGTCGCTATATCGGAAAGAGTCGAGAGGGCTTGCAGTCGCGTGTCGGCACAGTGCCCGCGTCTGACGGAGCGCGTTCGCCACCGAGATAGGAGCCGTTATCAAAATGGCGGCGCATGGCATCGAGCGGTCGTTGACGCTGGCTGCTGCCGCCGCGCCGCCGTGGCGAGGGTATTGATCACGCGAACGCCCGCTGTCAGCGCGACGTGCGACGCGTACCGCCATCTATCGAACTACAGTTGAAACTGGGTATTCATGTGTAGAACATAGACGGCGCTGTAATTATAAAAAATCATGGCAGGGTCAGAAGTTTTAATTTAATTAAGTATAAAACTGCTGAAAGCTAAATGTATTTTGAGCTGTACTTACTGGGTTATAGAGATAAACGGGGAAGTCATTATAGGTACCTATTGTTGTCAAAAACAATTATTTATTTTGTTTAATAAGTCGGTGGCGTTCCAATGTGTCCCACTTAATTATTTATTATCGAAGTCAATTGAAATCTCATCAGCATCAGCATAGTAAAAAAAATATATTATAAATAGGCTTGCGCTTTGCCGCTAACTCGCCTAATGTTAAGCGATGATGCGGTCTACGACGGAGCACGCTTGCCTAGAAGAAACCGATTCACTATCGACTTGAAGACACCCATAATTGTAACTATCGGGGAACACCCACTCAGGCAGCGAATTCCACAGACTAGCAGTTTATTTTACTAGTGCCTTTATAAACAAAATACAACCTAACAGTTAGACTGCACATAGACCGTTGAAGGTCTAAAGATAATTCAAATGCTCAAGCCCACTACCGGTTGGCAGCGTACCCAGCATGCTGGCGGCATTACCACGCCCAATGAAACACGCCAGCATTAGATAAACCATCTTGCATAATGTGGTTTATGTCACGGGATGACTAATGAAAGTAGGGACTGTCTTGCTGATGAAGTCTCACAGAATGCATGTAGGAAGGTATCTAATGAGCCATTTCCCTTGTCCACAGTGCAAAGACTTCGAGAAGGTGGGCGCCTCCATAGCGGTGACCCCGTGCGATGTGGTCGAAGAAGCTGACATTACTTTCTCGTGCGTCGCAGATCCGCAAGCGGCGAAAGAGGTAAAGTAAAAGCGTCACTAATTTTATATCGAGTGGTCCCAGAGTTCTACGGCAACCACGTAATAAGGCCCTGGGGCCTTACGGCTGCCTGTTTTAAGCGATTCTGTATAGGTGATGAGTAAAGTTGCGAGACCGCAGACCGTATCTCGGCGCGTTAGATTTTTCAAACTGCGCTGTTTCAGCGCTAATTCGAGCCTGCTTCAAGAGTTAACCGAAAGGCCCCTGGACACCTGTCACTAGATTTATAACTGCCAAGTCAGTTATAAATCAAGCCAAGTCAGATGTGTGTAGGCAGTATGAATGCTTGGAACGATTTACTTTGAAAATCCTAATTGAAAAAAGTTTTTTAATTTTTTCCCGTTTTTTCAAAGAAGTTAAAAAGCAGTTACAAACATTTTCAATAAATAAATAACTCAATTTAAGTTTCATCAAAATAGAACAAGTAATTTTATTTTTTATCTTGATAACATAATGTAATTTGATACATTTGAAGAAAGTAGAAAATTGCATTAGAAGTAGGTGAAAATCGACTCCCAAGATTTGTTTACATAGTTCGTTAGTTTTATAAGTAAAGTTAACAAAAGTATTTTTTTTAAATGGTCTTCAAACGTCTGAACAGATTTTCTTGAATCATAGCTAAGAACAATAGAACAAATCACCCTTCAAACAAACAAAAAAAGTAAATGAAAATGAGAGAGATGCCGCAGACCACAGAAAAGAGAAGTAAATAGAACGGAAATGAGAAGGAAAATCTGTTGCCATGTATGAGTGAACCTTGATTGAACATTCTTATTTAGATCAACGCTTCGAACTCTGCATCACAGTTGCTAACTGATTTCGAATGACTGACATTTCGTTTATATGGGTGCAACTGGCTTCAACAAATTTCCTACAAAAATGCCTTGACATCCGTTCTAATTTAAACAACAAAAAAATATTTTCTGTGCCGCAGACAGACAGGTAACACGTTAAACTTATAACGCCCCTCTTTTTTGCGTCAGGGGTTAAATCGTGTTAGTTTTGGAAAATGCCTGCTCCACTAGTCACCTGTTTCAGATAAATACCAATAATTCCTGAGATTACTGAGTAAAGAGGTCACCTTTACAATACCTAAGCGGAACGTTAATAATTCTCTCCACACGGATAACTTTTATGCTGTTTATCATTGTCGTAAAGCGAATAAACCCACTTAGAGCACTCATAAACATTTTATGGACAGACGTAAAAGGTCGCGCCGTTGTTAAACATTGCACACTAGTTTTCTTCTAAACTTCTTGAATATGTAAGAGGGATGTAGCTATTTAGATAGCCGATTGGTCCAGTTGGTAGTGAACCTGCCTTCTGCGCTTGGGGGCGTGTGTTCGATTTCCACGTAAGACAAACATTTATGTGATGAACATTTGTGTTTGTATATCAGTCTCTGGCAGCCATATCACAAGCTTTGCTTAGTTTGGGGTCAGATGACCGTGTGTGATATAATGTCCCGACTTTATTTATTTATTTATTACTAGCAGTCCGCCCCGGCTTCGCACGGGTATAGATTATAGCCTATGTTACCCGGGGATAGTGTAGCTTCCCAACAGTGAAAGAATTTTTCAAATCGGTTCAGTAGTTTCGGAGCCTATTCAATGCAAACAAACAAACAATCAAATCTTTCCTCTTTATAATATTAGTATAGATTATTTCTATATCTGGGTGTTAATATCTATTTAAGTATGTATTTAAAAATATATATTGTATGTATATCAGTCTCTGGCAGCCATAGTACAAGCTTTGCTTAGATTGGGGTCAGATGACCGTGTGTGCAAAGAATGTCCCGAATATTTATATGGTGCATGTAACTGCGCCGAAATATCGGGAGCTCATTCCACAACCTTACCACGGTAAATATCCCGTAAATAATCATATAAATTTAAATTATGTGCAGTTGTGATGCCATCGCACAACGGTGAAGGATAACATCATATTAGGAAACCAGTATGTTCAAAAACCTCAAAAGTTCAAAGACATTTACCAACATGCTCTGGGCCAGTATGGTGAATTAGGGCTCATACTCTCTCTCTGAGAGAAGACCTGTGTCCCAGCAGTGGGAACATGATAGGCTGATAATGATGAAGGAAAATATGAATCTAATGAACCCTCCTCCTTTTTGAAGTCGGATAAAAATAACAATAACATGTGTTGAATACATAACTCTATTCAGACAGAACGTGATATCTGCAGTAGTTATTTCTTGTTTGACCTTTAATGTGACGGACCTGTCGATAGTTCTCCGGAAATAACCTGTCTGCGAGGGAAACTAATGAAGGCTCTATTATCTAGAACGGCGGGAATATATGGGACAGGGGCCTTACGCCTAGCTGTTTAAACAATCCAGTTAAGGTTATGAAAAAATGTTGCGCGACCACAAACCATATCTCAGCGCGTTATGGTTCACGTTCGCGTGATTTTCCGAAATGCGCTGTTTCGAGCCCACGTTAAGAGGTAGTCGTAAAGCCCCAGGTGTGGTCTCTTACGTACTATTTACATTATCTTTGACGTAGTTGGGTGGCAGTTCATTAATAATTACCATCATGTAAAACTGAATGCTCTCCAGTACTTTATTACAATCAAACATCAGCATCAATTATTTTCAAAATAAGTTATTTTAGGTGTTTGGGGAAATCTTCCAAAGATCAGGCGAGTTGGCGGTCAAACGCAAGGCTTGTCGTATAATTAATGAATACCTTTTTACCATCATCGCTTAACATCAGGCGTGATTTTGGTCAAACGCAAGCCTATTAATTATTAAAATAAAAATAAAAAATTATGTGGAACAACCAGAGTCACCGACATAGCCACGAAAAAGATAAAAAATGTTTAAATTAGAACGGCTGTATAGGCATTTTTGTAAGGAATTTGTTGTAGCCAGTTCCACCCATATAAACGAAACGTCAGTCGTTCGAAATCAGTTAGCAACTGTGATGCGGAGTTCGACGCGTTGATCTAAATAAGAATGTTCAATCAAGGTTCACTCATAATGCCTGGTAACAGATTTTCCTTCTCATTTCCGTTCTATTATCTTCTCTTTTCTGTGGACATTGACGCGTTGATCTAAATAAGAATGTTCAATCATAATGCCTGGTAACAAATTTTCCTTCTTATTTCCGTTCTATTTAATTCTATTTTCTGTGGACATAGCTGTTCAAATTTGCAAGTTGAAGTGGCAATGGACAGGCCACGGCTGTCTATTATGTCTTATGTGCCACGGCGCAGTTGCATGTATTGTCAGTCAGTCTTCCTGTGAAAATGGTGCATACATAGTGCTGCGCAGAAATATCGGCGAATTACATCAAAAACCTTATCACGGTAAAGAATAAAACTATCCCATCAATAATAATAGAACAGTAAATACTACAATTTATAAAGAAGTAAAATAAGCTTGTTTGTAGTTGGCATAACATCTCAAGCTCAAGCTAACAACAATGCGTAGTGCTAGACATCGCTGTAGATACATATTTATTCATATCCACTGGAGCCTACTTCCATTAGACGCGACGAATGAACATATTAACATAATGCCCGGACATTATGAGATATTCAGATTTGTGATGATTATTTAGAAATTCAGAAGATTTAGAGATGAGCCGTGACTGTCGCGGTCGCTGTAAACGCTATTATTGTCTCAAATATGCACTGTCGTTTTCTATGGCACTGGAATTAGTTTTATGATTTGGTTTATACACTTTCCACGCCTTTTAGTGTTTCAAAGATATTTGTGTAAGAATTCATGTATGGTATATTTTTCGTGCAAATCGTAACGAACTGTGATTCTTTTGTTTTGTACTATCTTGGCGTTTGAAATCTCATGAGAATAGATTCTAGTCTAACATGCTCTATCATTTGAAAGAAAGAAAGAAAAAGTTTATTTGTGACCAAATTACGTTTTTTAAAATAGCTTAAAGACAAGGTCACAAATCGGCCTCAACTCAGCATAATACATAGCCCTCTCTCATTTTTTGACCAAAAAAGTAACGTAAATTGGATTTTTGGTGTTCTAATTCTAACAAATATATTTATATTCTATCTATAGAAAAATTTATTTACGTAATAAATAGTTCTATATTTTTTATTTTAAATAACGACTACAAGTTTTGGAAAACGTCAATATTCCCCCTCCAATTTACAAATGTAGTTTTTAGTAAAACTCTAGGAAGAAACTCTAAGGTTTGAGAGTGGATTTCGTAAAATTACTGACATTATAATAAACAATTATGTCTCTCCATCTTGTTGGTGGGGTGTACGTCCTACGCTGCGCTTACCGGTCCGTGGTCTCCATTCGAGAACCTTTCGGCCCCATCGGCCATCTGTTCTGCGTGCTATGTGCCCTGCTCACTCACACAAGATGGACAGACGACCTTAAAGAGATCGCAGGGGAACGCTGGATGCAGGCCACTTCCAACCGGCCTTTTTGGAGATCGATGGGGGAGGCCTATGTCCAGCAGTAGACATCCTATGGCTGAAATGATGAATAAACAATGGTGCTGATTTGTGTTTCAGATGGTGTTCGGCAACTGCGGCGTGCTGCACTGTCCGTCGCTGGAGTCGAAGGGCTACGTGGAGATGACGTCGGTGGACGCCGACACGTCGCACGACATCGTGGAGGCCATCGGCGGCAAGGGCGGCCGGTACCTCGAGGCGCAGGTAGGCGTTATACATCACTTGTGTATACAAGTGCCAAACTGGGGACTATGCCGTTCACAATACCTACACCCTCTGTGGCATCACAACATAGACCATGCTTCATTTCTAAGGGTAGCATTCCGATCTTGGCGACCGCGACCTACGGCAGCGACCATCATCATCATCATTTCAGCCATAGGAAGTCCACTGCTGGACATATGCCTCCCCCATAGATCTTCAAAAGGGCCGGTTGGAAGAGGCCTGCATCCAGCGTTTCCCTGCGGTCTCTTTTAGGTCGTCTGTCCATCTCGTGGGTGGACGTCCTACGCTGCGCTTACCGGTCCGTGGTCTCCATTCCAGAACCTTAAAATACCGTATGTGAATTATGAATTCACATACGAGAACAATGGTTCATTAGGGGAATTAGCAATGCCGCTATGTGCAGTGAATGCATTATGAGCTTATTTCAGTTTACCATCAAAACAAAACGGCCAGCGATTGCATTGATTTACTTGACCACTTCTAGCTTTCTCTTTGCCCGTACGAATCGAATCCAAACAAAATATGAGCTCACAGTTCGACTGTTATCATTCCAGATCCAAGGCTCAAAAACGCAAGCGGAAGAGGGAACCCTGATAATCCTGGCGGCGGGCGACCGGTCGCTGTTCGACGACTGCCAGTCCTGTTTCAAGGCGATGAGCAAGAACTCCTTTTACCTTGGTAGTAGTCATCTGCTCCGGTTGGCGGCGCGGGAAACTTGGACGTTGACGTTTGGCTTGTATAGGGTGCCGTTTGGGAACCGCTGCTGGCTCGTCGCGGAGCCTGACTGGCTCTTGGCTAGGTTCAGCTGCAAATTATCGGACGTGACTAATACATTCACACTGAACTGTGCAATATTATACATGAAAATGTTTGTGTGTATGATTGTCTGCACTCGAATCGAACACATATTTAGGTGAAATTTAATATGGAGGTAGCTAATACTTTGGATTAACAGAGGTTATTTTACCATGAGATGCTAGCCGCGTCCCATGGTAAAACAATCTAATGAGCATGAATTGAATTAGGATGTATATAAAAAAAAGGTTAGAAAGCGAGGGCCTTACGGCTACCTGTTTTAAGCGGTTCAGTTTTGGTGATGGGAAAAGTTGCGCAACCGCAAACCGTATCTTGGCGCGTTAAGGTTCACGTTAGCGTGATTTTCCGAACTACGCTGTTTCAGCGCTAATTTGAGTCCGCGGTAAGAGCCGTAAGGCCCTAGGTTACAGATGATAAATCTTACAACGTATTTATACCTACTGAGTCATCACGTTGCCAAACGGTACACCTGTAATTGCATGGTGTGTTTAGCGTTACTATCCCCCAATTTGTTATTTCAGTTTCGTTTATTTACGTTTGCACTGCTTTGTGGTTTTATTTCGAAACGTCAACGACCAAATCTAAACGCCGATAGAATAAGGCATGCTGTTAGATTATTTGTATTGAAATCTTTTTACTATTTATTTGCTTATTTTGTACACGGTTCTTATTTTCTTCCTACTTTATTTTCTTAGGTTGTGTTATTGTTTTATACAGGTTACACTAATTTCTCCACATCTCTCTAATCTCTGCTTAAAAATTGCTGACAATTTCTAATTTCTGAGCAGGCATGACTTTTAATTTGCCGATTCTTGATACTCTATCAACGAAGTAGTCTAGCTGTTGTGGTGACGTGGATGAAAGAGGTAGCGGTGCCCCATGCAACTCGGTAACGATTCTAGTTTCTTCTGTGGCTTCATAATGCCACAGCACATGCTGTAAAGTTTCATTCTCCCTCGTGCAGCCACGACACAGTGGACTGTCCGTGGCTAAGCTTACACAAGTTGCGATGACCGGTTGGTTATAAGGCTCACTAGCAGGCGAAGGTCCTGTCGTTGTCTTGAATAGATTGCGAGTGATGTGAGAAGCAGCGCCGTAGTTACACGTCCGGCTGGTTGCAGGCGACATCGGCAACGCGTCCAAGATGAACTCGGTGCTGCAGGTGGTGGGCGGCGTGTCGCTGGCCGCGCTGGCCGAGGGGCTGGCGCTGGCGGACCGCGCGGGGCTCAGCCAGGCGGACCTGCTGGACGTGTTGGCGCTCACGCCGCTCGCCTCGCCGCATCTCATACTCAAGGGACGAGGTCAGTCGGCACTTTCACTACTTGGGATTACATTTTTAAAGGAGGGGGTTATCAATTCGAGTGTTTTGTGTTTCTTAGGTCTTGAAGTAGGTTTTTTTTTAAATGAATTATATTGTAACATTTTACAAACTAATGTTGTATACAAGTCACCTGCAATAATATCTATATTATTGCATATCTATATTTCATAATGTTGAAAATAATGTCAGAGAATAATATTTCTTATAAATGTACTCAACAAAACTCCAAAATTATTCACATAAGTATGTTTGGTGTTTTAGTATATTTATGCAAATAACACTGTGTCTACAGACTGTCTGGCCGCTAGCCGTCCACGTTTTCGCCGAGTTGTATTGTGATCTATCGACGAATTTTTTAAGAACGGCTTTTCTATATTTTACGGACATATAACTCTTCCTTCTTTACATCATCATCAGCCAGAAGACGTCCACTGCTGAACATAATTCTTTACATAATTTCGTGTAAAAAAGTTTAAAGTTACCCAACTTTTGACTCGTTCGCGGGCCGGATTAGGAGCCTTGGCGGGCCGCATGTTGGACACCCCTGGTCTAGCGAGTGACTGGGTGAAGTGTAGCTCAATGGCCACAGTTAAATGGGACAGCGTCCTTGTACTACGTAGTACACAATAGCTGAATGATTAAGTGAAAGTAGGCGGAACGAGGTTCACCACAGATAATATCCTCGGTATTATAAGGGTAACCTTTGTTCCTGGACCTAATATGTCAAGATGCATACAAGGGAGACAAAATCACTGCCATCTCCATGATTAGGTCGCTTTTAGCGATAAGGCTGCCAGCTGTCTTACTAGTTTTTAGTCTTTTGTCTTCTCTATGTAATTCCTGGTGTGAACAAATCTAGCGATAAACTAGTACTATTACTTATTGAACTAACTGATCCCCATTTCCATTCCAGCTATGATCGAGTCTTCCTACTCCACCCATCAACCTCTCACCCACATGCAGAAGGATCTGAAACTAGCTCTCGGTTTGGGCGACGCGTTAGAACAGTCGCTGCCCCTCACCGCCACCACGAACGAGATCTTCAAGCACGCCAAGCGCCTCGGGTACGCCAACCACGACGTCGCCGCGGTCTACATACGGGCTAGGTTCTAGACTGCTTGTGGGGGACTTGTGGGGACTGTGCGGTGCAAGCGGCGCGAGGGGTGACACATTCATTCCATGGACAGGTTGGAATTAGCAAATATACGGCACATATCGGCAAACGTAGAGTGGCCACGTGGGGGGGGGGGGGGGGGGGTGACGTGCGCAAAGCAGAAGTTCGTGCCTTGCTGTGTTCTGTAGGAGAGGTTTACCTCCAGCAGTGGACTAGCATTAAGTAGGCTGTTGATGAAGGGCAAATATTTCACGACTGGCGCATCAGACGTTTGTTAGAAGGATGTGCTTTGCTGAGGCATTTTTTTTTAAACAGGATATTTACAAAAATATCCATAATGAACTAAAGTTTTTTTCAGTCATGTATAGAATAAACATGTTTGAGAAAAATATAAATGGTATTATTCAGACACGTGCTCCGCTTACTGGTTTTGGTCTCGTTTTCGCGCGTGACACTTCTCAATGACTGGAAGTTAACGGAGCCTTGCATAGCATAGATTACTCTGTGGAACGTTTCTGCATAAATGGTTAGCTAAATTATTCTAAACAAATAATTTTAGGTTATAAAAGAAGCTGTTAAATAAGTGCATCCCAACCTGGGGCTTTACGGCTAACTCTTAACGCAGGCTCGCATTAGCGCAGTACGGAAAAACACGCGAATGTGATCCTTAACGCGCCGAATACGGTTTGAGGCGCGCAACTTTTGTCATCACCTAAACGAAATCGCTTAAAACAGGACGCAAGGCCCCTAGTTTTCTATGGTAAAGAATCATAAGAAGGTGGATTCGAAATGGCCGTCAAGTTTGTATTGTATAATAGGAATGAATAGCCATCTCAGCTGCAACCTACCTTCATAAATGGGGCAAATTGCTGAACATATAGTTGGGAACGATTCCTTGTCCTAAAAACAACCTAAAAGACCTAACCAGACGACTTGAAAGAGACCGCAGGGAAACGCTGGATGCAGGCCGCTTCCAACCGGCCCTTTTGGAGATCGATGGGGGAGGCCTATGTCCAGCAGTGAACGTCCTATGGCTGAAATGATGATGATGATTCCTTGTCCCGAGCGCCGCTCGCGCCACCCGCTGTTCTGACATCTTGTTGCTCTTCATAGATCCATTTATTGCAATACAAAATTGACCAAATTTGCGTTGGAGTATCGCGCAGGCGATTTGTATGACATTATTTTTATAAAACTAGCAGAATCTTGACTTTAAAATTTACTAATTAAAAGATTCAATGACGAATCTATATGTAGCATCAAGGATGATGGGTAGTATCAAGTAATATCACCAAGTTGCCTTTTTGGGCATTTCGTTATAGGTAAAAACTTCCAATACATAAATTAAGAATTCTCACAATATTGTTTTTTTAGATTGCGTTTTATTATAGAATCCAGTTCTCAATAAGATTGTAGTAACGCTATTTGAAAACTAAAATCCCAAGCAACTATCATAAATATCTCGATTTTAGGAAAACAAATTAGAAATCTAATATATTGAGGTATAAATAATACATTAAATAAAGCTAAAGAATAATTTCTTCCTGCCGTTGTTGTTATAAGTACATAAATGCATTATTTAAAAATCTGTAACTATTTTGATTATTTGGTCGATTATCATACGTTCTTATGTTGTTCTATCAGAAAAACATATATACACCTAAAATATTCTATCAGACAAATAAATATAATGACTACGCTACGAGAGACAGAATGAGTAGCTACGCAAGAATATAAGCTATATTATGACGTAATTTTAGTTATAAAGAGACAAATTAATTGAAAGCTGAGCATTTTGTAATTTTAGTAAATAAGAGGCGTGTGAGCGCTTGTCAGGGTTTTATTCTGCTCAAACAATCGTTACTATCAATGTAAAGCTTCGTACAGACTAGCGACATAATACAACGCAAAGAAAACATCAATCGGCTTCCGCGTACATTACGCGCTTTATTGTGACTAAAACGCGAGCCGCGTTTGACTACTACTTACTACTTACCAGGGCCCTGATTCAGTAACTAAAACAAACACGTAACGCGGCGCGTTAGTCCCTAGGAAATAAAGGCGAACTTTTAGAGGTTAACTTAATTAACGCACCTCGTTACTAGCGTGTTTGTAGTTAGTGTATCAGGGCCCTGATGGAAAGTGAGGGTCTTACTCTAAGCTATTAACTACAACGCAGGGCTGCCTTCAGAAGTGCAACCACAGAAAAGAAAAAAAATATGTTTAAATTTAGAACGGCTGTCAAGGCATTTTTGTAAGATATTTGTTGTAGCCAGTTGCACCCATATAAACGAAACGTCATTCGAAATCAGTTAGCAACTGTGATGCGGAGCTCGACGCGTTGATCTAAATAAGAATGTTCAATCAAGGTTCACTCATTCCCGGCGACAGATTTTCCTTCTCATTTCCGTTCTATTTACTTCTCTTTTCTGTGAATGCAACCACGGCGTTCAATACTTCAAATTGAAAACCGCGATACGACTTGGTCGTTCCCAGCCAAAACAAAGTGAAATAGATCGGTTGATAACTATTGTCATGTTTTTATGGAAAGAAAAACCGTAATCACTACTGTCAAAGTCGTGATTACGGTTTTTAAATCTAAAAAACTTCACGCTGAACCATACTCAACCGCCTTTTTTATTTTAGTTTCAGTTGAAAATTGCCTGTAAAAAACTGAGTCAGTCTATCGAGTGAGTGCGAAAAACAACAAAAAACTATGTCTAAACGTATTTAACGCAGCCCTCTCAACTTGAGAAGCTTAAAAACGGCGACCAACCTGTAGTCATATATAATCTATCTGTTGTCATCACAGAAGCCAGTTTGGTGCTCGGTTTTGTTTTCAATGTGTTCTCGAACACATTGAAATGTGTTTGTATGTTGTGTGTATATTGTCTGTATGGAACCTCACATTGGTACAGCAGACCTGACTTGTTTAATAGGTTTAGGTGCACTCGATATAGTTAGTTGTTACGTTTGAGCGTGTACGTACGTGTCGAGATGTTTGTTGCGTTTTTTTTCAACGTTTTCAATAAATTAAAAGTGTAACCCTCATACTAATAAACGCGGAGTAATCTTGGCGTAGATAATCGGTATTTTTAACCGACTTCAAAAAGGAGGAGGTTATCAATTCAACTGTATTGTTTTTTTGTCTATTCAATTCGAGATTAAAATTTGTAAGAGCGGAAAAGACAAAACATCGTGTTACTATTTCAAGGCTACTATGCGTTTATTGGAAAGGGTAAAGGGAGTACGTGTTCAAATCAGGTGATTTTATGTTTTACTAATTATAAAGTCGAGTGAAAATGACGGGGCGGCATCAGTAATTTTATCTAGTTAGCCATCTAAATGTCTTTTTAATTTGTTTTATATTTTAATGCCGTGTTCGCCACACTTGCTTCGATTATAATCAATTGGATTTCACTATTTATGAGACAACGTAACAGGCGGCCAAAACGCGCGTCACAAACATTTCATTTCATTCTATGCGTACGAAAATTTCATCTGTCGTGTCATCGTATCTCATGTTGATGAAAGTGTCTAACGTTATTCATAATTTTTAACCGACTTCAAAAAAGAGGACGGTTCTTAATTAGGGCTTTTTTTTGTATGTTGCGATTACGCCGGCGGCATCTGTACACCAATTTTCGTGTTTCTTTTTTTATCATTATTTGTCAGCACCTAATATCAAAATCGGGTTTCGGGTAAAAATTGCCGCGCGTTTTTGTCACCTGTTATATATATTTTAATACATTAGAATCGAAACTTGTACAATATCAACTTCATACTGATCAAATATGTACCTAATTCACGTTTTATATTAAGTATAAAGTATTTTTGTGTATCATACCTAACATAAGTATTGATGAGAGCATCACTCTTGTGCTGTCGGGTAATAGTTGCTTCACTTGTAAATCCGCAACAGATGTTACATAGTAGGAGCGTGTTCATAGTAAGAATACATGGATATTATAATTTATTACTATCTTGTTTTATTTAGCCCACTCCCTTCCTTGCGTGTGAGGTACAAGACAAAGACGGGAGCGGACGCTCTTACCTTTCTTTCTCTAGAAAATTTGGACCCTATTCTATTAATGTGGTCAAAGCGAGCCCTCAGTTGAACCTTTTTGTAGGACTTGGCAGCTTTATTAAACGCTTTCGTCTTCTAGTCTTTTAAATGTTTAGCTTTATGGTGTCGAGCATCGGCCCAAGGGCCTTACGGCTAACTCACACGGGCTCAAATTAGCGCTGTAACAGCGTAGTTTGGAAAATCACGCGAACGTGAAGCTTAACGCATTGAGATACGGTTTGCGGTCGCACAACTTTTCCCATCATCTAAATAGAATCGCTTAAAACAGGTAGCCGTTAACCATGCAGGGGGCATGGCATGGTAAGCCTCGTGTTTGCACCTTACCACGCGACTATATATTGAGGCCCAAACCACAAGCGAGCTTTGCCGAACAGTGGCACGTCTGAGTAACGAATAATAGTACTCCATGGCCTGACGCAACATCCGTCACAGCATCCGCGCAGGTCGAAGGATCATTTGGCAGTGTGCTTATCAGAAGAAAAGCACACTGCCAAGAATACGATGTAAAAATGGGGTTGTCTGTAAAGTCGGTTTCCGGACGATAATTTACGTGATAACGTTTAGGCCGATCGTACCTCTCTATCGCTTGTTCCGCGCTCTCGCTTGCACGCGCGGCTCGGGCGGAACGTGACAAGTTTTCGTGCGTGCAGCCGGCACTCATCGATTTATAAGACGTTATCACGTCAGAAAGATCTCGCCCTAATCTGCTGACTTGTATCGTAACCCGCCGAGTGCCTCTAGGGCTGAGTTCGGGCGGGGTAGATAATATACGAGTTTATCCCTTGTCTAAGAATGAACATGGACAAGGTGATCAGGTCACCCAAACAATCCACCTCGGATGTGCAGCGTTCGTGAAATTGCGTGACATTTCGTCAGTAATGGTAATACCTACCACCATAGATTCAGTATATTCTCCCTCTACGCCTACCACCACAGATTAGGTAGTAGATCTGTGCCTACCACAGTACCCAAAGACAAGTGTCTTTCACCAGTGACTGTGTGTTGCCATTGATGACATGGTACTGAGAAGTGGTTCGTAACTGCTGGCCTTATGGAAAAACTGCGCACAGCGGGCAATGGAGAGAGCTATTTGAGCGATAGAATCCGGAACGAGGATATTCACCGAAGAACCACAGTCGCCGACATAGATATTATATAGAAGTAAAGACTGCATCGCAACATGGCCTCCAGCAGCCAGCAGTTTACGTCTGTCTATAAATACGGGCCCGTGATTTATACGACGCGGTCACGACATCGCTGGCATAAAAATTGGATAGAAAAGTCGGTAATACAAATCGACGGAGCTAGCAACATTTTGAATAGTTTTGAACAGACAGAAAACTAAGAACCAAATATGTACCTATTAATTGTAATAATAGTAACATGTAAATATTCATAAACGTGTGATTTATTTTTGAATTGATCATTTTCGCGATAAATTCTCCAAGGATTCTACGGAAAAGTCATGAGATTTAAAGACGCAAACAAAAAAAATATTGACTGGAGTAAGTAGGTATTTATACATACAACACCAATTTTGGTGCTATAAAATCTAAAAGTAATTTGTTACCTTGAGTGCGGCGATTACTTTACCTGTTTTATACACGAACGCGTGAATACGAAAGGCAAATGCCCGTGTAAAACGATCACATTCAAAAAACTTGTTTGTTATTTTTCACAAATATCGAAATAAATGTCTTGTGAAACTGTTAAGAAAGCTCTTAAAAGTGTAATTATATCTGATCCAAATAATATGTCGTAATTCAAGTGTTGATATGTTTACGATCCAGGTTTATAGCGGAAAATGTTGACGACACCGTAAAAAGTATCGCATGACACGAAAAACCGCAATAACTCGAGCGGTATTACCGATCCAACTTAGAAAGAAGAATTATATGCTTCCAGTCGATTAGGGGCATTGCGACTTCGAACGAGGGAGCACTAGGAAGGAACGGGGTGCTCCGGGGACATTGTTCGATTACTAGTATTTTCCTCTTGCCTATAGTAAGTAAGAAGTCTTCCAACTAGTTTTTGGTGTTCGCAAAATAAAGTGTTCTATAAAAACATCAATAACTACCTACTCCTTCAAAAGAGTTTAATCATAGTTTAACATAATACTTTTCATAAACTGTAAAGTCTTGGAAAGGTTAATCTGTGCTTTGTATAAAAAATGCATAGCTTTTGACGTTAGACAGTTTTAAAATTAGCATTTTTGATTTAATTTTTTTAGAAATTTTACATAAATTAAATCGGGCGTGCATCATGTCGTTTTTAACGGAATATTTCGACGAGTTTCGACAACATCCCATCAGGAAAACTAAAATGTGAGTAACCACTGTATGTTACCTATAATTGTCCAGAAACATTCGCGCTCACAGATCTTTATCAAGCTAGAAGCCGCATACACATCAAATTGTAAAATCCAGGGTGCCGATGGTAGGTACGCCGCAAAAGTGCTAATTTAACTCCATCGTATTCGCAACGCCAGCAGTCTCATCTGGGTGTCGTCGCTTTCATCCACTTCGCCTTCTTCCGGACCAGACAGAAGGAGGTCTCACGGGATAACTTCCCTGACGGCAGAGTCCTCAGAGCCCAGCCCCTGGCTATGAGGGTAACGTCGAGGCCAATTTTCTCACCACTCTGGAAATAACACGCAGTCAGTCGGCCAACTGCTTTCGAAGGGTTTTTACCTATTTCCTATTATAGTTAGATTATACCTGGTAACCTTTTTATACTTAAGTATACCTACCTATTTCTAATATGTCAAAGCATGTAGATACCTACAGCATATTAATATATTCTTGTTCATTACCCATCGGTAGATGTCGTCCAGAAAACAGATGGGCGAAATTAGAGGGGAAGTGGCTTGACCCTAAAACAGGAACAGAAGACGTGAGTAGCCTTACCTACTTATCCAGCAACATTTTCTGTAACTTGCCTCAAATTATTTTAATTTGCAGAAAGTATGGACAGAAGAAGAAATTGAGAGTTTCATAAAAAAGACCACGAAAAGTTTACGAGGGCAGTCTACCTACTACAACAACCATTGCGCGCATCTATCCCAGGGTTAGTACCGACCTTCCTACTGACGACGTCAGGGATGCTGTTCTAGGTCAATGACCACATAGGTATATAACCACTAGCCAGTCTTATTGAAAAGGTTGGAGCGAAGCGGGCATCCATTATACAAGTATTAATTACCATGCGATTTAGTACACTGAATAACTCTATGTGCCATTAAGGGGCAGCTAACTAAAGCTATTTGCTGGTAGGATATAGGTATACCTACTTTAGAAACTTGCTACGATTGGAATTCAAACAAAAATACTTTATCCGGAAATTAGAAAGGTAGGTTCGGTAGTGAACGAAAAAATACTGTATGTTTGCGTTCAACAATAAAAATAATTATTTTCCAACACCAGAATTCAAAACCCGCCCGTTCGTACCGCGTCCAAAGAAGAAGAAACCATGTGCTAAAAAAGAAGAAGTGGAAGAAGAAGAACACACAACAGCGGCGGCGCCAAAGCTTGCTCTGAAGGACACAGAGGTGATGAAGATAGCCAAGGAGTTGTACGAAAGGGACATGGACAAGCCGACGTTGGAACCGCTGCCGACGCACTTCAGGAGTTAGTTGCATTTTAATAATATAAGAAGAATTAGCTCTAAGATCGTTAACTAAGGTTTAAAGTATAGCAAACAAACTTGCGGAAAAAGTAGAACAGTCGGCTGAAATGGTTTAAAAAAATGGAAATTGATTTTCATAGATTAAGAAATCATGAAAATAATAACAGACGTATGTGCGTCTATTATTACTTATTAATAGGTACGCCACAGATTACCTAGTAACAAGATAATCTTCTTATTAAATTAAGTATTTGGACCAAAATTTGGCCACCACTATGGCCTCCGTGGCTTTATTCAGGTTGTCTAGTGTGCAGGATGGGAAATGCTGCACAGTCCACCAAGTGTGACATTGTCTGAGACACAAGAAATACCCAGGCTATAATATAAGGCTTAGATATAAGAAATGAAAAAATTGATCCCACTTCTGAATTTTTGGTAGGTACCTTACAAAGTATTAATGTTTGGATTTGTTTCGCATCGCGGCCGGGTATGACGCCCATCGCAGTGAGTATAATCAGTATTGTTATGAATTACGCAAATCTAACGCTACTGCATTAATCATAATATTTTCTTTAGGTCTTGTACACGCTGATGCATGCGCTTTGTTCCATTTCAGGATGATTAAAGTAATAGGGCACATTTCGCTATTACCTGTTTATTGTATTGTAGTCAATAAAGCAATTTTTTATTAATTTAATTTGCTTACCAAGTAAAGTACTTGCCTACCTATTTATCTTTTTGGTTTCTGCATTCTATAGTACGTACCTATGTTTCTGTAGGGTGCTTTATCTTTTCCTGAATGTACCCCACATAGTGATGAAGTAAGCATTAATTTCACTGTTATGGCTCTTTTTTTTCTAAATTAAAAAAAACCTTCAATCTTTTATTTGAAATCTGCAGAAAAGTACCTACAATTACATCAAACACGCTACGACGGTTTGTTTGTTCCAAGCCTTACATCTAATGGGGAAGCTGCAACTCATTCTAAATACAATAGCATGCTGAAACCAATAATATAAGCAACAAAATTAACTATTACAAATATTAAGTTTACTTTGTAGAGGTTGTAGGTACCTACCTATATAGAGTTAGCTACCTAGTTAGAGCTCATAAACGCTTTGGTTTTATTGGTTTCAAACTCGCAACTTAAATTGCTTTAGCGTATACCGAAATTTTAATAGCTTAGTTTATAATGATAATACCTATACTTGACTACATTTTAGTGAGTCACTTTTAAACATCAAATTTTACACCCGTCCGTCACCCTACCATTATGGTCTCCGCGAATGTGTCGCGATGGATAAAGTTACACACATAGACAGACCGAAGTTTAGGCTAAGATAATTTAAGTTCTCTATATTTTTCTCATATCTTGCATTACAGTTTTTAATTTGTATTTATTTATTTATTGTTTTATAATTTGACATTTTTAATTAAGTAATGATATAGAATTTTGTAATTTTAATTTTAATTTGTAACATATGGACATTGTCTGAAATAAATGAATGTAATAATAATAATTAGACAGCTATATCATTGAAATATGTTCTAAGTTTCAGTCTGAATCTTTATACTAATTGGGTTAGATATATTTCCCGGGTTGAGCATGGTAAAGGCCTGTGTCCACTTGTGGGTTGATGATTATAAACCTTATTTATGGTAAACCTGCCGGCCCTTTTACCTGCTACAAGTATCGCATATTCTCCCCAGTTCAGGGCTACGCACGACCGTGCCTGTTCAAGACGGGCATCTCGGACTACCAGGGCGGCATCGCGCGGCTGGCGTACGAGCTGATCCGCGACGACCGGCTGCCTCGGTTCCACGCGCACAACGGCGCCCGGCCGCGCTGGGGCCTGCCGCCCGAGGGGCCTCGACAACCCCTGCTCGATGGCATCCCGCTCGACGGAGAGAGGCTCTTCTAGACCACGCTATATCTACAAACACATGAAGACGTAGGAAGAGACTAGACATTCCTCACGCACGGAAATGATGATGATGAACGAAAGTACGAAGTACGTAAAGAAAGGCTAATAAAATAAAGGCCATACATACATATAAATATAATCTGAATCTGAAATCTGAATCTACTATCCCCACACGTACGGAGATTCGGCTAAAGTTTGGTAATTACAAAAATGAATGGCACGCGCTGAAGGTAAACGACCAAATGATAATCTTTAAAAATCATTTAGAGTATAATAAAACAATACCCCACGTCATAAAACCAACACGCATTATAACAATTAAGCCAACACGAGTTTCTAAACAGCTCTAGGTACCACTATGATTTTTGCTTTTAGTTTTTACCGTTTTAGCAACGTTTTTTGACGGTTTTGCAAAATTTGTATAGAGCCGTTTTTAAATAATGCCGGGTTTCGGAAACAGGATGAAGAAAATCCCGTTTCGTTGTATATTGATCTGGCACAGATATTTTGGATTTAGATGCGTCTCTACTTTCCATGATCACCTCTAGAGAAAACGAAAGCAAATATTATGGATCATGATACTCGGGAGTATTTAAATAAGAAATGGCAAGCAACTACATGACAGAAAACAGATGATCAGTGATAGATGGATGAGACAGTTGTTTCGCCCACGCTGTCGGTTTCCTACTCCACATAACAGAACATCTAATGTATACTGTATTCTGACAGTCTGCTCTACACCGTCTCACTACGATTGTGTACACAGGGTTATTGATAACAACCCCTCGCTGGCTTAAGAGCAGCTGCTTACGGAGGTTTAAGTTTGATGTATGAGCTCCTACATTAAACTAAACAACTTTGACCCATGACTGTTAACAAAACCTAATACATTCACAAAAAATATATTTAGTTTGTACGAAAAAAAATTATACTTTCGGATTTCGCCGGTGCAATATGCAAGAGCCGGCTTCTAAGCTTGCAATGGACCGAGCCTTTATTATACTCATTTGAAACCGCGTCAAATTATTGCCAATCAGAGTCCATTTTTTTTTATATATTTGATTTTGTGAGAAGAAAAAAGAAAAATCATGAAGTCATAGAGATGTATTATCAATAACCCTGTAGATATTTTTTAGAATCACATGGCCTACTTAACTTTTTAAATAAATTTTTTGATTGAGTATTAGAGGAACCTAGATATCTCAAACAATTGATTGGTATAGTCTACTGAGTTGTCTGTTGTAATGAAGTGTCCTTACCATTTCGTACTTGTGACCTACTTTTATCATAAAAATCTAATAGACTACTTTATTAGTACATGTGCGATATAATATTTCGTTTTTACTATAATATTGAACTTGCCTAGTCCCACCATAAAGCCAATCGGAACATTGCGTTCCAATGTGTTCAGTGCTTGAAAAATGTGCGCTGATACTCGAAATCTTTACTATGTCTCATCGTGGCGTGCCTATACATGGTTAAATATTTTTTAATACCTAAGTAGGTACTTATAATATAAATGTACAAATTTATGTTTGCTGTTAAGAAATGATTTGGTACCATTAGATCAGTTCATTTGCCCGGTCTTAACTAAGTATATAAAGACAATGAGTCCACGAACATTTTTATGGAAAGACGAGTTTTTCAACGATTGGCTTTCAAGTAGGTATAGATAAATTGCGATTGGAGCGATATGTTTGGGGGACAAGATAATATGAATAACTCTTATAGGACACTTATATTATATTTATAATAAATTTGTATTGCATCCTCATGTATCATGTATCCTCATGTACAAAACTGTAACTCTCCCAATACCCAATTGGAAATACAAATACAATCTGTCTGAATTCGAAAACAGAGTTTCTTTGATTCCCGATTTACTCGAGCTATTTTTACATCTCTGATATTATCTCCTGTTTATTTTGATAATGAACCCGCGTGCGAATTGTTTCAAAACGTGTGAGTGGTGGCGGCGAATAAAGTTGAATATTCTGCGAGAAGAGCCATTATAATGGGGCGGGTGAGGACGGATACCAACAACTGTTTACACATCGCATTCGAATTAACTCTGTACAGTGTAGATACTAGCTGCTGTAGAGCGCCGAACACACTTGCGAGCCTTCTTCTAGTTCCACTAGAACACACTGCGACCCGAGATCGAAGGGAGTAAACTGCAAATATTCTTATTGTCTTTTTATGCTGAAAATGCCCCTTCCCCAGGTAGACCAGTGCAAAAGCCTTTAAAAATGGTAAAAAAGTGAAAGAAATAGTAGTAGGATGAAATCCATTGGAAAAGGAAGATAATATAACAAAAATGAAAGTAAAAATAATTTACGGGCGATCTGAGGTGGGGAAGGGAGGAGGTTAAGGGTAAAAAACGGTTTATCTCGATTTCCGGCAAAACTACTAGTCCCATGGAAAAAAGTCCCCTCCACTTCCCGACCTCAGATCGCCCGTAAATTATTTTTCCTTTCATTTTTGTTATATTCTCCTCCTTTTCCAATGGGTATCATCATACTATAAAAAAAATTGTTTCAAAAATTATCTACCCTGGTCTAATGCTGTTGGGGCTCGGAGCGGACCATACTGCTCGCGTTGAGGCTCTAGGTGGCCCTGTACAGAAACATAGGTAAGTTTAAACCAATAAATACGTACCCTTGGCTTCACCGTTGACGGGTAAGACTAAGATGTCGTTGATTTAGAAACTGGTCATATTGGAAGTGTACGCTAAAGGGCTAAAGGTATACCTAGTGAAAATTTTGGGACCAAACGTATTTCTCGCTGATCTCGGACCTTTGTTGCGAATGAGAGTTATTACGGGGGCTCTAAACGTAATTGGATGCATTTCGGCATCCCATAGCAAAGTGTAGGCGTAAACGGGACGTGCTGGGGCAAAGGGGCCTTACCACAGCTCGAAGCGGTCAAAAACTTGGTGCAGACTAACCGCTCTGTGATTGTCAGTCCCCGGCGAGCGGCGCCCGTACAAATATGTCTGCAATAATGCAGATGTTGCCATGGTTTACGTCATCACACATTATGTCGGCTATTTCTGTTCAATTGCAGTCCAAATTGTAAATAAAACGATACCTAAAGTAGCTATTTGTTTGGAAAGCTTTGAAATGATTTCATTGGTGAATTGCAAGGATGATAAAAACAGTTATTGTTTAAGTGAAACAAAAAGCACATTCACCTTTCAAGGAAACACAAATGATTACCAAAATTACACAAAAGTTCTTGATTAATTACGCGGACTTACAGAGAAAGAGATCAAACTGATCAGTCATCAAGTCGCCGAAATGTTTGAAGAAACGCCTCGCTGGCTGACAGCGACACACGAAAGCTGTTAGGTAAGTACTCCTTAGAGCCCCAGCCCATTGGTGGTGGTTTGCAACGAAATGATCATTCAACTCGCATCGAGTGAGTTATGATCTCGCAACAGTTGAACACAACAGGAAGAAGAAAAGCTCGAGGCGAGCAATATGCACAACTATAATATGTGATAAAGATAAGGAGTGAGAGAAATCTGCGCTATGGGGTCGCTGAGTGCACGTCTCACGGCCGCGACGAGCAAACTCGTTTGCGACTTGTCAAGTGTGTTAAGATCCTTACTTGAGGATTCATTTCAGCGAGGATCAGGAAGCAGGAGCGACAAAGGGCCACACACGCGCCCGTTTTGTATCAGAAGGCAGCTGTCGCTGGCTCGCGGCCAGATTGCCGTTGTCGCTTTGTAGCGGTGATGGGTTAATTGTCCGCTGTCGCTGGGCTGTTCAGGCAACTTCGTACGGCGATCTGGATAAATCATTTAATATGAAGTGTTAAGGTGATGAGAGCACTAATTTGGGGTACTCTCTTTTGGAATGTTTGTACTACATGTCGTCATCTCATTGCTGGCTATAGCTATTGTCTTGAAATAATGGCTCCTTTGACATACACAGTTTCAAATTAGGACGGAGTACTACATATTCGTACGAGTCTTCTCGTGAACCAATATATCCTACTAATATTATAAGCGCGAAAGTTTGTATGTATGGATGTTTGTTCCTCTTTCACGCTGCAACGGAACAACGGATCGACCTGATTTTTTGCATGGGTATAATTCAAGAGCCAGAGAGTGACATAGGCTACTTTTCATTATCATCGCGGGGTGCAGTTAGTACCTAATATAATTATGTTAGTCTATTAGTCATTGGTTTATTTTCAATTGTTCTTTTTTACATTATCAATTTTATTACTTTCTTATCTTCATTATCTTTACTGTTATGAGTACTATGTTAAACATATTATTATTGTAGTTTATTTATCAACATGTCGAAGCATTATTAACTAAATTAATTAAAAAAAAATACTCTATAGATCCATTATGGATCTTAGCATTGGATCTATCGAGAATGATCCATTTTCTCGAGGTTTACGGTGAATAATATATTTTTTTTTTCATTTTTTTAATGTATCAATAGGCTTGCGTTTCACTGCCACCTCATCTGTGGTTAAGCGATGATGCGGTGTACGATGGAGCAAGCTTGCCTAAAACAAACTGATTCACTCGCGACTTATCGGGGAACACCCATTCAGGTTTTGTATTACACAGTCTAGCGGTTCACACAACAAATGTGGAATCTAAGCGCTTCGTACGGATATTCTGAATATCCAACCATGAAGCGGTGTCACCTTTTCGTGCCCGCCCTGGCCGTCCGATAGAAAAATGGGCAGGAGTGAATCAGATCATGCAGATCCGATGCACACTCCGAAATGTATCCGATAAGAAAACCGATGGACTAGCAACTCCTCAACTAGAATATAATTATGTAGATGAATGTATGTAGATGGACTCAACTAGAATATCAACCTATATATTATCATATCCGCAGTGTGTTTCGTTATCGTGTATATACTTTAAAATATGTTTTACTAAATGTCGGCATACAGAACTTGCTAGTAAACTATGTATTTACCCAGATTTGGAAACTGCAGCGTGAGAACTGAGAGACAACGCTTTAGGTAGCATTACTTTTTATTAATTTTTTACAAATTCCAAAATGCGTTTCACAAATGTTTTACAAATTTTAATAAATAATTCAGTTGTACTAAAACTACAAAAAAATACTTAGAGATCTTTGTGGTCTCTCAGTCCACACACACACATAAGATATTCAATATCATCTTGCTCTACATAACCACATACTCTACCTGATGCTGCGGAATTTAGGGATTTATTTATTATTATTTTAGGGAATACCTGCAGCATCAGGTATTCCGCTATTATTGGTTTATTCAGGTATTAAAATACATATAATAAACATACATATACTTTATAGTTGTTTATGTGCTAACATTCAACACTCTTCGAGTTTTACGAAAAACTTATATACCTAGTAATACCTATAAAAAAAACTGGTTAGTGTTTGCGTCACGAACTTTTTTACTGATGAGACATTCCAATTCGTGACTCAGAGCAAATTATCCATATTGTCACCCTCCGTCAGATTAGTAACCAAACATCACGGGGGTTGCAGTCAAAGCTACTGCGTGACTCACGACAGAAATATTCTTGAAGAGCACTTAATTATATGAGTAACATTTGTTACGTCTTTCTATGCCCTGAAAGATTGTCTGTTGACTGACGTATGAATGACGAATCGGAAAAACTTTATGCTAAAGATTAGCGGGGCTTTGGATCTTGAAAGCGTTGCTATTTTGAGTTTTACATCTTTTCTGGAATATATTTTAAAGATGCTCAGATTTGGAATACTTTCTTGAAGGCTTGGACTTCTTACTAGATATATTTTATTCTAAATATGTACTCCACCGTATTTATGTAGTATTTTGTATGCAGTGGAGGGGCGTGCACTTTTTTTAATTTATTTTTAATTGAATTAACACGGGAAATAAAGAAATTGCTAATATGTGTCTAACACAAGTTCCTTAGCAGCAAACTTAAAAGGTTTCACGAGAAAATCTTTGCACACGCTGGCTTTCTAAAACAGGGTTCAGTTAGTAACCAGATGAGACTCTGTTTCCTCGAACATGCGCTGTTCCGTCTCACCTTATTCCCGGAATACTCTACATCACGGCTCTAACTTATTTTTGCAAAGATTTGTTACATTGTTCCGCTGAAATTCGACTGAGAACGGATAAATCATTGCAAATTAGAGTCGAACATAATTTGGCGCGGGACAACGTGTCGTTTCAAGTTCATTGAAAGCTTCAAGGAAGTTCAGCGTTCAAGGAAAAAGGGTGTGAATCTAATTTTTATTTTACAAATTTGCTGAACTCTCGTAATAGATGAGGAAAATGTATTGGTGGCGCGTTCAGTGGGTTTTGAGCATACATTTAATAGCACATCCGTATAGTACAAAATCCACGAAAAAAATTGTACTGATTTTACCTATACAGGATGTAACAGAAAGGTGTAATTACTCAAACTGAACAACTTGTAGAACACAAGTTTGCTAAATTCAAGTAAAATGGATCCCATGATAGGTCATTTTGTTTGAGGACACATTTTTTTCACTTTGAACGGTAGGTTAACCCCCTAAGTATTACTACACATTTCTGTTACACGTTGGATAGATACATTTTTTCACTTTGAACGGTAGGTTAACCCCCTAAGTATTACTACGCATTTCTGTTACACGTTGGATAGATACATTTTTTCACTTTGAACGGTAGGTTAACCCCCTAAGTATTACTACACATTTCTGTTACACGTTGGATAGATACATTTTTAGATTCAATTAACGAAAATCCAATGTCATAAAAACTGTCAGATTTAGTTTGCAATACTGCACATAAATGTAAAGTAAGTACCTAATATTATTACTTAACAGTTATTTTGGGTTTGATCTATCTTTAGTTTTGGCCTTTTTGAGCGCTGACCCAATATCCATTGTTTCAAAATATCTTTGGAGCAAGAGATTTCATTGTGCTAAAATTTCAAAAGTGAAAACCGTGGCAATAAATTAACGACTTATCTAAGAAAAATATGAATGATCCCAAGAGTCCAGGAAAAATATGAATTTTTTGGGTCATCTTATATTTCCTAGTAAACCTATTCTAGGATTAGGTAGAACTCTGCTCATTCGTACCTGTCGGCTTTGATGTAGACATCACTCCGTGTTATAAGTAGTGCAAACTACCACGTAATAGCGAAAAATACAATAAAATGTTCCGTTTCGAAAACCAGGATGTCTGACTCATAGGAATCAGGGTCACGAATCTGCACACATAAAATTATGTCACTTCTTTTCATAGAAGAGAACGTAGACGACAGGCGTCTCAATAAGAATACCTACAGCTTACAGATCTACGAACGAGCCGTAGAGTCGTACCGTCGTAGAGCTGTTGCATTAGGTATACCATTAAATCTTCGCGGCGAGAACCTTGCAGGCTTTGTTTAGCCATATTACAAGAGCAAAATCAAAATAACACCGCTGTACAAGCCGTTAATTCGCACCCGAGCGACGTTGGGCGCGCGTCGTCACAACACGGCGACAAAATGTGATACGTTGTCCTGTAATGCAATGTAAACAAATGAGTGTATATCGAAATCGGCCGCCGGGAAGTTGGCGGGTTTGGCAAACGTTGGCGTGACGTCGGCGGTGGCACCGTTGGCACGCACCCGCCAGTTTCAGTGGCAAGAGCGTGTGCGCTGGACCGCCCTCCGCGTTTCCCGCCCGACTGACCGCGAGTGACACTTGAATTTTTGAATTTGGAAACGGCGCGTGCGCTTCAAATTCTTCTTTTTTAAACCGGAAGTGCTTATAATTGAAACAGCCAGTGAGTGGTGTCGTGATTGAGGATATTTTGGAGTCGAATTCGATCGATTGTGTGACTTGCAAGCTAGCGGTTTGTTTTGATTAGTGTCCAGTTACACGTTGGTGACACCCGGAGGAAAATTTCAACGGAGCTGTGGTAATTTTTTTATTCACTCTACTATTATTTTTAGTATAAGATGCACGACTAACGAGATTTTTTTTATGGAATACTTTTCCTAACTTAATTAGTGTGCTAGACATAGACATAGACATATATTTATTGATAATTTGATACTTATTGCTAGTTTGGTACTTTTCTGGTGATGAACAAAATATCTAAGTATATTTGCCATCAGGGAGCCCGTCTGCTTGTTTGCCACCTATGGCATATAAAAAACACCCGAGGCGTAGCTGAGGCTCACATAGGTGACCTACACACACCTAACGTGAATCAATGCATAAGGCTTGCTTATTACTTTTCTTGAGCATAGGAAGGATAATTGCGAAAATGTCTCAATAATAACTAATGTATGCAAGCATGTTTCAGGGAACATACCTTCCCTTTCTCTGTAAATTGGTAACTATTGTATTGTAGATGCCTAAATGAAAGTCAGGAAAATACAAAAGTAAATGCAAAGTCAAGTCTATCCAGTAGGTAGGCAACAGGGACCTAGTAAAATATTAATCACGCGTAATATTTGTTATAAATATTTTTATTGCTTTTCCGGTAGAGTTCCACGTTACGACTTGATATCTTTGCGTCATGGAATCATTGCATCGTTATTGTTTATTCCGAATTTGAATCGTCTTGCAGCTTCAGTAGACATAACAACATTTTAACAACAGAAACAGTAATCTGATAAGGAACCTAAGTACTTAACTAAGATTAAAAAAGGCATCTATTCGATCTTTCTTGCCTCACACCTGCAAAATGTGGAATGAGCTACCCAACGTGGTGTTTCGAGAAGCTACAACATGGGGTTCTTCAAAAGGCGAGTTAATAGAGTCCCAACGTATTTGTAATGCCTCTGGTGTTACAAGTATCTATAGCCGACGGTGACTGCTTACCACCAGGCGGCCCGTCTGCTTGTTTGACACCTACGACATTAAAAAAAACTATTACAATACCTACTCAATAATTTATTGCATATTATGAAATTCACATATTATTATAGATGTTAGGTAGAATGTTTAGGCAAGTATCACATAATGACCCTAATTGGTTAATAGATATAGTTCTTTCTGTATAAGATTTTCTGCAATAACTTTACAATAGGTCCTTACTATCTGTCAAGACACGATGGAAGGTAACTTTCAGTTGCAATCAAAATAAGCACAATACTTGATTAACAAGCCAAACTAAAAATAAAACTTTTTTTTTCCAAATTTCGTTCACCATCAACGAAATGTTTTTTTATTTTTTTCGCGATAACTATCGCGGTTGTAAAGTGCTTTTTATGATGCTGAGTACAATAACTTCCTGTGGACTTAGTACCACCGTGTATACGACTACGTAAATATCTCTTCCTTTTTCTATTACAAAAAGCAATTTCATTAATTTTCATTTACACGCGTAGGTTAGTAAGTGTCAAGGCGGTTCATGGTCGCCCAAAAATTCCATCCGAGAGCCAATAGGAGTTACCCTACAATAAATCACTCAGGACAGAGTTATTGCAAACTTGTTGTAGATATCACACAAGTATTTGAGACACCTCGCGTAATGCCGATCCAAGGACGCCAACTGGGAAATGACAATATACGAAAATAACTACAAAACTATCGGTCGAAATTCGCTAGCTCTACGTGGTTTGCACGAGGTACCCTCTATCTGTATGTAGTTAGAATTCAGTTTAATCTCAAAAATTAAGTTGTTTAACCTTATAAAACCCCGCATACATCATCGTATCATCATAAGGCACGCAAGGCAAAAAAATAAAAAAAACATAAAAGAAAAAAAAAAACATTTCTGTTTGACATAATTTACTTCAGTCAGGACTATTACGTTTTTTTATAATTTTTTATAGAGTAAGTGGCAAACAAGCTACGGGCCACCTGATGGTAAGTGGTTACCGCTGCCTATAGACACCTACATTACCCGGGGCATTGTCAGTGCGTTGCCTACCTTTGAGGACTATTCACTAGCACTAGTCCTGACTTTGTAATAATAATAATAATAAATATTTGGGACATTTTTGCACACACGGTCATCTGACCCCAAACTAAGCAAAGCTTGTGATATGGCTGCCAGAGACTGATATACATACATATATAGTTTTAAATACGTACTTAAATAGATATTAACACCCAGATATAGAACAAACACAAATGTTCATCACACAAATGTTTGTCCTACGTGGGAATCGAACCCACGCCCTCAGGCTCAGAAGGTAGGTTCACTACCAACTGGACCAACGGGCTAACTCATAGACACAGGGTACATAGGGTACACTTTTCTGTACTCAAAGTGGAATAGACCTCATATTATAGCATGGGCTTGACAAGGAATATAAAATCATTGCAACGAATATTTTACTTTGTACATTTTTGTGTACAATGGTTTTTTATGAGTACAAAAAAATTTGAGCCCTGGGTCTATGGAGGAAAAGAAAATGTAAAAAATAAGTAATTCAAAGAAAAGCATAAAGTAGCTAATCAATCAATTTATATAATTTATAATAAAATAATTAATAAAATCAATTTGGTTGAGTTAGTAATATACTAGCGCCACGCGGGTTTGCTCGTGATTTTTAATATTTTTCGCATATGTACGAGGACTCAGCGACAAATTTTCACACATTTTTGATTCGGAAGAGAAAACATAATCGAAGAGTAATTTTTTTTGTTTTCTTTTGTTATCCTTCTATTTAATGTCGGGTTTTTAAAAGTTTATTTTCTTCACCCCGGAATCAAAACACCAGGACGATATCGATGACTGAAATAGACTGTGGTAGGTACAAGAATTTCGCAGTTGTTGAACTTTTGATAAAAATGCCGGCAAGGTCGTCTGCAGGTTGAGCTCGCCTGTAGGCATCAAGCCTGATTTAGGCCAGGTGCGTTCTCACCCACCACGCCTCCTTACCTCCTTATCTCCCTTATTCGTTTAATCTATGTGACTATATAAGAAAACTGCAGCGGCTAAATATCATCGTCTCAGATTTAAAGGCAATAACTCGTGCAGCTAACATCTTTTTTCATCTCCGCCAAATCGCCATTTGGTTTAACAAAAAAGAACACTTCACCATAGAATAAACAGGCGTCGGGATCAAAGAAAAGCAGTTATAAAGTTGGTTTGTTTTAGATTTAATGGTCGTTGGCTGAAGAAGCGAGCAGTGATTTAGTGTCAGACGTTTCTTATCGAAAATTAATCCCTTTCTGTGAAAAATCGCTTGGAAAGATGTGGGTTAGTTATGATTGTGGTCGCGGGGTTACGGGCTTAGTAAAATGATCTAGTGGCCTCGGAAACTGCGTATGTACTGAATTTAAATAATGTATGTACTTAGCTTTTGACCGTGGCATTGCTTACGTTGTGAACATAGTCGAGGAAGATAGACTCTCTTGACACGCAAGGGTCTATTAGCTAACTATCAACGAAAGTTCTTACAAATATACAAAGTAACAAATTTTACCTCTTTATAATACCACCACCACGCACCACGCGGTATTGCTCACGTTGAAATTCTTTCACCCTACAATTTCCAGGACAATAAATTAAGTATCCTATATTAGGTACTACTCTCCAGTCCTAAATGCAAAAAAGGATCATTCCACAAACCCTCTTATACAATCTCTTGCGAAGGAGATTTTAGGAATTTTTGTCCAGAAATACCCTTTCAAATTCAAATTTAAAATCAGTTATTTCGGGCTAGGCGACCCATACCATAATTAACAAAATCACACAAAATATAAAATAAAATAAAGTCAGAATAATCAAATTAAATTAAACATAACACACAAATACATTTTCAAATTGTAATCAATTTGAAAATGTATTTGTGTGATTATGTTTTTGTGTTTTTTGTTAATAATGTCAGGTACTTACAATCACTAGTACTTTCTCTCCGGCATTGGTACCGGTACATGTCTCTCACAACAATGCCGGAGGAAACTTTGCCACGCCCATCCGTTGCTCTGTTGCTGAGTGAAAGATAAAAAACACATAAACACAACTTACACATAAACATGCTTTCGCAATATTGGTATGAACTTATGGAGGTAGTGTACTCACCCGCGTAGTGATGAAAAATGGTGATGATAATGATGAAAAGTAGCCTATGTCACTCTCTGGCTCTTGAACTATACCCACAAAAAAATCAGGTCGATCCGTTGTTCCGTTGCAGCGTGAAAGAGGAACAAACATACATCCATACATCATACAAACTTTCGCGTTTATAATATTAGTAGGATATGCCGTAGAAGTGGAAGATTGTAAACTAACGAAAATTGTGTGGGCCTTGTAAGTGGGAGATTGCGGTTACCTTTGAAGTATTTTACAGTATTTCGTATATTATTGTTGATGCCGATTGTTGATAGATACTAGAACAAGCCTCCAGATGTTCCAAAAACTCTAGCACTAACTAACGTCTCTATAATCTGTCCATTATGTCAATCGCTTTTTGACAGCTCATACAAATTTGACGACATAACCTTGTAAAGCGTCTAGCAAATTATGTTCCATACAAATATAAATACCTACGTTTGATCTAGCATTACTTCTTTGCAAGGTTACATCAACTTGAACCAAGTTAACCAATATTCTGACCAACGTGGGCCTTTATGAGTTTCCTACGCGTAAATAATGGTACAAATCAGAAATAGACAGTATACTTAACTACCAACTTTTCGTAGAACGCTCTGAGACTCGACGGAGTGACGATATACGAATTGGCAGTGGCTGGAAGCAAAAAAGCGAAAATCAGTTGAGTGAGTGGCGAGATTCGGGGAAAGCTAGAATAGGATTGCAAAATCCGATATCTGCATGGTACAGCATTGTTTTCAAAAGACATCGTTCTAAGTGACGTTCTTTGGAAGACGCTTATGGCCAGCAGTGGGATAAGATCTGATTATAATGATGTATCTACCTACTGACCTACCCTCCGTCTCTGATCTTTATTCAGTGGCTTGAGTTAAGTATGAGAATAATAATTTACAAGTCGGTTATAAAAAAAAATAACTTGACTGCTAAATGTAGCCTATCAAATTCTGGACATGCAGACGAATCTAACGACACCTAACACGTCAAAATCGGTCAAGCATTTTAGGTCATATATATAGGATAGTAATTTAGAAACAACGGCAACGTATTTATGACTCCACTGGTGTTACAAATATAGGCAACGGTGATCGCTTAGTCGGCCCGTTGGCTTGTTTGCCACATATAGCATAAAAAGAAAAAGACATTCTAGGCAGTAGCACTCAGCAGTGGGTCGATACAGGCTGATGATGATGATGTGTTTTTCTGCGTAATCCCGCGCCTGAGGGACTGACATAGCCACTGATCATCCAGTAGGTAAACTGCCAAAAGGCGGACTAATCCCCAAACGCTCTATTTCGAAGCTCAATGCAGCTTGCGCCAATAAATATCAACAAACGACTAATGGGCGGTATTATGAACGGCTCTGGACAGCGGCGTCTGGGCCGTAGCTAGAATTTTCTTTAGTGGGGCAAAATTGTATAGATCATCGTTCATAATTTTTATTTTGACTACTATTATACGTTATTGGACTACTTAACGTAGGCCTTCCTGGAAGAGTGGCAGACTCGCATAGGGCAACTATTTTAAGTTATTTAAGTTTTCAAAACTTTAATAACTTAAAAAAGTTGCAAGGAAGAGTCTTCCTTGCAACTTTTTTAAGCTATCCGGACAACCGAATATAGTGATAACAAAGTAATACAATAAGTTTGGAAAAGTAGAACTTAAAAATAATAAAAGTTTTATCAGTTCTGTTGTAGAATGTGAATAGCTCCGATTTTTTTGAAACCCCAGTTCTGACAACCCCTAGTCTTGAACAGGTTGGCAGTGGTAGGGCTCTCTTACACAGTCCGTCTGAGGAATAACCTGTGTCAGATATTTAACCACCTAGCAGTAGTGTGCAAACATTATTGTGTTAAATACCTTCCAGTGCAGTGTTCAATAAAAAACACAATACTCGGTAAAAATAAAGCGTTTTTTTTACACCCGTACTTTTTTTTTTGTTTCTTGCCCTTTGTTTTTATGAACTAGTGGGGGTAAGCGGCCACCTTACCCCACCGTAGCTACGTCCATTTTGGTGGCGCTGCCGTCACGCTCATCATCTGTCATTGATTGGCTAAATATAGCCGCTGGAGTGTCTTCTCTAGATTTTCTAACTCTTGTCCGTCTGTTACTGTGGGAATCTGAGAGTTCTTCACAGAAGAGTCTTTGGAATAACAGTAGAAATCGGAACGTATTCTTAGCTTAATATTTTGTTTATGTTTAACATATTATTATTATCCAAAACCGTCCTTATCTCACAGTTGGACAATAAAATAAACCTAAGTACCTATCTTATTTCCATTCGTTTATTTGATCTTCTCTAATAAAAAAAACATGTTTTAATATTTTACTGAAGTATATTAGATTACTGTTTCAAAAACCTAGCGAAAGTGATATGGTTTTTTAATCAGCTTTTAACAATGTTATTTCAGCCATCTTTCTTTTTAACATCAGACCGTTTGACTGCAATCTACTGATGAAACGCGATGATGCGGCCAAAAATGCAAGCACGTTTGCCTAGAAAAACCATACTAAACTTATAATTGAACACTCAACAAGATTGTAACATTTGTAACACTGCGGAAACACGCAGCTCTTACTATAAAATAGCGATAGAAGATACGATAAAATTAAATTATAATTAGAATATTAATATCGATCTTTTAGGTTTAGTTAGAAAGTAGCATCCTAGGTTTCGTTTGTTTGCATTCCATTTCAAATAAGTATTACCTAACCTATCGCATTAAATATTTATTGTAAAACAACTTCATCCTAAGTTAAGTTTAAATAGTAGATAATTATCATGTAATAGATATAATAAACTTAATTATTGGTGTATCTATTAGATTTAAGTATATTTAATGTCTGTGGTCTGGTTTGTGACCAGCCACAACATTAACCATTGCTGCACCCTTTATGCAGGGTATATTACACAATGTACTCTAAAACTTAGTTTTAGAAGAAGAAAGTGTACATATGTATTTGCAAAAAAGAATAAAGAATAAAATTGTTTCGAATTCATGTCCTCCCAGGACATAGTTCATCTATTAACTATATCAAATAGTTCATCTATTATAACAAAACTAACTTATACAAAAACTTTCAACAAGTTCAAAATTTTCAACAATGTGAATTTGCATAGATATTGACAAAAAATGGACTGCGGTTTTCGTAGATTTAGACAGACTCAACGACAAAGTCGAGATACAAAGCACTGCATATTATGAATAGGTGAGCGTTACTTGTTTTAATGTCTCTATAATTTCATATACAACAAAATTGCGCCAGTTTTATGTCGCAGCATTTCACGATGTAAATGAAGCAACCGAGCCCCGATTGAAATGTGCACCGTTTGATGCGTCTTTGATCTCGAAACTGGGATAAGGACGCTCACTCGTTCGTACTATAGCTGCACGATTACGCAATACCATCAAGATAACTTGATGGTTTGATCGAAGGGCTTCGTTTCCATAGCCAACGTTACCTTATCTTGTTCGATATCACCTCTCCGTAGATAGGTTCACTGCTCAGATCATTCGAACAAGGGAGATATGAAAAGGTTGCGTGGCGGGTGGAAAGCATCCAGTCTAAAAGAGTCTGGATGGCTTTAGTGGACCTCACCCTGCAGACGAACTTGCCGCCCTTTTTTGCATGTGTACTATTAGCTAGTTTATTAATGTCTCTGCAAATACCTGTGAAAAATTTGTGAGCCGTACTTACCGTTAGCAATATAGTGATTTTTAGGGTTCCGTACCCAAAGGGTAAAAACGGGACCCTATTACCAAGCCTACGATGTGTGTCTGTCTGTCCGTCTGTATCTTTCGAATTGTAATAGAAATGTTCACAGAATATGTAATGTAATGTAATAGGTATGCACGTATTTTATATATTTTCTAAACTTTTTTTATTATTGTTGAAAGGTAGCTGAAGTTCTCCATTTTGGCCATAAAAACCTCTTGCGCTCGCATTCAAACAAATTACATTCAACAACATCGTATACGTGTATGGATTGTTTTTGCTCAAATCTGGTACAGTTTATGTTACAGCGGCAATAGTCTCAGTTTGTTTAGCAGTCTGTGTATTAAAGAGAGTTGTAAAGATCTCTGTAGTCCACGGACATTCAACAGTATAGACCCCGCGAGTTCACCTACTTTCTTATCTATGGCCTGAATGTCTTAAGTTGGACCAATGTTCCGACTACCACGCCGCATAGATCAGTTCAGTCTCCGTCGTCTTAGCAGTAGTTAACACGACAGATGTCAATACAAAAAATGCTGAATTGCACTATCATCTTTATCATCATTATAAGCCTGTTATGTTCCCATTGCTGTAATATAGGCCTTCTCTCAGAGAGAGAGAGAGAGAGAGGATGGGTCATCCACCATGCTGGTCATACCGTCTCCTGTTTAGGTGATTGTGAAAAATCACGCGAACGTGAACCTTGACCCTATATGGTTTGCGGTCGTGCAATTTTTCGCAATCACCTAAATTGAATCGCTTAGAACAGGTGACGGTACGGCCCCAGTGTCATAAATTGTGCTATAGCAAACGGTAAAAAGGAGATAAGGCATTTAACCTAGCAGGTTGACGATGATGAAGAAACTCTAAAAACTCTTCGATAGCAGCTGGGCGTGCAAATGGAGATAAACTACTAAATTGCTCTCATGATTATCGCGGCTCATGATATGATATGAAATGCGGCGCGCTGGGTGTTCAATCACGTGGCCGCGGTATCTATTGTGGTAAAGCTCTGTGTAGTAGTCTCTGCTTGGTGGGTAATGGGTTCAGTACACCATGGGTCTCACGAAACTGGGTTTGTTTGGGTGTTAAAGTAGATGTGTTATTTTTGTATCCATCTCTCTGTTACGTTACGAGTTAGAAGGGTTAATGAATTACTTACCGCATATTTTATATTTTTGTCGTCGTGGTGTAATAGAAAGTTCTCGAATTTAGCAAAATGTTCTATAAGTTGTTCTTTTTGATGGGTAGATCAAACCCTTAAGTATTACTTACACCTTTCTGTTACACCTTGCAAAAAGGGTGTACTAAGGCTAAAAGGGTCCATAGTGCCCGTCATTAAGAGCAACTTTTACTTTGGGACCGACCCTAAAATCACGAATAAATGTCACGTGATTTCAGCTTTTGTCCCGTAGTAAAAGTTGTTCATAATTGATTGTCATAATTTAATTGTTTTTTTTATTTTTTTATTAATTAATAGGCTTGCGTTTGACCCACAGAAGAGAAAAAAAATTCGTTTAATCTTTTCTGTGGTTTGACCACTATCACGCCTGATGTTAAGCGATGATGCGGTCTACGTTGGAGCACGCTTGTTGTTGGTTGGTCTACGTTGGTTACTTAATTGATTGTTGTGACATTATTTAATTTTATATTTTGTATGATTTTATTATTGTCAAATTATGTATTTATGGTATGGGTGTTATAGCCTGAAATAAATGAATTAGAATTTGAATAGTACACCGTTTTCGCGTAACCCACTATGCATTTCCGGCTATAGGTAAGTCTTTTTGGGTTTTTATAATGTGTATTTAGAAAGGTGGAGATAAAAAAATCTTTGTTGTATAGTTCGAAATTATGGTTTCGTAATCTTTGAACAAGATAGCTGTCAAATATTTGACTCAATGTTAAGACATACACATAGACATCATTTATTTGTGGCAAAAAAATACAATTGCGGTATACGATAGAGAACGCTTGTGTAAAAGAAACCAATTATAGAATAGTTTGACATTTTGAGAAGTAATCACATCAGTAATCTTTATGGCTCACATGGTTTATGAAAATCTCTAACATTAAACCAAAAGCTGAAAATAACATCGCATTACAAGATGATTTGTTCAATCAATTAACATAACATTGTGATATCAACAAGCCATCAACAATACCGATCAATGGAACAGACGTAACGACGTGGCGCCACGAGACTACGCCAAGCCACGGCGTGATGGCAATAATTGATAGACAACCATGTGGCGTATGCAGAATTCTTAAATAACAGTATCTTGAATGATTGAACTAGTTCATGTCCTAGTCAAATAATGGTGTAGTACAATGAGCGAATATAAATAGGCATGATGACTAATATTTTTTTATTACCTCATAAAAAAGCTGATCATAAATAGAGCACATCAACAAAAACAAAATTAAAATTAGTTCAAAAATAAACAAGATATAAGCATTTTAATTTAATTTAATTTCATGCTAGACAGAGAGCGCACTATACTAAGCCGTGACGTCACAGCTCAGGAACGCCATACAAATTCTATACTAACACACGCTTTGCGAGAAAGGGATAGAACATCCCCTCTCTATCCCCACCTAAAACTTTAAATACTCATATCTCAGAGATTTATCAGCCAATTCAAATAATTTTTCAGTATGTGTAATGTATTTACTTATATTCATCGCTAAGCCGGGTATTTGTAATAAATTAAACATTAGGAATCATGCCTATTCACATTATACTTAGGTGTCAAAAACACTGATAATACTGAGTGGGCGAAAGAGGTAAGTTCATCAAGAAGTGAAAAAAAACTTTGGACTTTTACATAAAAATCCTTCGATCTATTGGTATTCGATACGATGGAGTTTCTCGCAGCAGCATGCGTCGTAATAACGTTTTTTGCCACAACGTAGGGCTCCCATCGAAACGTCTTAAACGCAAAGCGATAAAGGTAGGTACGATATTGACATCGTACCAATCTCAGGTAATTTAAACAAATGATGTGAGGTATCAATAGTACTAAAGCCGGATCTCCTGCGCCAAAAATCTAACAAAACGTTTAGCTAAAGCATCGGTGTTATTATTATGGATAATCCGTTTGTGATTCGGATTATGATAACGATCGAGCATCATCTCGTTCCATTTACTTACTCGCTCCACGCGCGTGAGCGAGATGGCGAGCGATCGCGATCACATTTTTAATCACTACGGACATCCGTAATAAGCATTGATTAAAAAGCTCATTGGTAATAAGCCCAATGTTTGATAAACATATTTTGTTAGATTTTGGACGCAGGAACGCCTGCTTTAGTTCTACTTATACTGTCTCCTCTCCTCTCTTTCAACTTTGTTCTCGTGAGACGGTCTTTTTATATAAATAATAGAAATGTAGAATATGCATGCCTCTTGCTTGTGAAAATTCCAGTAAAGATGTGAACGTGTCAGTCACGATATCCTTTTCACAGAGTCGTGTTATTTTTACCGTTTTGTAATAAGCATGGCCTAGTCACGTTCTAAGTATTATATCTATATGGAGCCATTTAGAAAGGTGCATATTTGCTATAATTTTGTGTTGAAATATCTACTGTTACCTTCTAAGGTTCTGTGCGACTCCTGTAACAATATTTTTAGTAAGTACTTAGTTTCTATTAATGTATGGCTTGGCGGAGTACATTTTAGTATTTATAAATTTTTCGTATTTTCCCTCGATAAGGCAGCTGCTTTTGAGAAACAGAAATAGTATATGTCTCTTGTGGCTTAAAGCAAAAACTGCAAGGACGGCTCACTTACAAATTTTTTACTCACACTTGGACTAACTAATAGTCCACATGCAAAGAAAGAGGGTGGCAATGTTGAGCTTGATTTTTAACCTTAATTTTTTTTAATGTAGACTAGGAAAGTAATGTATCTATCTTTGTTTTGCCACCAGCCACCAGCTCGCCTGATGGTAAGCGACGGTGTAGCCAAGGATGGAGTACGTTGAACTAGAAAAAAAATTATTCACTCTAGCCTTGAAGATGCCTTGATTGTAGTTCTCTAGAAACAGGAGGACGGCAGGGAGTTCTATTCTTGGGCAGTACGTATCATAAATGACGACCCAAATCGTTGTGTTCGAATTTTTTGTATGTCCACGAAGAAGGGTGGTGTAGGTATATCTCCCTTGTTTGTCTGATCTGAGGCTACACTAGTGTCAGTGCTCCAAATGGACCGGAACGCACCGGAACGCCGTTTCGGTTTATTAAATCACCGTTTCGTTTCGTAAAAGTTCCCCTCATATCGTTCTGGTTCGGTAAAAAACCTAGGCAGGTACCAAACCTTTACTTTGTTTGGAAATACTCGGAAAAAGCGGAAAATGTAGCCTGTCACTCTATGGACGTAAAGAGGAATCCAACGACACCTCGTTTCGTCAAAAACGGTCAAGCCATTTAGGCTACAGGAGCTTAGTACTTACTACAGGAACCCAGAAACATACTTACATACAACCCAAAACATTACCCTCCTTCTTGGACAGTCGGTTAAAAGTTCGCAAGGTTTGAAGGGAAAAATGCGTTCCGGTTCGTGAGTAAGGCCAATCAAAGACTACTATATATATACGGAGAAGGCCAATTCGACCACTGACTAGTGTAAGTACAGCATGACGTCTCGCGTCAGCAAAGACTTTCTATATTAGCTTTACTTACCTAGTCTATGCGCTTCAGTTATAGTGCTAACAGACGCTCGTACGCGGCTGACCTCAAACGCCGTCTGAACAATGGGAGAGAAAGAGAGAGAAATATGATATTCTCACTCTTTCTCTCCCTTTGGTTGGACGGCTGTCCGTCAGCCGCGTTCGAGCGTCTGTTAGCACTATAACTGTATACGCCAAACGCAGTGTCCGCTCGGTCCGGACACCTATGTTTTGTAAACACGCGCCCGTGTCGGTGACTGCCCTAGTCGCGGAGCTGTTACTATCTACTTCAGATATATCAGGATTTTAATGGTGTAGATACAATTTATTGTATTAGTACACTTTTCTCAATAATTCGTCAAGGTGGCAACTCAACGATTTGTTTTCACACATTATTAACCCAACTAAATTCGAAAAGTCGAACAGTTTCACATATAGGTACCTACCGGGTTACGCGGAAAAGGTGTATTAAGCTTAAAGAGGGTTCAAAGTAAGAAAACTGTCATTGATATGTGCACTCGACAAATGGAACAGCTGATTTTTTCGTTCGTCCGTTCGATTTTTTTCTTTATTTCATTGTTGGGCCCATAGTAAAAGTTGTTCATAATGATGGGTACCATGGATCCCTTTCGGCTTAGTACACTCTTTCTGCGTAACCCTGTATTTTTTTTCCCGCTATTTCATGCTCGGTTCCCATAGTAAAAGTTATTCATAGTAATGATGACCCATTACCCTGTCTTGCTCATGGCTTACATTATCTATACTCTTACTTTTGCTGACTCGGTACATTTGAAAAAGTTCCATAGGCCCGGTCCTCACGAATAGTATGTATACTTACGTCAATGTTTTGACGGCTAACGGCATGGATGTTTAGTAAAGAATTACGGAAGACCAGCGCCGTTTGACAACAAACGGCATTATGCTGAGCTGGGGCCGGTTTGTGGCAAAAATCCAACGTCAATCGTTTTTTAGTTTTAAATTTGTGTGTAGTTCTAAGGGTGTTTGTGTGTGGATTTTTGTTACAAATAAAATATTGTCTATTGTCTATTGAATCGTACGTAAGACACGGAACATATTTAGTCCCAGGAAAATGCAAGAGCGTTTGTAAAATGCGAGTGAAAGTGATCGGTACAGTAAGTTTTATATTTTATTTGTGTATAGGCCATCATAATTTTACGAAGTGTCCGCTGGAAGCAAGGGTATTTAGCGGACAGGAGGCCGTTTCTCTCTCACACAATAATAACACTCTAGTACATTTATATATTTTATCACTACACACTTCTGAAAATTACAATAGCCACGCGACTTGACCCACATTATTCCATGTTTTTGACCTTCATTTTCAAAATCGAAATTGAGAATTAAGATCGAGGTTGTACAAGGTACCTACCATCCCCTCATTGTGTTGGAAACGTGGAAGATATTTCATATTCAATCGTAGAAGCCATAGAAAACCTGATATCGGACTACCTCAGGCCGCCTCGTGAGGCCTATGTCGAATAGGGGCCAATCATTGAAGTCGACTTAAAAAAGTTAAAAAATGAAAATATCTTAACATATCTCAATACATTTGCGAATAAACGGATGATGATGATGTTTGATTTCCATGGCCGAGAATTAAGATCGAAACGACCCGGGTGCAAATTTCTCATGTCGATGGAAACGCGGACAACATTTCATATCCAGTCGTAGAAACCATAGAAAACCACCAATCCAATATTTTTCGACCCAAAGAGTACGTGCGTTTCACCTATTATTGTAGGGCTGCTGCAAGAATGCGTCTGACACCTGTCATAACATGCCATAACATTGTAAAAAGCTGAACGAAAACAGTAAATTCTGATCAATTTTATTAGATTTTTAAACGTAAGATTGTAGTATAGTACAACCTGTAGTACCTACTACAATACCATATTAAAATAAAATATTTGCATTAAAAAAAATACAATGTTATTGCAGCTGTAACGCATATTTTCAGCGGCCGCACTACAGTCTTAAAAAGGGACAAACGGTCTTAAATTATTAATTAACAATTTATTGATTATTATGAACCATTAACACGAAGAAGAGAAATATGTTAAATTCATATGATTATTTACGGAATATATAAATAAATAATAAAATAAATAAATATTTTGGGACATTTTTGCACACACAGTCATCTGACCCCAAACTAAGCAAAGCTTGTGATATGGCTGCCAGAGACTGATATACATACATATATAGTTTTAAATACATACTTAAAGTGATAGTTAAAAATAGTTATAGTTATATAGCGTGATAGTTTAAAACATATTTTAGAAGTATATTATTTGTACATAAACTCGGTCGATACTTAGCTGGATGAAAACAGGAAGCATTTTTGTAACTTAATAATAGGGTTGCCCTTGACCGCCAACTCGCCTGACGTAAAGATGTGATATTGCCTTGTATTATAATATTATTGTAGTACGATATATCGGCACTAGTTGCAACCTAACATTCAAAGTGATCAGTATTTACAATTTTCATTAAATTTTACAAATGTCACAGCTAAAAATAATGGACCAAGTAATAGTTATTTGTTACACAAGAGTGCAAAGTTGCTTATTAACCGCGTGCTCAATTTTGATGACCGCGCAAGCAAATGATTCTAAAATTTAGAATCCTGAGCGTTAGCGAGGGAATCAAAAGAGCTCGAGGTGAAAAATCTATGCACTCGAGTGCAACACGTAACTTTTCATCCCAACTCAGCGAGGAAATTACTAAATGAAAAAAAAAAACATTTGCTCATTATTAACAGTTTCAGTAAATTCTATTGGCGTCAAATAAACTTCCTCGTCGCTAAGACGAGGAAGTTTATTTGACGCCAATTTTAGGTTAATCACTTAATTGTTTTCAAGTTTCTTGTTTTTAACCTAAGGTTTTAACAATATGACGTGAAAAGAAAATGGCGCGCCCAAAGCAAATTAAAATAAAGTACACCAAGGTTCTGTGTCTGAGTTTTTAACAAATTAAAAAAGGTTGTATGGTAAATTCGGCACCATGGAGGTAGAAGTAAATAGGTTTAATGATGTTTTGAATTCACAAACATAGTGCACACGATGTTCTAAATTCAATTTTACTTTATCCTCTAGCGGATAACGGCTTTTGCACTCAGATATCGAAGAGCAAAAACACTCTTTCCGAAGTGGGGGGATGAAAAAACATTTTATCTACAGGCGTCAATTTAAAGCGTAGAAAGTAATTTTCTTCTAAAACTGGCGATAGTACTGCGGTTGCCATCGCATTTCGTTGGTTCTTAATTCAGTGCTATTGTTTACAGAGTAGTGAGTATAGGTACTGTGGCTAAATGGAATCGAGTTTATACTTCAGGGCTGTCAAAGAGCATTTTTAAAATCAACCAGAAATTCTTAGCATTTGTTTTTTTTTATATTTGTAAATAAAATTGTGCCTGCTTCCGGCGTTTCAGAGAGTCCAAATTATCTACTATAATCTCAACAACAAGTTTTTATGTCACAGTGTATAAATTCCTATCATCGTTTATATATTGTACATTATATAAATATTACATTAACAACCAATAATATTAATCTTAATATTATTCATTAAAATATTTTCTACTGTAGAGCTTGGTCGTAATTTCTGCTCATGGCCACCTATCCAAATACTGTCCGCACTTCCCGTCTGTAGTTTTCTTGCTCGCACACTATTGAATATATTTTATGTATGTACAAAAAAAAAACATTCAGTCAAATTAATAACCTCCTCCTGAAGTCGGTTAATAATATCTACAGAAAAGAGAAGTAAACAAAAAAATACTTTTCTTTTATGTAATAATATCAGAGTATAAAATCAGAGTGAATTTAAAAAAAATACATAAACAGTTTTTCATGCTGCTCATAACATACCAGATATACATTTTCGCTTTGTTAATATTTCATTTAATATCTTTGAAATTGACGAAGTAAAATGGTACCAACCTAAATTGGCTTCTGTTATAATTTCATTTTATTAAAATAAAATATGTTAAAACGATAATTTCTTTATTTGGTACGTTATAATAGATTTGTCAATTTTATTTTTATTTTGCAAGTGTTTTTTATCTGATATTGTGCGAGCGAGATACTGCAGACGGGAGCCTGGTTGAGCTACGCAACCACCAAAAGTGCTACAGTGACCCATCATAGAATGAATGTTCGTAGCAGCGTCGTAGCACCCCTACAGGCGATTTCGGAGAGCTACCGCTGCGTTATAAATCTGGTTGATATGTTCCCGAGTGTTGTTTAGTGTTAAAGCTTGTTTTATTGACGTTTGTACGTACGCCGCGTGTACCGACGGGTTCCATGAGCTTGGTAGTGTTGTAGGCATCTACGTGAAACAGTGAGTGTATTCAGGCCATTTTGATGACAAGTTAGACCGAACGGATGTACTTAATTTACATTTGCTGTACTTTGCTGTGCGACCCCACAGCAAGGTCGCCAAACGATAATAAGAACTTAATAGAAGACAACTAGTGTCCAACAATACCGCAACATGACAGACGGTCCTGGGACAACGACCTAAGACCGTTCATCTTTGTAAAGGCGCATCTCTCTCTCCCTCTCTGAGAGAAGACTTGTGTCATCATTATGGATGATGATGCTAAAAGGTGCGCGACTATGCCGCAGCATCAGTGTTTTTGAAGATTAAAAAAAAAAGTATTTTTTTCTATCTGCTCCACCATTCTACATCAAAACAAAAATTGATCAAAATTTTTAAAGAAAAAACTTTTTTTTTGCGACTTTAGAAAGATGTTAGCTGTGGCCGTTGAGCGCAACTCCGATACTTCGTACAGGCTGACAGGAGGAAATGCACAATATTGCACATTGCACAATATATGACTACAGTAGAGCCATAACGCCAGGCCAGGGTGATTGTGAACTGCATTGTGGACTCTCCCCTCAATGCTAGTGGTAAAGCTGCATCTAATTTTTACACTTTGTACTAAAATCACAGAGCTCGCTTTTTATGTTGCTACTCAAATCTATGACTAAAAACTAGAAAGCATATATTTTAGTCCCATTTCAAAAAAAGAGACGACAGAATAGACTATCGTATTAAGAATCATCTTTTCAGTCTTCATATTATTTTCAACAAGGATATATGCCTCCGACTGAAAAAAATATGTATTTTTTTAGATATAGTTCTCCAAATTGCGTGAAAATTTGATTTTAAATTAATTCTTTTACCATTATCGACATTCGATATAGTTAATAAATATATTTAATTCAGTAATGGCGATATTTTCTAAAAATGACCTCCACAAATATAGAGTTGGCAATCGGCATTTATCTTGCCAGTTCTCATCTGCATCGATTACATCGATGACATAACAGTACAGTCGTGTATTGTTTGTTATCATTCAACAACAGGTTATTATAGCGTATCCAGTCTCATAGAAACAATGTACTAGACAGAGCAAGTTTTTGGTGTGTGTCATCAGCCTGAAGACGTCCACTGCTGAACATAATTATATACTGGGCCTCTTTTTTATCATCATCATCATTTCAGCCATAGAATATTTACTTTTGTATATAGGCCTCCCCCATCGATATCCAAATGGGCCGGTTGGAAGCACTGGATGCAGGCCTCCAGTGATTTCCTGCGGTCTCTTTAAAGTCGTACGCTCATTTTATGGTCTCTTTTTAGGTGTATTTAATTCAATTTTAATGCGATGGATTTCTCGAAATAAAGTTAGGTCTTTTTTAGTATAGAACTTATTGTTTTATATTGTAGAACTTAGCCAATTCTGTCGTAAATTGGAATACAACGCTTGCTTTTGTCATGTAACAAAACGGACGTGATGTCTGCCTGCAAATCCACCTATGGGAGCCAGCGAGCCACCATGACACACCCCTCACGCCATGCCACCGCCACCCAGCCATCTATCCCTACGTTAATTTCAATTTCTGAATAAATGAAGTAACCGCCACTCTGAGTGTTTCATATTTCATCCTGTAACAGAAACTTTTTCTCAGTTGGCTTCTTTTCACAAGTGAATAGATCCATGCATGGTGTATCAGATTCCCTACGATGATGACGAAGTGACAAGTGATGACATGAGAGTGATGGCTGGGGCGCTGTGACGATGACACGCCACGCTACGACACGATGCCTAATAATAACCAGCCTTGCGGAGCCGCCAACAGGCTGACACGCGGGGCAGAGTTCACTCGCGTCGTTTGTGACGACGGTTGTAGGGGACCGTAACAATGGAAGGAAAACTTCCCTTGATAAAATATATTTTATCCGTGTTACCCCAAAAAACAAAAACTAAGTGTTCAGCAAATGTTCCACAAAAATAATAATATTAATTATATACATAAGTAATCAAAAATTTGCAAATTTATCAATTCGTCGTGTATCAAATTCTATACAAAAAAATCACATGTTTAGACGGTGACTATTTAAAAAAATGTTTAAGCCTTGATTAATCATTTATAGTATTTACCTAACAAAACCTATCAATAAGATTTTTTCGTTTAACCTTACAACTCTACTATAGAAATAGGATGATATTATGTCTTTACCGTTCGTTCCAACTGCCAAGTTCTTACGTATTTCTGAAACTCACGAAGCAACGTTTTTTTGTCAGAATGTATTGAAAACCATAGACAGAAAATATCGAATATTTGAGAAATTTTTTTCGGTATCCCCGAAAATGTCGTTGTATTGACTCTACAAAACTAGTTTTACTGCTCAAACTGTGACCTCGTGATCCCTATATTTTACTCATATTTGAACTTCTCAAGAAATGAGTTCGGAAAAAATCGTCGAACAAAAACACATACAAACACCGATCAGTTCCCTTAGAGGTCGGTCAACTATTCCTACTGATATGTGTTGCCACTATGTCGCATATACATGTACTCGTATGACAATCTGCCGCGTCGCCGGCGCAGGCGTGATGCGTGCACTATTTCAATCCTACTCTTGACTTCTCAGAAGTCTATCGTACGGGTATTTATATCACCAGGGCTTCAAGTTGTCACACTTCTATGCCAATGTTGGGATGATGATTGATTCATTTAACTTTTGAAGTCAGATTTGAAATTATAACTATCAACAGGGTTATTTTTAATTCAACTAAAACCTCTCGTAGGCTAAATCACTCGTATCACTACATACCGGATAACTTATGTTCCATGACCTGTATTAATTTGTTTACACATATTTCCAAAAAAATGGCCTTTTAATTACAATAACCTTACGGGGTCTCAAATAAGAATGAATCCCCCGCATTCATAGCAACCCAAGCAAAAATTAAGAGCCGCAACGATCATAAAAAAAACAAGGCAAAAAAAAACGTGTAGATACATTGTATGGAAGGTTACTGGTGAATTAAAAATAACACCCACCTAACCCTAACCCCAGACGACCGCAGGGAAACGTTGGTGCAGGCTGCTTCCAACCGACCTTTTTGGAGATCGATGGGGAGTGGATGTCTTATACCTAGCTGAAATAATATGTTGATTATGATAAAAAATAACCTTGTATATATATTGAGGAAATTAAGGCTGCCTAATTGCCTATATGCTATAAACAAGGTTCTAAGGTTTGTCAGCATTGATTTACATGTTAGAGGAAATATCATATGTTTTTATGATAAAACAACGTACTTAGATAGAAATAGTCTTGGTTTCAAAACAACATGTTTTTAAGAAACGAGTTCAAAATAATAACAGCTTAAGATAAATCCCTTCAACACTCTCGAGATTCATGTGCGGATGATTCAAATGCAAGACCAAAAGGACAATCGCGGATACGAGTCGGCTAAACTCGCGCGCCGCTAAATATAACCGCAGCTGCATCTAATGGTACTGACAAGGGAAAACTCGCTTCTCAAAAATAAACCTCTGTTTTTCTTTGAATGTGCTGATTGTTCTAAGTAGGAGATGAAACTAGTACAATGTAACACAAGTATTTTTTAACTTATTTAAACCCCCTATAAAGAGCTGATAATTTTTCCTGAATCATACCTAAGAACACTTTTGGAGATCGATGGGGGAGGCCTAGCTATGTCCAGCAGTTGACGTCCTATGACTGAAATGATGATGATGAGTACAATTAGCAGTTTGTGTGTGTGTTTTGTGTCGTATTGTAGTATCGATATTTTTCCTTCTTGATAGATATTGATGTCGTAGTTTTCAAAGGTTCTATTCTATCACTTGTGACCCTCAGTGTACTTCCACGCGATTTTCAATTTGGCGTGTTGGCGTCACGCCCGGAGAGTGATTTACTTGCGGGACGCATCACAAGCGGACACTGATGTACACCGATACACACTCGTGTACACACGTACTCATGTACACTGTGATGTACTGCCGGCGGGTGGCCGTGATCCTGGAGTACTTCTGTACAGCACCACAAGTAGGAGAAGTTGTATTAAAAATATGCATACGTAGGTACGCCATTGCACATTAAACTTCGTACATTTTCAATATTAATTCTGCTTTTTCCGAAGTTGCAACTTGTTTTGTCAATGTAAACATTAATCATAATTATAGTTAAAAATACTTCAGTGCCTTAAGACGAAAGCCACCAGTGTGTGTTGCCAGTGATGATATACGGTGGCACTGAAACGTGGTCTCTCGCTATGGCCTCATAAACAAGCTCAAAGTCGTACAACGATCTATGGAGAGGGCTATGTTCGGGGTTTCTCTACGAGATTGAACCAGAAGTAAGAAGATCCGTAGATGAACGAAAGTTACCGACATAGCCCACTGGATTAGCAAGTTGAAGTGGCAGTGTGCAGGGCACATAGTCGCAGAACAGGTAGCCGATGGGGCCGAAAGGTTCTCGAATGGTAACCACGAACCGGTAAGTGCAGTGTGTAGCTCAGCCGAAATTTCTGTTTCAAGATTCCGTACCGCGTCTCCGCACTGTGGTCCCGTATCTCGTCACCGAGAATATCCCGTCTTTTGATAGAGTTTACAGCAACATTCGCAACAGAAATAGCGTTGAGGTTAGTTTCGTCGGATGCAGTGCATGCGAGATGTCTATCATTCAGGCCTGATGTTAGGAGATCCGAGTACGTGGGATTACATTGCGTATGTCTGTCTGTTATCAATCAGGAAACGTACTCGAAGCAAATGTGATTCTTTTGTGTGAGGAGTATTTATAGAGAAAGCACCAAACAGGTAGGTAGTTCCATTGATATTAAGGCTTAACGACCAGATGTTAAAATAATTTTTTTTATATTATAATGTACACACTCGAAGCTCCCACCACGACTCCCTGTGTACCCTGTGTGACTCATAGGTCATAGAACCCACACAAAGACTTGCAGACCAGAGTAGGTATTCAAATGTATCATTCAAACATCTGCCCGGCCGAGAGTCGAACCCGGGACCGGCTGCTCATGAGGGAGACATGCTACTACTGAGCCAAACCAACCGTCAAACATTACATCTACTGCTCGTGATCTCCATCATATTGAATGTTGTCTACATCAATTCTAGACTAATAGTAGTTCACCCCTAACTGAGAGCTCACGACCCCTATATCTTCGTAGTCCCTCGACCTATTTTGCTCATATTCTAATATAAAATTTGTATTGGAACGAACTACTTGCCTACAAAGGTAAGTCCATGAAGGTCAGATCAACAATACGCAAGTTAACGTCGAACTAACCATGAATAGAGATGCCAACTTGTCTCATCAGAATCTGATACCTGTCTTCTCTCAGTCAATTACCATCAGTAGATAATCACACAAACAAAGTTACCAAATATACCTAATATTTGTGGATGTTAAGTGTATTACACAGTAGTAAAGCGTTAAATGTGTTTGCATGCGTGTATTGACGAGTACGAGTGATGGTCGGTTATCGATGACGTCAAAGGATGTGCCGGTCAAGTGGCGGCGGTTGTTCGGTGAAAAACGATGTGCTTATTGCAAGCGATCGCATTTAGGGCACAGAAACGTACAGAAAAGTACAACCTGGGTCTCTTCAAGACAAGAGTGAATAGGCACCTCATGGGCAAGCGTACTCCATCTTAGACTGCATCGTCGCTTACCATCAGGTGAGTTGTGGTCAAACGCTTGCCCATTGCATCATAAAAAAAAAAAACAAAAAAAAAACAGAAACATGAAAAGAAAATGTAACTGATGGAATATACCAAATAAGGCGTTCTATGTATTTATTTTATATAACACTGAACAAACATTGTTGACGTGCCACCATGACTGAGGAAATCCAGTAAACTGGGTGCTATCTCTACGATGCTTACTTACTAAACATTAACTTGAGACAAAGGCGCAAGAGAAAGGACTTGGTAATAATTATGTACAGTTTTGTGGCTTTTTACTGGCAAGTGCCTCTGTCAAGTGATCTTAGACTGAAGGTCCGTAAAGCGTTGAAGGTCTAGGGGCACTGAGCAGTCTAAGACAATCCAAATGCTCACGCCCTACTAGTCGGCAGCGTACCCAGCATGCTGAATATTGATCAATAATGTGGTGCAAAGCTTAGTCTGGTCAGTTCTTGGGTGATGACCGCGAATGGCATTTCGGTTATTCTTTACGAATTGTCGTATTTTGATCATTTATTTGAGTTTGTAGAATAGGGTCAAGGTTTTAAATTCGATTTTTTCCCCGTTTTTATTTATTTCCCTTTTTTGTTGCAGATATACCGTAAAACACTCGTATTGTGTGGAAATGGTAGAGACAAAACATACAGTTCCTTGTATCGTATTTTTTTTTAGATACGAAACTATAAGTACGTAACTCTTTTTATATAGTACTGTATAAGAATTTGGTATAATTTGCATTACGTCTGGAAGCTATACGATTTCGTCTCTCAAACTTCCAATTAACATAATAAAATATGTAAAAACTGAATCGTAAACTTTATGGAAAATTTGACATGTAAAATGAAGCCCGGGTAATTAGCCCTGGCACCGAGGCAATAGAATACGGCACCGGTACCCTCTGCCTGTAGTAAGAGGCTACTAAAAAGGGACCTCCGGGCCCGGGATGGGCAAAGTTGGGGCTTTGACCATCCACTTAAGCGTGCCCAGGGAGATAACGTCGTGTGACCAACGTTTCGCGGGTGGAGGGGCTGAGACAACACGCAGTTATCTTGGGTGGAGCCGTAGCACATTGTTGAGGGCTCCGGTGCGTTCTTCTGGAGATTCCGGAGCCTTCTTGCCAAGCACTAAGGCTGGTCACCGGGAGGGTTTTAGTGGGTATAGGCAATCCTCCATAACCTGGCTGCACCGCAATGCAGCTGGGTATCTTTAAAAGATTTTCCCCCTCGAAAACAAAAATGTACAATGAGGTATGTAGAATGAGAGTGCATGGTCCAGTAGTCGAAGAAGTCTGTCGTGTGAGGTAAAAGTCTAGATGTCTCCTGGGCTTTAATCTCTCTCGCTAGCAATGTGCCTCGACCCGCCAGCGAGATGTATAAGATCATGTACTGTTGATCGTAAACCTATTTGCAAGCTGCGGTTGTCAGACCTTCGCGCCGAACTGCACGCTCGCGCGGTTTATCTGTTTATCGTCGATAGACTTCGTTAGATCCCGTTCCATTGCCGGCTTCATTGCTATCTTTATCGGTTAGGTGTCTGTTTGAGCCAGGCCGGGTCGTTCACAGTTCATGGGCCATTGTAAAAACACTGACCGCCTTCAGCTGGTCTTCCCGTGATTTTTCAGTTTTTCATTATTTTTAACAGACTTCAAGCAGAGCTGTTTAGTTAGCAACTCAAAGCCGTGCTTCGTTGTATTAGGGAGCTCGGCTGGTTTGTGTCGGCTGGCGGGCAAATGCAATACACCCCAAGCAGGATGTCAGCGCAGGTCTTATCACCCCCACTTTGAATTATAATTAGAACCGACTTCAAGAAAAGGAAACGGGTTCCTCAATTCGGTTGTATTTATCACCTCAGAACTCTTTAATTTTTTATTTGAAAGTTTATATTTTCAGCTCGGTCCCATAGTTTTTTTTATTTTTTTATAGAATAAGTGGCAAACAAGCAACGGGCCACCTGATGGTAAGTGGTCACCGCCGCCTATAGACACCTACAATACCCGGGGCATTGTCAGTGCGTTGCCTACCTTTGAGGACTCTATTCACCCTTCGTTTGAAGCAGTCCAAATTATATTGGTAGGAGGTTGGAGGAAAAATGACCGAATACCGAATGTGGTAAGCCATTCCATAACTTACAGGTACGTGGCAGAAACAATCGATCAAATCGAACAGTGCGAGTCTTCCACGCATCTATAATGTGCGGATGGCATTATTGGCGATGGCGGCCGGTTCGGTGGTAAAACCGGGATGGGGGGATAAGGTCAAAAAGTTCATCAGAGCATTCCCCGTTATAATATCTGTAGAACAAGCTGAGCGAACCAACGTCTCTGCGCAAGCTCAGCGGCTCCAACTTACCAGATAGGTTCGGATCATCGACAAGTCTAACGGCTCTTCTCTGCAAGGAGTCAAGAGGATCGAGCTGGTACTTCGGTGCGCCACTCCAGAGATGTGAGCAATACTCCATGTGCGGCCGTACCTGCGCTTTATACAATAAAAGGCGCTGCTCCGGCGTGAAGTACCGCTTTGCTCTATTGAGTACACCGAGTTTTCTGGATGTTATCCCAGCTTTGCTCTTCAAGTGACTCCTAAACTGAACCTCGCTAGAAATGTCGACGCCCAAAATGCTGATGCTTGTCGACAGGGTGAGAGGAATGCCCTGAAAACAGAGTGAACCCGTGAATGCCCATTCTTCTTTGCAGTGAAAGCGATAGCTTGCGTCTTAGTGGGGTTGAACTGCACCAAATTTTGCACGCCCCAGTCAGTTACTTGTTCAAGAGAGCACTCAACTGAAGACACAAGCTCTGCTCTCCTTGCCATAACCTCGTCCTTACAGGCGTTTGCATTGCTTGAATATTGAGCATCACCCGTGCTATCATCCGCATAACAATGAATATTGCAAATTTGCAACAAATCATTGATATGCAGGATGAACAGCGTGGGTGATAGCACAGACCCTTGTGGAACACCGGCATTAATCGTCATGGTCACAGAATAAGAGCCGTCGACGACCGCTTTTATGCAGCGACCATTCAAGAAATTACCAATCCACTTGCAAAGCCCTTCAGGTAAACCGTAAGATGGTAATTTTGCAAGAAGTGCGTTATGCCAAACCCGATCAAACGCCTTAGCGATATCTAAACTAACGGCCAGAGCTTCGCCTCTGCTCTCGATAGCTTCTCCCCAGCGGTGAGTGAGATACACTAAAAGATCATCAGTAGATCGACCGTGTCGAAAACCATATTGGCGGTCACTTATCAGTCCGTGATCTTCTAGATATCCCAGAAGCTGAGAGTTGATCACTCGCTCCATCACCTTACAGAGTAGGGAAGTCATTGCTATTGGCCTGTAATTTGATGGGTTAGTACGGTCACCCTTTTTAGGTACAGGGTGAACATGGGCCACCTTCCAGCAAGACGGCACGATACCGGAATTGTAAGACAAGGAGAACAGACGCGTAAGAACAGGAGATAACTCCGGAGCACATCCTTTTAATACGATCGCCGGAATGCCATCCGGCCTGCTCGCTTTTCGCACATCAAGAGCCAACAGTTCCCTCCGCACTGCCTTCTGCGAAATGCGCACCTCGGGCATTGAGCTTGCACAATTTGGCAGTGTGGGTGGAACAGCCCCCCCATCGTCGAAAGTCGAGTTAGAGGCAAATAGAGCACCAAGGATATCGGCTTTCTCTTTTGCGCTGTGGGCCAGAGTGTCATCAGGCTTACGTAAGGAAGGAAGTGTTGATTGGCAAAAGTTACCCTCAGCAGTTTTTGCCAACGACCAAAAAGCACGGCTGCCGGCAGGATAACTTGCAAGTTGGTTGCCGATCCGACTTATGTGAGCAAACTTTGCTCTGGTGATGGTCTTCTTCACTAATCTGGAAGCAGCATTAAGTTTCTTTTTATAGTCAGCAGTCTTTGGATCCTTACGCAATGATGCCGCAGTCCAGGCTTTGTAAGCAGCCAGTTTGACTTTAGCGGCACTTGCGCATGACTTATTAAACCATGGTCGACTCCTGCCACCAACGCGCACATTAGAACAGGGAATAAAACATTCCATTCCTTGTAGTACAACGTCGGCGACGGAATCAGCACAGATGCTAGGGTCGACTGACGAGAAAGGACCCCCCAAGGATAAGCAGCAAAAACTCACGTAACCCGTCCCAATCAGCTGAACCATAGTGCCAAACCCTACGCTTTCTAGGAGGAAGAGTGCAGGGTCGTGATGTAGAGACAGCTATTCTGACCAGGCAGTGGTCTGATTTACCAAGTGGCGCATCAACCACTACCAGGTAATTGGCAGGTCTTGTAGTCAGCATGAGATCGAGTAAAGAGGGTTCGTGGTCAATTATATCTGGTATCCTTGTTGTTCCAGTGACCAGTTGACTTAGACCAAAAGTCAGAGCAAGCTCATGAGCAGCTCTCCCGGCGTGATCAGTCTTGCGGGATCCTAACCATTCGGCATGGTGACCATTAAAATCACCGAGGATCACTAGCAGTGCTGGGATGTTAGATCACTTTTAATTAAAATCAGTTCAATAGTTTGGTTTTTAAATCAAAAAAACTGGAAAAAATATGTTATCAAAGTAAACGAAACTAACTAAACTAAAATTTCTTGACTAGACCTAGCACTTGGGATGAAAATTTCCGTTACGTCACAATTTTCCTGTTTCGTCCCACATAAAATAAAATAAAACACCTTTTCAAACGTTACAGGTTTAGGTCGGTGTAGTGAGCAGAGACATTTATGCATATACGTGGAGTTTCATATTGTTTAAATGTTCAAGTTACAAGCTACACAAACACTGAACATCAATCTCTTCTCTATTTACATCTCCATATTTATGAGGCAACATCTGTCTGTTTGTTTGGACGAGAGATTGTCTAAATAATAGCTAAAATTATGAACTACGCGATGTTGTTTACAGGCTTGAGTAGCTTCAGTAGGCACTGTACGGACATCCCGCAGCGACAGTAGAAAAACTAAAAAAGCATACGAGGCTAAGTTCAAATACCGTCTTTGGTAGATGTACTCTTTTAACTTTGAAAATATCCGAAAATCAGGTTGTTTTCATTGCATTATGGTAAAATGTGGCCGTGGTAGAGATATAAAAAATCTGCACAGGATTAACCTAGCTAGTTTAGTAAATTTATTTTAATTTTTAATTAAAATAAGAGCTGCATAAAAGCATGCGTTCCGACTGATAGTAAGCAGAAACCACCGCCTATCCCCCCCCCCCACCTGACACCTGGACACCTGTAACACTAGCGGTGCCCCCCAGCACTGCTAGTGTTACAGGTGGCAAGGTGCCTTGTCAGCCTGGAGAGGTCTTTTTTGAAATGCTTCATGTTGGAGCTCGGCGAGAAGATCTTTGAGGAAAAGATTTTAGAAATGGAGGGGGAAAATTGGGTAGTGTATGATTTCCAGCTTTGCAAGATGTTGGGGTGAGCTTTTTGACGGTGTCGGGATTTGTGGTAGTGGAAGTCCGACGCAGGAATTAGATCAAAATGCTCTTCCGAGCATTCCTCGAAAAACAAGCGAAAGCAAAATAGAGTTGCGAGAGCTATTCGAATCTCGAATCCAATTTTAGCGGGATTCAATCATCAGACCTTTTCCATTAACCTTTAAAATAATAAATGCTTATTAAAAAGTTAAATAGTCGATGATGTCAAAGAATATTTGCGTCCACAGAACAAAAATACACAATCACACAAATTGTAGCAATTTGAAGTCACAACACGAGAGCTAGCTCAATTTATTGCTTCAACTGGCTTGCTTCGGTGTGGCTTTGGTAGACAATTATTACCTACCAATAGACAGTACGAAAACTATCGAAAAAGTATTCATAACGCGAAAAATTGGTTTAAAAGTTTTATAGATTAATTTTAATTCACGACTGCTTCGCCCGCGTTGTTCTAAGACCAACGTCAACGTAGATCTATTCTATAAATAAAATGGAAATCTTATGAGCAGAGTAACAATATTTTAGGTTTATTTTTTATTTATTTTTATTTTGCCTTTTTGGGGAACTTATGGCCTAATAGTTTATAAGTATTAAAAAATAAATGATTAGGTGACTGGGCTTATTACAAGTTCTCGCCTACAAGTATGGTGGTACAGCGGTAGCGCGACTGCCTTATGAGCAGAAGGTCCCAGGTTAGATTCTCGGTCGAACAGATATTTGAATGAAATATCTGCTTTGAGTCTGGGTGTTAGTTGTCAACGTCTTTGTATGTGGTCGATAAAATCCCCGACACACGAAATTCTATCCAGTTAGCTACTCAGTCAAGACTTGGAATGTTAAATACAGGGTTACGCGGAAAGGGTGAACTAAGCCGAAAATGGTCCGTTATACCCCCGATGTAACGTTTGCACTATTGACTTGCACCATTAATGGTGCAAACGAAACTACTTTGTATCTTTTGCTCCATTTGTAGTTCCGTGCGTCTCAGAAGGTCAGTGCTGAAAATCAGCGCTGCAGAGAAATCTGTAGCATTATCGCTGAGCACTGCCCTTTTTTGTCGCACTGGACACTACAGCTAATTATTATTTTGTTATTTCAGTTTCGTAATGTTGATGTTTTAGTGTTTTGTGCGCAAAATAAATGTTTTCTTTCTTTCTTTCATTAATGGTGCAAACGCAACTAACGTTTTCACCTCGTGTACCGATGTACCGTTTACACCATTAATGGTACAAACGGTACATCGGGATTTGTCGAGTTTGAATGATTATTTTCTATGGAACAGCTGATATGTTTGCGATTTCAGGGTTGGTCTCATAGTAAAAGATCATTATGATGGATAATATAATTATGGACCCTTTTCGGCTTAGTACGTAACCCTGTAGTTTCTGTACTTTGCCTACATACCTACGATTAACGAAACCTTAAAAAACTTTTTTAAGTAATATATTTTCATGACAGTATTTTTATCGTCCAGGAAATATAGCCTGTATTTCTGCAGATATGCGCCGGAAACTTTCCCTAGACGAAATATGCTATGTATATTCAAAAGTTACCCGTTTTTACGTTCCCTTCAATGGATTGAACAACTTCATTCGGATTCTATTGAAGATATGTTTATCAAAAAAAATGTGTGTTATCCTAACAATCATTCAAATACTTTAGTGGTCGCAGTTTTTTATAAAAGTGTAAGATTATTTGTAGAAAATAAAGAAAAAATAAATATTGAAAATATTTGAAAGCGCGCACGCCGCATTACCGTCATACAAGTGTACGGTTCTCTGCCATTTCGCCAAAGAAATAAAAATGGATGATCCATCCAGATTATTCTAAAGCGCACTTACTCATTATCTGCCCACATCGAACTCTATTCACCTGAATGGAGTCTGTTTTGGAAGCAGATTCCGGTCAGATACTGGCGATAAACCTCAGCAATGGTTATCTAATGGCATTTTAAAATTAAACATGTTCTGGCATTCGTCCAGGTTATAGCTATTTCGTTATCTGAACGTTTTGCCGACGTAGGACACGCGTCGGAGATTCTCTACCGTTTGCTGCACATACGAGTCGTTTTATATTGAACTGCTTTTTGGTACCAGACGTAGATGTAATATGGGTAAATTTATGTTTAATTGACCACACAGACATGCATGATCATAAATATCTATTTGTAAAGTAACTAAAATGAGTTTTTGAAATTGGAAAACAGAGACGAGAGTATGAATTGAATTGGAGTTTCTACATTGTCTATTTTCGTATAAGTTGATAAAATACTTATAGGTACTTAAAGTGTGACGTGTGGAGGTATTAAAAGCATATTTTTGTAAAAAAAAATGTATGTAAGAATAAAAAACCCAATTGGGTAATTACCTTTACAATTCTCATGTTGGAAAGTTATGTTTTGGTGGAAGAGATTAAAAATATATTTTTCGAGTTATAAATCTTCCGAAAAAATATCAACATAGAGATCAAAGAATTTAATGCATGTATCATCGATCTATATGAACGTTGTACGATCTATATATGCGTGATCACAGAAGAGAAAAAATTTTCGTTTAAAATTGATAATTGATTAATTGATTTGATTGGCAATTGTGATAGGGAGTTCAACGCGTTGACGTAAATAAGAATGTTCACTCGTATGCCTGGTAACAGATGTTCCTTCTCTTTTCCGTTCCATCTACTTCTCTTTTCTGTGTGCGTGATTGTATATGAGCGTAATAAACGGAGGGTATCAGTCTTACCGCGACTTAAGATTACTAGGTACTTAATAATTATCAATTTAATAATTTCTAATTTAAAAACCGACTACAACAAATTTGAAAATACGTTATTTCGGTTAATTGGATGACATAACGGCGTAAGCTTATATCAATTATAAGTAATGCATAGCTAGCACTAGCCAATTGTCTAAATAGTTTTCTAATATGTAAGTACTATGTAAGTAATAAGTAAGTACCATCGATTAGGTAAAACTGATTAGTCTCTACCCTACCGTAAGAGTAATAATCATTATCATTATCGGGCTATCACTTTTTTAAATCACGTATTTTTTTTAAATCACAAATCAGAAAAAATCTTTTGTATGGAACAGCTGATTTTTTTTCGTGATTTCAGGGCTGGTCCCATACTAAAAGTGGTTCATAATGATGAGTACAATTACCTTCTTTTGGCTTCGAGAGTGTTCCCCTGACACCCTGTATATATCGTTTCTTGAACAATGACATTGAAACTGAACATTATATTTGTATAAGGACCTATAAAAGAGTATATTAAGAGCATCACAATTAGGTTTATCTTAATGATACAAAATAACAGTATACGTACTTTATTCATTGATGCAGGTATTTGTTGACTGTCGTCACTTCTCCTGCTTGTTTATCAGAACAAATTAGAATGCACGTTGCCTCATCGATACAGGAAATACGTAAAGAAAGCACCACGTAACCGAATCAAATGTATACAAACATTTAAATTGCATTTGCATAAAGATCTTTAAAACTATAGATTCAACACCAACGCGCGAAACGGAGACAAAATGCAGTACTTACATAGGCGAGAAGCACACTACTACTTATTGCGCGCCAATTTGAAAATCGTTTAAGGTATATGTATAAAACAGATTTGAAGCAATCAATTCCTTATTTTATAAATACTAGTTAATAAGAATATGAACTGCATTGTAACTCATTCAATCAAATCAAGTCAATAATAAGTGTGAAAAAATAAGTTTTATTACAGCTGCGCCGCGTGGAAATTCCTTCAGGAAGCGTACATTTTTCCCAGATAATCCCTATGTCACTATCCGGCCCTTTAACTATCTCTATTCATTCATTGTTGCTGCGTGAAAGAAAAACTAATAAACCGAATTTCGCATTTATAATATTAGTATGAAGGTATAATGTCGAATCTATACTTTTACGAATCTTTGCGTTTGCACTTAAATGCTATAAGTTGTTTAAGATTACAATTTCTCAGACAATGCTAGGTCTAAAAATGTGTTGATAGATACTTACAAGCTTTTATAGTGGCAATAAGTTTTAAATACGGTAGGCACTTACAAACTAAAATAAATTCATTAAAGCTATATGATTATTTACGGGATATTTACCGTGGTAGTTTTAGTGAACAACCGCGATAGTATAAAACGGAATATTAAAATAAAATTATTAGCTTTAAAAATTATGTACAGTAGGCATACATGCATTACGAAAGCAATGAAAACATACGTATTCAAATGTTTACGCGGAAATAAGTATGCATCCGTTTCCGTACTGTGTACATCAAATCATAAAAGAAAGTACTTGCAGACTATAACATCTACGAAATAGTAAATTTTAATGGAAAATCGGTGTTTAATCCAAGGTGCTTCGTGAATAGACTCAGGGAAACTCTTTCTTCCTGGTCCCGAATAAGTTTACGACGAAACCCTGAAATCGACACGAGCTTCCAAACCGCCGTGACGTCGGTGATGACGTCACACGCCAGTTGCTCCTGAAGCCAGTTTACGAGCACGGTAGTCTTATTTTATGGGCGTATCGAAAAAGTGATACGTCTATTTTGTTGGCAGACGTGGTCGCCGGTCGCCGCTGGGATGATTTATTTGGATGGAGGAAATTATGCATGAGTATGAAAACTTATACATCTGATTGCGGTGTTGGTGTATCTATATTTCCTCAACTTTATTATGAACTTGTTTTGTAATTTAGCGTTAATGTTAAATAAATAGGTCAAGTGCGAGTCACGCTCGCGCACTGACGGTTCTGTGTCAGCACAAATTACAAAAAGTAGTGCAAAGACACCGTCACTTACAGACGGTCACCCATCCAAGTACCGATAGCGCCCGACGTTGCAACTTGGTGATAAACAGAAATTTGTCACCTACGGACGGACGGACAGACATACAGTTAGCGTAGGCTAAATAATAGGGTCCCGTCGACATCCTTTGGGTACGGAGCCCTAAAAAGGCACCGTAATCAGATCTTAACATTTGTGAGTGCCTTTGTCTCTGCAACCATTTTTTCTCTGGATGTTCATAATAGCACTGTAGCTTTTCCGACGCTACTCATAATTTGTTAGTATAACCAATATTTGGATTCTTTTTGAGATCAATAGAGTAGTTTTTTTTAAATAATATTGTTGTGCCGGAAGTGCCGGAACATCAAATCAGACATTTTTGATTACACCTGACACCTGTTTGCTATTTCTCATGACTATAAGCAATAATCACAATTCTAATTATCTTTATTAGCTATTATACTAAACTAATTATTGTAACAAAACATCGTACAGAAATAAGGCCCGTTACGCACGAACAGAGGCCGATGAATCAGCTCGTGACGAATAGCCCTTAGCGGGGCCACGGAGCTGGCGTGGGCGGTGCATAGATTGATTAGAGAGGAGATAGTGAGTAATTTTCTGGGAATGATTCAGAGATTTAATCGAAGGTGAATCTTTAACTATTTTGAAATAGTTGGAGGGCTGTTGTGGGTCGAACTCTTGCCAGTTCAACGTTTAGGATTAGCACTTATTGTATTGAAAAACTTAAATATTCAGATATCATAGAAATCGAGCTCTAAAAATCATGCTTTGGGATCATCCAGATACAACATATAGAGTCACAATCGTGCCAAAAAAAAAAAACAGACCCCAAAACTCGGCGCACGCTACGAATTGTGCGGACTTTTTTGTTAGTTACAAGGTAACCGCGATCCGACTACAACACCGCGCGATGCCAGAGCTACGATGACATAGCAGACAACTAACGTTGAACACTATGCAAGCGACAAAACGTCTAAATTGGAGTAAATGTGGCATTGTGAACTATATTATTGATACAATGTATGTATAATGATGCTCGGACGTTTTTTGACTGTTTTCACTTATATAGAGATTGTGACTCTGTAGGAATTGTATCTCAATGTTTGGGATGGAAAAATTGTTCTATGTACAATATGACGTGTTTGGGTGAATACTGTGAGAACGCCAAGCCATATCTTCGGAAAAATGTGAAAATAACTCGTGAAAGTGAACAATACGAACTTTGGTTGAGTATTTTTGGAGTACAAAATAATATTTTAAATACCTAAAACAACAAAAGTACGGATCGACATGCGATATTTTCTAAAAATTTAGTTGGTGAGCCGGGTGAGTGATATAAAAATATTTTTTATCACTGACAAGCTATGGTTCCTGTGGGATGGTCCACGCGGGTGAAATTGCAGAGCACAGCTAGTTAACCAATAAGGTTTCACAAATTATTTTCAGTCCGAATCTATTGACAGTTTGACTAAAGTTAGGCACGGTTGTGTGATATTTTTACAGACTACAACTAGGCAACTAAAGTTAGTGTAGGCAGAATACAGTTACTCGTATGTAGTTATGTCACGTAGTTCGTTCTGTATGCCGCTATTTCCGTGGCCGCACATGAGAGACGGCGTGAAGGGCCATGCAGAGCGACTTGACCTTCTCTCAGTGTAAACATTCAACACGTTTGTCATCTATCATACGAATTATTGTTTTACATATCGGTGGTATTTTAATGTTTGAAGTAATTTTAGGATCTACTTAGGTAAACGTTTCGATCTACACGCCCAAACGTCCAAAGGTCAGCTTCACTCTTTATAAAAATATAGTATATAGTTTTTTCCGAGTTTACTGCATTTGTTTAAGGTTGCCTGGAAGAGATCGCTCTTAGCGATAAGGCCGCCGATTGTTGCACTAGTTTTTAAGCTGTTTTATCGTGTGTATGAAATTTGTGGTGTGAACAATAAAGAGTTTATCTATCTATCAATTTTCATTAATAAACCTAGTGCGGGTCAGGCTCGCGCGCTGAGGGTTCCGTACCACCACAAAATACAATAATTATCAAGTAAAAAAACCGACTTTAAAATTAGTAAAATATGGCATTTCGATTCGTCGGGACGAATGATAAGGTCGTTTAAATATGGTTGAATACGTTCCTTAACTTGGTAGTGAACAGAAATTTGTCACCGACTGTATTTGGCCATTATTTATTATTTCTTGTTAAACTTTAGAATCTGTACTATAAACGTGCCAAGTTTGGACGCTTGTACGTATTACCGTTTTTACATTAGAGCTAATCCAAAAAATACGTTAAAAAAAAACGTTTGTTGTATGGGGACCACCCTTTCATATTTTTTTTTTTTTTTTTTTTCTTATTTAATTCGCCGTAACATTAAATAATCTGTGAAAATTTCAACTTGCTATCATTATATTACGGTCTATACGGTCTATATTAGGGTTCGAAAGATACAGCCGGTAAAAGATAGGACAGACAGACAGCCAGACAGAAAGCGTAGGCTTAGTAATAGGGACCGTTTTCACCCTTTGGGTACGGAACAGTAAAAAAGAACTCACCAACTTTTGATCTACTAAATAGGAACCACTCCCGCGCCTGGTGGCGAGACGTGCTCAGGAGGTTAAATTTTTTGCTAAATTTAATTGTTTGGTGCTTGCCCAGGACAGAGACAAGTTGAAGGAATTGGGGGAGACCTTTGCCCAGCAGTGGGACAATATAGGTTTACATAACAAAACAAAAAGTAAAGTTTGTGTCTTTTTATGTTTCTGGAACTACGGAACCGACACTGAAAATACTGTCACGGATATATACTCGTAGTTACAATTTCCCTGAGTGACATGGTTATGATCACAAAGTGAGCGAAGCCGCGGGAAAAGCCAGTCCTTTAATAAAGCTAATGAGGGACCTACTTTCAATGTAGAAAAACAACAAACAGCTTTGAAAAGAACGATGTTTTATATTTTACTTCACGGCTGAACTAACTAATGAGTTAGAATGATTCACCCATAGCTATAGAAATAACTAATGGCCCAGGTGTATACCACCACTTCTTCATCAATTTACTGTGTTCAGAGCTGGCCAACAAGCTTCCCAAAGCTATTCACATCAGCATTTCCGAAGTGTTAAGAATATGGCAGCTTAAAAGATTAACTGTAGACTAAATATCCATTTAGAAAAGCGGTGAGATTCACGCTTCATGTCCGCCTCCTCGAATCTGAGATTACCGCGAATACTAAAGATAATTAGCCATGAACGTGGACGTAGTCAGGGTTTTCTTTTTGGGGACAAGCAAGACTGTAGATTTTTTATTATTTTCTATACGCGGTGCATTTGCCAGTGTTAAGTATTGTTATGTTTTGAAGATAATAAATATTTAAACAAGTCATAGTGATTACGCAGACAAGGTATGTTACGGTCAAGTCTAAGTTATGTCCTAGTAAAGTGGTGGAGACTTAATTAGAGGCTTGTATGCCATTTTGGAAACATCACGAAATGACATGTTTCACCTTGTTACCTATATCATTAGCCCATACTCGAGCAGATACAGGAACACTTACAAAATAATAACCCACCATTACACATTACCACTCGAATATTTACAAGCTTAGGAAAATTATACAATGAGAGATGAATTGACAATAAAATGTTTTTTTGTTCACATTGGTGTCATAACTCACCTCACCTCCATGGACAGGAAACTAAAAGTTACCATAGACACATATTAGTACAACCATAGACTACAAATCCTAGTGAGGTGACTCTATAACACCGACAGTTACATCTTTTTGAGAATTGTCCCACCATGTCCCTCAATAGCTGCGCCCGAGTGCCATGGATCCAAGAGTTTACGCGACGCAAGTCACGTACTCGATGCGGAAAATACTCACTATACTGTGCCAATGGGAATATTTCCTCCATCCATTGATGCATTGATTCTATATTGTAAACACTTCCATCTTTCTTGTATTTACCCTTCATTTTATACCGCAGTTTATATGAGCAATAAAAATATGGGTTTATAGGACTTTGGCCTTGGTACCGGAACATCGGAGTATGTTTACAATACAGTAGAAGCGTACTGGAAGGGGACCACTGCGCTCGTTGGATGTGGAGGGGGAAGGACGGGGGAAATTGACCTAGGGGAACGATAACGCTACGTGGTCTACATCATCGTGGTTTCCCAATTGAAGCTAAAGGGGATCCAGTACTTTCTCTGTAGATCCCATTCCACACAGACACAGATGCCTGTGTCTGCTGACCACCGATTTAATGGGTGCATTTCCACATAGCCTGATCGCACTCCAATGCAGCTGGATAGCTGTATTTGTGGTGAGGTTTTGTGAAGGAAATCTTCACAATGTGGGATCTGGCTACCTGGGTATCTGGCTGGGTATATTATATAGCCAGATTCTATCTTGTAAAGATTTCCTTTCAATCAATAAAAAAAGGCTAACGGGACCTCTTGCAATATATTTCAGGAAGTTCTTGCTAGTCTCAACACCTCTGTATGAGTCGAGTAAGTGCAAGTTAATGCATTTACTGTAGGTACATGTGTTTGCGTCATTAGTTAAATTGGTTCAGAGAATTTTAATTTATTTGGTTGCATTTGGTTTATGCTTCTCACTACAGCTGTTAATTAACTTTTTAATGATGATCAAATTAAGATTGCACTCACTGATGCTAAATAAATATAAAGCAACAAAAAAACGTTAAAGAAGCTAAATAATGTAAAATATATGTTTGCCGATCCTAAAGTAAAACTAAAAATAATGAGAATATGCTATATACATATACTACACAAGTATAAATTGTTTTATTAATACTCCTATATAAGAGCTGATAATTTTCTAACAGCTAAACAGATTTTATGAATCATAGTTAAGGACACTCTCGATCGAGTCACCGTTCAAACAAATCAAAAACTAAATCAAAATTGGTTCAGCCGTTAGGGAGATACGATGCCACAGACAGATAAATAAATGATACCTACATAGATTATAGACTATTACTATTTTATTAATAATTATTGTATAAAATTTTCATTTTAGAGCAAAACCATGGCGCTATGTGTAGACGGTGTGTAAACACAGTTTTGCATTTCGCTACTTCTATCTATATAAAAAATATGTAAAAAAAATTGTCGCTGAGTTTTCAAAGAAGCGAATGCATAAGCCTGAAACGGATGTTGTCCTTACTTGTACTTGCATTTAGGTACTTACAAGCCGTTTGTTACTCATTGTCGGGGAACAAAAGGTTCTTTGTTAATTAGCACATGTAGGAACATAAACACAATAATGTTCGTGTTTATTTGGTTTGGATGTGAAATGTGTTGGTGGGCTTGTCACTTGTCTCGATAATATCGTGGTGAAGTTTGCGGTACCGTGATACACAGTGTTTTTCGATGCATACGCCATACAGACGTCGAACGGAGTTTTTTGATATACGCGTACGTTTACATCGATATAGTCGCGAAGGAAACGCGATGGATTTTTATTTAATTCATTATTTAAATTTATTTTACATGGAAAACATACAGCTGCTAATTAAGACAGTAGATATAATGAGATAAACAGTTCACAAAAGCCAAACAATATGTTTTCACTAGTACAAACAAAAATAGTGTAAATGCCCCCCCCCCCCCCCCCCCCTAACCCCCACTGCAACACCAACTTGGGCCTGGATAAATACATAGTAATCGGAAAATAAACATTCGAACTCTTTAACATGAGAGATAATAAGTTAGTTATATTCTTTGGTTATATACGATAAAACCTTCAACCTACAAATTCAATGATTATTTTTACGCCTTTTTGCAACTTTATTTTTATTTTATTGACAGAACCATCCTTCGTCGCCGAACTTCGACCAAAATAAAATGAATGGACGGGCCCTAACCATTGAAATTGCTCAGTCAAAACGAGTCAAAACTGTCGGACTTCAACACCTAATTATAAAAATGTACAGTATAATTTTTTTGTATGCCGAAAGGTAGATTATGGCGCTCTTTTACTGTAATTTTTCCATCTCCTGTGTACCCATATATACGCAATAAACGAAATATGAATATGAATATGAATATTTGTTACAAAACATAGATCCCGGTTTTATTTGTGTATTTACACTTCGGGAAAGCATATGAATGCATAATTTTGTCAGATGTTTCGTTATCACGTAATAATAGACACGTGTTGCACTTCCTACGACTCGACACCGACTGAAACGAAATGAGAGCCGGCGCTCATTTTTTTATCTTAAAAAATGCGCTTCTACTGGGCCTGTCCATTAATTTTATTTTAGTCGAAGCGTAAAAATCGAAAATTTCACCAATTTTGAAATACGTTCGGAAAGGCTAACATTTTTCAGAATTTCTTAGAGCAAGACTACTAAGCAACTTCCACTGCCATTGGCACTAAGCAAAATGTGTTGTAGCTCGTTGCAAGCGATGCGTAGTACTTGCGCGAGTACTGCGCATCGTCTGCAACGGGTATTAATTTAAACTAACCAACAATCACAGACCACTTGGCAGGTAAATAATTAATTGGCTTTAATAAATAATAGTTGCTGACGTCACACCGATCCAACGATCCCAGTAAATTTTATTTTAATCCCGATTACTCAGACTCATGGATGGAGAAAAAACTGGCAGTGAGTTGGCAGAATGTGCGGAAATGAGCTCGCTAAACCGGAAAACGAGAGGTGATTACAATAACTCTAGCTCCGAGGACTGGAATATTAACAACGTTAGTTGATTGGCTATACACGAGACGAGCGAGAGATCATAATTATTTATGATGCGCATTTTTTTTTTGTAATTTTATAATAAAATGTTCTAAACTTTACTGACGTTTAGATTGTTTGCAAAAAGACAATTCAAGAATTTGGAGACCGACAGGAAATCTACCGTAGCTCAGTGGTTATAACACTGGGGGCGTTTATTCGCAGTGTGGCGCAAGCACGTTCGTATCCTGCCTATCGTCAAAATTTGGACTCGCCTGTAATATTTAAAAATAAGCAGCAATAATAGCCGGGAAATATCCCCGTCGAAGTATTGAGATGATCAGTCGGGTAAATACTCGTGTATAACGGCAATACTAGTACTATGGAAACGGTAGACAGTACACGTTCAAACACGCTTGGATATTGGTTTATTACTGTGTATTTCCATGAATATTCTCACTATGTTCGAGATAATTTTAGTATAAGCCATGGTGACAATTATATAGATTTTGTTGGATTCTCGCCATGTGTGATTCGATTTTCCTGAATCATAGATATTTAAAACTATAGATTGAATTTTACCAATAAACCATACTACCTTATTTAATACGCTGACATGGTTTTATACTACAGCTAGAGCTTGTTACTACAGATGACTATAAGGCTTAATATATTGTATTAAAGTTGCATTTAGTTGAGCAAAATCATGGCGCTTACACGCTGTCTCGTGCGTTTCGCTAATACATCTATTTATGAGGTTTTTCTCATATTTTCCAAAAGTAAGCTGTGACGTAAAATCTACCTTTACGAATATAATTATGAAATCTGTATACTTATTAAGATACCGTAGACATCATTTAGTAAATAGGTATTTGAATGAATAAAAAAAACTGGGAGAAAAGCGCAAATCAGTGTTACTTTCTTATTACTTTCTTAAAACTTGTTCTGACAAATATTAGACTAGCCAAAACTGGCAACTCTTTTGTTATGAATAGTTTATTATTTTATAACCTGCTACCCTGTGCTGTTACCCGAAAGCCTAATACATAAGAATGACACTTCGTTTCAAAAAGGAAATAGTAAAAAAAAATTTAATACAAAATGCTTATTACGAAATTAATGATTTTATCTGTGACAAAGCCTCTTTGCGCAAATTGTGTTTGGACTGTAAAGATATAATATATGTAATTAATTCTATGGACATGTTTGTAAATTTTTGTGATAATGTAAGTGGGTGCCTATTATTTTATTTTTATTACTGTTGATATTTTATTTTAATTGTTTTTTTACACTTTTATTATAAATATTGTATATTTTGACGTTCATAAGTGTACACTAATGAAGTGTATATATTTGATAAATAAATGAACTGAACTGATTGTTTTTCTATCGAGCGAAATCTCCGTCTTCTAATGTTTTAATATCTTGGCCCACATTTTCCTACGCCTATGATGCTTCTCGCAACAATGATGTATTTACATATATTATTATTTATCGAGTATATATATCTTTGTTTTCATTTAATAAACGTTAACCAGTAATACCTATTCAGTATTCAGCTAAAAATAATTTCTAATAAGTACGTATAAAAAAATAATTAAACTGTAATCTTAATATGTAACAGCCATAACGCAATCAAATATATGAGTTGGTTAATTAACAAATCAAATTAAGAGTTGATATATATCTATGAAAAGCAAATATATTAAAATAATTGCATTTATGAAAAAATAAAAAAAATACGCACCATGTCAGTTACAAAATGACGCCATCACACGGAATTTCATTTCCTCAATACAAATTCTAAATCTGAGGGTATGTATAACTATTATGTCATCACAGAAGCGCGTCGTTATAACTCCATTACAATAAATAATATTAATATGTTTATATATGTCATATTAAGAGGCTCCCAGCACTGAGGAGGAAACTTACAGAAACACAGCTCCCAACCATCACGTTACAGCACTGGAAGCACCTACTACAGCGCATTACAGTTGCAGCGATGTGTGCGTGAGTGGTCGTCCAAAAGTCTTAACCAACTACACCCGCCCATACCAAGCCCATAAATTGCAAGCAAAAATATATACTTTATATTTTTTTAAATAAAAAAACGCCCTCTAGACTGGTCTCTCAGCGACCAACACCGTAGCGTGCCATGATAGAAAATTCACGACTATAAAGCGTTGCTAAAGAGTGATGGTGGCCGAGCGGCACCATGTCCACTTTACAATTACAATTTGATGGCACCCGGTTCGATCCTCAGCCCTGCACCAATCACTTATTTGGTACTTAAATAAATGATGTGCAGTTTCGATGCCATCGCTCAAAAACGGTGAAGAACATCGTGAGAAAACCGATAGGTATGCCCAAGAACCTCAAAAGTTCAAAGGTGTATGACATTCACCAGCATGCACTGGGCCAGCATGGTGGATAAAGGCCCATCCTCTCTTTCTGAGAGAGCGACTGAGTCCCAGCAATGGGAATATGATAGGCTGAATTGATGAAAGCGTTGCTAAAGCGGTTCTAATGGGCATGTCGGTTTTTCGGTCTTATAGTTTATAGCACCTTCATAGTAGGACGAGATCATTTAGTCCCGTGAGTATAAAATAGCACAGACCAGAAGTGTTAGACGGCAGTGCTGCTGCTGACACGCGCTAGGTTTGTTGAAGGTTTAAAATGCCTTCAGTTGGCGGCTTTTGGAGCTGAACTCTGTAAATTTCCTACTCTGTGCCAAGGGAGTTACGGTCGACTGAGGATTAAAATCATATTTGAAATATATCACTACTTTACGTCATGAGAAAACTTCGAATGTATCTTTCCATCTCTTTTATTTGTTTTGGCTGTTTTCATATTTTCCTCATACATTGCACGTGGAAATATGAATTAAGCGTAATTTATGTTCTTTTAATAAATTTACTATTCTAGAATGAAATATTTCTGGATTTGTGTTGGCGAGTAAAACACTCGCCCGGTTTATGGAGTAAAACAAAGCGACTCGGCGTTTTTATTTCTATTTTAGTTTAACCCTTTGACATCGCTCTCGAAGTCGTAAGACGAGAAGTTATAAGACGTTATTGTCTCTGGACGGGGCTTTGTGAAATAATAGGCAAATATTTTTGACGACTGTGTGAAAAACATAATATTTTAATTTCGCCTCTACCTTAATTATAGCTCAAAGAGGTCTACATTGTCTACGCCGTAGCAAGTCGTAGATGTGCTGTAGCCATAATTATATAGGTATATACGATTGTAGCTTTGTAGTAAGAACAGCTTGTGATTTATTGCACACGCGACTTGCAATGATGCATCTTGCAAACTGCGCATCTAAGTTGTGCAGGTTACTTGCACCGCGTGAAAGACAAAGGTGCAAAAATGGTACCTAGATTAAGATGATTTTTTGATTGGGTTAAGCCAAGCATTCAGGATAAATCTTTTATTGTATATATACATCGTAAAAAATTGATTTAATTTAACACATTTGACGTCCTCAGTGGCAAATAAACTCTGGCAGGAAACTTTTCGGAAAGAGAGGATTTGTATAAACGTAGATTCATCATCATTTCAGTCATAGGACGTCCACTGCTGATCATAAGCTCATCGATCTCCAAAAGGGCCGGTTGGAAGCGTTTCCCTGCGGTCACTTTTAGGTCGTCTGTCGATCTTGTGGGCGGACGTCCTACTCTGCGCTTGCTGGTCCGTGGTCTCCATTCGAGTACCTTTTGGCCCCATCGGCCATCTGTTCTGCGTGCTATGTTCTTTGCCCACTGCCACTTCAACTTGCTAATCCGGTGGGCTATGTCGGTAACTTCCGTTCGTCTACGGATCTCCTCATTTCATGTTTCGATCCCGTAGCGTAGCCCACTGCATAGCTCGCTGTGCGACTTTGAGCTTGTTTATGAGGCCCATAGTAGGAGACCACGCAGCTTACTCGAGCAATTTATTCAAAGAATTATTAAAACATTGTTTGTGCTATATAACAAGAAAACGGCACATTTTGTAAAGTTCGTTTACTTCACCGTAAATACGTATCTATCGTCTAGTAAAAACTATCTTGCCTCCTACGCACTTGTAACAATTACCAATTAAATCGCACAGTAGTAGTGATTTACGGCGGCGTCTTCAAAGGCGGCGGCGAGATGAAACGCGGGAAATCGCCAATCAGGGCGGATAACCAGCGCGAGGTAATTGGACAGTAGTGTGTCGGCCAGTTCGTTTTTTAAAGATATGGAAGTTTGTTCAATTTGTTTGTTTGAGCTGGTAGAATTTAATCCTAAAAGTGCCACTGTAGTAAATATGCCAAACCAATGTTATGCTTTAGGCTTTTGAATTTAATACCTAAATATACTACTGGGCCTGGAAGGCAGACGTAGTTATCTCACTATCAAAAAACAATTCGTCAATTGATAACATGAAGATTTTTTAATGCTCAAAAAAATATTTATCAACATGAAAATTGGTTTTTACACTATTCACAATGTTATTACATATAAAGATAGAAAATAGTTAATCGGTTTATTAAATTCTCATTCGGTGTTTTTTTTTCTTCAAAAACAATGTCATTGATATTTATATTAATAATTATAATAATTTAAGGTAAGAGATAAGATAAAATTTTATTTGCAACCACTAATATTAAGTAGGTACAATATTTAGTTAAAAATAAAATAAAATTAGGGTGTCAAAACTTATTGCTATTATGATTAAAACTAACATGCCATTATTACAATTAGCAGTCGCTAGTTATCGCTATAAGATTCCCTGTGTTCCGATAACTAGTGCTCTTCAAGGGACAAGTAAATAAAAATTAAAAAAAAGTACATTTTATTATTAGCACTGTAAAATTTGGGATATTAAATTATTTTTAGTAGAATTATAAAATTATGGTGTTTGATTATTAATTATTTAAATTGATTGTACATTATGCATGCAAAATTATATTTATTGTTTAATTATTATTCACTTTATTTATTTTATATCTTAATTTTTAAGTTTTTTACATCAAATATATAATAAAAAATTACATAAAAAACATAAAAAATTTAAAAACTAGGGTGCCACCGGCAGCGGGGCAGGGCCCAAGCTACCGGTGGTTAGGGCTGCAGAGTGAGGAACCTCCTGACAATACGTGCCGTGTCAAGGATTACCGCCTTCTGCATCTGACCCTTGACCCAACCATCTAGCGAGAGCCTCTTATGGTGTTGGTCGAGGCTCTTCGCTATAAGACCGTTCACCGATACGACTATCGGGACAATGATCGTCGAGTCAACATCCCACATGGCGGTAACCTCGTGAGCCAAGTCAAGGTACTTGCTGAGTTTGTCCTTCTCGGCCTTCACGAGGTTCTCGCCATGTGGGATGGTGATATCGACGAGCACTGCCCGGCGTTGGGATCGGTCGACCAACACGATATCAGGCTTATTGGCGACAATAGTCCTGTCCGTGATGATAGAGCGGTCCCAATAGAGCAAAGCACGACCATTTTCAAGAACTGGCGCTGGTGCGTACTTATAGTACGGCACCTCAGACTCGACAAGGCCGTATCGAAGGGCAAGTTGCTGGTGGATGATCCTGGCCACCTGGTTGTGCCTGTGCAAGTACTCGCCGTTAGCAAGATGCGAACAACCGGAAATTATATGTCGGAGAGACTCTCCAGGACGGTGGCATGCCCGACAGATGTCGACCGTACCGTCCTTCATGATAATAATTAACATGACATGTGATAATTATTATAAATATTACATGTCAAGTTAATCCGGTCCAATCAAATTACATTAAAATAGGTCATAAATTCAATCAAATTATAATAATGTTTTTAGTAAAAAAAAAAGAAGGTATATTAAAGTAGGTAAAAAAACTAATAATCAGAATAAATAAAGGTGAAATGGGCGAGTTAGATTCCTTTATAACAACACATTTCAAACTATGCTAATGTATTACAAGAGGCTTATTACATTTTATCACTTTACTAAGAAACCGTTAATAACTTTAACTCTAACAGCAAATGTCAGACAAAACCAACAAAATATGATACGTTGACATAAATAAGACTACTGTGACGTGTTTTCATACCCGTGTAATATTGAGAGACGCTAGACAAAAAATATTTTCGGCAGTGATACGGAGCGTGCTCTGCCAAGAACTGACGGCGCCGACGCAGTACTGGACGGGCTGCGGGATTGCCTTGATGGACTGTCAGGAGAATGACAGACCTTATGGTGGGGACATTATATGGAAGAGTTGAGATTACACGTAGACAGGAAAGAGTCCTCGAATCTAGAGAAATGCCTCGCTTAGTTAGAGAATTGTGATCGAGTATACCGTGAGAAGCCGTGGTAGCCTATTTGGGAGATCGCTAGACTTGAAAGCGTGAGATCGCGGGTTCAAACCCCGGGCCCGTACCAATGAGCTCTTTGGAGTTTGTGTACAGATTTTCATACCACTGGCTTTTCGGTGAAGGAAAAAAATCGTGAGGAAACCTGCATACGTACGGAGAAGAAATTCAATGGTTTATGTGAATCCACCAACCCGCAACTGGGCCAGCGTGGTGGGTAAGGCCCAATCACCCTTTCGGGGGTAGGCTAAAAGTCCAGCAGTGGACTGTCAAAAGGCTGATTATGATGATTATGGTGATCGAGTATACATTTCATTCATTCTCTTTCTTCTCTCATATTTATTCGGCTCGAAGAACCGATAACCGATGGGGAAGAAAGGTTTTTGATTGGGTATCATGAACCGGAAGACGCGACGTAGATAGGACTCCCACTAGATAGACAGAAGACATCGTGACAGTCGCGGACATCCAGTGGATGCAGATGGCACGCTGCCGTTCAGTGTGGAGGTCTATGTTCAGCAGTGGACGTCTTCTTTCTCATGACGGTACATTTACTAACCGGCTTCAAAAAAGGAGGGGTTTCTCAATTCGGTTGTACTTTTTTTAAACGTTTGTTGCCTCAGTACGTTCTCCGGCATTTATAAATCCATTTGGAATATTCTTTTTTTCCAAAGTATGTATCAGATAAGTGTGTGTGTGTGTGATAAGTGTGTTTCAGATTGGTCCTATAGGAATTTCATCAAAATCGGTTCAGTAGTTTGGCTGAAAAAAAACATGAAATCCAAGTAAACGAAATTTCGTAACTGTTACTAATTTTGAAGTGGGTATTTATTATTATGGGCGCAGTTTCTAACTCACATAACCCGGCTACACCACAATGCAGCTGGGTATCTTTCAAAGATTCCCGCCGCCCTCCCCCCGTCATCAAAAAAGACGGAGACAGAAGATACCTATTCACCCTGACGTTAAAAAGACCCAGATTATATTTCTATGATGAATGATGATAAAATGAATGATCTCTAGGATGAAATATGAAACACTGAAGAGTGGCGACTACTTCGTTTATTCAGCAATTGAAATGAACAGAGCGATAGATGGTTGGCAGGCTGGCTTATACACTCCCCTCCAAAGTCACGGCAGGCTTGGCCGTGTTTTTTTTTTTATAATGCCATAGGCCTTACTATCAAGCAGCCCGTCTGCTTGTATGTTAACAAGCAGACGGACTGCTTGATGGTAAGCAGTCACCGTCACCTATGGTACTTGTAACACCAGAGGCATCACAAATACGTTGCCAACCCTTTAGAAGTCGATTAACTCGCCTTTTGATGGCTGACATTGGTGGTTTTGAAGGAACACGTCACGTCCGTTTTGTTACAGAACCCAGCAGGTTGTTCCATTCCATGGCTATGCAACATTTTCATTTTGATTCAATCAATATTCATATACCATAAAATTATAGTATTGACCGTATCGCGACTTTACTGTGTTCGTAGCGTGACAATTTGTCAAAAAATAAGATCCCTCCTAAATCATCATCTACTTTGTAGGTACAATAATAATACTCTTTCATGTCTACATATAAATCATGTTTAATTAAAATAAAGGTACGATTTTTTTGTGTAAAAAAGGGCGGTATAAATTAGCAAATGTTGGACTGAAAATTGGCACAAATGTGATTGTGATTCATAGCTTAAAATAAAAAAATCTGTAAGCATTCATTTTTACACAGGGTTTTACTGAAAAGATAATTCAATCGGAAAACACGAATCTTTGTATCCATTTTTAGTGTGCTAACCGTTAAGTTTACTCTGGAATGGGTGTTCCCCAATCGCTAGGTGTCTTTAAATCGCGAGTGAATTGATTTCTTCTAAGCAAGCGTGCTCTATCGTATACTGCAAGGCGAAGCGGCGGCGGTCAAATGAGCCTTTTATTCAATAAGGAAAATAGTTTTATTAAATTGGATGGTGATAAAGCATATAAATATAAGGCACGAGAGTTTTATTACGAGACGGTAAAGTTGTGGTATATAGATATAGGTAAATAAATATTCGGGACTTTTTCGTACACACGGTCATAAGTCTGACCCCAAACTAAGCAAAGCTTATTATAACTAATGTTTAAAGTGTTAATGAACACGCTCTTAAACACAATAATTATCACGTAGAGTAGAGGTAAACATCACCGTGCCGGTTAACAAACGATTCAGTACAATTAGCGGGTGACAGAGTACGGGCAGGCTGATTGCCTCGTAACATCTGCCGCCCGCCGCTAACGGACATTGTGCACTATGAGTACTATTTATAGACGTTTGCTTCCATACTGTTTTTTAATATTAAGGGCTTGGCTACATCACCACGGAGCGGCTACACTGCATAACAGTAGACTTACTTAATTAAGAATGTACTGTTATGTTATCTTGTAATGTATTTCTTTTATAATTTATTATGATTATGACTTACTTAGGCGATCACATCTTAGGTGGTCACATCTGAGCTTAGGTTGGTTGCATGTTAAAATTACTTAAGCGCCAGCACTCGGTGTTATTTTTATTTTAGTCGAAGGGTGTTATAACAGATTTCATTTTTATCAAATTTTCAGTTCTCGATGACAAATCTATTAAAGCTTATAGGCCAATATTTCGCAATTGGTGTTTCAATATTTGAAATTCCTCCGAGTGGGTAGAATTTATTGCATTTTCGTCTGTTACACAATTTTGCAAACTATTTTTGTGAATTTTGTCATTCATAAAATTAAAATATGAAGCTGCAATATGTTCAAAGTTATCGAACTATATAATAATTAAACGATGAAACGAGCAATTCACTTGCTTAATGGTAAGCGTCAAACTTATCCACGTCAGTAGCAGTACACCCAACGACACTGGTTACGTGTCTAGCCACGGGCACATATCATATCCGGAGTGTAATAGGGATTCAAGGTCACCCAAGAATACTCTACCTTTTACTTCTTATTCTGGCTAATAGTAAGAATTTTAGTACTTACGTAACCTGAATAATTATTATTAATACAATTTTAATGAATAATGTAAGTACTAAATTAAAATTTAATGCCATTAGGTAAGAGTTTTTTTTATTTATTTAGTACGTTTACCGAAATTGAAGTAGGCACAGGCGGCCTATTCAATTTGGGAATAAGATATTTTTAGTGTAGTCTCTATAGTAAATGTTTTCATACAAACGATGCTACAAATTCATCACATCATTGACCAGCACCAAATATAAATATATAAAAAAATGCAGCGGGAATAATGGAATTCACTACAATAAATTAATAGCAGTAATAATGAAATGCAGTACAACATTATTCCTTGCTCAATTCTAAGGTTAAAATGACTTACTTTAGGTTAGGTTTGCATGACACCTACCTTCGAGCAGGTGATGTAAAATCACTTTATGCCCTGGAATTTTAATGAAAACTTTGCCGTTGAATCTGGAACACAGTAATGTTTACACACTACTACCTAATGGTTGAATAACTGGCAAAGACGTGGTAGCTTGTGTACTTACTACTGCAAGAGTCCAGCCACTACGAAAGACTAAACATTTCATTTTAGTTCAGGCAGTTTTAGTTTAACCGGTTTATATAATTTTTGGCACTGTCGAGTTTATTTATTTTTATTATTAGGTACTACTTACCTAATATCGGTCAAAATATTTTGACCAGCTTGGTTTGGATTAACTGAAAACCTTTTTAGCTTAAATCCTAGATGTATTTTTTATCGTCACAACAGAAAAATATGTTTTTTTTTAAATCTTATGTATTCTTTCAATATTTTTGTTCTTTCGTATATAGGTATTTTATTTCAGACTATTCAGAAAAGAAACAGTTGAAATTACGAATTATAGTAGAGGTAGATAGTAGACACAAGCCATAAACTGTTTTCACATTATACACGGTTATGCATACTCGTATACCATTGTACACTTTGTACAGAGGTCATTGTTCTCATCATTATAATCAACTTATACTATGTGACCAAAGCTGAAATCGCGAAAACAAATTTGCTATTTTGTTGAAAACGGTCATAGCCACTCGACAAAATGTATGAAACAGCTGATTTTTTGTCGCGATTTCAGGGTTGGTCCCATCGTAAAAGTTGTTCATAATGATGAGTACAATGACCTCCTTTCGACTTAGTACAAGGCATATGCGTAACCCTGTAACAACGAAAGATGTTTACAATCCAGGGGCCTTACGGCCAACTCCTTACGTGGTCTCAAACTAACGTTAAAACAGCGCAGTTCGGAAAATCACGCGAACGTGAACCTTATCGCGCCGAGATACGGTTTGCTGTCACGCAACTTTTTTCATCACCTAAACTGAATTGCTTAAAACAGCTAGCCGTAAGGCCCCAGATCTTAATACAAAGATGTAATAAATAATATCCAACAGTATAAATTGTATCTACTTAATAAAAAAATAAGCCATAATATCAGACCAATGAGGTTTATAATGTTTGCAGCATATTTTGTACAAAATAAGGCGAAAAATATAAAAAAAAGTTTACCTTAATATGAGACAACGAGTGAAAAAAACAATCTAATGTTCTCTATGTTTACATTGTCCACCAAATTGTGTATTTGTGTAACCCACTTCTAATGTCGCCAAAGCGTTTACAGTAAAAATAAAAAAATCTGTCCGGTTTCAGGGCAGCGTGCAGTGATACGGCGGCCGGCGGCGCGGGCGCAAGTTCACATGTGCGACATGCAGGCGTATCTGACATTCCGTGCGGAGTGCATGTTGTGAAGTGTGACGGTGCAAGTGAGCGGTCTCCTGGACGTTATGGGAGTAAAGTTTGATTGGATTTTATACAGGTACCTATTTATTTTATTAATATGATTCAAATTTGAACAATATGAAAAGATTATTAATGACAACAAAAATCTGACTGTATTAACGCGCTCGATGTCTAGCAACACATTAAAATTATTAAATTATAATCTACCTTAATTTTGAACACATTTTATTTCAGTTTTCGGTGATCATAGTTTATTTAATTAGACAATAAAAATAACAGTCCGATAGTCTAATACTATTCTAACACTAATACAATCTTAATTACACTCTATGCCTCTTTTTAGTGGGAAACGCAATAATCCCTTGCGTATTGAAATACGCTGTACGAGAAAACATGAGCCGCTAATCTGGTTTACAGTCTGGTGTCAGTCTAACCTTTCTCGAAGTGTGTTATTCAAATATTATACACATCGAATATCATATTTGAGAAAATATGATTATGATTTTTTCAACAATAACCGTGCAGTTTAGTTTGCGAAAACAGTTTAATTTTATGTGCAATAATTTTTATTGTTTTACTTTTCAGTTCAAAACCAGCGTGAGAAAAAAGTGACATGACTAGAACAGAAAGTGAAATTTAGTGAAAACGCTCATACAAAAGTGATAGCAATGTGAATCAGTGATGAAGTGAAGTGAGAACGCAGACCGCGTTCAGTGAAGTGAATCAAGCGTTCAGTGCTACGTGGCGTTAAGTGCATGCGACGTGGCGCCAAGTGCATGCAACGTGGCTTCAAGTGGCGTTAAGTGTATGCAACGTCAGCGTTCACTGCACGCGACGTCAGTAAGTTGAACGCAGTGTTCGGTGCATTGAACGTGCCTGGCGTTCTAAGTGAGGTTATGCAGTGAAGTGAGAAAATGGGGATACAGGTGGAGAATACAGTGGATTACAATAGTAGTGCATGTGAGTATGACAATTAAATATGCAATCACAGATTTTTACCAAGTTAGTCATCGCGAGGTCACCTACTTTGCATGGCCTGTCCTAAGTTGGATCAATGCTCCAACTAGCATACTGCATAATTCAGTTCAATCCCTGTCGTCTTGGCAGTAGCACGTCAGACGTCAATACAAAAAAAAAATACAAATTGCACCATAGTGAAGTCTTTAAAAGCATTTTGATGTGCGAATGGTTAAACTATCAATAAATTGCTCTCGTGACGTTTCTTATACTAGGGTATATAGAAGATAACTATACATTAAAGTTGGCCACTTTAAAATAAAATAAAAACAATTAGGGAATTATTGATTATTCACCTACTGAATTTTTGGTTACAACTTACTGAATTTTTGGTTGACTTGCTCGCGGTTTATGCTGATAAAGATCTGTGTTTGCATTTAAAACATTGAGGCATGTTTTCTAAAGATTCGCTCGCGTTCGAACCGAAAACATGAATTGTGTGCGAATAATTGTTACCGAAAGCAACATTCCATAACATTCCGTACGGAATGTTACTGGCGTACTGAAAGAAAATGTGAACTTGGGAAATGAACCCTTTCATGTCAAGATATCCTCTGTCCATACCTAAAGGGTTACCAAGGGTTCATACACCAAGCTCCTTCTCTTCTTCAGTTAACTTCCATGGTACAATCTACAATTCGACAAGTTATCATTGGTGCTCAGTATACCTAATAAAAATAAATGACTTCCCTAGTTAAATATCCACAGTACGTTTATTTTTTTACTCTTTTTGTGGATACTATGAAAATAAATAATAAAACACAGTTTTTTCATTCCACAACCATACCACGGTAAATATCCCGTAAATAATCATATAACTTTAAATAATAAAAGCGTGTGCTTAAGACCACACGACAGAAGTGAAAACTTCATCAAGGGTGACTATATCTCTCTCGGCCCTTAAGGCCCGTTTGCACTTTGATTTGTGCGAGTGCAAGTGATTATTGCGACTAATCAAAATCAAATGTATTGCAATAAAAGTTAACTATAATTACCTCATTGTCATCATTATTAGTATTTGTGTTTAGATTGGTTTATTTATTATTTTATTTATATTTATATTTTGTAGTGGTGTACTGTGTGTGTACCGAGACATCAACGGAACGGCTTCAACGGAAGACCAGCGCTGGTTAACAGCCGGCATTATGCTGAGTCTGGGCCGATTTGTGACCTTATACCTTGTGTCTTTAAACTGTTTAAAAAAACGTAATTTGGTCACAAATAATCTTTTTCTTTCTTTCTTTCTATTGATTAGTAATATTGCAAGTAATAAAAGCATACACTCGCACTAATCAGTTATGGTCCTATTGTATTTAGTACTAATCACTCACACTAATCACTAATCAAAGTGTAATCGAGCCTTTAGTGACTCGAGCCGACTTTACCCGAACGAGTATCAGAACGTGACAGTCACGCGAGTTCAGTGCTTTCCCCCTCATCCCAAAAAGAGCCCAAAGTGCCTAAAGAAGTTTTCACTTCAAAAAATCTATTAATTTCCTTTTTGCCGCACACTGAGTACCAACATTTGTCTACTTGTAAGATTCGTTCCAGTTATTCCGAGATCTAATAAGAAACAGCTGATAGATGTGAGCTACATAAAAGACGGATGATAATTTGTAGGAAGATTATTTCTGGTGGCACTTCATGGAAATTGTAAAAAAATTTAAAACAAATTGGTGTTTTCTTTTATTAAATCCCAAATTAAACGCCACGATGATGTTAGAAGACAAAGTTGTCAATGACATTATTGGTGACAATTTAGGCCCTATTACCAATTATTCTCATGATTTTTTTTTAGTAATTATATATAAGTTGTCAGAGTTATCTGAATAGAGCAATATTAAACTATGTATTCACATTTTTCTAAGAATAAGTATGTACATTTTCCAATGAAGTAAGTATGCACGTTTTTTATGACAATATAATCATAGTTTGGCCTGTCGGTATATTACGTCCATAGGTTAAGCAAAATTGTCAAAAACCGCGTGAACAAAAAGCACCGATCCCACAAATTATCATCTATCTTACGTACAAAACGATAAAATATATACCTAATGGTGGAGACTTTGTTGTGCATTTTCTAAACTAGAACAAATTTGACTGAACGAAGAAAGTCCTACTAGTCGCGAACTTTTGAAACGGTTTTTGTTTATATTACACGGGATTGACTCACGTATCATTAAGCCGGTTATTTCGCCTATTTTACGGTAGTTCTGTGTTAAACAAGACGGAGTCGCGCGCGTAACCGGCTTAATCGTGTAATATAAACAATACGTGTGTAAACCACGTCGTTTTCCATAATAGAATGTTGAAACGAGCTTTAAAACTAAAAGTGGCTAATCCCTGAATATTCTACTGAGACGATAAAACAGATACTTCATTTGAAAGTTGTTTTTAATTTCGTTTATAAAATAGTACAACAAAATCGTCCAACCAAATAATGTTAGTTACATCTTCTGATGACAAACGCCAAACGAATGTAGATTCCGCACTAAACGTTATGTCCGCTCTGAACAGTTACATTATCTGGGAAGCCTCACTTCACGTTACAGGGGTACGGCCGATCACATGCATTTGAAAGAACTCAGTCGAGAGCGAATATATCCAAACGTTCTGTGAGTAAAGGCGCTTGCAGACGATGACAAGTAGCCTGCACGTGCAGGTAACAAGTAGATGTAGCAAGTACAAGTAGGCGTTCAAACATAAAGTAGCCACTCGCGCGGTGACGCGCTCAACTCGCACGAGTGTTCGAGCGAAACGAACGATGCGCAGTGAGCGTCGCGCGAGTTGCGAAGCTTCACTTGCTACTAAGCACTTTCACTGCCACTTTCACTAAGCGCACCGTTTCAGACGATGCGTAGTAGGCACTTGCAATTTGTACTTGCTACTTGTACTACGCATCGTCTGCTAGCGCCTTTATGGGTGTGGGCCTAAACACATTTCAAAGCGGTCGTAAAATTTGGTACGGATTGTACAGTTGTGGCAAACTAAAATTACTTGCAACGATGTTTCACGTAATGGCGATTCCGATCTTTACACAACACGGTTGACGTTTTATTGTTCCGCTTTCAATCTCAAACCGGTAAACGTTTTCTTAAATTAACCGCTTGTAGCAGTGTTTCTTTTGGAAGTTTTAATTGTATAAAGTGCAAAAAACGTCCTAAAGCAGTGTTTACGCCTGCAAGAAAACTTGACTTCTATAAAAGTACGTTTATGTAAGCAATCTCAAAAAGTTTACATTTGCAAGTTTTGGTAGATTTTGCAGTAAATTGTGGAAAGTTCTTGCCAGTCAAACATTGGTGCAAATGCCAGTCACGTGTAAAGATCGAAAATGTTAGGAAATGACATTGTCTATCCTTGCCCTCTACCGTTCTGTTCCAGCCGCAGTTTGTGTCTAATTTTATTTTAATATAAGTTCAATGTCGCATGTCCGACCTAGAGAGCAAGTGCGACTGCGTCGGAACAACATACGCGATATAATGTCGCGCTCGAAATATATACAAATAAACTTCTTCTTGTGTTCTCGATAAGTTGTTGTAACATCTTTGACAAAATACGAGTTACCAGGTTCACTCGATATAGTAATACGAGTTACCAGGTTCACTCGATATAGTAATACGAGTTACCAGGTTCACTCGATATAGTAATAAGCTAGGCTGTTTCAAACAAAGGATGAAAAGAATCCTAAAAGGTTGTCAACCCACTGACATTGCCCTGGGTATAGTAGGTGCTCATAGGCAACGGTGATCACTTGCCGTTAGATGACCCGTCGTTTGCATTTAAAATAAAAAATGCACTTTATATTTAGAAATGTATGAGGTGATGTTGATACATATCGCTTAGCGTATAACGTCGAATAAAAACTCTGCTAGACTCTAAATGGAAACAAAATTGATAACACGAGATCTATAGAATCTAGAGCTATTGATATTGTTTCTCTCTCTGTCACCTCAATATCTCTATCAGAGTGACAGGTGACAGAAATATATCTAGACAAAGAACATAAAAAAATGGTTGACGTCAATACCAGAAAAAAAAAACTTGCTGATCTGATAACACAGGCGCCGGCGCAGGAAACTCACTCTTGAATATTGGAGACGCAAACAAAGGTCAAAATATCGCTAGCCACAGAAATGTTATGAAAGCCATTGGAACACTGCAAAATGAAAACTGGACACCGAAAATAACATGACACAGATTAAAAAAAAGAATTTGGAGGATCTAATGATGTTAACTATTTACGACGAGAAAACACATGCGGAGGAAAGTAAATATTACTTAATATGGAAGATTCGCATAAAAAATTACCAGACGCCGGCAGAAGGACGGAACCTGGATCAAAAATCTCACTGTGAAAAGAGCGTCACATGAAGATTAGCGAAGCATCTACCTGTCTATCAAAACACACCTGTACGCAGTTTAAACAATCTTACTGCTCTTTGATTGGCTTTTTGTCTATCACACAAGGCATATTTCACATCCCTCTGTTACCTCTAACCGCTGTAACAGATGAAAAGGCCATGTTCATAATATGGTAGATTTGGAACCCTTGACACAGTTCAGAAAGGTCCTAAGAAAAGCTAGAAGTATGAATGAGATCAAAATAGCGTAATTATGGACGCGGGTATATCCTAAAACTGTGACCAGAACCACCGGAGGATGGGCAGCAGCGACTTATGAGTAAACGGTGAACGTACTGGCAACACCCTTCTCTAAGAGAGAGGCCTTTGTTCAGCATTGGACTTTTACTGGCTGATGATGTGTGTGTGTGTGAATTATGAATTCCTCAGAAATACACAATTCTTAACGATTTGGAAACGGTTCCAATCAAACTAAGAGCATCGGATGAAGTCGTAATGTTTTGAACAAGAATATTGGGTTAAGTGGTAAAGCTTGTTGAGTTAATTAATTCAGCAGAACAATAATATGAATGAAAAGAAATACGAAGTTTGTAATGAGTTGAGAAATAAACGTAAATAAAGGCAGGATCGTGTGCCAAACGTATTTATCAGCATCAACGCACCTAGTTTTAAAACATTCGTTTGTGAAAGAAGTCCACGTTAAAAATGAACTGACCAAACAGTTCATGTTGCTGAGGCGGCACGTTGAACCCAAACTGGGTCTTCGCCTCTGTAAATATCAGACGCAACTTCTCACAGCATTGTGCGACATCACACCAGTCAGGCAGATGGGCTTCACTGGCAGATAATGCTGGTTCATCATTGATACTTCCTTAAATTCAAGTTTTATGTGAGACCAAGGCCGCTAGTTTCCTTTCCTTTTTTCTACTCTATTTCATCTTTACTGCTTACTTTACTTCTTTTTTTCTCCTGCTATATCTTATTTTCTATAATGAAAAAATATGATCAAATATGTGGATTTTAAATACGATAAAAAAATCACGTATTTATAAAATGCTCAGATTAGACAGACAAAGAGGCAAAATTGCAACCCCTTAATTTTACATTTTCTCAACCAATTTTGACCAAATTAATCAGACAGTATCAAAATGTAGGTACTGCAACATACAGTGTGAACATAATGTTTTAAATTCGTAATCAAAAATCCCGACAATTACTTCAAAATGCTCAAAAGCTCGTGTAAAAGGAGAAAAACGAAATTAAAAGAATTTAGCTAATATTTTAATGCGATTTCAGAGTTTGTTCCATGGAAAGTTGTGCAATGACAAGTATAGTGTTCGTCTTTCGGTTTAGTACCACTGGTTCTGACTTCTGAATATCCTTGTATGAATGGTGTGTGCGCCTTCGTGAATATACGGGACTAAACGGTATCGGGATGCCCCGAGAGTGTACTACCGACATAAAAACGCAGATAGATATAATTTGAACAGAAGACGAATGATCCTGTCGCGATTATTTTAACGGAAAGTGAATTTATACATTTCTGCGGGAAATACTGCGTCTGTCGACCCCGGCCCGGGGATTAACGAACTTGCCGGGAAGAAATGTTGCTTATTATACTATTTCCCAATCTGAGACGCTGTTTTGCGTAGAGACAATTTAGTAACTTGTGCCGGGGTTCCTCAAAGTACCCATATTTTTTTTATTTTGAATAATACGATCATGTGTTTAAATGGCATAGCCAAGGGCAAAGAATTTATTCAATGTTATGACGCAAACTTTGTCCTCAAATGACGGCTGTTGTCGGCCTAGCCACCATTGTCAACCACTACAATACATTTCAATGTCTATAAAAGCAATGCAACATTTAGAACGCGATACAATGCGCACGCGCATGCCAAATATTTCAACCGATTGTTGCTATAATTCTATTTGCATTTGACATAAATCTATCATTAAACTAGCTAATGACTGTGTACTGGTAGCCATAGTGATGTTTAATCCAAAACAAAAGTTATTTTCTTAATAGAAAAAAAAAATTGTTCTGATTTTGGCCGCAAGTATTCATGTGTAACACACTCTAGGTGAATTTGCATTAATTTTGTAGATTCAATTAGGCCAATACACATTTACACTGTTTATTAATACGTAACGTACTAAAATAAAACAAACCTTGAATGCGAAAATAACAACAGCAAATAATAAACATGTATTATTAAACACAACTACCCTTATCATTGCCAAAAAGTAAAGCAACGCCATCTGTTGGCATTTTCACGTACTTGCACAGCTTTATGCACGGATTAAATCTGGGTTTGAGTATTAGAATGATTCCGAATGCGTAGGTTTTGGCAGTTACCAATGGTAGGAGTTTACGTCGTACACGCTAGATGGCGTCACTGGCGCGATAGACGCGGCGTGCCCGAATTATTTTGTTTATGTTATGTAGTGAGAATCGTGAGTTTATTTTTAAAACTGAGCGTTTTATAAGTGGCCTAGGAAGTTATCTCGGGGTTTGCAGGCCGCGCCAACGGACGTGCAATCTCGACTTTTCCACACTACAAACGCTCTTACGCTAAAACTTTATTGATTTCATTGCGGCAATAAAAAACTTTTTTATACTGTTTTGATATTTGCTCTGGGAAAGTTCCTCTTTCACTAGATAATGCGAATGGTACCAGCTGTCGGTACGGCTCGTAATGTCCGCCGGATTTAGCTCGGCGGCGACTTTCTGTCTGATATTGATCCAATTTATAAACTAAATGCAACGTCGGTTGTTGCGAGGGAATCACTGACTCATAGCGGAAACATAAAAAAGCTTTTGTACAAATTGTTAAAAGCGATGAAGAGAATGATGTCTGCTCTGGTTTTTGCTGCATACTGTCTAATAGGTCTATTGGACGTTTATATTTTACATTATACTAACTTTATAAATACAACAAGATGGACAGACGATCTAAAAGAGACCGCAGGGAAACGCTGGATGCAGGCCGCTTCCAACCGGCCCTTTTGGAGATCGATGGGGGAGGCCTATGTCCAGCAGTGGACGTCCTATGGCTGAAATGATGATGATTATGAAGATTATAATAGAAGCACACCTCATCCAACCAACCACATCTTTCAATAAAATAAAATAAAAAAAAGCACAGTTAAAATATTTGCTGATTTTTTTTTGGATAAAATCAGTGAATGACACACTATCTTGTTTGAGCTTTACACTTAAAATATACTTTTTACCTGAAAATATGATGCTTAAATATTTCAGTTCCATTCCTGATATCAATCCATGCAGCCAATAATTTTCTTTCACTTCTTTCTTACTATAAACTATGCAGTCAGCCCCTGGTATTTGATGTTGCCGGAAGACCAAACCATTTAAACCTGTGATTTAAACTATCCACACACTGTGCCATCCAAAACTCGGTATTGCAGTGACTGTTGGGACTAGACTGACAATTACATATGCTCTCCTTATAAAAAAATCGACTGGTCCATGCTACGGGCACTACGATGATGATAATAAACCAAGGCCTTCGTGTCGGCTCCCATTCCATAATTTACGTCAACTCTACGTGCTTTTTGTTACAACAAGCGCCCAGCAACAAAACTGAAACTAAATTATGTTGAATTTGGTAAATAGAACCTTATTCTTCTGCTGTTTTCATGCTGGCACTGTGGTAGTGAAACCCGACTGGTGTAGTTTTCAAAACGTATTCATCAGAAGCTTCAGGTCAATCTAAAACCACTAAGCTTGGCACAAAGCTTACTATCTACTAGCCAGAAAAGAAAGTAAAAGAAAGAGAAAAAGTTCAGCCTACGTTCTGGAAGTCACTCAAACTATTTTCTCATTCATCATTATCAATCAGCATGACGTTACGTTCCCACTGCTGAGACACAGACCTCTCAGAGAGAGAGAGTGAGAGAGAGAGAGAGAGAGAGAGAGAGAGAGAGAGAGTATGGATAATTTACGAACTCTCTTTGATATCCCCTAGGCACGAACGGATTGAGTTCGGGCGGAATTTTGATGGGTAAATTTTGAAAGCGAGACGTAGCGTATATAAAACCCAGTTAAGTAAATCAGGAGGAATCAGGTAAAATATTCGCAGAGATGTGATTTATAAATTGAGAATTAAATACTTGAAAGGGACGGATAAAGGTACAGAGGACACTGGTGCAGTGCAGCTCAAGTAATGCAGCGGCAAATGCAGCAGGTTGTCACCGGGCTGGGTCGGGGCCGGCAGCGCGCGCCGGTGGCAGCACCGGCGTGCGCAGGCGCAGCGGGGCGGGCGGCGGCAGCATGTGGGCGGCGCGCTTTGTTTACGGGCGGGCGCGCAGTCCGAGTCGCCGAGCGCCGGCCGCGCACGCACACCACCTATCCAGTTCACGGCCGCTCTATAACCGGACGGCTATTTCGGCGCGTCGCGAGCCAACGGTGGCGTTCAGTAGAGCGCGGGCAGGTGCGCAGGGCGAGGTCGGCCATGGGGCGGCGCAGGCCCGCGTAGCGCCGCCAAGCAGCGCGCGCCATGGAGCGCCGCCACACCGCGCGCCGCGACCTCGCTCCCGACCCCATGACGAAGGTGCCGCGCCGCCGCGAGAACAAGCGCGAGCGATGGCTGCTCACCCGCAAGACCTGGAAGTACATGTCGGATGCGGGCCGCCGGCTCATCCCGGAGGGTGCACAGAACCGGCCCGAAGACGTGCCACGCATCGAGGCCTACTTCCAGGAGGTGTGCGCCAAGGAACCGCGCTTCCTGCTTTGGCGCAAGAGCTCCTTCCCAGGCGCGCTCCCTCGGCCGCGGCGGCGCAAGCGCGCACGCGGTGGCTCCGTGCGCGCGCGGTCGCCCTCCGACGAAGGGCCGCCGTTGCCACCGCAGCGCCCGACCGATCTCTACATCGGACACACCTCCGGCGGTCGGTTCGACATCGCCAAACTGCGGCGCGACTTCTTTGCGGCACCACCGCCACCATCCCCCACTGGGTCGTTCGGCGCGGGCGCGAGCCGAGCCACGGCCGACGATGAGACCGACCTGGTGGATCTGCTGCGTAAGCACTTGCAGGTGTGCGATTCAACGCCGCCGCTGCTCGCCGACACCGAGGAGCTGCTGCGCACCCTGCGGGCCTATCTGCAGCGGCACGCGGAGCGTGCGCCTGTCGACAGTGACGGAGACCCGGCGCGCCGTGCGCTCGCCGATCACCTCGCGCGGTACACCCGCTCGCCGCAGAACAAAGACCGAGTGGTGCAGGACTTATTGTCGGATAGGAACACTTTAAAAAGACTCTACCATGACCTCCGGAAGCCGAAGCCGTACCGTGGCGCCCGCAGTGGAGGCAGTAGTGGGAGTGGCCCCGGAGGTTTCGGGACTAGTGGTTTCGTTCTCTCTAATAGTGGTGCGAACTCTCGGAGTGTTCCGCGGAGTAGGATCTTCAGCGGGAAGGACGGGATGGACGGGGCGTGGTCGCCGCCGATGTCACCGCCGCCGCTGATCGAGGTGGTGCACGAGTCGCTCGAGGACAGAATGGTGGAGTGCGGCACGCAGACGACGCCAATACCCGAGGAGGTGCTGGCGGAGCTGGAGCGCGCATACCGCGACAAGCTGGAGGCGGCGACCACGCCCACGTCGCCCACGTCACCGCCTCCCGAGCGCAAGCCGGCGCGACGCCGCTCCAGCGTGGACCACGACGACGTCTCGCAGTCCGTTTCCGACACAATCAAGCGGTACCTGCGCATGGCGCGTAAGAAGAGTGTCGACGCCGACAAGGCGGATCGCTTCAAGCGTATCAACTACGACAAGAACTTGCGGAACATAAAGCCACGCATGCCGGGAGAGGTGGACGATGACGGCCCCAACAAGGGCTGTCAAACGGAGGAGCAGTGGATCTTGTCGTATAGGGACTTACAGTTCGCGACGGTAGAGTCAGCGCCGACGACGCCGACCACACCGACGCAGTCGCACTCGCTGCTCTCTGCGCTGCTGGGGCGCGGGCCCGGCAGCGCCGGTGTGGCGCCCTCTAGCGTTGTTGTGCCGGCAGGTGGCATGCAGAAGTCGCGCTCCTCGAGCAGCGTGGTGCAGAGCGTCAGCAAGCGGCTGTGGCGCACGCGCAGCCGCTCCTCCAGCCGCGCCTCCGCCTCCTGGACGCCTCAGGTCTGTGTCTTTGAGTATGCTCTGAGTGAATGTCTATTGAAGTTTATAAGAGTAAGATCATTGGTTTATAGAGTGTGGCTTTTTGTGTTTTAAGGAAGTGAAGCTTTACAAGTAAGAATGTATGATACCTATGCTAAATCATAGTATGCCAAACTTATCTTCTCATTGTAGTAAGTACTTCCTCGCTAAGGTCCTTAGGTACTAAAGAAATAATGTTTTTGGAACTTGCTTTAGCATTTTAAATTAGGTTTTGTCATGTCCTTTACATAAATAAATAAATAAATAAAATTCCACTACGTCTATCTGTGTTATTATCTGGTACACAGGTACGCAGCGTAGGGAGGTTTCCCACTAAATGGACCGACGACATTGTGAGAGTCGCGGGCATCCAGTGCAAAAGGCAGGCTGTCGTTCAGTGTAGAGGTTAAAGGGGGAGGCCTATGTTCAGCAGTGGGCGTCTTCCGGCTGATGATGATGATGATGATGAGGTGTACAGGTATACAGTTTTAGTTACAAACGTTATAAGTCATGTATGTTTATTTTTCGTGTGATCTTGCCCTCGAGAATAAGGCTATATTGTTCTTTCGAGGTTCCACGTGTTGTTCCCACATTCCTGCCTTCGACCTTCGCTTGTCCATTCATAATAATATTTCTACAAATATTACGTTCGCAGCAAAGCGGCATACCACATTAGTTTTCCTTCAAATTGGCGAATAATTCGTTAACGCTCATAAATCGGACTGTTAACTGTTTTCCTGAGTGAAAACTGTCGATGACTGCTTTTGCCAGCAAAGAAGACAATATCTTCAAGCTCAAATGCGCTCTAAGCTTCAGGGTTAAAGAGCATAATGGCGCGAAGGAAGTCTGTTTTTCAGTTGAGTGGTTCAGTCACACCTATCGGGCGCATAAATACTTGAACGCGCAGACTGTTGTGTAGACACCATGTTGTGAAGTTCGCGCAACTTCTTTTGAAGTTATTTCCGTCGTGGAAACTGCTTTCTGAAATATTTTGATTTGCGAATTAATGTATTGCAAATTGTTTATAAATATACCCATCATCGGCTAGTAAGATATTTGTGAGATTAGATAGATAAACTCTTAAGAGATTAGTGGGCAACATTTTTGTGATTTTGTTCCCTATTCTTTTTACATACAAGTACCTACTAGAACAGGTATCGCAGCATCACATCACATCATCAGCCAGTAAACGTACACTGCTGAACGAACGCCTCGAAGGCTGAGGGTCTTTAGAGACCCTCTTTCTTTTACTGTTGCCATAATCCCCACGTTTGGCAGGCTGCTTGGGGAATCCGTTGAGAAACTTGCCGCGAAGCTCATCAGCAACGAATCTCTAATTCAAACTAAGTTAGCCTTTTTATTCTTTTTTTTTCACAATGGACAAATTCATTTTTTAATATGCGAAGCAAACATAAAAAAAGCTTTAAATATTACTAATTATTACTATCATTATAAATTACTAGCGGCTCGCCCCGGCTTCGCACGGGTATAGATATATAGCCTATGTCACCCGGTGTATGGTAGTGTAGCTTCCCAACAGTGAAATAATTTTTCAAATCGGTTCAGTAGTTTCGGTCCCTATTCAATGCAAACAAACAAACCATCAAATCTTTCCTCTTTATAATATTAGTATAGAGTATAGATAAAAAATCAAAAACAAGGTGTTTTCAACGTGCTTTTCTTGTGACCAAACTTTGTTTAGTCCTTATCATCCCCACAAAGTTGCTAGTCTAGTACATATTTAATGTCGCTAGTCTAGTCTTTTCGGATACATTTCGGAGAATGTGCATCGGATCCTTCCTAATTCCTTCCTGCCCATTTTTCTATCGGGCGGTCAGGGCGGGTACGACAAGACGACACAGTTTCATGGGTTACATTTCGGATCCCGTACAAAGTGTTTTATTTCCACTTTTATTGTGAAAACCGCTAGACTGTAGAATGCGCTACCTGAATGGGTGTTTCCCGCTAGTTCCAATTTGGGTTTCTTAAGTCGCGAGTGAATCAGTTTCTTCTAGGCAAGCGTGCTTCCAGACCGCATCATCGCTTTACATCAGATAAGGTGGCGGTCAAGCGTAAGCCAATTATCTAAAAAAAAACCCGCTTTGAAATCTGTGAATACACTCGTAAGCTATGAGGAGGAGGCCGTTTTTTGATGTCATGGGTTATAGTATTCTTTAGCCTCTGTAGTAGTCTATACATCAGTACCCTTAGTATAAGTTTTGATAGTATTCGAAAACTTTTTTCGTTTTCGTATTGTTCCATAGTACATTGCTGGGCTGAAAGGTATTCGAAAACTTTTTTCGTATTAGAGTGAAGCATCCTCCGCATGGTTCTCCGAAAGGTTCTGGAATGGAGACCACGGACTGGTAAGCGCAGCGTAGGACGTCCACCCACAAGATGGACAGACGACCTAAAAGAGACCGCAGGGAAACGCTGGATGCAGGCCGCTTCCAACCGGCCCTTTTGGAGATCGATGGGGGAGGCCTATGTCCAGCAGTGGACGTCCTACGGCTGAAATGATGATGATGATGATGATCCTCCGCATTTCCGCTGGAGGCGCTTTACTACAATGTATGGAACAATACCTAAATGGAAAAAGTTTTCGAATACTATCAAAACTTGTACTAAGGTTACACTGTACAGTGCTCGTCTTGTTATATGCCCACATTTCACTAACAACTATCAAAGCGCTCACGTGGGCGTGTTTCAGACAAAATATACATATTTTATAATAATTTTTAATCAACTGATTCACTCTTTCTCTCATTTTTGTCTCTGTGTTGATACGCGTTCAAGGTCAATTCGTCTGCGACATTAAATATCAGACGCTAGTGGAGTTCTACTGCCGGACGTTTTTATTTATTTGTGAACGCTTCCTAACTTACACCTAATTGGCATTTATATGTGATAGCCACGATAAAACTGTGGGTAGTATATGTCAACTCTACTTTGGTGTAAATGATATTTTTTGCCATCGAAATCCAAAAAATCTTGTAATAATTCTGCTTTCTCATGATGCACCTTGCTAACCCAATCAATATCGTTCAAAATGTGCATGTTTATAAGTGTTGCTCAAGGCTTAGCTTGTACAAGTAAGTTTTGTGACTGTTTATGGATGTTTTGAAATATACGTATGTTGCGTTGCGACAAAGTATGCCATAGCGAAAACGCAAAATGAGGAGTGTTATAAGTAACGTGTGTATCTGTGCCTGTCTGTGGCTTCGTAGCCCCTAAACGGCTGAACCAATATTGATTTAGTTTTTTTTTGTTTGAAAGTTGTTTTGATCGAGAGTGTTCATTTGATTCAAGAAAATCTTTTAAACCGTTTAAAGATTATTAGCTTTTATACGTATCGACGGTTTTAATATTTTTTTCAATTTATACTTGTTATTCATCATCACATCATCATCAGCCAGAAGTCGTTCACTGCAGCCTACCTTTTGCATCCACTGGATGCCCGTGACTCTCACAATGTCGTCGGTCCATCTAGTGGGAGGCCTACCTTCGTGGTCTCCACTTAATATAATTATACTTGTTTATATATAACACTAGCGGTCCGCCCCAGCTTCGCACGGGTATAGATTATAGCCTATGTCACCCGGGGATAGCGTAGCTTCCCAACAGTGAAAGAATTTTTCAAATCGGTTCAGTAGTTTCGGAGCCTATTCTATGCAAACAAACAAACAAACAATCAAATCTTTCCTCTTTATAATATAATAACTAGCAGACCTGACAGACGTTGTCCTGTCTTAGAACTGTCAAACACGCAGTCAAAATTGTAAATCTTATTTTTTTACACCTTGGGTTACATTATTGGAGTTTTAGTAAGGATCCCTATTTTTTTGAAAATACAATATAGCCTATGTTAAGCGGGGATAGTGTAGCTTCCCAACAGTGAAGGAATTTTTCAAATCGGTTCAGTAGTTTCGGAGCCTATTCAATGCAAACAAACAAACAAACAATCAAATCTTTCCTCTTTATAATATTAGTATAGATAAAGTATAGATAAAAAATATAACCGAACCGATAACTAGTGGGGCAGAAAGGTTCTGGCCACGAACCGGACGACGCGGCTTACGTAGGACTCCCACTAGATGGACCGACAACATCGTGAGAGTCGCGGACAAGCAGTGGCTGCAGATGGCACGCTGTCGCTCATTGTGGTGTTCTCAACTCTATGTTCAGCAGTGGACGTCTTCTGGCTGATGATGATGATGATGAATATTGGCGTAGAAGTGTAGATTATTGGATAGCCCGTTGGTCCAGTTGGTAGTGAACCTCCCTGCTGAGCTTGGGGGCGTGTGTTCGATTCCCACGTAGGACAAACATTTATGTGATGAACATTTGTGTTTGTTCTGTATCTGGTTGTTAATATCTATTTAAGTATGTATTTAAATCTATATATGTATGTATATCAGTCTCTGGCAGCCATATCACAAGCTTTGTTTAGTTTGGGGTCAGATGACCGTGTGTGCAAAAATGTCCCGAATATTTATTTATTATTATTGCAAATGATACTAGGACTGTTGCAAGTAGGGGTTGGAAGGTTCGTCTGTGTGCGAGGTGGACGTGCGAGTACCGCAGGTGTTGCAGGTATGGTGACGTCACGCGTTATGTGCAGGGCAGCTGTCTGTGGGCAGACGGCGCCGGGCGGTGCGTGCGGCTCACGGACACCTCGCTGCTGACGCTGAGCGAGGTGGAGCGGCGCGCGCTGCAGCAGGCGGCTCTCACCAGGCTGCAGCAGATACTGGGCATCACCGTCAAAATACCTGAGGGTGAGCTTGCTTTTTCTGTTACACCGCAACATCCCGACGTCAGAGATTTTCCCAATTTCCCTGAACTCTACGAATCCTGGTTTGACGAGCATCTGGATCCGTGGAGTTTGGTTTGGGAGTCATTATTCACGTAGATAATTATCCCAAGGGTTCGAAGTCGCTCGCCTGATAATTACCATCACATTATAGTTGGAGTGTTCAGGGGCCTTACTGCCAACTGCTTACGCGGCATCAAATTACCGTTAAAACTGTGCAGTTCGGAAAGTCACGCGAACGTGAACCTTAACGCGCCCAGATACAGTTTGCGGTCGTGCAACATTTTTTCATCACCTAACTGGATTGCTTTAAACAGCTAGCCGTAAGGCCCCTGAATTTTGGACTGTCATCCTGAGACAATGCCCTGTAGGTATTTACACTTATGAAACATAACTTCGTTCGTGTAGACTTTCATATAATTTTTCTACCCCCTTAATTACAAGGATGTTATATTTAATGGTGGCACTTCACATTGCCTATGATTTCCGAAAAAAGAGACGCAGCTATGCAGACACAGGATGCCACCATAATATAAACTGAGGTAGATACGTTTTACCGAGTTCAGCTTGAGAGAACTCAACGATGTCAACGACGCAAACGTACGTACGATGCGTGATTTTGGAGTATGTAAAATAACGTAGCGTGCTTAGAAAGTGAAATACTTATACTGGGACGGCTGTAAAAGGCTGTGAAAGTTCTATCGGTTTAGGTAGCTATAGTAAAATATCGCCATGTTTGTGTGCTTTTTTAATGAGCATGACGTCTCTATTGGTAAACCACATTGCTTAATTCGTCCTTGTCTTAAAATATTTTCCTAGCCAATGACCACACCTCTTAATGAATCTACTTGCCAAATATCAACTTCGTAGTCCAAATAGTTCAAGATTTCGTGATGAGTCAGCGAGTCGATCTGTCAGTCAGTGAGTATTTCGTTTACATAGAATGCCATTCAGGCATATTTGTTGTGTGTTCCTGCTGAAGATTTCATATGACCTGGACGTACGAATGCAATCGCTATTTTCTCTATGACCCAGAGTCTGATAGAAAATCCTGGATAAAATATCTCAATTGAATAGCTGGGGGGAAATCTTCAAAAGATACCCAGCTGCATTGGGGTGAAGCCGGATTTGAGATTGCACCCACTAAAGCCACCTCGGTGGCCGACCTCTTTGCAAGACGGAGGGCACCGGGATCTCCATAGGAACGCACCTATTCACCTATTCCACCTAGTCTTCCACAAAACGCGTCTTTCATAACAGCAATTATTAAACATGCTGTATGTATTCTAGTCACTTTTCTCAGAACCTTCAGAGCGCCGCGACGTTTCTATGATTAATCACACCTACGAAATTAGTAGAACAAGCACGAGTGAAATACGGCAGACAAGTCCAAATATTATGCCAGAAGACACACCTTCTACCTCATTATATATCACTCGCCTTTCGCAAGATAAAAACACATGTTACTTTAATGGCTGGCACAAAAAAACAACACTATACTTTTCTATGCAAATGCGGAACGGATTTCGATGAAAATGTAAATCATACCTTGAATCAACGCATCAACATCATCATTATCAGCCTATCATGTTCCCATTTCTATTACACAGGCCTTCTCTCAGAGAGAGAGAGGGTGGGCCCAGATCCACGGTCTGGTCTAGTACATGTTGGTGAAAGTCAAATATATTTGAACTTTTAGAAGTTAACTATTTTTATTTAGAAAAAGAAATAGGAACAAAATAGATCGTTTTGGAGTCATAAATAAC